>OZ012737.1:457758187-458432184 GCA_963859935.3 Lathyrus sativus
AGATATGATTTGTTATTAATTCAAATTCAAACGTAAATTTCCATTTAAATTGATTTGATTTTCAATAGTTGTCAAACAAATCACACAAACACATTGCTAAAATATAGAAATAAATCTGATTGAATCTCAACCGTAATTTTGCTCCAAAAATGCAACAACACTGGTCTGCTGAACCAGGGTCAGATGTTGCACACGTGTTGGAACATCATGTTCCACATGTGTTTCTTCTACAACTACCTTAAGATCTGCCTGTTGACAGAGACTAGCTGTTGCAACACACCCTTCTTCACAACTACAATAACATTTGTCTGTTGATATAGACCAAATATTGTAGCACACATGCTGGAACATCATGTTCCACATGTTATACCAGAGCATCCAAAATAACTCTCTTCATATGAGTCTTCTTTTTAGAGTAAATCTTGGATCCAAATCTTCCTTCAAGGTACATCGTATCAAAACTTCTTTGACATAAATAAATCCAAATCTTTTCAACTTGATTTTGGATTAACACAAACTTCTTCTAAAAAAAACCTTTGCATCTTTGAAGAAGTCGACACCACAACTCATATAAAGGACATCTGAACATAATATTGTTTAATTGCTTCTCTCAAGCACTTTACCTAAACAACTCTTGCTTATTTAGTTCCGTCAAGCACTTTGGCTAAACAATTTTCGCTTCGCTACAAACACAATAACACTTAGAAGTTGAAACACATGTTGGCACATCTTATTTCACATGATGCCTAAACTACATATTTTACATATATTGTTTTACCTAATGCAATCAACAGAAAGAACTACAGTTGTTACAAAATATTACAAATGAGATACAAGAAAATAGTCACCCAAATTCTTAAGAACAAACTCTATTTTCTACCAAAGTATTTCCTAATCTCTCTAACTATATATATGAATCATACAAGACCAATACGTTTATAAGTGGTTCTCAATCCCCTTAGATCTTTTTATCCTTTCCTCTCTAAGTTTCCCATATATTTGTCTCATCTTTCCTCTGTCTTTAAAATTATATTCTAAAGGTTGTAAATACAAGAATGATAGAGATACATATTTATAACTATTTGAACCCTAGGGTACTAAAGGAAACCAAAAACACAACTCATTAATTTTTAGATTAAAAAAGATTATAAATATTTTATAATATATTTTATATTAATTTATAATATTATCTTTTATAATATCTTTTATATTAATTTATAGTATTTTAGAGAATCTATTTGCATCTTAGACTTTGTTTGAGTGTTTGGAAGGGAGGAATTTAGGGGAAGTGGTTTGTTAAAAAAATAGAGAAATTTTTAAAAATTTGAAATTGTAATTGTGTTTTTATATAGAATAATAAATCATTTTTATAATTACTATATTTTTAATTTTTAGAATATTATAATAACATAAAATATATTTTAAGAATTTAAGTAAACTCTTTAAAAATCTTCTCCAATACAAATTTGAGTTACCCAAATTAAGGAAATTTTATTTTATAAATTAAAAAAACTCTTAAAAATCTTTCAATTCTTTCTATTTTTTCATTTTTTTTATAAAACTCCACCTCTTCTCTTCCAAACTCTCAAATAAAAAACTTTAGAGTATCTTTAAATTAATATAAATTATATTTATTATACTCTAATATTAATAAACAAATCTACAAAACATATCTCAAAACATTTTCTTTTCTCTTCATCACTCAAAAGTTTTAAAATATACTTCCACATTACTTATTTTTCTTCTATATTTTCTCAAATATTAGCATGTCTCTTTCAAGAGTGATGGTCTGCGAAATTATTTAAGTGCTTTATCAATGTTTAACCACGGCTAAAGAGTGTGTTCTTAAAATCATATTTCTACATGTTAAGTAAGTATTCGGAGTGTAATTGGTTTGGTTTGGACCGTTTTTTAGTATAAAAAAATGTCTGAATCGATGATAACTCCATCAATTTGGTTTGATTCAACTTTTATTGTTTTTTTTTTTCAAAAACGAAAATGAACCAAACTAATTAATTTGGTTTGGTTTAGTTCATTTTGGCTGATCTATTTACAAATTTTTTCTTCAAACATTATATTCATCGGTGTTTTCTTCGCAATCGTGTTTTTAGGTGTATTTTATGTTATTATTTTTTAAATAGTACATTTTATATAATCTATTCTATGCTCTAATTGTCGAATAACTTAGAAGTTATTCATAATCTATATGAAACATTGATATGGTTTTTATTGCATCATGAAATAAATTCCCTATAGAAAATTTGGCAGTTGACATCATAAAGATATAAACGAATTTGAAAGCTTAACAAATAAAACACAACAGTAATAACAAAAGGTTTACACATAAATTAACATGTTTCATACCTCTGACATGTTAAGTATAACAAATGTAAGTAGTATGGATAATAGTTTCATATCGAATAATAATGTGGTGACTTGAGCATTTATAAGTGAGAGAACCCACCCACCAATCACCTTAAGATTTTGGGTGAGTATGTGGTGTGTCTCTCACAAAGGTGTTGCTCAAAAAAAGAAAAAGTTATCTCACAATGTTCAATGCTTCCTAGTGAAAATCTCCCCTAACAGTGGTATCATAAGCCTTTGGTTCGAGTGAAGGACCGATTCACTTGTATCGAATGTACTTTCTACAGGTGGTGGTTAGGAGGTGTCCTGTTGAAGAGCATCAACGACGGTACAAGGGTGGTGAGTAAGAAACACACAACAGAAAATGCAGTTGCACAGTTGAAGCTTCCGCTTAAGGGGGGACATTATGGAAGCATTGTGGATAGGCTCACACTTGAGGGGGAGTGTTAAGTATAACAAGTGTAAGTAGTATGGATAACAGTCCCACATTAAATAAGAATATAAGTGAGAGAACTCACCCGCCTATCACCTTAAGGTTTTGGGTGAGTATGTGGTGTGTCTCTCATAAGGGTGTTGCTCAAAAATAGAAAAAGTAGTGCCACAGTGTTCAATGCTCACTAGTGAAAATCTTCCCTAACAAAACGCACAACAAAATTATTTTGTAACAAGACTAGAAAGAATTTTGTTGAAGAAAAAGAAACAAAAAAAGTATAAAAAATAGATGAAAACTAATGAAAAGAACTTAAACACAAAGATGACGACCATAACATATCAGAACTACAATAGCGAGAGCAACAATGGTGGAGGCTGGCAATAACACATGTTCGGGGAGAACAAGTTTTGTGACTTATGGTTTTTACTTTCTATGTTTGGAGTTTGGTTATGACTAAATGTTTTGTTGAAACTAAGGAAGCGTAAATAAAGATGGAGAAGAGTTGGACTGATACAAAATTTGGACTTAATAAAGGACTGAAATTAAGATTATGTAGGTATCTATAGTTATCGATTCGACTTATCGGTTTGACGGTTTCTAAAAACTTAAACTAACCAAACAAAAAATGATCAATTTTTTCCCGATTTGATTTGGTTTGAATAATCAATTTAATCGATTTTTTCTTATCTAATTACACCCTTAGTAAGGATTGTTTAAGTTGATTTATGTGAGGTGTTGGATCAAACTCTAGTATGGTCGAAGTCTGTTCGCGAGTAATGCGTGTTGTAGTCGAAGTTTGTTCTAACATGCATTAGTCAATATTGCTAGGGTTGTTAGCATGTTGAATTGGGCCTTACTTGTAAGTCCGATTGTTTAAGTTAGCTTGTACCCTAAGTTAGCTTGTAATGGGTAATTGTTAAAAAGTCCATTAGGTTAGTGTGCTATTTTATTATAAATAGGATGCTAGTTTCTCAATCTTAGTATAAGGAAAAATAGGAAGATAAAGTCCTAATTTTAAGAGAGAGAGAGATAGAGGTTATTTTGTTATTCTTGTATACTTGTAATCTTGTTCTAAGAGAAAGGAAAGAATAGCAGTTTAATAACTAATCCTTGTTATTTTCTTCTTTATTAACCCTAACCCTTGTGTGTTTCTTGCTAAGAAACTGTTTATACTTTGTTTAAAGGTATCCGATTCACAACAAATTGGTGCAGTGACCGTGGAGAAGATGCCTTCAATAAAGTAGGAGATTGAAAAGTTGACCAGAGTGAACGACTTCGGTCTGTGGCGCTTGAAGATGAAAGCCCTATTGGTTCAACTGGGTTGTTTGGAAGAATTGAAGAGTGAGGCAGGCATGGATGTCGCGTTAACAGCAAAAGAAAAAAAGGGCATGATCGAGAAAGCCCACAGCGCAATATTGTTGAGCCTTGGTGATAAGGTTCTTCGACAGGTATCAAAGGAGACTACAACATCGGGATTATGGGTGAAACTTGAAAGTTTGTACATGATCAAATCTCTGGTGAATCGACTCTACCTGAAGCAAACTTTATATTCATTCAAGATGAGTGAAGACAAAGTGTTGGCTGAGCAGTTGGATATGTTCAACAAGCTGGTTCTTGATCTTGAAAATATTGATGTGAAGATCAATGATGAAGATCAAGCACTGTTGTTGTTGTGTGCTTTGCCAAGAACACATGCTCACTTCAAATAAACTCTCTTGTATGGAAGGGAGTCCATGACCTTTGAAGAAGTTCAATCAACTTTGTAATCTAAGGACTTTAACGAACAAAAGGAGTATAAACCTTTGACGGTGGGCGAAGGTTTGGCCGTTAAGGGATAATTCTTGCGAAAGGATGGTAAGTTCGAAAGGAAGAAAGGTAAAAGTCAACAGAAGTCTTATAGTGGCGAAACATCTAGTATTCGATGTTATCACTGTAAGAAGGAGGGTCACATAAGAAAGGTGTGCCCTGAACGCCTAAAAGATCACGGAGGTAATGGCAATGCAACCATTGTTCAAGATGACTTTGACTCATCTGACGTTCTTGTGGTTTCAAGTGGCGACTCGAGGAAAGAGTGGATTATGGATTCAGGTTGCACTTGGCACATGACTCCAAACAGAGAATTGTTTGAGGAGCTATGTGATCAAGATGGTGGATCTGTGCTGCTGTAAACAACAAATCTTGCAAAATTGCAGGTATTGGATCTGTGAGATTCAAGCTTCATGATGAGTCAATAAGGTTATTAACTGAAGTCAGGTACGTACCTGAATTGAAGAGAAATTTGATTTCTCTTGGTGAATTTGACAGAAAAGGATACATTTTTCAAGGAGAGAAAAATATCCTAAGAGTCATGATGGGGTCAAAGGAAGTCTTGAGAGGCGTGAAGAAACAAGGCTTGTATACCCTTGAGGCTGAGGTTTTAAGTGGTTCGACAAATGTTGCATCCACGAAACTTATGTCGAAGACAGAATTATGGCACATGAGATTGGGCCATGTCAGCGAAAGAGGCCTGGTCGAATTGGGGAAGTAGAACCTGTTAAGAGGTGACAAAGTCGAAAAGTTGGAATTTTGTGAATCTTGTGTATTTGGTAAATCATGTAGGGCGAAGTTTAACAAAGGCAAGCAAAGAACACATGGATCCCTGGATTACATTCATGCTGATCTTTGAGGGCCTGCAAGGAATCCTTCACACTCAGGTGCAAGGTATTTTCTATCCATCGTTGATGACTATTCCAGAAAGCTATGGGTATTCATTCAGAAGACGTAGGATGAAACTTTTGAGAATTTCAAAAGTTGGAAGATTCTAGTCGAAACTCAAACTGGCAGAAAGGTTAAGAGGTTGAGAACCGACAATGGCCTTGAATTCTGCAACAAAGTGTTCAATAGTTACTGTGTTGAGTCTGGGATTACAAGGCATAAGACTGTAGTAGGTACTCCTCAACAAAATGGCTTAGATGAGAGATTCAATCGAACAATCCTTGAAAGGGTGCGGAAGCTGTTTCAGCAGCAGCTTACCTGATAAATAGATGTCCCTCGACTGTCTTGGGAATGAAGACACCTGAAGAAGTTTGGTCGGGACATCCACCTAGTCTCGACAGACTAGGAGTATTTGGTTGTGTGGCCTATGCTCATATTAGGCAAGACAAGGTCGAACCTAGAGCTCTGAAGTGCATGTTCATGGGATCCCTGAAGGAGTCAAAGCTTATAGGCTATGGTGCCTAGAGCGAGGTCACAGGAGGTGTATCACCAGTCGAGATGTAGTTTTTAATCAAGCAGAGATGGCTTTCAAGAAAACTGATGATGCTGACGAAGAGCTGGAACATGGAGAGATTCCTGTTGAGGTGGAACTTGTTGATGCTGAATTGCTTACCCCAGATGAAGTCGAAGAAGATGTTGTCGAAGATGAGGAGATTGATAATGACTACCTGCTAGCAAGAGACAGGTCGAGGAGAGTCGTCAAGCCACCTCAGAGACTTGGGTATGCAGATCTTATAGCTTATGCCTTAATCTCTGCTAGTGAGGTTCTAGATGAAGAACCTAGAGGCTATAAGGAAGTTATGAGGAGTCGAAAGAAGACTGAATGGCTGAAGGCCATAGATGATGAGATGAAATGTCTTCATGATAACAACACTTGGGAACTGATCAAGAAACCTGCTGGAGCCAGGTTAGTCAGCTGTAAATGGATTTTCAAAGTTAAGGAAGGAATCAAAGAAGTGACATCGAAGAGATACAAGGCAAGATTGGTTGCTAGGGGGTTCACTCAGAAAGAAGGTATCGACTTCAATGATGTGCTCTCTCCTGTTCTGAAGCACAGATCCATTCGAATGTTGCTTGCCATGGTGGCCCAGTTCGACCTTGAACTGGAACAAATGGATGTGAAAACTGCGTTCTTGTATGGTGATCTAGATGAAACAATCTTGATGAGGCAACCTGAAGGGTATGTCGAAAGGGGGAAGGAAGATTATGTGTGCAAACTGAATAGATCTTTATATGGACTGAAACAATCTCCTCGACAGTGGAATAGGAGATTCGACAAGTTCATGGCACATATAAGTTTCATCAGAAGCCAGTTCGACCACTGTGTTTACTTCAGATTTTGACCGGGTAATTCATTTGTTATTTTATTGCTCTATGTGGATGATATTCTAACAACAAGCAACAATGTCGGAGAGGTAATAAGGGTGAAGGTTGAACTCAATAAAGAGTTCGATATGAAGGATTTGGGAGCTGCGTCCAGGATTCTTGGGATTGATATCCGGAGAGATAGAAAGCAGTCGAAATTATGCTTATCTCAAGAGGCATACCTACAGAAGATTCTCGAAAAGTTTGGTATGTCGAATTCAAAGCCTGTTGTGACTCCAAAAAACCCTCAATTTAAGCTGAGTATAGATCAGTGTCCTAACACTGATGTTGAAAGAGCTTATATTAATAGCATTCCATATGCTAACATAGTAGGTTCCTTGATGTATGTTATGGTCTGTACTAGACCTGACATAGCATATGTAGTAAGTCTTGTAAGCAGGTACATGACGAATCCTGGAAAGGCTCACTGGCAAACATTAAAGTGGATTTTAAGGTACATAAATGAGTCTCTAAATAGAGTCCTAATTTATGGTGGAGCCTTGGGTGAAGATAGTAAAACAGCAATCGAAGGATATGTCGACTCTGATTATGTAGGTTGTATGGATTCTAGAAAATCAATCTCTAGATATGTGTTCACTATGTTTGGGACAGAAATCAGTTGGAAAGCAACACTTCAGAAGGTCGTTGCCTTATCAACCACTGAAGCGGAGTATATTTCCCTAACTGAAGCTGTGAAGGAAGCATTGTGGCTTGAAGGTTTTGCAAAGGAGCTAAAACTTCAAGGTCGAGTTATCACTGTTAAATGTGATAGTCAAAGGGCAATACACCTGTTGAAGAATTCAGCTTATCATGAGAGAACCAAGCACATTGATGTGAGGCTGCATTTCATCAGAGGGGTAATCGAGCGTGGAGAAGTCCAAGTGCTGAAGGTTTCGACAGATCATAATGTTGCTCTTATGATCACCAAGACGTTGTCCAGTTGCAAGTTTTTCCATTGTATACAGTTAATAAAGTTGCATGAAGAAAGCTAGTTTCTTGATGTTACAGAGATAGATCCAAGGTGGAGATTTGTGAGATGTTGGATCAAACTCTAGTATGGTCGAAGTCTGTTCGCGAGTAATGCGTGTTGTAGTCGAAGTTTGTTCTAACATGGATTAGTCAATATTGCTAGGGTTGTTAGCATGTTGAATTGGGTCTTGCTTGTAAGCCCAATTGTTTAAGTTAGCTTGTACCCTAAGTTAGCTTGTAATGGGTAATTGTTAAAAAGTCCATTAGGTTAGTGTGCTATTTTATTATAAATAGGATGCTAGTTTCTCAAACTTAGTATAAGAAAAAATAGGAAGATAAAATCCTAATTTCAAGAGAGAGAGGTTATTTTGTTATTCTTGTATACTTGTAATCTTGTTCTAAGAGAAAGGAAATAATAACAGTTTAATAACTAATCCTTGTTATTTTCTTCTTTATTAACCCTAACCCTTGTGTGTTTCTTGCTAAGAAACCGTTTATACTTTGTTTAAAGGTATCCGATTCACAATAATTTAAAATATAATTTAACTGATCAATAATATAAGTTTTTTTTTATGAATTATATTTGTCTATACTAAATTAGAAAAGGAATTAATTTAAAAAATCACTTTAACTCATTTAAAAATACTTTATACATTAATGAAAACAAGAATAAAAATATTTACACGATATTAACTTTATAGATAATTATTATAGTATTAATATTTAATAATATTTTGGTAAATGGTCTAGATTGGGAATAAAATACTATAGAATTCCTTTACATGACACCATTATATATCGATCACAAATTGATCACAAGGGCTCAAACGATGTAACATATCCTCACTTTATTTTGGTTCGATTAGTTTTAAGCAATATGCATACACCAATAATCCTCTTGCATCAATATATTTGTAGAAATATATCATATAGATCGAGGAAAACTTTAATTTAAGTCTGGAAAAATATACAATAACCACCAAGATGCTTGAGAGAGCACCATCTATCAAAATTGTAGAACCAATGAAATATTACTTGGATAGAGTAATATAAAGGTGACAAAAGTTGATTTAGTTTGCTGATATGTTTGTTTTGTCTGTATTTTTTTTATGGAATTAATTAAGATTTTATTTTTGTATTTTTTAATATATCTGTTTCGTTTCAATTTTTGTGAGACGAGTAAGGCTTTTAGACTCTCATTCTCAATTATATTCTCCTTTTAATTATTATTTTATTTTTCTTTGAGATTTTGTATGACGAATCTAAGTGGAGCGAAAGAAACTTTTTTGACACCATGTAGATGAAAACAAAAAGTGAAAAGAATGATTTAGTGGATTTTTTTTGTAGTGCCTCATATCTGAAAATTAAATAGCATAATACCCCATTTCTGAACTGAAGGTTTTTTGTTGAGATTGAGGGTTTGATTTATCAAAGTTTGACGGAGGAACTGGAGTGAACTGTAAGGGTGATCGAAGGGTGGATTGGTGTTGATATTGTTGGTTTTAGTTGTAGTGGTAGTTTTGTTGAGGGAGTGGAGTGTGGGGAGTTTGGTGCTGGGATGAGGTTGTATGAAGATGCATGTCCCCTAAATTGGGATGTGTATATTGGTGGCACATCCTGATGCGTTGGTGCGGTAGTTGGTTGTGTTGAAGAATAAGCTTGTAGACGAGGGTCGATCAAAAATTGGTCTGGAGCAATATGCACATAAGGAATTGCATGAAACCAATTTAAATACTCCCGGCTTGGCTTGCGTTCACCAACTACTGTGTCCCACTGCAAAATCAAATATCTTCTATGTTTCCATTATTTCACCCCGTCTTTGTTTAATTCTTGCCAGTGAAACTTTTGGGTCTTTTTCATCGTCATTGCGTGGTGTTCCCTTAGACACCTTAGTTGGGAAGGGATTTCCTGTTCAAACCCGAACTAGAGTTTGACCCTATTTGTCTGATGTATTTCAATAGTATAGAAACAGATAAGAGAAGTCGTAGCACTCCAGATTTGGCTATCTCTAAGATTAGGCACCGGAAATTGAATGTACGGCTCCATATAAATTGTCACAAATAAAAAAGTTAGAATACAATTAAGAAGTATATAAAACATGTAGGTTCTATGGTTTCAAACTCACGTCTCTTTCTTGCATGTGATCTATTGCGACTCGGTACCCTTGTAGATGGAAACGAGGATTATTGTCGTAATTCATACGTTGTTGGGTCCATCTTGCAAAAAAAAAAATGTATAAATGTTAGGTATAATTGATTAAGAAGATAATAAAGTGCATTTTTATATTAGGAATACCTTTGAGTGTATGGAAATGACGGCTGCAATGTACTAACAAGAGAAAACAAGGGTATACACGTGAATGCTCAAGTAGTGAGTAGTACAAACAACCATTCATGCTCCTGACATCTTTGACTGTGACCTTACACATTTCTCTATACAGTTTTGCAAGAAAAGCAGAACCACAAAAGGAATCCAAGAAGAATGCAACCGATTTTGACTCTTGTCTGGAAACAAAATAGTAGCAATTACAAGTAAAATATATACTTTGGCTTGTAAAATATTATGTTCTTAGGTTGGGGAAGAGTTATTTTTTAAAGCTTCTTATAAATTTTCTAGCCAAGTAATCCTACCAGACCCTCTATTTTTACCAGCTACTGTAGGTTCTACGCCTAAGTTCTCTATGTAAACATCGTTTGTTATTTCGGCAGGACCGTTAATAGCTTTTCCATCAACTGAGAGACCAAGTAACATATTAACATCTTCTAATGTTATTGTGCATTCACCGGTTGGTAAATGAGACGTGTGTATTTTCGGTCTCCATCTCTCTAACAAAGCAACAACTAGGCTAGAGTAAATTTTTAAACTATTTATTTTTGCGACATTCACAAAACCTGCTAATTCTAAATATGAGATTATTTCTGCACTTGGTTGAATGTGAGTATGAGAATGGACTCGAAACCTTGCATTGACCCGGAAAAAAAAGGAAATAATAGTGAACACAAAAATTATAAAAATTATTATGTAGAATTTTTAGGAAACCTTACACTAGCTTGAATGTTTGCTTGTGTTCCACGGTGTTCTTCACCCATCCATAACAAAGACATTTTAAACAAGTGAGTGAATGTGAATTAGTGAATGATTATGTATTTTTTTGCAAGATTGTTTTGTGAGAGATGAAGAAATGTGTTTGAAGAATTTTTTTTACTGACTTGAACTTATAGAGGTATATTTGTAGAGTAGTAAAAAAAGGTGACAAGATTACGCACTGGTAGAGGTGACAATACACTGCATGACCTTGAAACTTGATTTACTTTCATGGAATACATGCAAACCTACTTTATAGTTGGTACGTTGCTGCTTACGCGCAGAATATTTTTCAGTATGCATGTGCTTGCCACTTGAGTTGACAGGTGGCTTTGGGACACGGGCATGCTTGCCACTTCAGTGGACGAGCACATACTGACCTAGGACATGTTCTTCCTTTGCATGGGCAAGCACACACATGGGTTTTTTTAACAACATTTGTATCTTATACGTGTGTATTTATATACAGATATGTGTGTTCTACTATCATCATTCCACATTCCAGTAACAAATTCATAAAATTATCACATCTAAAATGGGTAAGAGAAACATAATAGTTACCTGTCACTTTAATGGTACTATTTTCACAGATTGTAATGCTGAATTCTCATTTGGCAACACAGATACATACTCTTTCAAAATTCATGTGAATTCTGATTTTCTTCATTTCAAAGAAAGGATGGAAAAAAATTAGAAGGATTTGTTGAGGAGATTATTTATCGTCATCCATTAGTTAATGGAGATGATGGTGCAATTTTTTTACGTAATCATGTAGATCAAGAACGAAGAAGACGTGAAAGTAATGTTTCAGTGCCACATGATGTTTGGTCAATTACCCACAATTAAGTTGTATGTTCGTCTACTTGGACATGCCAAAACATTTCCAACTCAATCGACACAATCACACAAATATGGAATGAGCCAAACTTCTGACGACGAACCAACACAAAACAACGAACTTTTTATACCAAATGAAGAGGTTGGGGAAGCAAGTGACGATGATCGTGAAGAGGTCAGGATGCAAGATCTTTTTGGCAACAGCGATGACGAGGACACTGAAGATATGATAGTTGTGCCTACCCAGGAAATTCGCGCCGAACCAATAAACTTGTACAACCAACCTGCACATATGCAGAATATATGTTTGGAAGATGTTGAACCAAGCTCTGTGTTTGGATGTGTCATACCAAACCATATAGGTGATAAAATAGATATTAGGATGGAATTTGAAAACAAAGAAGCTTGCATGCTTGCTCTTCAACATTGGCATATAACACACAGTGTTAACTATTGGACTTACCAATCTGACAATGAAAGATATGTAATTGAATCTAAGAAACAAGACTGCAATTTCAAATGCAGAGCTTCCTTGAGAAAAAAACAACTTAAAATGGAATATTGGTAAGTTGTTTGGGCCTCACACATGCACTACCACGTATATGGAACAAGACCGTAGGAAGCTCAGCTAAAAAATGATTAGCCACAACATTAGAGAGCTTGTCAACCGTGACGCTTCACTTAAGGTGAAGGTGATCATTGCCCATATTCTTGAAAAATACAGGTAGATAATATCTTACAATAAATGGAATATTGAAAAATACAGGTACATAATATCTTACAATGAAAGATACGTAATTGAATGTAAGAAACAAGACTGCAATTTCAAATGCAGAGCTTCCTTGAGAAAAAAACAACTTAAAATGGAATATTGGTAAGTTGTTTGGGCCTCACACATGCACTACCACATATATGGCACAAGACCGTAGGAAGCTCGGCTAAAAAATGATTAGCCACAACATTAGAGAGCTTGTCAACCGTGACGTTTCACTTAAGGTGAAGGTAATCATTGCCCATATTCTTGAAAAATACAGGTACATAATATCTTACAATAAAGCATGGATCGCAAAGTGTAAAGACATAGAGTCATTGTACGGAAATTGGGAAACATCTTACAACGACCTGCCACAGTGGATATTGGTAATGAAAACCTATCTTCCTGGAACCATTATTAAGTTGCAAACCCTACCTGCAATTTCAAATGATGGTTCCCAAATATCTGGAAAACGAATCTTTCATCGTCTCTTTTGGGCATTTCGACCGTGTATAAGTGGCTTCGCCTACTATAAGTCCATTGTGCAAGTTGATGAAACATGATTGTATGGAAAGTATAGAGGAACTTTGTTGATGGTGGTGGCACAGGATGGGAACACAAACATTTTCCCAATAGCTTTCGCATTGGTCGAAGATGAAACAAAGGAAGCCTGAAGCTTTTTTCTTAGGAACCTGAGGTCACACGTGACACCACAGGCTAATTTGTGTCTAATATTAGATAGACATGAATCGATAAAGAGTGCATATAACAATCACGAAAATAGATGGTAACATCCATCATCTTCACATGTATACTACATTAGACACATTGCGCAAAACTTCATGCGTGAGATTAAGAATAAGGAACTACGCAAAAAAGTTATTAACATGGGTAACAAAATACATTTCAGTTACCTGAACTATTTTTTCATACTTTTACTATGTTTTTCATACTATTTCTATTACATGTTACATATTGATGGAGGCTACATTTAACTACTATCGTGGGGAAATCCGAAGAACAGACATTGAGGCCTCACGTTGGATAGACAACATACCTAGGGAGAAGTGAACTAGAGCATATGTCAGAGGGAAACGTTGGGGACACATGACAACTAACTTGGAAGAAGCCATGAACTCTGTACTAAAGACAACCCAAAACCTTCCAATCACTGCATTGGTCCAATCTACATATTATCGCATGGTTGCAACAAGGGAATGGCTGATGAAGTAGCCAAGGCTAACACACATAATTTCATGCAATTTGATTGCGAAAGGTTATGTTTCATGGTGCAGGAAAAAATTAATCGATTGATGGTCGTATGACAGGTACTTTCAGCGTTGACCTGAGGAATCAGTGGTGTAACTGTGGGAAATTTCAGACATTTCACTTACCTTGCTCCCATGTTATCGCAACATGTTCTAGTATACGTCAGGACTACTCCATTCACATTCCAGAAGTCTTCACAGTTCTTAACGTATTCAAATTCTACAAGGAAAGGTTCTTGAAACTATCCCACGAGAAGAACTGGTCAAAATATGAAGGATTTACTCTTTGCCACAACGATTCCATGAGAAGAAATAAGAAGGGACGTCCAACCAGTAGTAGGATTAGAACCGAAATGGACAACGTTGAAAAGAAAAAGAGAAGATGTGGGATTTGCAGAGAAATAGGTCATATGCGTAAAAAATGTCCAAATGTTGTCGGCCAGTCAAACCGACCCATCTAGATAGTTTTATTTATTTTTCAAGTTAATCAGTTAGTAAAGTTTTTAGCTTGCACTTGATTTCTCTGTGATCCAACATTAATTTATAACTCAAAACAACTTTTACTAACAACTACGAAACAAAGACTCTGCTCATAAAACAACAAGACAATGAACATTTAAATGATTCAACAAATCAACAATACTAGAAGAATACAACCATCAACTTAATATCAGCTTGTCCATACATCATCATGACACAATCATAATCGTTTTTTACAACTTTCCAGGCCATTTCATCTCTCTCTTTAACAAGCCTTTCGATTCTTCTAATCTTTTCACCTTCATCTATTTCACCTTTTAACCACTTCACCAGACTTTTCTGAAAATGCTCGAACGTGACTGTATTCCATAGTCGGATCTTCAACCTGGGTTTTATTGGTGAAAAAACCAGTAGAACATCTCTTTTGGTAAGATGAGTGTTTGGGTTGATAAAATACTCCATGGCCAGATCCATATTTCAGACTAAAATTGAAGTAATTTGTGTACTAGATCTGAGATTTAGAGGTTACACACAATGCTATTTATAGAAAATAGAAAAATAATTAAATATTTCACTGCTCGTCCAATGGATAGTCGAGCATCATCATGTCATCATTTATGTTTACTAGATAAAATTAAAACTCAAAAAGCTAACATACAAGCTAATCAACAACAACAACTAACACGAGTAGATCTTCGACTTCTCTGTTAACTTCGCCACTGTGTGCTGAAAACGTACATTGTGCATCTTTATCATTTTCTATATGATCCAAGTAATACATGTACGTATCCTCCGAGCTTGCATCAGTCAGTATTATATACGGACAACGATACTCCATTTTCTCACCTTCATACGACGACCATCCAATTGTCGAAAATCCGTGTTAATTGTTGCAATCACGGTTCTGAAAACATTGATTTTTTTTCTTACCCATAGAACACAAGAACTTGGACAGACATTTTAAAAAATACAAATACCGAGCTTGAATGATTTATGTTAATACACATCAATCTACTTATAGAAAAATATTACGTTTAAATTCGGTCATTCATTGGCCGAGAATATCTAAACACTCGGCCAATATTGGGCGAGTATCAATCATTTTTAAAATATTATTAAAAGAATAGTTTAAATTTTTTTTAAAAATATTTAAAATATTATTTAATTAATAAAATATGTTTTTATTAATTAGAATTATTATTATTATAATTAATTAAATAATATTATAATTAAAAAATATAAAATGATGTTCGGCAACTTATTAGACGAAGTGTCTGCTCACCAACTCATTAGACGAACACATACTAAAATTTGAACATATAAAATTTTTTTTCAAAATGAGATATTTTAGTATATAATTTTCGATAAACCAATAAAAAACTCTAATTTAGTAACATGTTAAATTGTGAGGTTTTGAACGGTAGAGTTACTAATCTAAGCCTTGAGTATATATATGGTTTGGTTTTTAGCCTCCATAATTGGTTGACCCACTTGAACCAATAACCCTACATCCATCACACAATATACCCCCATAGCATGTGACGAGTACATCACTCTCAGGCCTACTCTAGTCACTCGTTTTTTCAACAACTAATGAACACCACTATTCAAACTAGCTATAGATGGAACCACCCAAATCCATACACAACCAACTATGGAGTAACATTCTTCACACAAAAAAAACTTGTAAACATTGTAGTCTATGATGAGCCGAAAGTTGTCCATAAATACTATTGACTTTTATTGAAATTTTCATATAGGCCTGTTTCATTAGGATCTAGCTAGGTTTCCTTTGATGGTTATTTCATGGGTTAAAAAGAGATAGGATCAATACATCACAGAACAAGTCATGTGCTACCCATCATCATAATATTGTCCAAATCTGAATATAGGATGTAGGAACTGCTGCTACTGTTTCTTGATATATAGAAATTTTAAGACAATTCAATAGCATAAGACAGACCCATGAAACACGGACCTTTTCTCAAGCTGCTATGTTTCAATTAAGCATTCAATGTTATGCTGATTTCTCTCTTGCTAAAAACGTACAATATGAAAAACTTGTGATACAAAAATTAATTTTGGAATTGATTCCTAATATCAATAAATTTTTTCACCCAAATAACCAAGTTTCTACACTAATATTTCTAAATTACCTATCTTTCCAATATATTATCCAATCTACCCTAGTTTAGTATTTTTTTTTATTTTTTTTTACAAGGGGGCGCCATGGGGGTTGAAGTCTCCTTTATAATTTGTATGGGGGCGCCATGGGGGTTGGAGCCACCCTACAAATTATAAAGGGGGCGCCATACCCATTGGAGCCTCCCTTAAATGCCCTAAAGGGGGGCACCATGCCCCTTGAAGCCTCCTTTATACGAAATTAATTTTTTAAATGTATTATAATTAATATAATTAAAATATTATATTATGGTCCTCCAAATTTTTTTTTATAAATAGGTAGACATGTTGCTAACATTGTTTCATCCAAATTTAGAAGAGTGAGTCATGTTCCTTAGAAGATATGGGCATGTAATTTTTTCTCCGACGAAGCCTCCGATAAGGATGTTGTTTTGGAACATTCAGAGTTTAGAACAACTACGAAGAAATTTGAATCGGTGGCTAGAAGGAGACATTCCAAATGGTGAAAGAATTAGGAGTATTGAAAGACTTGTCTCGTACTTCTCTATTGAAGACGGAAACATACGGCGTGACTGGGTGCGAATTAGAGATGACAACGAAGTTAGGTCTACGATGTTCGGAACTGATGATATTACTTTGATTGTTGTTATATCTTAGGTTATGTTGTAATAATCGTTGTATTTTAATGATTTGCGTTTTATGCTGTAGAAGTAATTCAATTCGTTTTTGTGGTAATGAAAAGTTGATATAAATATTAAATTGCACGATTACACAAATTTTAAAGACCAAATTAAATCTACCTAGAACTTGTTCCAACATTTGGACAGTTTTTCCTCGTATGCCCTAGAAGACGACATATTTCGTACAGTCTTTCCATTTTCTCAGCTGTATCCATTTCAGTTGTGATTCGGGTGCTTTTGGGGCGGCCCTTTTAGTTTCTTCTCATATTTTCATTGTGGTAGATTGTGTCTCCATGATAGGTTGGCCAGTAGTCCTCACTAGCTACCACTGGAAAACTGCTACTGTAGATACCGAATAAGTTGACGACCTTGTAAACTTCTGATAGCTGCAAGAATGGATCCCGACGAGCAGTTGAACATGCGGCAATGACATGTGAACAAGGCATGCGGAAGGTTTGAAACTTTCCGCAGTCGCACCAATTTTTATGAAGTTCCACCCTGTAGTGTCCCATTGGCCGACCCTCGTTGTGATCCATTGTCTCATCAACAATGAAGCTGTAATCATGACGATCAAATGGTCTAACTCGATGTGAGGCCGCCTTAGAAGTTTCATCCCTCATATACTTCATGCTTGATTCGCTGAATATTTGCCCTGATTGCAGTACAACGCTCCATTTTTTGCCTCTTGCTGCAAATAGTGACCCCAATCTGTAATACGTTGCCCTTACCAACGCTGTGATGGGGAGGTTCCTAGTTCCCTTAAATACGCCGTTTAGGGATTCTACAAGATTTGTGGTCATGTGACCCCATCTACACCCTCCATCAAATGACCTAGTCCATTTCTCGACTGGAATATTATCCACCCACCTTAATGCTTCCACGCTTGACAACCTTATTTCTTATGCAGAAGACATGGACAGAAGGAGGGTTGTGCCAACCATTAGCAGGATTGTTGTAGGCACTCACAATAGAAGCATGTCTGTCAGAAATCAGACATGAGTTGGGTTGTGGTGCGACATGTGTTCTGAGATTTCTGAGGAAGAAACTCCAAGCTTCGCCTGTCTCACCCTCGACTAGGGCAAAGGCAATCGGAAATATATTATTATTTCCGTCTTGTGCTACCGCCATCAACAATGTTCCTTTGTATTTTCCATACAACCATGTTCCATCGACTTGTATAACTGGTTTGCAGAACGCAAAACCTTTGATACATGGTTGAAATGCCCAAAAGAGACGAGAAAATATCCTACTTCCAGCAACACATGTTCCTTCAGGAGTGTATGCTGGTAGTGACTCCAATATTACAACCGTACCAGGAACATATTTCTGAAGTGCTAGTAGATACTGTGGAAGTTGATGGTAAGAATGCTCCCAATTCCCATATACATGTTTCACCGCTTTTATTCTACCTATCCAAGCTTTCCTATACGATGGGGTATAGTTGAACCGTGCAACAACATGAGAGATAATTGTGCTCACCTTCACAGATGGATCCGCGCCCACAAGATACAAAATCTCTTGGGATATCAATTGAGAGCTTAGTTTTCCATGATCTTGTCGATTGATGTTGGTTGTGCAACTATGAGGTGGATCCATCGAACCTATCTCCCAACAATCACTTCTTTTCCGATAGGACGCTGCTAACCGAAACTTGCAACTTGCGTTACGAAAAACTACGACATAGCGTTTTGATTCGTTCCGATTGATGTAAAAATCAACAAAGTTATCCATATGAAACTTTCTTATGGCTTTCATGCATTCCTCTTTCGTGTGGTACTGGTTTCCGACTTTCAAGACACTTTCAATTTGTTGAGAAGGATTGTAGAAATAATCTGAGGAAGTATCGTCGCCACTGCATTGCAAGTTCGTCATGTGTTGAGGAGGACAATACACTTGATTTAATGGTAGGGCCTCTTCATCTATGTCTTGCAGGGGAGTCATTGTAGAGTAGTCCTCGCTCCCGAACAAATTAACCATTTGATCAACCATGGTCTCTGGATCTTCTTCCTCCTCGTCCACAACATCAATTTCATCTATATCCATTGTTTCACCAACCTCATGTTCAGTTTGGCAGAGTAACAGATAAACCTCGATATAGTCGAGGCCAGATTGTTTGTGACTATCGAACATTTGATCAACATCGCTGTTGTCAAGTATTTTCTCTTGAAAATACTTGACCTCATTGTTATCAAAAAAAAAACAGGACTTCTGTAAATGATCTGGGAGATTTGACCAGACAAAATCTTCGACTGTATGCGCTCTTTGAAATGCACAAAATTTGCTTTTCTACTCATGGTTAATCGGGTAAGATCTGTATTTTGAAACCCGAAACCGGAATTCTCAGAGATGAAAGTCTCTCCATTATAATGGGCATGAACAATGTAATTGGATGTTCTAGACATGGTTGAATGATAGTTTAAGGGATGTATACTATTTTTTGCTTGAATGTATACATATAGATTAAAATCCCACGAATTAAATATTATTAAAACTATAAGGGGGGCGTCGTGGGGGATGGATCCCCTTCTTTAAGTTATAAGGGGGGCGCCGTGGGGGATGGAGCCCCTTCTTTAAATTACAAGGGGGGCGCCGTGGGGGATGGAGCCCCTATGACACGTGTAAAAGAAGTTACTTTATGCATGCATGCAGTAGGACCATAAATCTCTTCTTACAATATTTCTACAACTACACATCAAATATTTCTACACATCAATCTCTTCTTACACAAATTCAACTATCTCATTAATATCAATAAATATTACAACTACACAAATTAAATTTTTACCTATACAACCATAAATTCAAATTTCAAATTTCAAATTTCAAATTTCTAAATTTCATCTATAAATACTTCTCCTCTTCATTCTAAAAAACACATCAAATATATCCAACAATTCAAATTCTCCCAATACTTCCCCTCAAATTTCACTATAGAAGTCATGTCTCTGTTAACAATCGAGGAAAACATGACAATTGTAGTTTTGGCCTCCATAAATTTGTTGTGTGGAAAGAACCTATCAAGAAATTTTTCCTCAAGCACATTCTAATCTGTCATAGTCAGAGTTGGTTGATCAAGGTACCACTCTTTTGCTTTTCCAATCAAAGAATAAGGAAACAATCTTATGAACACCTGTTCTTATTCTACTTCAGGACCCCAAGTGTGCCGACAATCTCATAGAACTTGGTAAGGTGAGTATATGGATCTTTATGGTCAAGCACGACAAAAGAACTTGCATACAAGATTTGTAGCAAACCGATCTTCATTTTTAGATTCCTTGCATCTTCAGCAGGTCGGACAATATGAACATTTCTTCTTGGGTTGTTGACACACGACCTTCTTACAACTTCTGGAGGTTCTACCATGACTGGTACAATAATAGGAGTTTTTGAAGAAGTACTACCAAAATTTCCTTCCCGTTGGTTTCTTTGCTTGGCTAGCTGCCTTCTCTTTCTTTTTTGCCATTAATTTTTTGAGTTGTTCTTTCAATCTCAGGATAAAAAAAAAGTTGATCTTCAGGTACACTTCCTCGCATAAACAAAATTCTAAAATGCTAACCAAACTAACTAACAAACACTAGAGGTAATAAATAGGATATTTTATAACATTACAAAATGACTTAAAACAAGATAAATTGTTGTTATGCTTGCAATATATAAATGCTAATCCCTAGTAACAACGTCATTTTGTTGAAACACTTTTGCTAAGGCAAGTATTTGTTTTATCGCATCCATAGGGATTAGTGTTATATCATCACCGTTCTTCAGTTAACAATGTTTTAAGTAAGGGTTTCAAAGAGTTTTCGATTGTGAAAAGAAACATTTGCTAAATATTGTAACAACGATAAATAATTAGGAAAATAACGTTTAAATAGACATGTCAATATTAAAGTTCACTAATCTATTTCATATGTATTCTATTAATCTAGTATGTGATCACCATTATCAATCAATAATTATCACGTATCACTCATCTTAATTATTTATGTCTCAACAATGGTGTGAAATCTCATCGTATTGTTTAGTTGATGATCTATTTACCTATTAAACAATAGAATGATGTTTAAGATCTGATACATGTGAATATAAACCCCAAGTCCATATCTAGACTTTGGTTTTTGATATAAGAAGATCTTAGGTCAAGACTTGGAAGACATTTCTCAATATTCATTCAAACTCATAGGTTTTAAATGTAAACAAAGATAACATCAACATTGATTCATAATATGTTCACAAAACAACGATAAAAATAAATACATACAAGTTTTAGCTAACTACATCTAATCCGGATACAAGAGATTTAGCTAAATATTTTCATGGTAGCTTGAGTCACAAGAAAGGAGAAGAGATGAAAAAACATCAACAATGATTTCCCGACTATTGATGTAAATCCAACTTTGATTCTTTAATTCGTGCGTTAATCTGAGTTTTTGGTGCCCAAAGTTGGTGTCTGGCCCTCTCAAAATGAAGTGAGAGGGTATTTATATAAAACTAGAAAAAGAAGACCATGCTAAACGGCACCTAACCGCGTTAAGTGTAACACCCTAATTTTTAGTAATTATTTATTTAATTAAATTAATTGATTAATTGTGTGATTTTGTGCCTAATTGAATTAACTAATTTATGTGATTTATTTGAAATAAATGATTTAGTTGATTTATTGAATTTATATGAAATATTTGATTTATATAAATTAATGAATCTATTTAATTGATATATGTGATTTATCGAATTAAATTAATTTATGTGATTTATTTTATTGGTATAATAAAATGTAGAATTTGCTAGAGTAATTAGTTGGACTTATTTTAGGGTGTGAATAGTAAGTGTGAGATTGAGTTAGTAAGGTCAAATTGAGTTAAGGCAAATGATAGGGTTTAATATAGAGTAAGAGGAGAATAGAAAGAAAGAAAAAAATTAGTAAAGAGGAAGAAAGAGGCAAAGAGAGAAGTGAAGAAGAAGATGAGAAAACCCAAGTTCAAGAACTTTAGAATTCAAGAAATTCAAGATAAATGTGAGTTTTTATATAATTATTGGGATTGTTTGATAGTGTATAATGGATAAAAACGTGTTTAGGATGAACCCCTAATTTTTATGATTTGATATTAGTTAGGTTTTGAAGATAATTTTAATATGTAATAATTAATTTTGTTTAGAATTGTTATGTATTGGTGAGTTAAGAGAGTCTAGTAGTTAATTAGGATAAGTTAGTGTTAGTTTGTAACCTGTTATGAGTTAGAAAGTGTAGTTATTAGGTTATAACTAAAATTCCATTATGAACGATTAGAAAAGGTTAGTTGTTTTGTTAAGTTGAGTGGCTAGATAGTTGATTGGAAATAGAATTGTTGTTGGTGTAATTAGGAACCATTATTACTCTGTCAAAGTTAGTATGGACATGAATTTATTAATAGGTTGTTAAATTCAAAGTGATACTACCTACTGAATTTTTACTGTAGTGTAAGCATCAAGAATGAAAGTGTAACCCATTATTTACAACATCTTGTAGCGAAATAATAAGACAAGGCAATGTATTTTCTTTTCTTTTTTTCAATATTCTGTAGTGAAATACAATTAGTATGGTATGGAACCTTGTTGAATACTAAATCAATATTGATTATTTATTTAAAATATTGATTCCTATTTAATATTGAAACTTTATTTATTATTAAAATTTTACTTAATATTATTGAAACTTTATTATATATTAGAACTTTATAAAAATATTAAAATATTTATTGAATATATTTATTTAAAATATTAGATTGTTTATTGAATATTGAACATTTATTTAAAATATTGAATTATTTATTAAATGTTGACTATTTATCGAGTATCGAATTTTTAATTATCGATGATGATTAATTATTTTATATTTAATTAGGGATTTGTGTTTTGTGAATTGAGGTTGAATTGTATTGATACTTGTTAATTACTTACTAATTGTGGTGATGATGTTTGAAGTAAGAATGTCATGATTCTTGAAAATGTGTTTGTATGTGCAAATGTGTGGTAATTCGAGTGTGATGAATTATTGAAGATATGTGTAGATATTAAGATTTGTGTATGATCTTAATTGCATATAGTTGTTGAATTTGCATACGCATCATTTATGTCAAGAGGCAATGTTTGTTAGTTCCGTGGGAACTAGTGACTTGTCCCAAACCTAGAGCGGGGTTTGAAAGTTTAGGGAATGAGTTTTTTGTGTGTTATTGGTATAGGGAACGGACTCAGTTTAATATAAAAACCGAAAAATAATAACAAGTGTTGGTACCACATGGCATGAGTTGCATTGAGTCTTGAATTGAGTTTTGCATTGAGTCTCAGTGTGTATATGTTTGTGCTATGAGATTATGTGTATTTATGTGAATTGTTGAAATTGGTGAAATTGTGGATTGTGGGTATATACTAGAGAATGGTATGGCTACTTGCATGATACTTTGTTGATGAAACTTTGAAGTGTGAGAATAATTGAATTATACTTGTATGCCTAAGATTAATTATTGTCTTATAATTTCAATAATTATGTGAATTCTCACCCTTCTGTTGGAATGATGTTTTATACGACATCGCTCAGGTACCGAGGAGTAGAGTTGCTTCTAGCACGAGGTAGCCGTTGGAGTAGTTTGATTTGTGTCTTTATTTATTATGGGTCGAGTCATGCTCTGATTATGTAACACTGAGTAATGTTTCGATTTCATGTTTTAAGAGATATTTTATGTACTCTACTTCATTTAGATTATTGTTATTTTGAATTATATGAAGTATTGACTTTTAAGCCTAAGTATTAATTATGAATGAGATGAGCATGAGACTTTTATTATGCCTATTATGATTAAAGCAAATCCGTTGTTACATGCTAATGTGAAAGTGTATGAAAAGCATGAAGTTATTTAAGTGTTATTGAGCATGACAGGTTTATGTGAAGTTTTGAAATTTTATGTGACACCCTATTGTGAGATGTATGATAATTACTCTGATTTATTTATATTTATTCTGCGAGGATTATAACAGTGTTACATTAAGCGGCTAGATGACAAAAGCCATAAAACCGTCATAACTCACACTAAGCGACACCATACCACACTAAGTGTGAAACCTACTATCTTGAGAAACTAGATGACACTTTAACTGCGCTAAGCCTTATCTCCTGGCATGGTTTTGGTCCAAAATTCATGTAAAAGCTCTTGTTTTTCCCTTTTAGCATTCAAAGCTCCTTCAATGCAACAAAATTGCATATTAGATGCAAAATGTGATTAATCTCAAAAATGTTTACATGATTAAACTAAAAAACTAAATTTAAACAAAAGTTGAGGGATTGATATAAAAATCCAATGAATTAAGTTACTAAGAATCATTAATTTATACGAAATATCAACACATTTTGGCCCTTAGCAATAATGTAATGTTTGATTTATCATGTGTATGTACTTTATCCATTATATGAATTTATTTGCATTGTTGTAGCATTTTTGTTATAATTCATTTGAAATAATAACTTGTATTCGTGATCATTCGCTTCAGATATATTTAATCTTTGTACCTTTGAGAAACCTTTTGGTTCATTAAATTATTTGTTGTGTCCATGTTTTTGTCTCCTTTTTTTATCCTAAAAATACGTTTTGTATTAATATATTGATTATTACTTGAATCACAAGTTATAACACTTTAAACAAGGTTGTAAGGATGTATAATTAAAATCATACAAAGTGTGACTCGAATGAAGTCTCATGCAAGCTGGGATTTTCCTCTACATCCTTTATGTTAATTCAAAGAAGAGAGTGATTTGAACCACAAATTCTCTTGACTCGAATCATTAGGTACACATGACTCAAATCATGGTCTCTTTCCTTTATTTCAAAAGCTTTGATTTAAGATGATTGTATCTTTGATTTGAATCATCACTCTATGATTTGATAAAAATCCATTGTCTTAGTAGTTTTTGAAGAGTAGCATCTCGTGAGAGTGCGTCTACCTCTTGCACCAATTTTTATTCACTTTTCTCTTGTTTTTGTCATTGAGTAGGAGTGTGTAACCCATGAGAGAATACCTCATAAAAATGTGAGGAATCACATCTCTTGAATGATTGTTGTGTCTTCTAGTTGAAGAACAAGAAATCTAGTGAAAATGATAGGATTGATCAATCAAGTGATAGAATTGATCAATCTCTAAACAATCATCAAGAACCTAGAGATCAATTTTCTACCAAGAACCTTGAGAGAACCTAGTGTAAATATTAATGTGAATCGGCACACGTTATAATTAATCCGGTGGTAAAAAGTTTATAAATAGACGAATCCTATACAAAAATAATATTTATGCATGTTAAATTCTAGTCGGTTATTCTTTTTTTTATTTTTATAATGTTATTTACAGTTTAAAAAAATTAATTACTAAGCATTATCAGTATAAAAAGTTTTACACTCTTAATTCATTACCATCATCCGTTTGCATTACTTTATAGATAGTTAAAATAAAAGTTAAATTTCTCTTAATATTCAACGTTTATGATTAATTGACTGTGTAATATTCTTTTACTTTGTCGGTGCATTTTAATTAAAGTCTTTACAAAAATTCTCTTCTTGATTTTTATTTTGTATTTTATTTTCGAAGCCTTATTTTTAAAATTTGAACAGAATCTCCAAATTATTTAGGTCCGTCCTCAACACTTTGTAATAATTTCAAAATATAATAAACTTTATTAATCAAAGTTAAGTGATAATAATGAATCCCTATAACTATATAGTAATTCCTTGTAACAACTATGAAGAGAAATGGACTAACTAACCCAACTAATTAGTAACTTAACAACCCTAAAACTAATAATACACATACTATAGAATATGTTTAACTAACCCAACTATAATAACTAGTTAGGAAGAGAACACGTAGACAAAAAATGTGCATGAACGTGTCTAGCTAGCATGCAAATACGTGATGTATTGTATTGTATGAATCTCAATAAACTCCTACATGTTCGCATACTCCAGAATGCGTCTTTGGCTATAATTCCATCAAATCATTATCATATGATTCATCATAACAAACGAATGAACACTATCTTAAGAAAGCATGGCAAAAACAATTAAGCCACATGAACCAAAGACACATTCATTTAATCTCTTGAGTGGACATAGCATACCTGCTATTGGATTGGGCACATGGAAATCTGGTTCACAAGCTAGCAATTCTGTCTTCACTGCCATTGTTGATGTAACTAGATCATTATATATATTCTTCAATCTTCATTCATGAATAGTATTATATTATATAGTTTTTTTTGTAGAATATGAAATATCTGATCAATTTTGAGTGCAGGCTGGTTACAGACACATTGACACTGCTGCTCAATATGGAGTTCAAGAAGAGGTTGGAAATGCACTTCAATCTGCCATGCAAGCAGGAGTGGAAAGGAAGGATCTATTTATAACCTCCAAGATATGGTAATAATGTATCATGAGAGACTCTGTAAATATTAGTCGCAGTTAAACTATGATAAAACAAATAGGGACCTAATTTAACTATAGTTTAATTGAGACCGGCATTCACAGATGCTCTATTTAGCCAAATTTTGATTTTAGAACATGTGTGGTAGTCTGGTTTGCATGCCTATAACGAACGGCCCTGATAATAATAGATGTATGTTAATATGCCTATACTCTTTAGGTTTTTATGTTGATTCAATTGAATTTGTTGGTGTGAAATTTTATGGCTGATAGGTGCACTGACTTGACACCTGAAAGGGTAAGACCTGCACTCAACAATACTCTTAAAGAACTCCAACTTGACTACCTTGATCTTTACTTGGTAATAAGATGGTTTTCTTTTTCCACTTGTTTTATTCATGATGAATGTAATTATGATTTGATAGGGTCTAATAATGTATATGTATGTGTATCAGATTCACTGGCCATTTCGGTTGAATGATGGGGCTAGCAGGCCTCCTAAAGCAGGAGATGTGTTGGAGTTTGACATGGAAGGAGTGTGGAGAGAAATGGAAAAGCTTGTTAAGGAAAATCTTGTCAAAGACATTGGAATATGCAACTTCACTCTTGCTAAACTTGACAAGTTACTCAGCATTGCTCAAATAAAGCCTTCTGTATGCCAGGTAAAATCATGCTAATCAGACTCGAGTTCCGAGTTGAAAAAAAGAACAACTCCGGTGATTTGTGTATGTGATGTTTTCTGATAGATGGAGATGCATCCTGGATGGAGAAATAATAAGATGCTTGAGGCTTGCAAGAATAACAGCATCCATGTTACGGTAATTAGCTCCAAGGTTTTAAATAACGGTCGCTGTAACATATTTATGCCACTATTTTTGACATTGTAAGCAATTGCAGTCAAATGCAGCTGATTCAGCTTTTCGGGCGGCTTAAACCGTGACTGTTATTTTGAAATTTCTTCATGATTTTGTGATTGATGCTATTGATTGGAATTGTCAACATTGTTGCTCTATAGGCCTATTCGCCACTGGGATCATCAGATGGTGGGAGAGATTTGATCCATGATCAAACTGTTGATAGGATAGCCAAGAAACTGAACAAGAGTCCAGGGCAGGTGTTGGTGAAATGGGCAATCCAAAGAGGAACAAGTGTCATCCCTAAATCAACTAACCCGAATAGGATCAAAGAGAATGTGGTTGTTTTCAACTGGGAAGTTCCACCACAAGACTTCAAAAACCTTAGCAATATACCGGATCAGGTAGGCAGACACCAAACACGACATTGACACTGACACATCAACATCACTAATAACTTTAAAAAATAAACAAATTAAATATAATGACAAATGCCAGTGTTAAGTTTCAGAGGTTACTTCGGTCTTTTGGATCCTAGAACTCATTATTATTACCATATGGAACTTTTATTTTTGGTTATTGATACATGCAGAGGAGAGTTTTGGATGGTGAAGACCTCTTTGTGAATAAGAGTGAAGGGCCATTGAAAAGTGTAGAAGATGTTTGGGACCATGAAGATTAACAAATATTGCATCAAACTATAATGTTTTTCTTTTTTTTTTTTTAATGTAAGTAGTTTACAAAACGGAGTTAAGCTTGTTTTAACACATCAAAATGCAAGAACTTGTAACCACATATTTCTTATGCATAACTTGTTATAGCTGCTCCATTACATATTACAATGAAAAGATATTCTGATTATAAAAAATAAAGTTGATTCTCCACACAAAAATTGTCCTCTTTTTCTATACTTTTTTTTAACTAAGATCTAGAGTATCCAATGCTTTCAACCAAAATTTAATGACGGTCTCTATAATTTTTTATTGGTCGCGTAAAAAAAGTTTTTTATCAAGTGTTTAACACGTGTTGTTTTAAGTAATGATGTCATACAACAATCAGACTTGTGTGATTTTTGAGTGCAGATGTCCTACAAGTGTTAGTTTGAGTGTTGATGTTCTACAAGTGTTGGACAGACATTCAGACGTGTATGGTTTGAATGTTGATGTCTTACAAGTGTTGAACACGGAAATACATCTTATCTTAGAAGTAATCCTTCCAAGTAGATCATCAATATATAACACACAATTCATAAATATTAAAGGTAAATAATTAGTTAATGGTAAAACCATTACATCATTTGAGGTAAAACCAAATTTTTGGTATCCCCTAAAAATTTGAGTGAAAAATGAGATGAGCTTTCAGCCATATTTCACCATTAAATTTAATTTTTTCCCCTCATTTTTAAAATCTTCAACCTCCTTTTCTTTTCAGCTAAATATACAACTTTTGAGCTCCAAAAACATAATCACTTATTAGAGCTTATCACAATTCCTTCAACTTCCATTACGTCGCTGAGATGATTGTCTTTTACTCATTTTTCTAGCAAGCCTTGGAAGTCTTGATATTGAGTTTGCTCTAGCTAACCCTCCAAGAGCTTTCCATTCTTCATGCAGATCAACATCAAGTTTTCCTGCCACAGTTTCATTGTCCTCATTTCTCTGCGATTTCGAGCGCTTGCTGCGATGATGTTGACTTTTTCTACTCGTAGTCGATTGATAATGCGACAAAACAGGTTCCTCATTAAGAAACAAGCATATGACTGCACAATCGTCAACCTTCGATCCCGGATACTTGTACCTCCATGCTCTCACAGCGCGCTTTACTAACAACTTTGCTGCTATCGACTTCCTTGGCGCCGAAGCAACTATGTTTACTACTTCACTGTTTGTCAGCACATCCCATATCTGACAACAAAACGACACACTTGATTAGCGAAAAGACACCGAAAGAGTTTTAAGAAGAAAGCTCGGTGTTCGACCGGAAACTAACATAACTATTTATGCTTACCCCATCACTTGCTAAAACAACAAACTCATCTTGTTTGGTAATTTTTCTGTAAGACACATCAGGAGCTGCAATTAGGCCATAATCTTTTAAGCAAAAGTCTCCGAAGGCTCTTGACATAGCGAGTCCCGGACAGTCATCATCAGGCATCCATATTCTGTATACATCTGGTTCTTCTTCCGCTGCGAAAACCCTTCCTTCACAGTTAAAGATCCTCGAAGCTTCACCTGAAAAACATCGAAGATGAAAAGAAAATTACACATAAATTCGATAGGCTTTGCATTGTATAATATAACATATGAGAATTTAGGCCAAAATCAATATACCAATACTTACTTGGAATATCCGGTTTTAAATCAACGGTAAGTTGAACAGGTATAAGTTGATCTCTATCCCTTGTACAAAGAATCGCGCGAGAATCGCCCAAATTTCCAATTATCAACTGGTCACCCTGCAATTTATACAGCAAAAGCGTTTAGTCCATGACGCGACCGTGATGCAATTGTGAACATCTAGTTACATGGTTTGTTATACCTGTTTAATTAAAGTTACAGCTGTGCAACCGCTGCAATAGCAATCCGTGTTAACTTCCTTAGCAAGATGTTCATCCATTTCATCGAACGATTTCAGAAAACATCCTTCCCACGAAGCCAGCGATATGTTATTTCCGCGGTTACTACCATTGTGGCCATCATCAAAAGTTTCGGTATCTGCATCGGGAGCATCATAGTATCTGTTGGCTTTCTGTTGTGCCATTTTGATTGCCGCAGAGAGTTTCAAAGGAAGATTATCGCGAATGAATTGCGAAACCTTGTGGCCTAGAGGACCATGACCATCAAACACACCACATAAGATCATTCCTTGTTCTCCGGTATAATCCTAAGAACATAACATATCCAAACATTAATCATAGCCACATGTTTCATTTCATTATTTCAGATCTTCAATTACATAAAGTTATGATCAAGAAATGTTCTAATAACAATATTATCCTTAAAATTCATGACGATTAAGATTAAGAATGTTAATTAATTACCTCCCAAACAGTCATTGAATCTTGGTTGATACCTTTCTTACCCTGTTGAGTATACATTGAAACAACTCTGGAAAATCCTCCAAATCTAACCATTGATCCATCATTTTGATACGTGACATGATCATTACTATTTTCATCGTCATAATCATATTCTCCTTCATCCACCTCGCTTTCGACTTTGCCTCGGGTAGAAATCTCGTGGCTGCAACAGCCACCCATGATTTCTGAAACGAAAAACAGAAGAACCAGACGATGTTTTGGCGGAAAAAAGAGAGAAAAGGAAGAAGAATGGAGTTTTTATGCCGGAGCGAAAAGGGGTTGGAATTTCAGGATGATAGAGGAGTTGAAAATGGTGAAAGATACGTGAAAGAAGTTGGAATAAACAGGAATAGGAAAGAAGGAAATTGAATAGTTGTTGTCATGTTGAGACAAATTAAGGTTGAAAATTTTGTATATTGTTTATTGTCTGTATCTTCGTTGGGTTCGTTTGTTTGTTGTCTGTTATTTCACGGTTGGCAAATGTCATGTTTAAATGTAACAAACTTTACCAATTAAATTAATTAATAATTAAACTAATGTTATATAATTCTTTACAATATCATGATCAATATATATATATATATATATATATCATATTAATTATTAAATAAAAAAAAGAGGTGTAATTATTTTTGATGAATTAGTTTAGAAAAATTAGATGAATGATTTCAATGAAATTTTAATTTATTAGTTTCATAATTAGAAATTTAATTATATGGAAGGGTTAGAATTTAATATTAAGGAAATACATAACCGATATACCATTTTGAATACCGAAAATCTAAAAGATGAAGCCATTAAATTCTACCTACAAACCACTAAAACTAAATATGATTCTCATTATGTTTTACCTAATTTAATTTTTAAAAGTATTTTTCAGGTTTAATTTGTTAGGAAATTTTCTAGCATTATTTGTTTTATGCTCCTTTCTTGATTTTGGCCTACATCGGTTATTTGTTTTTTTGTGTCACTTGCTTGTGGCTCTCTCTTAGTTATTTGTTTTTTGTTCGAGTTTTTTATTTTCTTTATATGATGGATCTTATTAGCAATTTATTTAGGAAAGCGTCACATTCCTGAAACCATATGTATGGATCTTAGCAACACACTCGTGTGGAGATTATGTTTGGTAAATGTGACCTTATTCGGGAGATCTTTTCAACTAGTTTGTTATGATGAGGTACATAATTATCGGTTACGTTTTTATTTTTTATTTGTATGTCTCATCTATTAACAAAAGTTTTATCAGAACATTTTAGTATAATATTTATGTTTCTTAAATTTGTAAAAGTTTTCAATAGTTTGAAATCTATAATATAAAAAAATTATACGTTATGGAAATTACATTTATATCTTTATTTTATTTTTAATCACGTCATTAATTTGAAGGTAATTTGTCTCTAAAATTTATTTTTTTCAATCAAACTATTATTTTAAATTAAATAGTTTGTTTTTGCCTTCCACTTTTGCCAATGATGTCCACTATTTATATTGATTGGTTCAAAACAAACTACTAATTTCTAAATTCTACAACTTTTTACATTTTCCAATGTCAGATGTGTCGCACTGTCGCACCCTGATTTTTGACCTCAAGACCCTACCTCCTCGTGCATCCCTCGTGTATATCATCTAGATCTATCTTTCCTGCTTTAACTAACTGTTTAACTAGTTGGTTGTTTTGTTTTATGAAGTTCGTTTGTTGCAGAGAATTTTAAGGGAAACATCAAGCCATTCTAGTTTTCCTTCAAGATACGAGGGACTCATTCTTGAATGCATTGATTTTGTAACAAGATTATTTAAGTTTGCACTATAACGCTTTCATCACTCAAGAGGCCTAGTTACGAGGATTATTAAGTGCAAGAAATCTTGAAGTGTAGTGTCTTGAAGCATTGGAACGATTTGGCTATTTGGGAGTTCATCGTTAGAAATCAGAAGTCACAAGCTATATTACGCCAAACTACAAGGTTATGAGAATGTAGTTGTTTGGTACGTGTGATAAGTACAAGCTCAAGGAAGGAAATTGCTCATATCCTAAACTACTTGGATGAAACGTTTTATATGTGTTCAAATGGTAACAAATGTTGTACTCAATCTTTTCATCACATATGATTGTCAAAGCAAGGAGAAGCCCTTAAGTATGTATGTTGCAAATTACTAAATATTTCAAGAATATTACAAAGATGAATTACAAGAGTATTCGAAAACGGTAAAAGCTACATCATTACAACAATATATCAATACAAGATACGAGGATCCCGCGTGAAGGAAAATTGCGATCTAAACGCAGCGGAAAACAAAAATTTTCCTTTAGTGATCCTCACGAATGAGCATGGTCAGTGATAGAATCGTTACCTCTTTGTGGCGATTCAGATCTTTGATGCAGCGATCACAAGCGTTGATGAAGTGCAACGCCTCTACTCAGTCCACACGAACAGCTTCCGGTCACAGTGCTAGCTGCTTACGAACGGAATTATTTGAGTGAGAAAAGAGAATCAAAACGAAATTGCATCAAGTGAAAGCTTCATCACAAGGGTTCCTTTTATAGACTCTCTTGTGGGCTGCGGGCTAAAACCCTAATTCACATGATCCATAATAATATTATATATTATTATAATAACTATTATTATAATAAATATATTTATTTTATTATTATTTTATAACCATTATAAAATAACAATAATTATTATTATATTATCCGAATTTCTATTTTTCACTTAAGTGCACCGTACCTTACGGTGTTCCTTTGATTTCTCTATCTCTCATCAAACTGTCCTTATGTGTGTGACCCTGTAGGATTTCGTAACGTTGGTAATTATATTAAATTATATATATTTAACATAATAAACAGTAAGCGGTATCTAGCAACACATCACTGCTACCCAAGTCACGAAAATGTCATGTGATCTGACAAAACCTTTTCCGTGATAATATATGTTTGTACAATTACCCTTTTGCCCCTATGTCTATATTGAACACAAGGCATACACTGTGTCATCCTTGTCCAGTTCAATATTGGGCCCTTAGACATTTCTCCTGTTATGCAGGATTGGCAAATTCCATCTAGGACACTCATGTCCCTCAGCATGCTTCGTGGAGTGCCCATCAACTGTCTTTATGATCATCCAGTTACGGATAATGTTTGATCAGCAATAAAGCACCCGACTCTACATCTAGGGTCCATAGTGGTTTCAGGTCGAAGGGTGGTAATACACCATTATCACCATGAGAATAACTTATGACACTTTGCATAACATACTATGTAGTATTCTCATAGCGGGTCAATCCGGTATAAATATTACTCCTAATATTTATACCTATGTCAAGACTTGATAACTCTTTATCCATGATCCATGAGATGTGATCATCAGTCTATCTTCATAATAGTCTCAATGCTTTTAATGTTATCCCACTTTGCAATAAAGCTTGACTACGGATATTTTAAGAATAATGTCTTTATGTTTAATGGGATCTCATGATTAAGTCACACTTAACATTTCATTAAACAGACTAACTATTCTAGGGACTTTATTATTCTGAAAGACAAACATAATAAAGAAATGCCTTTTATTATTAAACGAATAATCTGATACAAGTACCAAAAAGTATTGGCCTCTAGGGCTTACACCAACACCGCGATCCCACGTTACATCGTTCAAGGTGGTGCACTAAACTCCAACAACCTTGCTCTTCTTCTTTTCTTCTATTCATTCATATTATGATGCAGCTGCTAACGCACAGAGACCAAAGGCACAGCTACCAGCTGTCGCTACTGCGAAAATCGGCGCCGGCTGAACAGAAGAGTCGCCACCGTGCGTTATTTATCCCAAAGGAGGGAAAGGGAGCGCTCGAAGTAAACCTAACGCAAAGACGGGAAAGGAATGGTCATCGCAACCAAATCCTGGATTCGGGAGTCGGTTACGCAAGGGGAAGGTATTAGCACCCCTCACGTCCGTCGTACTCGACGGGATCCACGCTTGTTTTCTAGTACGGATTGTTATTCTATCTATTCTAAAGGTCTGAGGTTAAAAGAAAAGAAAAATGACTCGGCAAAGTATCGCACTTTATGCCTACGTATTCCTGCCTGAAACGAGAAATCAGAGTCAACATAGTTCGCCTACCTACGGGAAAGGAGGGAAGGTTGCTCGCTAGGATATCGCATCCTATGCCTACGTACTTTCATACAGCATGAAAGATCAGAGAAAACGTAGTTCGGGCTACGGAAGACACAAGCTTGTCTGAGTGTTTTTTATCTCCTTATGAAAGGGTTTTTCCTGATTAAGAGTCCAAGCGGACAAAAATGACACTTTGATGTTTGTTATCAGTCTTTTATGCAAGAACTGTTTTTTATGATGTTTGCAATCTCTGACGTTCTAGAGGCTATGATTTGAGGGTGACTACGTCGTATGTCACCCTAAGGGTAACACACTAAGTAATCAGGTTACTGAAGAGTGACCCTTCAGCAACCTTTCTCAAATAGCTTAAGGCTCGTAGCGTACGACATCGATTATCCTTATTACTGTGTTTTGAATTGTTCTGAGATAGAAGAGAAAGAAGTCTAAAAAATCCTAGGGTTTGAAAGGGAATCAAAACTACCCTAATGTTATCATGCATGGATTACAACCTAATGTCTGTCATAATTCCCTCCTGCACAGAGGAAATCAGAGATCCTAGGGGATAAACGGAAAAGAAACAACAAAAATACAATAAACAGTAAGTATGCATGAGATGCAGCAAAACAAGCAAGGCAAGGGAGTCCCACTCAACCTCGAACCTAAGAAAGCAACAGGCAAAGTGAATCAAATTCACTTCAAGCCTAAAGGGCAAGCAGCACAAGCCAACAGACAATACAGAGAAAAACAAAAGATACAGAGGAGGCAGCCCAAGCAGCAGCAACAAACTCCTACAATAAACAGCAACAACACGCTCTGACAGCTACAGTTGATAAACAGCAAAAGGTTGACAGTAACAACTTTAGGCAAGATCCTATCTTCATTCTCCAATGATGTCCAAATTTCAGGTAAGCTTTTATCTCCAATAATCTTCAGCTTTAGCAAGCACTGAATCCAATAAGCAGACAGCATTAAACAGCAATACAATCCCTAACCTTCAACAGATATCCAGCTTTGACAGGCACAAGCTTCATTTCTCCAATCTTTAATGCATTTATGAGCTTCAATAAGTCTCCAACTTCAATGCAAACACTCACAAGAGAGGATTAACTAATAGAGGAAGTTGAAATGTTAAGAGGCTTAATGATAACCCACGGAAATCACCAAGATCTTAACACAGCAAGTGACAGGTATCCTCAAGGTTCTACCCAATCAAAGCATGCTCTACATCCCTCCTAAGGAGAGATGGAGCTCTTTTTAGGGGACCTTGTATCATAGGATGGAATAGAGGCACCAGAAGCTCTCTATGTTTGACAGAAGAAGTCAGTCTACTCTAGAGCTTTCCCTATGTCTCCTATCTCCTAAGCCTTCATCAAGCAATCTTCAAGCACAAGCTCCAAGCATCAATACTTGTTTCCAATCATCCTCAAAGTTTTCACATACTCCTCAAGCCAAGCACAAGCTTAATCACCCAATGGCAATGCCCAAAACCCAACAAACAAACAACTTCCCAAGAGGGAAACCCACCAATATCAATCAACTTGCAAAAATCAAATAAAATGGAAAGATTCATTACAAAATCCTAGATTAATTTCTAAGGGACCCTAGCTATGTACCCTATATCCCACATAAACCCTAAGGCCTAAGTCAAACTTAAAACCCAAGAACTATGTGTTGAATGCACCTATGTCAGGTTGAAAACCCTAATTCTAGCACCCTAAAGTTCCTTACTCAAAACTAATTAAAATTAAATCAAAAAAATGTGAAATAATTCCAAGGGGAACCTAATACTATACTCTAATTATAGCAAAAAGAATGGAATCAAAATGTAAAGTAAAATGGTCATACTAAATTCAGCAAATAGCATGTATCAAATGAAAATGAAATAAAAGCTATTAAAAGTAAAAATAAACCAAAAATAGAAAAATGCATGGAATGATATTTTTTATTCTTTTTTAATTTTCTTGAGACAATTATGAGAATGGGGAAAAAACTCCCATACAAAAATGTTGATTTTTGAATTTATTATGAATTTTTAAAGAATTAAAAGAAATATGTGAAAATAAAGAAAATATGAGAAAAATAGAAAAGCATGTGTGTCAAATAGCAATGCTAAGCAGTGTAAACAGACATCTGGGCCCAAAAGGGGGTGGGGGTAGCAACACGCACAAGGCCCAATTATTATTCAGAAAATAACAATGAAAATGGAAAGAAAAATAAAAAAAAACGTGGTGCAGGAAGTAACAAAAACACGTGCATTTCTTGACTGAGCCTGGGAGAGGGGTGTGGATATCATAAAGTTCACTTAAGCCCAGCATCAGCGTTTAATGAAACGCTGCGCTTTGATAACTCTGAAATCCTTCACAAACTGAAAACAAAACGTGGTCGTTGGATCTTGATTCCAGTCAAAGTCTTGCTCTGATCCAAGGGTGCTCAGATCGTCTTCTTCCTTTGAACTCTCATGGAGGGAAAGGCCATGGCTGAGCAGAGTTTGAACTTCATCTTCCTCCCAATCATATCTCATCAAATCTCCATCAAATGCAAAAATTAAAAAGCCTAAAATGCTCCAAATTTCACATTGAGTTCAACCATGGCAATTAAACATATTGAAACACCACCTAGCTCAAAACACGATTGAATCTCAGAAAATCATTCAAGAACCAAATCTCACCAAACATGAAATTGAGTGGCTCAATCTCTTCCCCACGTTTCACTGAGCATCTCTAGCCAACAAATCATGATTATAACACCAAAAACAACAAGATACAAGCATGAACAGAAATTGCATCATTCAACCAATTATCTCTAAACTGATCCTAAAGCTACCAGAAAGTTCCACATGAACATCTACATTGAATCTAACTAATCAAGACCAATGGAAACTATCTAAATCGAGTCGTGGATTGGAGTTTACCTACCTGCAAATTTGAGATGAACAGAGATATAAAATCTTCAAATCAAGCTTTGAGAACTTCAATACACCTTCAATGAATCACAACCTTGCTTCTGTATGCAAAAGAAATGATTGAGGAGGCTTGGATTGTGGAAACCGATTCTGAGTTGCAGGTGATGAAACTCAATTGCAAGAACACGATTCAGCCACCAATTTGCTATGATTTTGATCTGGAATCATTCACTAGTATCAATGGAAGCTATAACAATCAAAATCTTGGATTGAAATGGATGAAATGCTTGTAACCGATTCTGAATTGCACATGGAAGTTTCAAGTTTCAATCTCACAAATCTCTCCCAATTCTCACCCAATCTTGCTTGGGATCATTTCATATGCATATATAGAGTGTGTTGGAGGACTCTAGAAAGATCTAGACTGATCCAATGAGAAATTCCTCTTCTCATGTCATGAGATCTCACATCATGTTATGTACTCATACCAACTCATGATTTTGCTTGCAATTGTACTTATTCTGAGTTTGAAATCTCTCCACATGATATATTGGAGGTGTATGGATAGAAAAATGCCTTGTATTTGCCTTGCCAAGTGGTTTTGCAATGGTGCCTTATGATTCAAGTAAGCCTTTTACAAAGCAAGTCCTAAAAATAATCCTCAATTCAAAATTGTGGCAATGTCAATGTTTTTAAAATGCCTTTTACAATCAAATTGGTATGTCATATGCCTTGGTTTGGTTGTGTAGGTCAAAAACCCTAATTTCCAACTTTGGTTCATTTAAAATATACCTTCATTTTAGGCCATTTTTATGATTTTGTGAAGCAAGCCATTCCAAGTTCTCATGACCTCTTATATAGCCTAAAAACATCATTTTGAACACATATCATGTTGAACATTTTTCCATTTGAAGAGTGGAAGATGGAGATTTGGACCTATGTTGAAAAATGACCTGTAATTCAACTTTCCCAAAATACCCCTGGGTTGCCAAGACCATAACTTGAGTTCTACAAATACTCTTGAGGACTTCTAGTACTCAAATTAAAGATAATATCAATATATACAACTCTTATGTTGGCCAAGAATCCATTTGAAAACTCCTTGATGGGAAAAAGTTGCTTGGGAGTCAAGTGACTTTCACAGATAAATTTTAGTGTCCTCTAGGGACCCATAACTTGCAAGAACCATAACTTGAGTTCTACAAATCTTATTGAAGAATTCTAGTACTCAAATTAAAGCTATTGAGAATCTCTACAAGTTTCATGTTGATCAAGACTTCGTTTGAAACTTGCATCTTGACTTATCTGGCTTGGAAGTTAGGCCTGAATTAGGGTTTTTGCACTGAAACCCTAATTTAGTAACTCCTCTTCTTCTTGATTTCTCTGTGATTTCTCCTTGGCACAACACCACACATGCATCCACATACCAATTCATGAATTCCACATACTTCAATTAATCCTTGATGCCCTCCAATCAATCCTTTGACCTAGGGTTGACCTAGGGTTGACCCAGATGAAACCCTAGTTGACTGCACTTCAATTCTGGCTCTTGTACTTGTATCAATGACTTGTCTCATATTCAAAATGACCCTCTAGGTCTTCCATTATCTTTGTGCACCTTCCATGGCTCACACACTCATTGATGATCTTCAACATATCCCCCAGATTGGAAGAGAAATCCACTGGTTGACCTTCAAACTTCTCAAAGCTTCAACTCATTTCTTGATTACTTGGATGGTCTTGATCTTGAATAAAACCCCTTGATGGGACTCTTTCTAATGAAAATGGCACTAGATCCCTTCTTAAATGCCTTGTTATGCTATGCTATGCAAATGATTAGACTATGTACATGACTTATTATGCAAAATGCCAATGCAATTGAAACATAAACCAGGTGAAATAGGTTGAGCAAATTTTGGGGTGCAACAGCTGCCCCTATTCAAGCGACTTGGACTCGACTGGGTGAAGAGCGAACAGCCTTCAAACATTCGAGGTACGAGACGGTTGAATACCAAGAACCTGGAAGTTTGCCAACCGCAGAAATAAACTGCACCACTGCTTGGGGAACAACATTCGTCGATTGAACCTGATTATTACGGTGACCACTGATCAACTACCTGATACAGATCTGATTAACTGCCTGCGCAACACCAAACTTGTCAATATAGGAATAACCTGGACGACTTCCCTGGGGAAGTACTTCTGTCAACAAACATAACTCTGCCAACGATACAGGAAAAGAGCTCCGCCACTACTACGGGAAGATAACACCGTCATCGCTACGGGTAATAATCTGGGATAATAACACCGTCATCACTACGGGTAAACAACACCGCCATCGCTACAGGAAAACAACACCGCCATTGCTACGGGTAACAACTATCTGCCACCACTACAGGAAAATAGCACTGCCATCGCTACGGGTAAACAACACCGCCATTGCTACGGGTAATACTCTGCCATCACTGCAGGGAAATAACACCGCCATCGTTACGGGTAATAACTCTCTGTCACCACTACAGGAAAATAACACTGCCATCGCTACGGGTAATAACTCTCTGTCACCACTACAGGAAAATAACACCGTCATCTCTACGGGTAATACTCTGCCATCACTACAGGGAAAATAACTCCGCCATCACTACGGGAAATACTCTGCCATCACTACAGGAAACTAACTCCGCCATCACTACGGGAAATACTCTGTCATCACTACAGGAAAATAACTCCGCCATCACTACGGGAAATACTCTGTCATCACTACAGGACATAACTCCGCCATCACTACGGGCAATACTCTGTCATCACTACAGGACATAACTCCGCCATCACTACGGGAAATACTCTGTCATCACTACAGGAAAATAACTCCGCCATCACTACGGGAAATACTCTGTCATCACTACAGGATATAACTTCGCCATCACTACGGGCAATACTCTGATTACAGCTTCTGTGCCTATCTTTGCAGTAGCTAACTCCATCAATCAAATGGGTAACACATAATGGTCCAATCTTTCAATCTTTAATGCTGACACTGCAATAAATCTGAGAAGGACTCTACTGGGGATTTTCTGAACTCAAACTGCCAGACACTTACTGCGACATAAGTGGCAACTTTCAAAAATCGATTCACGAAGTCTTTTGACAACGACATAACAACAATTTTGAAGAAATACTCCGCTGGAGGGGTAAGAGAAACTTAACCAAGCAACTCTGTGGGGAATAATGACAAGGCAAACATTATCGCCACGTGTCTCATGCTGAGACATTTAATATTTGGTAATTGATCTGAGCAAGAGCTCTCTCCACCTGCAAGGGAAACAACACTTGGATACCAAAGGTTAACCAACCTGGCCTATGTTTCAAAATGTGCATGTTTGACAATGGCGTAATGCTCCGTACAGCACGGATATGCTACGCGCTTTTGGGTAGATGCAAATATGACACTATATGCAAATGCAAATGCATGCTCAAGCTGTTGGGGAAACTTTGACAAGCTTGCTTCAACACAGCTGTTGAGAGCGAATATCACCATGTTGGGGATGAACGGGTGTCATAAAGTCCTCCGGCCAAAATAAATGTCGGGCATACAACCAACTCTGCCGAGGAGATTAAACTTTGATTTCCACTTGGAGGAAAGAACACCTGCTGGGGAGAGTAACTCCACTGGGGAAGAATCGACTCTCTTGGGGAAAGTAAACTGACTGAACAAGAAACGACTCAGCTGAGGAACGGGGAAATCCTTCTGGAGGAAACGATGTTGTCCGGGCACAGCTTACAAGCTTGGAGTTACCGCTCCACTGGGGATAATCATCCTGACGAAGGCATGACGACCTGTGGGAAGAAAACCATCTTCTATGGGAATAATCCTTCTGAACCAACTATGACTTGGCTAAACTCTGCAGGAATCCTCCAAGCTGGGGATTGATCGTTCACATACTCGCCTCTCTGGGGAGTGCAACCTCTGCAAGGGATACTGATTTTAACTGGCTGGGGATATCCTCTGGGGTAAGCTGCGACTAGCTGGGGAAATTGATCTCTTCCTTCGGTAAGGGATAACATCATCTCAACTCTCTGGGGATAAGATGCGACTAGCCGAGGAATGACATCAACTAAAATCAGGCTCTTCATCAAAATATTTTGGCTGGGGAAACACGAGTTCCATCCACCTTCTCGGAAAATTTCCCCAGAAATACCAACATGCCCCAGTCTGAACACTTCGTCTTGAAAGGAAAAGCTAGCCATGGTGCTACCTCACAATACCTTGCCCCTGAACCGACACCAATTTCCTGATAAAGACTCTTTGATTTCTGTACCCTGACGGTTAGATATGAATTGCTTCTGCATGTCAAACCCAAAAGGATGTCCCAACAAAACCTTTTGTTCTTAGGGTGATCTGCCCCGGTCTTGCAATAACCTTTTGCCCCTTATCGGTCGATTCGTGCAGCAATCCCTCCTAGCTGTGAGAGATCTGCCAAATCTCGACCTAATTGCCCCCAGATTAATTGACTCTTGGGTGGCTGACTCCCACTGGGGATTAACGGATATATCCTGCCCCGGCTCACGAAACATTCAGACATTCTTCATTCTATCCTGATAAGACTTCCCACTGTAGGAAACTTTCCTGCTGCATACGCTTACTCGCAAGTAAAACTAGTTGTCCTGCATAAAGGATATATTAAATGCAATGCATATGACAGTTTCAAAATCCAAGTCTGTTCACTGGAAAAAATTTTGCGACATGTAATGAATCAATTGTCAATATTAATGCTGATAAGAGGAGCCCTTTTAGGAGTCAGTTTCGATGCGATCTTTACCGGAGTATGCTCTCGAACTAAACCTGTTTCAATTAGGACTTTTTCGGGTTGTAACGTGGTCAGGTTCATGGTTAACAAGGAAAGATATAGGCTCAAAATTTATTTCGACCCACCCATTCTCCGTGATGTTCTCCAATCCTATGTTCAGCTAATTTGACTTCAGCGTTCACCTATTAAAGGTGGAGTGATAGTTCAAGAAATCATTCTTTTTCGAAGTGACATTGACTCTCTTTTCGTCTTTGTTTGGGCACCGGTAGCCATACGATTTCGTTCTTTTCCGAGGATTTTCTTTCGTGATCCTTTTTCGCTTTTCATTTCTTCGCTTTTTCGTTTTCCCCTAACTTTTGCCTGGACTAACTCTTTTGAATTTCTTCGTTTTTTGAGTCCAGCGGGGTACCTTAATTTTTGCCTAAGTCGCTTGCTTTCAAGATTCGACTTAGCGGGCTTTTTCTTTTCGATTTTTCTTTTTCTTTTTTCTGAACAAATTGTATGGCCTCGGCTCGTATGACTTGTTAAAGAGATTGTGACTGTTTCACTCCTGATCGGCCAGGTTTAACCATCATGGTTTTTTTAGGTACGACCTATAACGGCGTGATTGACCCTCGAACGGACACTCGTTTTGTTATTTGAACGCTTGGTCAAATTAACTGACACCTACCCTGCCCCGGGTTAAGATTGAGGTTTTTTCATTTTCAGAAAGAATTTCTCCTACTACTAGGCTCAAAGGGGTTAACAAGGGATTATCTTCCTTATATCTCCGGTGTTTGTGGATTTGAAACAATGCCTGTATATCGTCAACAGGTTTTTTTTATCCAAGAGCATACAATCGGAAGTTTTTCCGTCATCGGTTTCGTCATCCTCCCCGGATTCCACTTAACAAACGTTTGAAATAAATGAAAATAACAAGAGTGAACACGACTGGATTAATTCAAAACATGCATATTTATTTCATTTATCAATATCAGTTGAAAAAGTTTTACAAACGAAATTTTCAATTAACCAGAAAGGCAACTACAAATGCAAAGACATGAACAAGATAACATGAAAAATGCCAGTGTCTCAGAACCGGACTTCTTGCATTTTGACTTATTGGCGAGTCAACCATCTTCAGAAACAATTGTTAGAGGTAGCCTGTTGCTGTCTTGACCTGTTTTCCACGGCCCGACCAAACTTAGAAACCTCTTTCGTCAATCCGACTTTCGCTTGTCCGTGGCCCTGCACCACATTGGGGACCCTATCAGAGAAGTTGATAGCTTTGCTGTCAATCAAATCTTGGACCTTATGCTTGAAAGTGTGGCAACTCTCAATATCATGTCCGGGTGCCCCGGAATGAAACTCACAATGCTTACTGGCGTCGAAACCAAATGGAGAGGTGCGCCCGTTGGTGGGGCCATCGTTCTCTTTTCAACAAGGTTCAACCCTAACAAGGTCTGAAGGAGTTCAGCATACGTTGATGGGGGTGCCTCAAATACTCTCTTTGACTTTCCCTCCTGAATTCTTCGCTGAGCCGGATGCTGGCGTTTCATGCGCTGCTGGTTTTGATCAACCCGTTCCTTAGACTCATGCACTGTCATCCTCAAATTCAGCCCAGGCATTGGCAACTGTTGTGGACCTGGAGATTCAGTTTCCAATGATTCCAGGATATGCCTCGATTCTTTTGCAACTTCCGGTAAGGAAATAGGAATATTGGTCCCTGAGACCTTTATACCGCCCGACACAAATTCAAATGCCTTCTCATCCAGCAAATCTTGAATCTTCTGCTTGAACGACTTGCAGTTCGCGATGTATGCCCCGGTGCACCGGAGTGGAAGACACAATGGGCGTTCACATCATAGCCTGGTGGTGGTTGCCCAGTCAATGGAGCCAAAGTGCGGGGTTTAATCAGTTGAAGTTGGAACAAGAGTTGCACCAATTGATCGTAACCCACCGGAATCTCATCAAATACCCTGCCAGAGAGCTTCATCCTTTTATCATACCCCCTTGAGTTATCCTGAGAAATCAGTCGCGACTGTCGACGAGGAGAATCCCGAGCTTCGAATTGTGTAGAGGGTCTCTCAGGCCTATCATGCCTGGGCATTGGTTCTTCCGACCCCTGTGGGGCAAGTAAACCGACCGCAACTTCGGACATTTGCTCACATTCTCTTCTGAGCACATTCCTCAATATTTCAGCCATCAATTCTACCTGAGCCTTCAATCGGTAATTCTCTTCTTCGAGCTTTTCTTAATTCGAGCGTAACGCGTGTGTCACACCCTAATTTTTGACCATAAGATTCCACCTCTTTTTGCGCATTTTTCTACTATTATTTAACTTTATTTTATTACTTATGTTTCTTTGCGACTAATCAACTGGTACAGATGCAGTAATCCCTAATGGACCAACAGTCATTCCCCTTTACCGATGCCCCGAACGATGATGATTTAAGGATTTGATTTGAGGTTAGGCGTTAAAGCTCAAAGTAAGGATCAAGATTATTAATTTCATTATGAAATCGAGAGGGTGAGAGCACAGCTCACCAGACTGCGGTAAAATTCTAGTAAGTTGCAAAATAGGAGTTTAGAGGTCCAAGATCCAAATGGAGGAAAGCCATTTTGAATATTTAGAAAGCCATCATCAAGGTTAAATGTTACAAATACGATATTATGGTTGGCATAATTACTTAGAAGAAGCCCCAAAAGTTTATTCAAAGTATTGCAAGACGGAAGCTTGTTAAATACTTTTCCTAAAGCAAGTTCCTCGCGAGGGTCTATGGTTAAGAGGTTTCACTTTGCTTCTATTCTATAAGTCTTACAACAATATATTAGATCCAACACGACCTGTTCAATCTGTTATTTCATAAAGAAGCTTCAAAATACAATGTCCAGGACTTCAAATGTGGCAAACATATAAACCCGGCCCAAATGCAAATTAGTACACGGTTGTAAGATCTTTCCAATGCAAAGTTCCATTCATTACTATAGAATACAAAAGAACATCAGAAACATCATAACGTCGACTGTCAGTATTCCCGCACCAGCGGCAAATGTATCAGCAGAAGCAACAGCCAACAGCAGCACTGCAGTTTGCCTCTTCGGTATCTACGACTTGTTGGAATTTAGCCGAGCAAGAAACTCCAAACTCCCACACCTGCAGCACACAACCAAAGGCGTCGTATGAGGAATGTCGGTGCGTCAATCAGCCTCAGTCCTTATAGCAGCAGCTGCACCTGAGCATAAAGAAAGCAATGTCACCAATATGATTTCATTTGTCAATTGAACTAGGGGGTAATTCTCTTCAATTACGCCTAAACAGCAGCTCAAACGAGGAATTTAAAAGAAAAGAGGAAATACCATGTACGAGATTCACGTTATTACCAATACCAGATAGCATGAATAGACCTCGTTCGATATTTACGGTTGCCATAGATTTTCGCAGCGCGATGCCACCAAAGCTTGAACAAACCAGGAACAGTCCTATGCACCTGTACAACATTGCATCTTTTGAACACAACTCTTGGTCCAAAGTGCAGGATATAACTAACTACCGGTGACCGTTGAACAACCACCAAACCAAGGAATGTGAACTATCAATCCATTTTCTTTACCCCAAGCATTTACGCACCTGCAGACAGAGATCATTGAGGAGTATGAGCTATCATGAAGAAGTGGATTTAAAACCATCAGAATTATGATCCTAAGAAGCTGCTAGCTCAGTCCCAGCCGCCGGTATCACAATCGTCAACTGTAACCGCAATTGCGTAATGATAACCACAGCAGAGTAAATCTAAGAAGGAGAGGAGGTGATTTAAGCTCAGCCCTCAGAAAACTCATCACAGGACAGAATACGAGTGGCCGGGAGGGCAACAACCAAAGCTGGCGCCGACTCCTTACCGAACACCGACGAAATCGAACTCGGGACAAGAAATACAACTAGTTTCAGACAGTTTCCGTGTAAGGCAACCATTATTATTCAAAGGCAACACTAATCTCACAGGGCTTTGGTTCAGATGATTAAGTCATCATCATCATAACCGCACCAAACCTTTCTCGACTAACGGCAAGAAACAAGCAGCATTCAAACTTCGAATCAGGTCCTGAAAGAAGACGAAGAAAAGTCAGTTGGAAACCGAAAGCATATCAGCAGGCAAAGCTCTTGCAAGCAAGCAATAACTTTCGCAGAGTACTAGCCACGAACGGCAGCTGCAAGTATCTCTACACCAGCTGCAGCGCATCAGCAGCAATAACGCCAGCTACAAGCAACAATAATCACGTCAGTTCAACAGCAGCAAAAGCAAGAACAAGAGCAAGAGTATTATGTGGTAACAAAGAATGGCGCAACAAGCATAGCAGCAACAATCATCAATCACGAGTTAGCCGCAATCACCGACATCACAACAACAAACTCTAACAATGGTTCAGATTCACAAATCATCATTACCACCGCAAACCTTCCTCAGCATCAAGACTAGGATCGACAGCCTCCGAACTGCTAACGACACCCTGAAAAAAGTAGAAAGGTAATTCAGCCACAAATATCAATCTGTAAGCAAGGCACCTATGACAACAGTGCAATGTCAATGATAAGCAGCTGCGAACAGCATAGTACCATGATATCAGCTCACCAATGCCAACAACAGAATAACATCAACAATGGTAATTACAAACAAGCACTCACAACAACAATACCAGGATTAACCATTGCAAGTATGATACAAGGTCCAAGACTGAGAATCGAAACAAATGTAGCCCTCAGTAAGTGCATCATCGGGCGTAAACTCAAGCGGCCGGGAGGACTAGGACCGAAGCCCTTATCAACTCCTTACCAGGCGTCGAGAAATCGTATTTCGGACAGAAAGCAACCGCCAATATTCGAAAGCAACCGTAATTCCGTCAAGCTCAGACTAAATGTCATCATTGCAAGTTCAAAACCTCCCTCAGCAAACCCAAGACGCAAGGTAGTATCTGAACTCAAAGGCACAACATTTCCTGCGAAGAGAGAGAAAGATACGTTAATTGAATAGTAGAGAATCAAGAAGAAAGAGAAGTTCAAAACTTCCCTAATCAAGTCACAATCTTTCCAACGGAATCAGAAAGAAATCAATTGCTGGTTCCCAAAATCATCAAGTGAACACGACAAGATTGGACGAAAACGGAAGGAAATTAATGTCTCCTCCCAAAATCATCAATAAAATCAGACAAGGAATCAACCGATTAGGAAGGATTTGAAGGCAATAATCATCAGAGGCCCATATTCTCTCATCTATAAAAGCCATGCAAAATACCCACAAGAGGGCGGAGGTTTTTTTCACCAAGGAAAAGAAGTAGAAACCCTAGAAGCTCCCAACGCTTTTCCCACTGAAGGCTCAGATACTCCGAGGATCATCATTGCCGGTCGAGAGAGATCGAGAACCCCTCATCATCCATCGCCTTCCGCAAACACATCGCTACAAATCCTTCCGTCATCGCATCCGCTACACAACCATCGGTAAAACTCCACCCCTGATAAAATTATTGAGCCAATTGATCGTTCTATGTTTTTGTTTCAGGTTTTTTCTTTGGGAGAGGACGAAAGTCAGGGAAAGGTGAAGGGGGATGAAGCGAGATTAGGAGAGATTGAGCGACGACGGCCGCTTCGGGAAGGGGGGGGGAGTCTAGGGTTTTCATTTGTTTATTTCTTTATTTTTGTTTGTGTATTATTTGAGTTAAATTAATCACTCACCACTTACACTAAACACACACATAACCCTAATTATCCACTTAACCTTCGTTTAACCTTTTTTAAGAAAACCTTTATTCTGCCACTAATTTAATTAATCAGTTAATTCAAACTTTTAACTAACTAATAAATTAACTCTTTTATTTAATCAGCCTATTTTTCTTAAATCGATGTCATTTTATTTACTAATTTAATACCCTTTTATAATATTATTCATAAAATCCTTTTTTCTTTTCCTTCTAAATAAAAATTATTAATAACCGTTTTTTTTATAATTTAAAAAAATTTAACTTATATTTATTTTATATAGTTAACTAAAAATCTTTTCTATCTTCTATCAATTTAACTAATTCATACCTCTCTTTTAAATTCACAAAAAATATGATAACTTTTTCTATTTAATCTAATAACCACAACTTTTAATAACTTTTTCATAATTCCTTTTTATTTGACAAGAAAAACAAAAAACCCTTATTTAATGAGTAATAATCAACCTTTGCTTAAATAATTATCTTCTATCCAAAACTTAATAAAATAGTACAACTTTTTATACAAAAATCAATCTCACTATCAATAATAAAATTTCAAACTTCTCCTACAAGGTCAGTCTAACTAAAATCAATCCAACTTTTTTTCTCATAGTTCAAATTAAAATCAAATCAACATCGTAAAAAAGATAAAATCAATCGCGCACATTCACATTCACGACACATGCACCTACACTCAGCGCTTTCATGCGTATGTATTATCTTTATCTGCTTTATCTTATTCACAATGCACACACACTCACTTAGCGCTTTCATGCGTTCGTGTATGGCTTTACATTTCTGCAATTTACTCTTCTGCAATTTATTCTATCACATTTACATTATCATATTTATCTATTCATACATCGCATTCCGTCCAAAGGAAAAACCTACACATAAGTCAACACTTGTGTGTAGTGCATTCACATCTGCATCATTCTCCCCACATGATCCTTGATCCCATTCAAGTCGATCTTTAAGATAGATCCTACCCCATAGGAAGGACCTTAATCTTTACAACATAGAAACAACACATACAACTTTTACAAACACAACAGAGAACAGATGTTAATCATCTTGAGTGAGATATAATCTCCACCCTCTACAACAATACAATCAAACACGTAGGAACTTTGCCTTAAGAGCGATAAAGGCATACTTGGCGACCATCCGAGTATTTAAGACCTTTTCTTAAGACGATGCAAAGACCATTTCCTACAACCCCTTTTACATTTGTGGTGGTTATCTCTCCCTTAACATGAAGACTCGTCTCTTCTCCTAAACCCAATCAAAACAGCTACCCTAAACCCGTAGGAACTTTGACCACAGTCAAAGAGCTCCTCTAACCCTTTAGGGGGAACTACAGATACTCTGATTCCACTCCCGTAAGGATATGTAGGCATAAGATGCGACATCTTATCGAGTATACTTAGATGTAAACCACTAGGGTCTTTAAACCATTAAGCAGATAAACCATAGCAGTAAACAAACATAAAATAAGAGGTTCCTGTAGAGTACTACAGAAACTTAGGATGCTGGTACCTTCCCTAAGTTTAACCAACCCCCGAACCTAAACAACCTAGCTTGCATTTGCATTGCATTGTGGGAATTTCGATCTTTATCCCTTCCTTTGGACAAATCAAAGTTCGGTTGCAAAATGAATTAAAGATTCAAACTAATCAATAGTTTGGTATCCAAATTTCACCGCGACAGAAATGGCGACTTCACTGGGGACTCTCTAGTGGGTTTCCCTATCTTATTTTATTTTGTTTACTACTTTATATATCTGCCTACTTGATTAATTGTTTACATGCTTTCTCTTATGTTTCTTTTGGGATTGTTATCCTTGAGTGGTGAGATAAAGTTCTACACCCGAACTTGAGAAAAATCAAGATAGGATGGTGATATATTCGAGGAGGCTTATAGGGAGTGGAATCCCTACTAAGTTGAATCGAGAATCCCGCTCAATTGAGGCCCTTTCGAAATAGTACTGTTGAACGATCAATCGTGAAGACACTCACTACTTTCGACTTTGGAGCCTATGATATTGAGGACCGTAGTTACCTTAACCCTACTTTGGCCTTTACTAGGACGTAGCGCGAGACTATGAGGAAGTACTTCCGAAATAGTGCTACGCGAAGCTACACTCAAAAGAAGTTCTCTTGAGAATATTATTAATCCTCGAGTAATTGGGAAAATTGATAATATCCGATAGATGGGCTGATGATTCTGAGTCCCTTTAGAACCTTGTTCTGCAGGTACAAACAACCTTTAGTCCTTAAACCTTTGGGAAGGGTACACCTTTACTCCATGCTCGTTGCAAACCTAGGGCGCCCCTTTTGTTTGTTTATCTTTATTGTCCTTATGTGAATACTTGTGTTTGCTGCATTTATATTACATCATTCTGCATTGGACTTCATGGGATTTACTTTTGTTTATGGACATTGTAGGTCACTATGGCTTCAGATAAAAGACATACTATGAAATATACTTTTAAAAGTCCCAAATTGGACGACCTAAAGAAGTTATGGGGTTTCATCGAAGATCAAGAAGAATTCAAGAACAAGTATGGGAAGCTGATATCTCTATTGGGTTGCTCAGTGAATGAAGGACTTCTTGCCACTTTGCTACAATTCTATGACCCTCTCTACCATTGCTTCACCTTTCCAGACTTTCAGCTGTTACCTACATTGGAAGAGTATTCTTTCTTGGTTGGTCTGCCTGTTCTAGAAGAATCTCCTTTTCCCTTCTTGGAAAAGGACCCTGATGAGAAAGATATTGCTAAAGCTCTCCGTTTGAAGGTATCTGACGTCAAAGCCAACCTAGTTACTAAGGATGGAATTCTTGGTTTAAAGACAGGTCTCCTAATCGAGAAGGCTTCATTCTATGCTGATTATTCTGATAAGGCTCCGTTTGAGGCAATTTTTACTTTGCTTGTTTATGGGCTGTTCTTATTCCCAAGTTTCGAAGGTTTCATCGATCTCAAAGCATTCAAGATCTTTATGAAGAACAACCCAGTGCCAACTCTGTTGGGAAATGCATATCACTCTATACATCTCCGAAACCTTCGTGGTGGAGGGATGATTACTTGTTGTGTACCTTTACTTTACAAGTGGTTTATTTCGCACTTGCCGAAGTCTAGCTCTTTTACAAACATTGGCAAAGAGCATTGGACTCCAAGGGTTATGGCTTTGACCCATTCCGACATTGATTGGTACAACCGAGTGTATGATGGAGTATTAATCATTGATAGCTGCGGTGACTTTGCTAATATACCATTGCTCATCTTTGATGGAGGAATCAACTACAATCCTATCTTAGCTCGTCGACAGTTGGGATACCCGTTGAAGGAACCTCCCAAGAGTGTTTAAGTAGAGGGTATGTTCTTCAAAGATGATATGGAACTCCGAGGAAAGATTCTACATGCATGGCGTAGTGTACACAAGAAAGGGAAGAGAAGTCTAGGGAAGCCTAACTGTGTGTCTTTAGAACCATACCTCCAGTGGGTCAGAAAAAGGGCAACCAATCTAAAGATGCCTTATTCCCGTCAAGATCCCATAGCTCCCAGGAGAGAGCCCACTTATGTCTTTATGTCTAAAGCCGAGGAGTTAGAGGTGTCCTTAAGGAAGTCTCAACATGAGCTGGAATCTTGGAGGAACAAGTACCAGGTAGCAGTGGCAGAAAATGATGAGTGTCAAAAGGAGAAGATTGAACTTCAAAAGCAGAATGCTGAACTTCAAAAGCAGAATGCTGAACTTCAAGAGAAGAAGGATGAACTTCAGAAGCAGCTACAATTGAAGGATGAAGAGCTACTCCCCTGCAAGAAGAGGAAAGTCATGGAGGATTTATTTTTCTCCGACCCACAATGCACTATTTGGAAAATAATTGTGGACAACCTTATCCGTGAGAAGGCGCAACTAGAAGAGCAGCTCAAGCAGCAGCATTCAAAGCTTCTTTAGTGTCTTTACTAGCTTTTATTTAGCTTTTATTTGGGACTCTTTAAAAGAATATTTATGTAGTCCGTTTCAAATTTAATAAAACGTTTCCTTTTACCGCAATGCCTATAAATAGAGGAATCCCATGAAGTCCTAATCATCTTGCATTGCATTCTTTTCCATTGTTCACTTCAAGAAACTCAAATTCGTTCTGTAGGTGTTGTAATCATGGATTTCAGAAGAGAAACCCTGAAGTACACTTTTCAGAGTCCCAACCTCGAAAGCTTGAGAGAACTAGCCGAACTCGTTGAGGATCGCTTTGCCTTCGCAGCAGAATATGGAGGAGTTTTCCGCTTCCTCGAGCTAAGGATGAAAGAAGGATTGTTGGAAACATTGGTTCAATTTTATGACCCGATGTATCACTGCTTCACTTTTCCGGACTACCAGTTGATGCCGACCTTAGAAGAGTACTCAGAACTCTTGAGGATGCCCGTGACTGTTCGACCCTTGTTCACCGGAAGGGAAGACACGCCTAGTCACCAGGAAATTGCAAACGCTACCCATCTCAGCCTAGAAGATGTCCAGACACACCTGATCACCAAGGAAGGAGTCCTTGGGTTCCCTGCCGACTTTTTGATCGAAAAAGTCCATTACCATGCTGAAAGAAAGGAGGCTCTCATATTGGAAGCCAATTTCTCTTTGTTGGTCTATGAGACTTTCTGGTTCCCCAAATTTGACAATTTTGTTGACATGGATGCAATCAAGCTGTTCATACTCAAGAATCCAGTACCCACCTTGCTTGCTGATACGTACTTTCCGATTCACTCGAGGAATGCCGAAGGAGGAGGACATATTGTATGCTGTACCGCCTTGTTGTACTCATGGTTCATCGCTCGTTTGACTTGGTATCCGTCCCTTTGGGATGAAGTAGCAACACCTCGATGGTCCGAGATACTTATGACCCTCACCCATTCGGATATTGTTTGGTATGATCCCGCCTATGGAGGCGTGCCTATGATTCCTAGCATCGGAGGTTTCCCTAACGTACCGCTTATTGGAAGAGAAGGATGTATAAGTTACAATCCCGCTTTGGCCCGTAGACAGTTTGGACACCCTATGATCCAAGTGCCTGACCCGGCTTCATTAGAAGAGATATATTTCAAGGGAGAAGAGGATCTAGACCTAAAGACTGTCATCATTTATGCATGGAAGTACATTGATAGGGAAGGAACAGCTGCTTCAGGATACCCCAACTGTGCTGTTTCTGAAGATTATTTGCATTGGGTGCGAGAAAGGGCTCTCGATCTCAAGATGCCTTTTCCTTTTCATGAACCGATGGTATTGTCTCCTCATGACCCCGACTGGTTCGATGTGGATGAAATTGAACAAGTAAGGATTGCTTTAGATGAAGCCCAAAAATTGAGGACTGCCTGGAAGAACAAGTTCCTCACCCTCAAAGTAGAGAAGGAAAGACTTCAGAAGACACCAGAATTAGAAGTTGCCAGAAAGAGAAAGGCACAAGGAGATTTATTTTCTCCTCATGCCTCTTCAAGTGCTGTTACCAGTGATGATCTCCCCTCAACTACTATGGCTTGGAAGGAATGTGTGGAACAACTCATCATCGAGAAAGCAGCGCTGCAGGAGCGTATAGATCAGCTGACTGAGGAGCTCCGTACAAAGGAGAAGACCGTGGAGTAGAGTTCTAAGTTTTCTTTTGCTTTCGTTGTAATAAACTCTGAAAAGAGTACTTTGCTTTTCTCAAGAATAAAAAGTTTTTCGATTATCCTACATTATAACACTGAAAAACACTTTGAGTTTCTTGAAGTCTCCTCCTGCATCTGCATTTTCGCATTAGCATTCTGCATTTAGCATGGCATTTTACATTTGTGCATGTGTCCTTCCTTTGTTGTGGCTCATTTTGGCTTTCCATTCTTTGCTATCAGTTGCCGTCTCGACCATCTGACCAAGCCGGAAGTATCATTAAAGGATAGTGAGGAGAACAAAGACATGGATCGCATGACTAGCTTCAGAGTAAGGTCTAACCCGACGCTCCGCCGTCCCTCCGACAACTTTGTTCCTATGCAACTTCAGCCTGTGCAAGAAAAGGAAATGGACGATCCAGAGTTTACAGCATTCAAGAATGAATTCCGTGACTTCGAGGAACGATGGAAAATGATGAAGAGGAACCATGCGCCTGATTTTCATGCTCATGACCCGCACCTAGTTCCAAACTTAGTTATCCCCCCAGGATTCCAGATGCCCGCCTTTGAAGTGTACAAAGGTACGATTTGTCCAAGGTACCATTTGATGATGTTTTGTCAGAAGATGACCGCCTATCTTGGGAACGACCAACTATTGATTCACTGCTTCCAAGAAAGTTTGTGTGGAGCACCATGGACATGGTATATGAAGCTGCAAAGGAACCACATTTAGTCTTGGGAAGACTTAACTTTTGCTTTTGTGAAGCAATACCATCACAACTTGGGTATAGACCCAGACAATAAAGATGGCTGTGGACCTTCCAGAGAATTCATAGCTCCGGTACCCCATCCTCAGCACCAATATGCGATGCCCGCTCAGCGTGAACAACAACCACATCCTAGGCAGAGGTTGGCCTCTCCAGATCAACCACAGCACCGACAATTTCGGAAAAGGTATCAAAGGATGACTCCAGATGCACCAAGGGAAGCAATTCACCAGTTTGATCCCATCCCGGTGAAGTACGCTGATTTGTTTCCAGCTCTAATTCAAAGAGGGCATATCCAGACTAAAGCCCCACCCAAGGTACCTAAGAAGTTCCCATACTGGTACAATGCCAATAAATTTTGCATGTATCATCAAGGTGCTCCGGGGCACGACATCGAGAGTTGTTACGGCATGAAAGCAGACGTCCAAAATTTGGTCAAAAGTGGAGTCTTGTTCTTCGAGGGTTCCGTCCCTTATGTGCGAGATAGCCCCGTGTCTCGACAAGGTTCATCCTCCCCAGGCATGATTCGAGGTTGTCAACGCCGTGTCTGAAAGCTGCGCACCAGACATTTCTGCATATCCTTCCTGTCTACACAAAAGCACAATAAAGATCCTGGAAAGGACTCTCAGAAGAACTTTATATTTCTTTCGTTTGTTTGTGTGTTTATTTCTTTGGTTAAAAGCATATTTTGCATGTAAGAACTTTCTGTTTTGAATAAGTAATGCAATAACTGTTTGTCTTGAAGAAATCCATTTGTTTTCACTCAAATAGTTTTCAAAATTATTTATAATGCCGACTTTTACCCGATCTCTCGCTCTGACAGAGAATTGGAAGGAGGATGATGAAGTAAAACACACGATCTCTTGGTGTATGCTTCGAATGAAAACCCTACTGATGTAAGGCATTATTTTAAACCTTCTAAACGCCAACATAGTCAACCCTTTCTTTTAAACCTTGATTGAGGATCCGTTCTCTTTCTCCCAAACCAAAACATCATTTTCTTAACCTGGGGCAGGGTAATATCAAAAATGATGAACATCTTTCAAAAATTGGGTGGGCACAAATATACTAACCCTTTCTACCTCCATTCTACAAGTCATAAATTAAACCCATATACATCCTTCAAAGTCCTAATTGAAGGAAGGTTTAGTTCGAAAGCATACTCGATGAGATATTGTTTCCTGACTCCTTGAGCTATGCTCAAATTTAAATCGGCTTTATAAATAATGATTCAATTTGTATCCTAACTAGTGGTTTCGATCACAAGTATTTGCGATACCCCTTTTCAAAACTTCAAGACAAACGTGTGTTGTATTAACCATTTCAAAATGGATATTTCAAATGTGCTAAATACGCTGGACATCTTAGAAAGACCACATACAAACATCGACGATGATATTTGAAGACTTTGCTGACTTGGGGCAAGTCATTCTTCCCAAGAAAAATCCATCCGCGCAAGTCTTGGGGTCAACTAGAAGAAATTCAAGGACTCACTTACCACCAATCAGGGGCAGTTACGTCGAGATTCGGTGAATCTCTAGAGAGTTTGAAAACAGTGGAGCATTTGGACATCATGTTTTCTATAAAATCCTCTCGAGACGTTTTTCTCCTCAACTATGTGACTTGGGGCATTTGAAGATTGAAGCAAAAGATGTACATTCCATCCTCAGGAAGCTCAACCCTAGCATGATCAACAACTACGAAGACCCAGGATATTTATTTTATCCCCTATGAAACTTCGGTTTGGGTACCTCCGTCTACAATTTCATACAACACATCAAACTTATCAAGATGTTACATCCCCAAATGGATCGATCACTTTTCCTCAAGAGAAATCTTGAAGTTTTGAAGCAGGATTGGGATCCTACATTTGGTTTTCCATCTATCCTCAGTGATACTTCTATCTTTGAAGATTGGTCGGATGTTTGTTCCGAGATGTTTGTCCCGTATTCGGTCGTTTGCTTTCGTCTGTCTTGTCAGCATAAGCATACACATATCATATAAGTAGATAGCATAACATTTGCATTTTGTGCATCCTTTGTTTGTTTTACTCTATCTCTTCGATCGCGTTTACCCTTGGGTATTTGGGCATGTCTTACTCCTTCCAAATAGAGCCGTCAGCCCTAAGCAGAAAAAGTCAATATTTCTATTTCCCCGCGAAGTTCGATCCTCGTGGAAGGCAGTTGTTTCAGTACTTTCCCCATTGGAGTTTATGCCTCTATGGTTGAGTCTTACTTGACAGTTTCTCTTCGGTTATTTCCCGAATTGAACTTCGGTCTTTGACAATCACACTATGAACATCTCCAGCTTTTGAGCATGGATCAAGAGTGCGTTTATTTTGCACTTTGACATTATGAGGATCACCATTTGAAGACACAACGTTTCTTCAACAATATTACAAGATCCACTCAACAACTTACAGCTAAATGACAGAAGACCTCTTTATTTGAGCAACTCGTCTTGGGCTAACTTATACTCAAAACGACAAACAACAATTTCCTCGAGACAATCTGTCCTTCCCCAGTGGATTATCTCAAGATTATCAAGTCAAGGGACATTACAGATACTTCCCCATTTGAGGATTCCTGCTACAACAAATTCACATATTTTTTACAATTACAACAAAGATACTCCTCAAAAATGATCTTCCTCAGAGAGTTCATTACGAGTACTATCAATGACATATCTCCTTACAAGAGGACACTCCACATATCAACCGGTTTACAACTCTTTTGAAGATCCCCGGTGCACATTCTACAAATTGCCAATACAATACCAATTGCATCTACAATTACGAGTACAAGATCACACCTACAAAATTCTACAATTACAAGATTACATCTACAACATTTACATCAACAATTCTACAGTGTTACAATTTACAACATACAATCTACAATCAACAAATTTACAACCCCTCTTTGAAGACGCTCTCACGAGTTTCCATCATTTTGGTTAGGAACCGAGACCAGCTCATGGTTCCCATACCATGGAGCAAGGGGAAGTTCGGCATTAGGAAACGAGACCAGCTCATGGTTCCCATACCATGGAGCAAGGGGAAGTTCGGCATCAGAAACCGAGACCAGCTCATGGTTCCCATACCATGGAGCAAGGGGAAGTTCGACATCAGAAACCGAGACCAGCTCATGGTTCCCATACCATGGTGCAAGGGGAAATTCGACATCAGAGACCGAGACCGGCGCATGACTCCCATATCATGATGCTCGGGGAAGCTCAACAACTACAACTACATCTACAACTACAATGACATCAGAGACCGAGACCAGCTCATGGTTCCCATACCATGGTGCAAGGGGAAGTCATACATTTTACTATTTCAAGTTGAGTTCCAAAAGAAAAGATATACAAAAAAAAAAAAAAGAGAAAAAAGGAAAATAAGGATGAACCATCAACTCAATTCATCTGGATTATTATTATTACCAACCACAACATTATGATAATAAGCATATCCTTCGACTAAAAGTTTGTTTCCCATCACCACGTCCTTGGTGTATGAGATACTATTTTACTTCTGAGGATTCCCCAGTGATGTTTGTTTCCCGTCCTCGTGGAGTCTCCTTTTGTTAAGTTTGTCCTTCCCACATGTCGTATCTAGTTCCTCCCCTATGGCGCCCTTTCTCATATCATTGCATATCATTTACATTCGGTGGCTTCTTATGGCCAAAAATTCGCGCAATGTTTGTATTTAAGTCCCTCCTATCTCGTTGAGACGGAGATTTCAATCCCCATATCTCCGAATAGGAGTAACTTAAATAGGGGCATCTGTCACACCCTAATTTTTGACCATAAGATTCCACCTCTTTTTGCGCATTTTTCTACTATTATTTAACTTTATTTTATTACTTATGTTTCTTTGCGACTAATCAACTGGTACAGATGTAGTAATCCCTAATGGACCAACAGTCATTCCCCTTTACCGATGCCCCGAACGATGATGATTTAAGGATTTGATTTGAGGTTAGGCGTTAAAGCTCAAAGTAAGGATCAAGATTATTAATTTCATTATGAAATCGAGAGGGTGAGAGCACAGCTCACCAGGCTGCGGTAAAATTCTAGTAAGTTGCAAAATAGGAGTTTAGAGGTCCAAGATCCAAATGGAGGAAAGCCATTTTGAATATTTAGAAAGCCATCATCAAGGTTAAATGTTACAAATACGATATTATGGTTGGCATAATTACTTAGAAGAAGCCCCAAAAGTTTATTCAAAGTATTGCAAGACGGAAGCTTGTTAAATACTTTTCCTAAAGCAAGTTCCTCGCGAGGGTCTATGGTTAAGAGGTTTCACTTTGCTTCTATTCTATAAGTCTTAAAACAATATATTAGATCCAACACGACCTGTTCAATCTGTTATTTCATAAAGAAGCTTCAAAATACAATGTCCAGGACTTCAAATGTGGCAAACATATAAACCCGGCCCAAATGCAAATTAGTACACGGTTGTAAGATCTTTCCAATGCAAAGTTCCATTCATTACTATAGAATACAAAAGAACATCAGAAACATCATAACGTCGACTGTCAGTATTCCCGCACCAGCGGCAAAAGTATCAGCAGAAGCAACAGCCAACAGCAGCACTGCAGTTTGCCTCTTCGGTATCTACGACTTGTTGGAATTTAGCCGAGCAAGAAACTCCAAACTCCCACACCTGCAGCACACAACCAAAGGCGTCGTATGAGGAATGTCGGCGCGTCAATCAGCCTCAGTCCTTATAGCAGCAGCTGCACCTGAGCATAAAGAAAGCAATGTCACCAATATGATTTCATTTGTCAATTGAACTAGGGGGTAATTCTCTTCAATTACGCCTAAACAGCAGCTCAAACGAGGAATTTAAAAGAAAAGAGGAAATACCATGTACGAGATTCACGTCATTACCAATACCAGATAGCATGAATAGACCTCGTTCGATATTTACAGTTGCCATAGATTTTCGCAGCGCGATGCCACCAAAGCTTGAACAAACCAGGAACAGTCCTATGCACCTGTACAACATTGCATCTTTTGAACACAACTCTTGGTCCAAAGTGCAGGATATAACTAACTACCGGTGACCGTTGAACAACCACCAAACCAAGGAATGTGAACTATCAATCCATTTTCTTTACCCCAAGCATTTACGCACCTGCAGACAGAGATCATTGAGGAGTATGAGCTTTCATGAAGAAGTGGATTTAAAACCATCAGAATTATGATCCTAAGAAGCTGCTAGCTCAGTCCCAGCCGCCGGTATCACAATCGTCAACTGTAACCGCAATTGCGTAATGATAACCACAGCAGAGTAAATCTAAGAAGGAGAGGAGGTGATTTAAGCTCAGCCCTCAGAAAACTCATCATAGGACAGAATACGAGTGGCCGGGAGGGCAACAACCAAAGCTGGCGCCGACTCCTTACCGAACACCGAAGAAATCGAACTCGGGACAAGAAATACAACTAGTTTCAGACAGTTTCCGTGTAAGGCAACCATTATTATTCAAAGGCAACACTAATCTCACAGGGCTTTGGTTCAGATTCACAAATCATCATTACCACCGCAAACCTTCCTCAGCACCAAGACTAGGATCGGCAGCCTCCGAACTGCTAACGACACCCTGAAAAAAGTAGAAAGGTAATTCAGCCACAAATATCAATCTGTAAGCAAGGCACCTATGACAACAGTGCAATGTCAATGATAAGCAGTTGCGAACAGCATAGTACCATGATATCAGCTCACCATTGCCAACAACAGAATAACATCAACAATGGTAATTACAAACAAGCACTCACAACAACAATACCAGGATCAACCATTGCAAGTATGATACAAGGTCCAAGACTGAGAATCGAAACAAATGTAGCCCTCAGTAAGTGCATCATCGGGCGTAAACTCAAGCGGCCGGGAGGACTAGGACCGAAGCCCTTATCAACTCCTTACCAGGCGTCGAGAAATCGTATTTCGGACAGAAAGCAACCGCCAATATTCGAAAGCAACCGTAATTCCGTCAAGCTCAGACTAAATGTCATCATTGCAAGTTCAAAACCTCCCTCAGCAAACCCAAGACGCAAGGTAGTATCTGAACTCAAAGGCACAACATTTCCTGCTATGAGAGAGAAAGATACGTTAATTGAATAGTAGAGAATCAAGAAGAAAGAGAAGTTCAAAACTTCCCTAATCAAGTCACAATCTTTCCAACAGAATCAGAAAGAAATCAATTGCTGGTCCCCAAAATCATCAAGTGAACACGACAAGATTGGACGAAAACGGAAGGAAATTAATGTCGCCTCCCAAAATCATCAATAAAATCAGACAAGGAATCAACCGATTAGGAAGGATTTGAAGGCAATAATCATCAGAGGCCCATATTCTCTCATCTATAAAAGCCATGCAAAATACCCACAAGAGGGCGGAGGTTTTTTTCACCAAGGAAAAGAAGTAGAAACCCTAGAAGCTCCCAACGCTTTTCCCACTGAAGGCTCAGATACTCCGAGGATCATCATTGCCGGTCGAGAGAGATCGAGAACCCCTCATCATCCATCGCCTTCCGCAAACACATCGCTACAAATCCTTCCGTCATCGCATCCGCTACACAACCATCGGTAAAACTCCACCCCTGATAAAATTATTGAGCCAATTGATCGTTCTGTGTTTTTGTTTCAGGTTTTTTCTTTGGGAGAGGACGAAAGTCAGGGAAAGGTGAAGGGGGATGAAGCGAGATTAGGAGAGATTGAGCGACGACGGCCGCTTCGGGAAGGGGGGGGGGGGAGTCTAGGGTTTTCATTTGTTTATTTCTTTATTTTTGTTTGTGTATTATTTGAGTTAAATTAATCACTCACCACTTACACTAAACACACACATAACCCTAATTATCCACTTAACCTTCGTTTAACCTTTTTTAAGAAAACCTTTATTCTGCCACTAATTTAATTAATCAGTTAATTCAAACTTTTAACTAACTAATAAATTAACTCTTTTATTTAATCAGCCTATTTTTCTTAAATCGATGTCATTTTATTTACTAATTTAATACCCTTTTATAATATTATTCATAAAATCCTTTTTTCTTTTCCTTCTAAATAAAAATTATTAATAACCGTTTTTTTTATAATTTAAAAAAATTTAACTTATATTTATTTTATATAGTTAACTAAAAATCTTTTCTATCTTCTATCAATTTAACTAATTCATACCTCTCTTTTAAATTCACAAAAAATATGATAACTTTTTCTATTTAATCTAATAACCACAACTTTTAATAACTTTTTCATAATTCCTTTTTATTTGACAAGAAAAACAAAAAACCCTTATTTAATGAGTAATAATCAACCTTTGCTTAAATAATTATCTTCTATCCAAAACTTAATAAAATAGTACAACTTTTTATACAAAAATCAATCTCACTATCAATAATAAAATTTCAAACTTCTCCTACAAGGTCAGTCTAACTAAAATCAATCCAACTTTTTTTCTCATAGTTCAAATTAAAATCAAATCAACATCGTAAAAAAGATAAAATCAATCGCGCACATTCACATTCACGACACATGCACCTACACTCAGCGCTTTCATGCGTATGTATTATCTTTATCTGCTTTATCTTATTCACAATGCACACACACTCACTTAGCGCTTTCATGCGTTCGTGTATGGCTTTACATTTCTGCAATTTACTCTTCTGCAATTTATTCTATCACATTTACATTATCATATTTATCTATTCATACATCGCATTCCGTCCAAAGGAAAAACCTACACATAAGTCAACACTTGTGTGTAGTGCATTCACATCTGCATCATTCTCCCCACATGATCCTTGATCCCATTCAAGTCGATCTTTAAGATAGATCCTACCCCATAGGAAGGACCTTAATCTTTACAACATAGAAACAACACATACAACTTTTACAAACACAACAGAGAACAGATGTTAATCATCTTGAGTGAGATATAATCTCCACCCTCTACAACAATACAATCAAACACGTAGGAACTTTGCCTTAAGAGCGATAAAGGCATACTTGGCGACCATCCGAGTATTTAAGACCTTTTCTTAAGACGATGCAAAGACCATTTCCTACAACCCCTTTTACATTTGTGGTGGTTATCTCTCCCTTAACATGAAGACTCGTCTCTTCTCCTAAACCCAATCAAAACAGCTACCCTAAACCCGTAGGAACTTTGACCACAGTCAAAGAGCTCCTCTAACCCTTTAGGGGGAACTACAGATACTCTGATTCCACTCCCGTAAGGATATGTAGGCATAAGATGCGACATCTTATCGAGTATACTTAGATGTAAACCACTAGGGTCTTTAAACCATTAAGCAGATAAACCATAGCAGTAAACAAACATAAAATAAGAGGTTCCTGTAGAGTACTACAGAAACTTAGGATGCTGGTACCTTCCCTAAGTTTAACCAACCCCTGAACCTAAACAACCTAGCTTGCATTTGCATTGCATTGTGGGAATTTCGATCTTTATCCCTTCCTTTGGACAAATCAAAGTTCGGTTGCAAAATGAATTAAAGATTCAAACTAATCAATAGTTTGGTATCCAAATTTCACCGCGACAGCGTGCATGTCTTTCATGTATTTCCCCAGTTGGCCTCGAACTTCAATTAACTCAGCTTGAACATGCTCCATGTCTATCTCTGTAAGTCGACGTCCAAACCCCTGGAGGAAACCCTGACGGTCATGAGGAGTGATATCAACAGTACCATCATTAGCCCGTGCAATCAGAGGTTGTACAATAGCCTGCAGCTGTTCCTGGCCCCTGGCCATGGTTTCCATAGCTTGTATGAACTACGTCATGTTGCCGCGCATCTCATTCTGAACTTTATCCATTATCTTCTTGCAGTTGTTTCTGGTTGAATAGCGGTGGACTCTCTGGTCGCCAATCCTGAAAAACCTTCGAGATGCAGGAAATAAGATACATATTCAAAAATATCGGTCATGCAATATGAGGATGCAGATACAAACGTATAAATATGCTACAGGTTACATTCCCCCCGATTCTAGTTTCAGAGAGAAGGCCATCACGACAATGGAGTCCCCGTCAAGCAAGCAAGGAATCTTAAACCTTCATACATAAACAAATGCCAAGAGGCAGAGTCAACATGTATAAGGGGCATCGGGTCTAACACCGGAACTCCCAACATAGCAGAATACTCCTCCAAAGTGGGTGCCAGAATATAGTCGGGGAACAGGAAGCATCTCAGCTGAGGCTCATAACTGCATCAAAGTATACACCCCAGTCGTCTCAAATGTTGAAGGTCTGTACAACAAACTAAGCAATCTCCCATAAGATACTCTGAACTCAGCCCTCACTCTCTCATCTGCTAGAGCAACTAATCCCAGCAAGGAACTGATATCTGGCGAATGCAACCGGTAAGCAACTGTCCTCTTCAAGGACTCCATGTCTGGCCAGAAGATATACTAGAATCAGAGGGGAATGATCACCTGCAACATTAATACATGTTAATGAAATGCAATCATGAAAATGCACATGCATATGCAAACAAGGGACCAAGCGCAATGCTGATAAACTGTGATGTTCTGTACTGAAGCTTGAGAACCATCCAATCTTCATCTCGAACCAACCACTCAAAAGAACCTTGTAACCACATCTCACTGTCATAGATAAACCAGGTATTCTGAGGTCAAAGGTTTCCTGCAAATAGACCCTACCTACCCCTCACAGGTGTGTACTTAACTCGCAGACGAGGTACGGAATCCTATGCGGGTTCAACGTCACAGACTTTCAAGAGCGATGATACGATACCCAGAAGGTGTGGCATCATCATCCCTTGAAGCGGCCTCACTTAGTTGAATCCCAATTGATAGGTTCCCAGAGTCGACAATCCTCGGGTCAGACAACTTGTCGAGCCCTAAGGGCCAGGCAAGAACCATCAAAGAGAATCTCGTCCGAGCGTAAATTTTGTGGCTAGCTGGTGCGAGCTAAGCAAGCAGGCTAACCACTACTCTCTACTTCTAAGTCTATGTGTAACCTCAAGCCCAGGTCCGACTTATTTCTCAACAAATTATCCCCTTCCCACAGCAGCAATAATAATATAAGGCTGATAATAAAAGGCGGAAAGTAAAGACAGAAAAGTAAATCTACACAACACCCATGACGGGAAAACAAGCGCTAGGATTGACTCGCATAGGGGATATTCCTGTCCCCAGCAGAGTCGCCAGCTGTCGCTACTGCGAAAATCGGCGCCGGCTGAACAGAAGAGTCGCCACCGTGCGTTATTTATCCCAAAGGAGGGAAAGGGAACGCTCGAAGTAAACCTAACGCAAAGACGGGAAAGGAATGGTCATCGCAACCAAATCCTGGATTCGGGAGACGGTTACGCAAGGGGAAGGTATTAGCACCCCTCACGTCCATCGTACTCGACGGGATCCACGCTTGTTTTCTAGTACGGATTGTTATTCTATCTATTCTAAAGGTCTGAGGTTAAAAGAAAATAAAAATGACTCGGCAAAGTATCGCACTTTATGCCTACGTATTCCCGCCTGGAACGAGAAATCAGAGTCAATGTAGTTCGCCTACCTACGGGAAAGGAGGGAAGGTTGCTCGCTAGGATATTGCATCATATGCCTACGTACTTTCATACAGCATGAAAGATCAGAACAAACGTAGTTCGGGCTACGGAAGACACAAGCTTGTCTGAGTGTTTTTTATCTCCTTATGAAAGGGTTTTTCCTGATTAAGAGTCCAAGCGGACAAAAATGACACTTTGATGTTTGTTATCAGTCTTTTACGCAAGAACTATTTTTTATGATGTTTGCAATCTCTGACGCACTAGAGACTATGATTTGAGGGTGACTACGTCGTATGTCACCCTAAGGGTAACACACTAAGTAATCAGGTTACTGAAGAGTGACCCTTCAGCAACCTTTCTCAAATATCTTAAGGCTCGTAGCGTACGACATCGATTATCCTTATTACTGTGTTTTGAATTGTTCTGAGATAGAAGAGAAAGAAGTCTAAAAAATCCTAGGGTTTGAAAGGGAATCAAAACTACCCTAATGTTATCATGCATGGATTACAACCTAATGTCTGTCATAATTCCCTCCTGCACAGAGGAAATCAGAGATCCTAGGGGATAAACGGAAAAGAAACAACAAAAATACAATAAATAGTAAGTATGCATGAGATGCAGCAAAACAAGCAAGGCAAGGGAGTCCCACTCAACCTCGAACCTAAGAAAGCAACAGGCAAAGTGAATCAAATTCACTTCAAGCCTAAAGGGCAAGCAGCATAAGCCAATAGACAATACAAAGAAAAACAAAAGATACAGAGGAGGCAGCCCAAGCAGCAACAACAAACTCCTACAATAAACAACAACAACACGCTCTGACAACTACAGTTGATAAACATCAAAAGGTTGACAGTAACCACTTTAGGCAAGATCCTATCTTCATTCTCCAATGATGTTCAAACTTCAGGTAAGCTCTTATCTCCAATAATCTTCAGCTTTAGCAAGCACTGAATCCAATAAGCAGACAACATCAAACAGCAACACAATCCCTAACCTTCAACAGATATCCAGCTTTGACAGGCACAAGCTTCATTTCTCCAATCTTTAATGCATTTCTGAGCTTCAATAAGTCTTCAACTTCAAGGCAAACACTCACAAGAGAGGATTAACTAATAGAGGAAGTTGAAATGTTAAGAGGCTTAATGATAACCCACGGAAATCACCAAGATCTTAACACAGCAAGTGACAGGTATCCTCAAGGTTCTACCCAATCAAAGCATGCTCTACATCCCTCCTAAGGAGAGATGGAACTCTTTTTAGGAGACCTTGTATCATAGGATGGAATAGAGGCACCAGAAGCTCTCTATGTTTGACAGAAGAAGTCAGTCTACTCTAGAGCTCTCCCTATGTCTCCTATCTCCTAAGCCTTCATCAAGCAATCTTCAAGCACAAGCTCCAAGCATCAATACTTGTTTCCAATCATCCTCAAAGTTTTCACATACTCCTCAAGCCAAGCATAAGCTTAATCACCCAATGGCAATGCCCAAAACCCAACAAACAAACAACTTCCCAAGAGGGAAACCCACCAATATCAATCAACTTGCAAAAATCAAATAAAATGTAAAGATTCATTACAAAATCCTAGATTAATTTCTAAGGGACCCTAGCTATGTACCCTATACCCCACATAAACCCTAAGGCCTAAGTCAAACTAAAAATCCAAGAACTATGTGTTGAATGCACCTATGTCAGGTTGAAAACCCTAATTCTAGCACCCTAAAGTTCCTTACTCAAAACTAATTAAAATTAAATCACAAAAATGTGAAATAATTCCAAGGGGAACCTAATACTATACTCTAATCATATAAAAAAGAATGGCATTAAAATGTAAAGTAAAATGGTCATACTAAATTCAGCAAATAGCATGTATCAAATGAAAATGAAATAAAAGCTATTAAAAGTAAAAATAAACCGAAAATAGAAAAATGCATGGAATGATATTTTTTATTCTTTTGTAATTTTCTTGAGACAATTATGAGAATGGGGAAAAAACTCCCATACAAAAATGTTGATTTTTGAATTTATTATGAATTTTTAAAGAATTAAAAGAAATATGTGAAAATAAAGAAAATATGATAAAAATGGAAAAGCATGCGTGTCAAATAGCAATGCTAAGCAGTGTAAACAGACATTTGGGCCCAAAAGGTGGTGGGGGTAGCAACACGCACAAGGCCCAATTATTATTCAGAAAATAACAATGAAAATGGAAAGAAAAATAAAAAAACGTGGTGCAGGAAGTAACAAAAACACGTGCATTTCTTGACTGGGCCTGGGAGAGGGGTGTGGATATCATAAAGTTCACTTAAGCCCAACATCAGCGTTTAATGAAATGCTGCGCTTTGATAACTCTGAAATCCTTCACAAACTGAAAACAAAACGTGGCTGTTGGATCTTGATTCCAGTCAAAGTCTTGCTCTGATCCAAGGGTGCTCAGATTGTCTTCTTCCTTTGAACTCTCAGGGAGGGAAAGGCCATGGATGAGCAGAGTTTGAACTTCATCTTCCTCCCAATCGTATCTCATCAAATCTCCATCAAATGCAAAAATTAAAAATCCTAACATGCTCCAAATTTCACACTGAGTTCAACCATGGCAATTAAACATATTGAAACACCACCTAGCTCAAAACACGATTGAATCTCAGAAAATCATTCAAGAACAAATCTCACCAAACATGAAATTGAGTGGCTCAATCTCTTCCCCACGTTTCACTGAGCATCTCTAGCCAACAAATCATGATTATAACAAAAAAAAAACAAGATACAAGCATGAACAGAAATTGCATCATTCAACCAATTATCTCTAAACTGATCCTAAGGCTACCAGAAAGTTCCACATGAACATCTACATTGAATCTAACTAATCAAAACCAATGGAAACTATCTAAATCGAGCTGTGGATTGGAGTTTACCTACCTGCAAATTTGAGATGAACAGAGATATGAAATCTTCAAATAAAGCTTTGAGAACTTCAATACACCTTCAATGAATCACAACCTTGCTTCTGTATGCAAAAGAAATGATTGAGGAGGCTTGGATTGTGGAAACCGATTCTGAGTTGCAGGTGATGAAACTCAATTGCAAGAACACGATTCAGCCACCAATTTTCTATGATTTTGATCTGGAATCATTCACTAGTATCAATGGAAGCTATAACAATCAAAATCTTGGATTGAAATGGATGAAATGCTTGTAACCGATTCTGAATTGCACATGGAAGTTTCAAGTTGCAATCTCACAAATCTCTCCCAATTCTCACCCAATCTTGCTTGGGATCATTTCATATGCATATATAGAGTGTGTTGGAGGACTCTAGAAAGATCTAGACTGATCCAATGAGAAATTCCTCTTCTCATGTCATGAGATCTCACATCATGTTATGTACTCATACCAACTCATGATTTTGCTTGCAATTGTACTTATTCTGAGTTTGAAATCTCTCCACATGATATATTGGAGGTGTATGGATAGAAAAATGCCTTGTATTTGCCTTGCCAAGTGGTTTTGCAATGGTGCCTTATGATTCAAGTAAGCCTTTTACAAAGCAAGTCCTAAAAATAATCCTCAATTCAAAATTGTGGCAATGTCAATGTTTTTAAAATGCCTTTTACAATCAAATTGGTATGTCATATGCCTTGGTTTGGTTGTGTAGGTCAAAAACCCTAATTTCCAACTTTGGTTCATTTAAAATATAGCCATTCTAAGTTCTCATGATCTCTTATCTTGCCTAAAAAACATCATTTTGAACACATCTCATGTTGAACATTTTTCCATTTGAAGAATGGAAGATGGAGATTTGGACCTATGTTGAAAAATGACCTGTAATTCAACTTTCCCAAAATACCCCTGGGTTGCCAAGACCATAACTTGAGTTATACAAATCCTCTTGAGGACTTATAGTACTCAAATTAAAGCTAAGATCAAGATATACAACTCTTATGTTGTCCAAGAATCCATTTGAAAACTCCTTGATGGGAAAAAGTTGCTTGGAAGTCATGTGACTTTCACAGATAAATTTTAGTGTCCTTTAGGGATCCATAACTTGCAAGAACCATAACTTGAGTTCTACAAATCTTCTTGAAGACTTCTAGTACTCAAATTAAAGTTATTGAGAAGCTCTACAAGTTTCATGTTGACCAAGACTTCGTTTGAAACTTGCATCTTGACTTATCTGGCTTGGAAGTTAGGCCTGAATTAGGGTTTTTACACTGAAACCCTAATTTAGTAACTCCTCTTCTTCTTGATTTCTCTGTGATTTCTCCTTGGCACAACACCACACATGCATCCACATACCAATTCATGAATTCCACATACTTCAATTAAGCCTTGATGCCCTCCAATCAATCCTTTGACCTAGGGTTGACCCAGATGAAACCCTAGTTGACTGCACTTTAACTCTGGCTCTTGTACTTGTATCAATGACTTGTCTCATCTTCAAAATGACCCTCTAGGTCTTCCATGATCTTTGTGCACCTTCCATGGCTCACACACTCATTGATGATCTTCAACATATCCCCCAGATTGGAAGAGAAATCCACTGGTTGACCTTCAAACTTCTCAAAGCTTCAACTCATTTCTTGATTACTTGGATGGTCTTGATCTTGAATAAAACCCCTTGATGGGCCTCTTTCTAATGAAAATGGCACTAGATCCCTTGTTAGATGCCTTGTTATGCTATGCTATGCAAATGATTAGACTATGTACATGACTTATTATGCAAAATGCCAATGCAATTGAAACATAAACCAGGTGAAATAGGTTGAGCAAATTTTGGGGTGCAACACCAGCGACCAATTTCCTCTTATCATTGCCGGTCAAAATCCACAAGACAGCATATCATACATTCAGCTCCCTTGTTTGCAAGAGAAAAGTTTGAGATGATACTCACTATTATCACCAGCATCTTCATGTAAATCTTCATCAAAGAGTGTCAGGAAAAGATGAAGCTCATTGCATTAACTTGTCATCAGATGTATTAATGAGTAAACTGTTGCTCCTAGAGGCGTAGCTGATCCACCAGTTCCGTTACCATAAACTACTCTGGGCTGTTAGTCTTCCCCTGGCCCAAAATCCTCTGCTATCCACACCTGTCAAATTGCAAATCCGGAGTTAGCAAAGGAATATACCGGTTTAAAGCAAAAGATCCAATCCAAATCTTCAGGACTTTGAATCTAGACAGATAGAACATTAAACATGATTAATACAGATATCACAGATTGAGATTTCCATCAACAGGCATTAAACGAAATCATACGAAAGAGGAAAGTTTTCAAATCTGGTCTACACCAAAACGAAAAATCCAATCAAGCATTCAAATCATTTTAATCAAGATTTGACACAAAGAATTTCAGATTGAAGCCTATAAAAAGGAGGGAGTTGAGACGAGAAAAGGAGGAAATTCGTAATCACAAAACCCTAAGTTCGTAATCTAAGAAAATCGAAGGAAAGCTTATCTGTTTCAACCATCGAAGTCTTGAAGCCATCATCACCCAAGTCGTCGTCGTCTCTAATCCGCCGCCATCCCAACTCTCGGTAAACCATCGATCCATGTTGAGATTGTTGAACTTTTGATAGTTTTCTGTTTGTGTTTCAGGTTCAAGAAATGGCGAAAATATTGAAGGGATGAAGGAGAATGAAAGCAATCGGGGAAGCGGAGAGAAGAGGTCGAGCGATGTTAGGGATGTCTGGGGAATCTAGGGTTTCTGTTTCGTTTTTTTGTATCTTGTAACTTGTAACCATATATGCAGCACACACACTACACCATACACCTGCACACACTCATGCGTCCTAATCAACCCCATAATCAGGTTTTTTAATTTAATTAACCTCAATCAACCTTTTATAAAATTAACTAATATTTTTAATTAAGTTAACCTCTTAATCAACTTTTTATTATAATATTTATTCAGCAAAATCTATTCTTGAAATAATTTACTTTATTAATAATTAAAATTCATTCCCCCCTTTTATTTAGTAAAAAAATCATTTTATATTTAAAATAACTTAAAAATAATAATAAATAGATAACAAACTCTTTTTAAAAATTTCAATTAACTTTATCTTTTATAATAATAAACTAGAATCCTTATTTAATAAATATTTTGCAAATACTTTTTATTTAAAAACATTTCCATCTAATTGAACTATAATTCAAAAACTTTTTAAAATCAACCAATTCGCAAATTTAATTTCGTAATTAAAATTGAGTCACCTCTTAATATAATCAACTAAAGTCAATGTGACTTTCTCCCCTTTTATTTAAAATCCATCCCACAAAATTAATTAACATTTTCTTGAAAAATCTAATTCAATCTTTTTCAAATCAACCAACTAATCAATCCAACCATTTTCTCAACCCCAAATTAAAAATAATCAACATCGTAAAATTCAATCAATCGTGCACTCCCCGATTCCATGCACATTCACTTCCACAATTTACACACTTGTACACTTAGCGCTTTCATGCGTGTGTATGTTTACTTTATCTACTTTATTCCTTTCCGCAATTTACAATTACCGTATTTATCTTTCTTGTATCGCATTCCGTCCAAAGGAAGAACCTACACATGACTTAACACTTGTGTGTATCATTTGCATCATAATCCCCTTGATCCTTGATCCCATTCAAGTCGATATTTTAGGACAGATCCTACCCCATAGGAGGACCTTCGTCTTTACTTTACAACATAGAAACAAACAAAACAACTCATACAATTATTCAAACATTAGAGAAAGATGTTAATCATCTTAAGCGAGATAGAATCTCCACCCCACAACAATACAATCTCTTACACTTGTGGTGGTTAAATCTCCCTTAAAATGATAACTCGTCTTTTCTCCTAAAATCAATCAATCAACTACCCTAAACCCGTAGGAACTTTGACCACAGACAAAGAACTCCTCAAACCCTTTAAGGGAACTACATATACTCTGATTCCACTCCCGTAAGGATATGTAGGCATAAGATGCGATATCTTATCGAGTATACTTAGAAATAAACCCCTAGGGCTTTCAACCATTAAGCAGATAGACCTTAGCAAATAAACAAACATAAAACAAGAGGTTCCTGTAGAGTACTATAGAAACTTAGGATGCTGGCACCTTCCCTATGTTTAACCAACCCCCGAACCTATAACTCTCTAGCTTGCATTTGCATTGCATTGTGGGAATTTTGACCTTTATCCCTTCCTTTGGACAAATCAAAGTTCGGTTGCAAAATGAATTAAAGATTCAAACTAATCAATAGTTTGGTATCTAAATTTCACCACGACACGCACCTCGAAAAATTACGTAGACAATTGAGAGAAACGACCCTCACGCGAAAGGCGCGGAAACACGGTTCGACAAAGTCGCCACTGAAATTTATTTATCCCGAATAAAAGGGAGAGGAAAATATCGAGAAAACCTCTTAAAACGGAAGGAACACGACCATCGCAACCTGATGTTCCGGGTTCGGGAGTCGGTTATGCGAAGGGAAGGTATTAGCACCCCTCACGTCCGTTGTACTCAACGGAAACCTCTTAATTCGGATTGTGATGAACGTTAGCTAAGCTTAGTTGTTCTCTTCTCAATACTAAATTCTAAACGATACGGTAAAAGAATAAAGACGATAAGGGGAAAGAGGATGGTTAAAGGATAGGGTGCTCGCCAAGGATTGAGGGAATAGAGGAGGAAGACGATTATAGGAAAGAGGATGGCTAAATTCTAATTCGTAGTTCGACTACGGGAAAGGATGGGGGGAGCGGAGAATGGAGGGAATAGAGGAGGAAGATAAAAGTGTGGAATAGCGGAGAAAAATGGAAATATGCTCGCCAAGATCATCTCAATCTTGTGCATACGTATCTTACATTCAGATGAGAATGAAGAATCAGAGCGTCTGTAGTTCATGGTAACAACCACGAAATGGAAACGGGATTGAATTGGTTTGAAGATGGGTTCGGATGACGATTACTTGAAGTGTAAGAAAGGCTCCTCGGACCTAAGTAATTGGGAAAGCGAGTCAAAGACTTGACTCTCTCCCTCTTTCATCTTGAGAAGAAATTTGTGTTCGGAAGATGAGTTTGGGATCAGATGATGATTACTTGAAGCTTAAGAAAGACTCTTCGGGGCTTAAGTAATTGGGAGAAAGAGTCAAAGACTTGACTATCTCTCTTTTCCATCTCAAAAGAAATTGTAATTGAATGGTGTTTGAATAATGACTGGTTTGGACGAAGGTTGAACGTTGTCAAGTTAAAATGTTATTAGAGGCGTCAATTACTCACACACAAGTAAGATAACTCGCATCCAAGCAACTGAAAGAGAGATCAAATACTTAATCCCCCTCTTTACACCTTGCAAAGAATTAAATAGTTTGTTAATTGATTGATTGTTGATTATGAAAAATCTTCTTGACGTTGGATCAAGGATTTGACTTATATTCGCGTGCAAAACGTGTTGGAATGGAAATGGTTTAAGCAAAGGCTCGACGACGAGTCGAGGGTTTGGATTGAAAATGGAACCGACTTGACGATGAATCATGGGTTAGTTGTGAGAAACGGTACTAGTCCCTGAGGGTGCTCCCAATATCGAAACCACAGTGGAGTGTGTGCAATAGGTTGATGGCAAATGCGGACGAGCACTCGACTTACGAGGGGTGTTTGAAAATGACTCAACGACGTATCGAGAATTAGTTTGAAAATAGTCCGATCTACACTAGCCCTTAGGGTGCTCCTAGAAGATAAACCGATAATCAAAGAAATACAAAACATACATCGAAATGGGAGAGGGGTACATGTAAGTTACACGGTGTCGCAACTGCGAAAAACACCCGGCGAAAAACAGAAGAGTCGCCACCTTTCATTATTTATCCAAAAGAGAGGGAAAGGAAACGATCGGAAAAATCTGACGAAAAGGGAAAAGACGAGGTCATCGCAACTAAGTCCTGGATTCTGGAGTCGGTTACGCAAGGGGAAGGTATTAGCACCCCTCACGTTCGTCGTACTCGACAGGATCCACGCATTGTTGTCTATCTAAAAGGGTGATCATCTATCTAGCTAAAGGTCAAGGGACAAAAGAAAAAGAAAAGAAAAGAGACTCGGCAGAGCATCGCCGCTCTGTGCCTACGTATTCCCTCGTGCAATGGGAAAGTCAGAGTCAACATAGTTCGGCTAACTACGGGTGAAAGGGGGAAGTTTGCTAGCTAAGACATCGCGTCTTGTGCCTACGTACTTTCATCTGGTATGAAAGATCAGAGCAAACGTAGTTCGGGCTAAAAATACCACAGGTTGGTTCAAAAGTTTTTTAGGCCCGAGTAGGGTTAACAAGTAGTTCTAGCAGTTGGTGTATGCATCTCGACCATTGGAGACTTAGGCGTTACCGTTTGCGATAGAACTAGGAGTTAACAACACTCTTTTATCCGAAAAGATATTCCTCGTTTAAGATCCCGAAGGATGAAAAGTATTTGAAGTGTTTTTGTGTTTTTTAGTGAAGTGAATTAATTCGGTTTGTGATTCACGTTGCACTAAAGACTATGACCTAGGAGTGAATGCGTCGCATATCACCCAAAGGGTGTACACTAAACACTCTAGGCAATTGAGAGGAAGCCACTCAATCACCATTCCCCAAGTAGCTTAAGGCTCGTAGCGTACAACATTTTTTATTCTTTATTATGTGTTTTATGAGTGTTTGAAGATGAGAAGAGAAAAGGCACTAAAGGGAGACTAAATCGATCCTAAAAGTTGTCATGCAAAGTGGACTTAGAGTTGGGATACAAAAGGGAACTACCTAATGTTAGCATGCTTGGATTGAACACCTAATGTCTCTCCTACTCCAACCCTAAACGGAGGGACTAGGAACCTTATGGGGATCATGGCAAAAAGCACAAGAAAGCACCAAGTAAAATTCAATCACAAGTAAAAGGTGCAAACATGGAAAACAAACATGCAAAGAGGGAGGAAAAGAAGTGTGGGGCAGCAGCCGCCACAAGCGTGTCTCGACCTCTTGAAAGCAAACCAAATGCAATGCAAAAGAAGACATGCAAGCAAACAAACTTGCAAGCACCGAAGCAAAATAAACGGATGAGACATAACGGAAGAAGACAAGCCTCTATAACCGTCGGCTATTAAAGCTGAAGGTTACTTTTCCATCCATATTACATCTTTAGGGGCTAATACTTGTTTGTTCGAAGATCAAGTTAAAAGAGAAATTCTATATTTGGTGCAAGAAGGAGGAGTTTGGATGAAACAGTGGTTTAGAGAGGTGAAGCCTTGGAAACCTTCGGATGTCAATTTCTTTAGAATTACATAGCCTCGTTTTACAACATACCTTGTCAAGCTTGGAGTTATGAATTCTGTGAAGTTTTAGTAGAGCCACTGGGACAATATTTATGTGCTGATGACGATACAAGATTAAGGGTCAAGATGGAAGTAGCGTGCATCTTAATCATAACTATGCATTTAAAAGTTCTCTCTGAATATATTCAAGCTAATATCAATGGGTTGTTTTTTAATATGAAACTTGTTGAAGACTCTCAGGGTCCTTTGAGAGTACAAGTTCATGAGTTAATGGACTCAGACAAGTCCTTAAGTAAAGTTTCAGAAGAAGATAGGATCAAATGGTAAGAGGAAGAAGGAGTTGGAGATAGTATAGAGGAAAAAATGATCTCGGTTCCCTAGGAGAAACAAATTTGATGTCAGAATTGAGGAAAGGCAGAAGTTGACTATTTTTCAAAATAATGAAAACATTCCTAGGTTGAAAAGCTGTCAGGAAAAGCAGGTGGTTGAAAGGTCTCATCACCTTGAGACTGTAGTTAGTCTGCTTTTACAATATTTCTCGATTGAGACAAGGTTGTCAAACTTAAGTCGACATCGTTTGGATAAAAAACAAACCTAGTGGTGGGTTATGTGGCCCATTTCAGTCCAACTCAAGTAGACCTTTCGGGTCTTCAAGTAGCCTTTATTGGGCTAGTAGCTTCGACATCCCTAGTGGCCCAGCCAAAACTGAAGTGTAAGTTAATATTCTAATTAGAAGATGCTTTCCAAAAAATTCAGGAAACTCAAGCCCATATCCCTCTAAAACCCATATACTTCATAAATGCCTCTTACCATGGTCGGAAAAGAGATACAATCACAATTGAGCAATCGTGGTAAGGTAAGGGGTGGTAGTAAGTATGTTGCTCACAACCACGGGTCTGTGACCGTGATGATAAACTGTGTTGTGCATTACATATTAATAGTTATCACAAACAACACTGGTGAAATATATAAAGGCAATGGGTTTGATTCCCAACCATAACATGGTATATAATAATTGGCGCTCTAGCTATCACCACAGTCATATTAACCGACCATGGTGAAATACTTTGTTTTTTAAATATTTTTATTTATTTATTCCATACATGCCTATGTTTTTAGTACCTGGATTTTATACGGTATATTTTACTACAACAGAACCAACAAATACACATATATTTGTAACCAAAATATGGCTATAATATATTTCCATCAAACCCATAAATATAGCAAACATATAATTACAAAATATGGCTATACCAAAATGTAACCAACCTAAATATTATTTACATCCAACACAAAAATATATCAAACTTATATTATCAACCTTGCCTATAAAGCACATTGAAGTAAAACGTCCAACGTGTATGAACATATTTAAGTCTTTTTGTGAGAATGGTGTAGTGTCGTTAAACATATATACAAAAAAGTGAAGGAAACTGAAGATCACATTATTTGATATAATAGAAAACTTACACATTTAAATGTTATTGTAAATATATATAAATACCTGATGTCAAGAATCAACAATTCCAGTAGAAAAATGTTTAACATGTGTTTCATGACAAGAAAAAACACATTTGTATCCTTCTTTCTATTTCCTCGTCTAAAAATTTAAACATTTCATGAATATATATTTAGCCACACATGTATGTAATTATAGATGAATTAATGTCACAGGTAATCCATTTACCGAAGGGATGCAAAAATGTGGGCTTCTTACCTCTAACTTCATTCAACATATTGTGCCGCTCCACAACTCTTTATATTGAAAAGGATTTAAACATATTACATGCTAAGCTAATTCCAAAGTAAAAATATATATATTACTAAAAGTCTCATATAAACTTACGTAGAAATAATATGTTTCATCTTTGGTTCATGTGGTTTGCCTAAAAAATGTAGCGTAACTACCATATTTATACGAAGAGAGATGATGGTCAATTGACAATGACCATTGAGCGAACACTAGCCTAATTAGTATGTATTGTGGCAAGCATAGAAACTAACTATAGTAGATAAACCATAATTTTAAAATTAATCACTCATCGATAAATTGTGCTAAGTAACAGTCTTTATTCCCCTTACTAAACCGTGATAATATGAATTATTTAATCACTGTTGAAGAATTATTTGTAAATCGAATACTAAATGGATCCAAGAATTCGTAAATATCTTATTTATTTAATTCTATACAAACACAAATAATGCACCTAAATTGTTAAACAAAATTTAAAAAATAAGTGAATAATTAGTTCTATACAAAGACGATGAATGTACCATAATGAAATATTTAATTTTATACTTACGTGCACCACAATTGTAGTATCCCTACGTCCAACCACTTATTTCCAAACATAAAATCTGTTTTTTTCTTTAGGATCAACATTTTCTAGCTCTCGATCATGATCTAATTGAAGGGGGTTTAGTTGTTTCTTATCCATAACGTGATATACCAATTGTGTAATTGAATCTTCATAACGAACTAATATCTCATTATGGATATTGATATGGACGGCGGAACAACTTCCTCTTATGCTCGCACCACCTACAAAAACTCTTTTATGCAAATGATCATCGTCTTCATTTATACACGGTTGGATGGTACCACCCAATCTCTGCATCATAAAAATAACAGCAACTCAAAATATATTCAACACAATATACCCTACATTTTAAATAAAACACTAAAATCCTATTTATCCAAATAAAAAACTATTCTCACATACCGCAATAAGCTCATCCATATATTTCTTGCAAATTCCATGGTTCTGTGCTAAATCATCTTCAAACTTACAACACCAATAAATCTACAAACTCTTTCTTTTACGATTCATGTTCACTTGCTAACTTCTTCTCAACAATATTGTACATCCCTTTATTTTGCATTTTTGTGCTTTTTCCCGATGTACCAAACCACAATCTTAGGTTGATGCCTTCTTCAACACTACGTACACGACCATCATGCTCTTTGTTCCGATTTCTTCGACTAATATATCATGTCATGGTTGTTCAACGAATCCTACACAACATGAATAAGATATATTATTATCAAAGTGATATTTAAAGTACGCATAACAAAGCATACGCACAACAAATCCTACTTACAATTTTCTCAATGAATGCGCGTGAGGCATATGAAGTGATCTCTCTGGTTGGTCTTAGTCGAACCTTCTTCCACTTCTTATGTCGTGGTGGTGGAGATGGGTGGCGATCATAACTCATGGAGTCTTCATCTCCCATTTGTTGTCTTTTTTCATTAATCAATTTTTCCTCAAGTTTTCTATAACCCCCACGAGACAATCTATGAGGTCATTTGATTTTTGCTTTGTTTAGCTTCCCTGATTCACTTTTAACCTATTATAAACATAGTGAAAATATTAGTTTGCATGGTTTTATCTATAAAGCATAAGCATGAATTTATCATACAATAAGATTAATATACTAACCAAGAAATTATCAAAATTACGAGACTTCACAAACTTTGCCCAAACCATCTTGCCAATAAAATTATATTTCACAGTTGGATGTTCCAGATCAGTCTTAGGATTCATAATGTAGTTACGCTTGAGTTGTAACTTAAAGCCCCTCCAACATTCACCAGCATAAGTGATCCAATTTTTCTTCAACTTATCATCATCAATAAACTCAAAAGTCGACTACAGTTACATCAACTAGTATCTATTAGTAATTTTAAAAAATACCATTGAATTATATAAATTCAAATTATTAACCTAACGTCAATCCATATGCTTTTTTTGACATCTTCTGGTACTTGGGTCCAATCATCAATTAAAGTACTCACGTTACTACGTCCATGAAACACAACACAACTCCTAAAAAGCGAATAAGTTTCACCATAACATGTACAAGTTACGAGATTAAACTCGATATGTAATCTATCACCTGAGCTGCAAACTTTTGTTAATCTAGCCATCATTGTAGCACCTCTTTATTTTCTTTTCTTTTTTCCTTATGTATTTTAAGATTTATTATTACAAAAATCAATTGTATGATTATCATTTGTATGAGTTTCATCACTAGATGAAGAGCCAACCTATGTTAAAAAACAAAGACAAAAAGAGTAAACCAATCTTAACAAAACATACAAACAACAACGGCAAAAATGTGTGTAATAAACATTCACTAACAATAACATAAACACAACAACAACATAACAAATGTGTCTTAAATACATTAAAAAACATACAAATAAAAACAACAATAACAACATTTAAACAACAACAATAACATCATATAATAACAACATACAAATAACAACAACATTCAACAACAACAAAATTTAACATCAACAACATTCAATAACAACCTATAAGCAACAACATAAATTCAACAAAACCATTAACAACAACATTCAACATTTAACAACAACAACATCTACATCAACAACAACCTTCAAAAACAACATTCAACATCAATATCCTACAACAACATTCAACATTCATTAACAATAACAACAACATCAAAATTCATCAACAACTTTCAATATCAACAACATTCAACAACAATAGTCAAGTTCAACAACAACAACAATAACATAAACATCAACAACATGAACATAAACGTACCGTACATGCATGGTGAATAGTTTATGTACCATAAATGGGATGAATAAGTAAATATGATTTGTGTCCTCCTTTATTTGTCTTCCTTTCTTTGTCTTCTTACTCTGACTTTGTTTTATGTTGTTTTGTAAAAGAGAAACCCAAGAACAAACAATAGTGATGGCTTTGTCGTTAACCAAAGATTGAAAGATAGTGATTGTGCGTTTTGTTTTGTTGGTGAAGATGAAAAAATGGGTTCAACTTGCTCTGAATGTTTTAGGGTAAAATGGTATTTCAGCAATGATATGAAAAAATGGCAACTAAATAGACAAGCTAAGTTGTGTTTCATTTTTATGAATAACACATTTTACCATGATTGTCTAAACCAGCTGTAGTGATGTATGATTTATTTAATTAAACTTTAAAAAAAGCGTCAGGTTTTTACCATTAAAAAATTTAAAATAAACTTAAAAATAAATTTAAAAAACGGTTTCGACAAGGAGATCCTCTATCACCTTTCTTTTTAATTTTAGTTGCTGAAGATTTAAATAGGTTAATGAGGAATTCTCGCTCTAGTATCTGTTTTCATCCTTTTAAGTTGGGTGAAAATTTATAATTTGACTTGCTGTAGTACGCATATGATACATTGATTGTGGGACAAGCCTCACAGGAAAACTTATGGTCAATCAAAGTAGTGATGTATGGTTGTGATTTGGTGTTGGAGTTGGTTGTTAACTTCCACGAAAGTAAAGTTATAGGATTCAATGTGGAGCAAGATTTTCTAAAGGAGACTTCTAACTTTCTTTCATGTGCAATGAGTCATTTTCCTTTCTCCTTACTTGGATTTCCTATTGGTGTTAATCCTTAAAGGTGTTCGTCTTGGGAACCGATTCTCACAAAGCTTTGAAATAGATTATCTATTTGGAAAAGAAAATATGTCTCGATTGGAGGAAGAGACACTATTTTAAATTTGGCATTGAACTCAATTTCGCTCTACTTCTTTTCCCTTTACAAAGCCCCAAATTTTTTTATTAGGAAATAATCAAAATCTAGTGAGATTTTCGTTGGAATGGTGAATAGAATATGCATCAAATCAACTGGGTATCTGGTCGGCCATTTGTTAATCAAAAGATGAAGGAGGTTGAGATCTGAGAATTTGTGAAGTTTTCAACTTGTCACTTTTAAGTAAATGGGCTTGGAGAGTTATCTCAAACGGCTCTGCAATTTGGTATTCCTTACTATCTCCCAAGTACGGACATCAACGATGGGTTTCTGGTTCCTTCTAGCTCAATTATGTCCAAACAAATCTTCCATTTGGTGGAGAGATCTTAGGATTTTCGGGATCATTTGGAGTTATTTCGAACTATTCGCTAATGAAATTTCATGTAAATTAGGAAAAAAATAATCAATAGATTTTTGGAGGTACAAATGGTTAAGAGTAGGCCCTTTGTGTGATCTTTTTCCCAATCTGTTCGGCTGTGTGCAGCGTATCAATTACAAAATCTCGAATTTAGGTATGTAGATCAATGGAGTTTGGAAATGGTATTTAGTTACCTATCATGTGCCACTGCAAGGGCCGATTGGATGGATCTATGTCAGCTTCTGTCTTGCATCAGTCCCTTATCCATAAATTAGGATTGTTTTGTATGGTGGCATGATCAATCTGGCTTCTCTGTGAATTTTTTTTTCTCTTTGCAGTCTAAGTTTTCAATTGCACACCCTCCACTTAATCAAATTGTGTCAGCAACCATAACTAGATTTTGGAAATTAAGTTTTCCATCCAATATTCAGATTTTTGCATGAAGGCTTTTTATTTATAGGCTCCAAACGAGGGACGAACTAGAAAAGCGCGATATTATTCGGGGAGTTCACAACCTTGTTTGCCTTTTGTGTTTAGGATCTGATGAATCCTAAAATCATCTCATTTTATCCTACAAGTTACTAAAGCGGTCAGGTTGTGTATAAATTCTCATATTTCTCAATTGTTGATGTTCGATGCATTACATGAATGATATTGTCACTATAATCCTACGACAAATTAACAAAACCGATATAATGAATCCCTTGCGATATAGCTCACTAATCACTACTCGGAGTTTCCTATTCCTAGCCCACCAACGTAAGCAAGATTAGACAATGCAACAGAATGTTAAATCCTAAGCCACTACTCGGGGTCTCCTATCCCTATTCAGCCAATGTAAGCACAACAATCGCCCTAGATATAATACATAGACTAATGGTCAATATTCCTTATGTGCCCAAAATCAGATTAAAAGAGTATCTCACATAAAAAACATTAAGTACAAGGTGCAATTGAATAGAATTATAGATCAAATTACTCATGCAATATCAAATCAAACATATGTCTCAATAATATCAAAATAGGTTCATCAAACACTAACCTAGAGAGATTTAACTACTCATAATTTAAATTACAATACCAAATCAATTAAGAAGGTTTGCATAAGAGATCCCTTGAAGGATTGGCCTCCAATGGCTTCAAATGCTCTCAAAAGTCACTTATGGTGATGTAAACTCGTATTTGCTGTGTAGAAATTTGTAACCCTTGAAAAAGTGCCAAAAGTCCATTTAAAAAGCCTTTAGAATGGATCAGAACGCGTTAGAAAAGCCCAGAAAAATGGAACATCGCGCGCGCGATGCAGCTGTTACTTCCCTATCGCACGCGATGTTGCGCGTGATTATTCTAGTAATTGCATGCTTTTGCTCCCCTTTTTCACCTGATTTTCACTAAGTCCTTATTTCTTAACACTTAGCTATTTTTCCATCATTCTTTGTTCATTATTCTTCATTTTTTTCTCTTTATTAACTTGTTTTGATTCGTTTCTTCGATCGAAATTATACATTAACAGAATGTCATCAGAAGGTCATAAAAGAGTAGATAACGTTGTTTTCTTGACGAAATTGCTTTTGTAGGATTGGTAAGAATCTAAATTTAGAAACCATTTGGTCTGACGTCCGTAGAGATTGATTTATGGATCTATTCTATTGTATTAGTTATTCATTTATTGTATTCGGTAGAATCTTTATACACTCAATTTTAATACAATTCATTTATTTATAAGAATATTTCTAGAAAGAGGAAAGAGTCCCTTGATAATGCACATTTTAAAACTGTTGTCTTATAAAATTTATAAAGGAAAGAAGTAAAATATCTCCTACCTTTATGTATTTACATATAAATATTTTGGCTTAAATAGCATAAATGCCCATCTTAGTAAATTTGATGCTTAAACTATTAAAAGTCTTTATCTCAGTTATTCCAATTCCAATAAAATTTTCGAATTTATCTACTTTACATACATCTTTATAGAACTCATGAGATAGACATTTATATCCTCCAACAACTTTGTCACTTTAAGCCTTTAACATATACTAGTACTAATTTTTAAGCTACGTAATTGTTATGATTATTGAATATGCGTTGCAATTATAGTTCTTAAATATATTAAAAAGAAATGGAAACACGTGTTTAAATGACTCTTTACTCTTAAATAATAATTAATGTCGAGTGCAAAATAAACAATTAAGACTTTACTTTTCTCCCACTTGAATCTCGCTAGTCTTTTGAAATAAACAGATATAAGCATTAATGTTGAGTGCAAGAAGCACCACTTGCAAATGAAGTCTTGGGATTCACATTTGAGTTCAAAGAACAAGTTGCAGATCTTGCATCACATCACATTATATGCTATCTGAGCCATATCTTTAATATGGATTGGATATTTTCAAACTACAAGGTCAACCAACACTTGTTGTGTATGTGGATAAAGTTGAAGGAGGTCATAATTGGCAATGGAGACTGTTCTTGTGCCTAATTTTAGTATGACTTTTTTGTGGTTTTAAAAAGAGAAAAATGTGATAAAGAGTATTTAAAGTATTGTTTAATTTAAATATATAAAAAAATAGAGAGAAATAGAAAAGAGAAAAATGTATTAAATCACTTAAAATGTAAAATTATTCTTGTGTAAAGTTGATTACTTTTATTTGAATGTAATTTTAGTTTTACATTATACTTAGATATTTTAGTAAAACAATTACTTGATTTAGGGATTAACTAAATATTAATTTAAAGAGTTTAATGATAGTGTATTGTCTTTGTAAAAGAATATTACACATACATTTAATCATAATATTTTAAAATATCAAATTATATAAGTAATTTAAAATTTACAGGCTGACTTGACGGGTTACATAGTTATTATTGATTTGGTTATTATTATTGACACTGTAAAAGTAATTTACACTGTCAATAATGCATCATCTCTTTTCTCTAATTTAAATTTATTGACTTATTAAACAATTCCAATGAATTATTAAAAAGAATTATTTAATTAATAATTTGCTGATATATACACTACAAGAAAAAGGATTTTGCGACAAAAAATTTATGTCGTTGTTGTTTAAGCTGACAAAAAATTTATGTCGTCGTTGTTGTTTAAGATTTCTTAAAATTTAGATTGCGTCGACTTGACAACTGTTACAAAAACGTGTATTACCTGTTTATTTGTCGCAGTTTGCAAAATTGTTATTCTAAATATTTATTTTTTATATTTTTGAATAATCATAAATAAAATTAACATAATTAATTCAATAAATCTATTATCATCAAAAAATTATCTAATTAAAACGATAAAAATTCTTAAATCTAAATTTTTTAAATAAAATAATTTTAACATTCAAAATTAATTCAATAAAGTAATTGGAGATGCGGGGTATCGATCCCCGTACCTCTCGCATGCTAAGCGAGCGCTCTACCATTTGAGCTACATCCCCATGTTATATATTTTCTCCGACCTTATTTATAAGCAAAAGTTTTTAAAATAATTTGGTCTTAAATATAAGCAAATGTCAACAAACCTAGTTGCATTTAATTCTTTAATCCTAAAAATTTTCCTGCATTAATTACTTTATATTGTTATGGATGAAAATTTAATTAAGGATATATTAGCAATTGTGTTTTGTCTTTTATATAAAATCAAGAAAATTAAATGTACTTGATTATCATTCTTAATAAACGTGAAAAGGGTAATGATAGCTTTGTGCCCTTGAGGCACAAGTTAAGTGATAAATATAGTAAAAATTTATTGGAAATTGTGTTTTAAATTTAATACAAATTTAATATTAATGATTTTATTGTTTTTTCCAATACTTATTTTCTATTTGTGGATTTTTTAACATTAATGATAGCTTTGTGCCTTGGGGCACAAGTTAAGTGATAAATATAATAAAAATTTATTGAAAATTGTGTTTTAAATTTAATACAAGTTTAACATTAATAATTTTATTGTTTTTTTTTATTTGTGAATTTTTTAACATGTGCCCTTGAAGGGCACAAGTTAGCATTACCCACGTGAATTTTTTTTCTTATAATTAGTATTGATTTAGTTAATAACATAATTATTGTTGTTTCTTTAAGAAAAAAATTTAAAATAATTTGGTCTTAAATATAAGCAAATGTCAACAAACCTAGTTGCATTTAATGTTTTAATCCTAAAATTATCCCCACATTAGTTACTTTATATTGTTATGGATGAAAATTTAATTAAAGATATATTAGTAATTGTGTTATGTCTTTTTACGTAAACTCGAGAAAATTAAATGCACTTGATTGCCATTCTGGGGTATCAATCTCCGTACCTCTCGCATGCTAAGTGAGCGTTATGCCATCTGAGCTACATCCCCATATTATGTACTCTCTCCGACCTTATTTATAAAAAAAAATTTAAAATAATTTGGTCTTAAATATAAACAAATGTCAATAAATCTAGTTGCATTTAATGTTTTAACCCTAAAATTATCCCTACATTAATTACTTTATATTGTTATGGATGAAAAATTAATTAAGGATATATTAGTAATTGTGTTATGTCTTTTACGTAAAATCTAGAAAATTAAATGCACTTGATTTTTATTCTTAATAAACATGAAAATTATTTTTTTCTTATAAATTAGGCAGACTAGTATTGATTTAGTTAATAACATAATTATTGTTGTTTCTTTACTCTTCTTTCGATCCCCGTACCTCTCGCATGCTAAGCAAGCGCTCTACCATTTGAGCTACATCCCCATATTTTGTACTCTCTCCAGCCTTATTTATAAGCAAAAAATTTTAAAATAATTTGGTCTTAAATATAACCTAATGTCAAGAAATCTAGTTGCATTTAATTCCAAAATTATCCCTGCATTAATTACTTTATATTGTTATTGATGAAAATTTTAATAAAGAATATATTAGTAATTGTGTTATGTCTTTTACGTAAAATCAAGAAAATTAAATGCATTTGATTGTAATTCTTAATAAACGTGAAAGTTAATTTTTCTTATAAATCAGGCAGAGTAGTATTGATTTAGTTAATAACATAATAATGAAGAACTCAAAAATTAGAGATGCGGGGTATCAATTCATGCACCTTTCGCATGCTAAGCATGCACTCTACCATTTGAGCTACATCCCCATGTTGTATACTCCCTCCGGCCTTATTTATAAGTAAAAAATTTTAAAATAATTTGGTCTTAAATATAAACAAATGTCAACAAATTTAGTTGCATTTAATGCTTTAATCCCAAAATTATTCATACATTAAGAATGGATGAAAATTTAATTAAGAATATTAATAATTGTGTTATGTCTTTTGCATAAAATTAAGAAAATCAAATGCACTTGATTGTTATTCTTACTAAACGTGAAAATTATCTTCTTTTTTTTTTATAAATCAGACGGCGGAGTAGTATTAATAACATAATTATTGTTGTTTCGGAAAAAAAACATGTTTGTTATGCTCCGTTGAGAAACTATTGTGGGCATAAATATGACCATTTGAAAAACAATTGTATTCTATATATAAACTAATAATTCAATTCTAAATGGGACGTATTTTAATTATTATTTTATGATAATAATTAAACTCTACATCATTAATTATTATTTTATATTATAAGTAATTCATATGTATTATTTTAATATTTTAAAAAATAATCACAATTTTTAAAAACCTTGAGTTACATATTTGAAATAGTCGAGAAGAATAATCTCTAAGATGAAGATTACTTTATGTAACATAGATCTTTATTTGCGACATGCATATGATCTTCATTAGGTATAATCATATAATGGATTAATGGTTGGATGAAGTGACTAATACTAGATCAGATTATTAATAGATGAAGTAAGCTTTCAATGATTTGTTTATAACTTAGATTCAACAAGGTCACGTCAAAAACATTTAGAAAATTTTGGAGTTTTAACAATAAGACTGACCAGGGCAAGATTTCAATGGTTGGATGAAGTGACTAATACTAGATCCGATTATTAATAGATGAAGTAAGCTTTCATTGACTTGTTTATAACTTAGATTCAACAAGGTCACAACAAAAATATTTAGAAAATTTTGGAGTTTTAACAATAAGACTGAACAGGGCAAGCTTTGCAGTTAAAAAAACTAGTATTTCGTAATAATTCCAAGGCATGCTTGTATTGACATATGGAAATTCTAAGATGTGACCATGAAGGATCCTTAGAAATTTTTCCATGTTGCGATGATCTTTTATCTTATAAGAATCATCTAGGTTTGATTTGATTAATGTTATTTAATCCAAATGGTTTTCAAATAAATGGGCATCAATATAAATGAGTCGAGATGTAAACCTCTTAAAAATAATCAAATTATGATTGAATATAATTGTGATTGTTATCAAATATTAGTAGGTTGCTTAAACATTTGCTTATACTAGAATTTTGATCATGTTTACTCACTCAAGCTAGATCCTTAAACCTTCCTTTTATTTATGCCAAAAAAAATCAAAATTAGATGAAGTAAAACTATATAATAAATATCTGTAATGCAGTGTGAAGTGATATATTTGTGAGGACTCCCAAATGAGGCGAAATTTGTCTTGCCTTCACCTGGCGCCCTCCCCATAATGTGTCTCCTAAAACATAATCCTGACATAAAAGGGGGCTCTCCCTAAGAAGAAACATGGAAAATAACGTTTACTTAGTCCATAACTGCATGTGCAAAGTCATGCACATAACTCCCTAAGAAGTAGGCGGCTAACAACTCTCCTAGTCAAGGTGGATCAGTTACTAGGAGTCTCGCCATGGACGAAGTGCACTGCTAGAATCAAGTTCTAGAGAGATATATCCACAACATCCAAAAACACTAACACGAGGCTACCCCTAAACAGTAGGTAGAAGTGTTGGATCTCAGCCACTTTCAGATGAAATATGAGAATCACCTATTTCTGAAGGCTTCAAGCCTCTCTCCTTGGCCAAGTTCGATGGTCGCAGCAACCCCAACGAGCATGTCATATCCAACAATATGCATATGGAAATCATTTGAGCGCCTGAATCTCTAAAATGCAAGCTATTATCTGGCACTTTCAGAGATGCAGCCATGCAATGGTACATGAGCTTATCTCGAGCTTCCATCGCCATTTATCAAGAGTTAGTGAAGAAACGCATGCATCAGTTTGCATCCATTCGATATAGGAAGATGTTCACCACCAGCCTATTTAGCATTCGACATGGCTCCTTAGAGTCGTAGAGGGAATACCTCGCTCGTTTTAATGAAGCCACCATAAGGTTCGTCCATCCTAACAAAGAAATGTTCACGGGAGCATTTCAGAATGGTATCAAAGAAATACACTTCAACGAGTCTCTCGTCCAAAAGTCTACATCTTCGTTAAAAGAAGTGGTCACAAAGGCGGAATGCTACATAAAGGGAGAAGAAAGTAATGCTGAGAAGAAGGACTGAGACGTAAAAGATATTATGCCTAGCGCCAAAGGCTTACAACACTTACTGAAGAATAATTATACCTTGCCCATCATTGACAAATCTATGTTCAATTGAGGTGGAAAGATCGTGGAGAGCTTTATGCCCATAAACACTCGCCATGAACAGATATGGTAGGAGGTTATCCACTTGCATGATATCCATGCGTCTCCAAGCTAAAACACGAAAGTAATAGAACTTGAGCTTGACAGATGGTGTAAGTTTTAAAAATTTAACAGATACCACACAAAAGAATGCTACTAACTTAAGAAGGAGATCAAACAACAGATACATGAGACACACCTTAAGAAGTAGGTCAAAGGCAATTCCTCTCAAGGGTCTAGTTGTAACACGGTGGGAGAACTGACTTTAAACAATGTTGCGGATAGCAAGAGTCGCCACCGACTTTTATTTTATCCATAAGGAAAGGTTATAAAAGAACAGGAAAGACCTTAGAGAATATTTTGGGTCCGGGGGGTAGGTTATGAAAAGGGAAGGTGTTAGCACCCTTTTCATCCATGGTTATCCATGGGCTCTTAGGTACTTAAGCTCACTTTTGAATTGTTTTGAAAGTGTAGTGTGTGAATAGCAAAAAATTTCAGAATAGTTTAATAATAATCCGTGTATGGATGTGAAAAAAAACTTGCTTGAAAATTTTGTTGGAAATTTGTTTAAGTGTGAAAAAGTTTTGAAGTGAGCGAGTATCTAGGAGTAGCCTACCCTAATGTTTTAAGGTCTTTCCTATTCTTTATCCTTTCCTTAGTAAGACTATCCCTACTATAATGGAGTAGGTAGTCCTTACTTTGGATGTTAAGGGATATGTGAGGGACAATTTGACTTTGAAGGCCATTGTGGGATGTAATAAGCACATATAAGGGATCATCATCATTTTTCGAAAGGGACTCGATTCGTAAAGGCAACCATAAGGGACTTTGATGATTTTTCTATTTGAGGGACTTGCTTTATACACCCCACTTAACCATTATTCGTAGGCAACTTGAGGGATATCCTTAGGAAGTGAGACGGCGATTAAAATCGACTTACGTGTGTGACGTGTTTATTTTAATTATCTTTATTTAAAAGTGATCTAAATTTATTTTAATATTACATACATGTTGTTACACTCCCATTAAACAACTTTACATCCAAGAAACAATTACAAAATAATAAGCAAAATAATTAAATAAAATATAAATAAGCAATAATAAATAATAAAGGGGGTTAATTCTAAGTTTACTCGGCAAGACATCGCATCTTGTGCCTACGTATCCTTACGGGAGCGGAATCAGAGTAATCGTAGTTCCCCTCAAAAGGGAGGTTAGAGACTTCTTGACTGTGGTCAAGGTCTCAAGGGGAATAAACGCATCTTAAGGACACGCTTACGCGGAGTGTAGAAACTCCAAATCTCTACGTTGAATTGTTAAGTTGTAATTAGGGTTAAATTAGGGATTCCACGGCGGGAAACCCTAAAATGAGCGCGGCGGCTCTTTGACCTAATGCTAGGGATAAAATTGTAATTTTTCCTGCGGCGAGACATTTGTGAAAATTAGGGTTTGTGAGGTTGTAAGGGTTTGAAGTTGAGGACTATTGGCGCGGCGGCCAAACGGTTAGACCTAACCTTCGGATGTGTGTAATGTAACAAGAATATTGATGAATGTGTGAGAAATTAATCATACGATCAGGGAAATAATGACAGAAATTAAAATCATACATGCAGAAACTTAAAGGCAGAAATTAGGACGCGATTATTAGGGTTCGCGAGGTTACAACCGAGAAGCAATTACAATAATAATAAAACTTAAATAAAACACCACGCATGAGCTGCAAAAGATGAACACTGTTAATAAGCAAAGTTAGACGGTAATTGGACGAGTCAGGAGAAAAAGTGCAATATTGAAGATTTTTGTTGTTTTTAAAGAAAAGGTGGTAATTATATTTATAAAAGAAAGAGTAATGTTAATTTTTAAAAATATTTTAAATTTAATCTAAAAAAAAGTTTTAATTTACATATTTTTAAAATGATTTTTAAGTTATTTATTCGGAAAAAGTTTTTTTATTTTTATTATATGAAAAGAGGTTTTTTTAATTTTATTATAAAAAAGGATTTTAAAGTTTTTTATTTATTTTTAAAAAAAGGTTTTAAGTTTATTATAAAAAGCTTTTTCTAACTATTATCTTATGAAAAAAATAATGCCAATATTAGTCTTTAAAAAAAATTAATAAAGTTTAAACTAAATATAAAAAAGAAAAAAAAGGGTAAAAAGAAATAAAGGGGTTGGGCCGGTCATCACTCCCGGACCCAACCCGGTTGATGTAAGTGTGGAATTAAGGGACTAGGGTTTCAGAAACCCCAATCTCTTCTTCGCGGCGCATGCTTTCTTCGTCTTCTTCCTTCGTTTTGCTGCGATTCCCTCCTCAATCATGTTGGAAATCCTGAAATCAAACCGACCAATGTCAAAAGTGACAACATTATGTTCTTTGCTTACGTTTCTCGTTCGCGATCGGTATTGAGGGGAGGCGATGATGACGATGTTCTGAGCTTCAGAGGAAGGTATTTGCTCGCCGATCTTTAAACGGCGCCGGTGAATCCTCTTCACTCGTGTTGCCTCGTTTTGATCTCTCTCCCTCTCGCGGCCACTAGGGTTTGGTGTTCTTTGCCGTTTTCGTTTCCTCTTTCTCTCTCGTGGCTACCAGGGTTTCTATTCGAGGTGATGTTGTTCTTATATATTCTCCTCATTTCTTTGTTGAATGGGCCTTTCTGATATTATTTTTCCTTTTGATTTGATCTCAAAACCTTCCGTTTTCGGAAGCGATTTGCACAAAATGATATGATATTCTGATTGAGATCCTTTGATTGAGCCCGTTTTGGATTGATTTTTGCTTGATCATTTTTCTGATACACTGATTGGATTTTGTTTCCTTTTCTGACTTCGTTTGAATCTTTCTAAATCTTTGCTTCCCATTGTGATCCACTAGATTGGCTTTCGAACGGGATTTACTTGACACAGTTGGATTTGCCTTGATTTGCTTTCAGAAACGGGCTTGCTTTAATCCGCTTTGGGACCAAACTTAATTGGATATCTTCTTTGAAACTGATTTGGATTCTGTTTTATGATGGTTTACTGATTCGATTTGGGATACACCTTTTGATATCTTCTGGATTTTTGCATGTGTGGTTTTGACCAAACCGGTTCATGGTGCGGATATCCTTGAGCCCTGCTCGTATTCAATTCATTTTGGGTCCAACCAAACTTGCTTCGGTCTTGGATACAGTTTGTGAATTGATATGGCTTTGTGAACTTTGTCTGCTTTTTCTTTGAACTGATACGCTTGTTCACTTGGATTTGTGAACTGATGGACTAACTGAATCATGTTTCAGTTCAACTTTCTGGTTTTCCTGATACAAATTCACTGACTCTTTTTTTCTTCTTTCAGAGGGCAACTGATGGTGTGGTTACTGACGGATCAATGCTACCGAGAATGGTCATATGGTGATGATGACCATTGGTCTGAACCTTTGAGGGATGCTATTGCCATTTGGTTTTGGTTGCGTTGCCTTAGCGATGATGACCTTTGGGTCTGAGCTGATATTTTGAGTTGATAGCTTGCACGAAATTACCAATGCTTGTAGTTCGACGTTCGGTAGGGAATTGGTAACGGCTTCGGCCGTGGCTCTCCCAGCCACTCGAATTCTCACGCCCAATGATGGTTAAACTGAGGGCTGAATCCATGTTGATTCCTTTATTTTTGTGGCTTTTAGTGAATTGCTTATGATGAACTGATTTGTCTTTTTTTGATATAGATTCACTGGGATTAAACTCTCTGATACGCGGCGGACTTTCTGCTACTCGCTGTTGGCTTGTTTTGTTGTTTGTCGAACATGAAACTTAATGAGTTTATATGATGCTCATGAAACCTTTTTTGAGGCAGCTTCGACTGTCTTTGACATCTCGATTCTTCTTTGTCTGAACTGAAATTCACTTCTCTTTTTTCCTGAATTGATAGGTGGCTGCGAATTTGGGCTATGATGTTCATCACTAAGCCTTAGGCTTTGCATTTTGATTTTCCAATGTGACCTGGCACGAACTGAGTTGGGCATTTCCTGCTGTGGTTTGTGAATTATTGGACTTGGTCCTTCTTTTGAGGCAGCTGCGGTTTGATTCTAATAATCCAGCATAGTTTACATTGCTGAACTGGTTCTTTGAATTGGCCGTATGCTTTTCGATTTTGCTGAGTATTTCTTCTGTGGTAAGAACTAGACTTGTTTCCGGGACCGTTCTGTTGTTCTGTGGTTGTGAATAATGATTTGCATGTAATTTTTAGACAGCCTTTGAAATTGATTCCTTTGATGTACTTACCATTCTGTTTTTCGAGCTGGTTCAGCGGCTTGTGAATTGAAATTTCGTTCAATTTGAGCATCCTGTGAATTGTTTTATGCAATTTAGGTGCAACTTACGAACTGTTTTGGTGTTGAGTTCTGTTATGAACTTTTGTACTGATGCTGTTTTGGTGAATTTCAGGTGTTGACAAACTTTGAACACAAAGTGGCTCATACCCGTCGGCATCCGGGTTTATGACCAAATTGATTGTGCTGCTTTACCCTTGTATCAGTTTAGAAACCAAATGGGATTTATTCGATGATGGCGTAGACCCTTTTCAGTTAATCATTTATCGGCCCGAACTTCTTTTACTTCTTCATCTTTCTCGGTTGTCCCGTATGATAAGAACAGGGATCACCTGATCTGACGCCAATGGCGCGGATCAGTAACGGGGGTTGGACGCAGCTTCGGTTGTGCCACTCCCGGCACTCGATGATGACATTGTTCTGAGAGTGTCGAACAATTTCTAACATCTTTTTTTTCTATTCTGTTTGTTTTGTTTTGATGTGCAGGTGAATCGGAGACTTTGCGGAGAAGCTCAAAGGACATCAAGAAGGATACTTAGAAATTTTAGGGCTTAGGACTTTTTAGGATATACACCTCTTTTGTAACTTGTAATAAAAAAAGCATTATGAAATAATTCAATAATACATTTTTTATCCAAATTATTTCCCTTTTGTAAATCGTGATGAAATATTATGAATAAAATTCAACTTTCTATCCAAATTCTCTTTACAAATTGTAATAATAATAAAATATTATGAATGAACTTCACATATTTATTAAAATCATCTTCCATTTCTTCTCCATGATTTAATTCTCAAAACATCTCAACATACGATTCATCAGTCGAATATCCTTGAATTAATCCGATCCAATCTTAATACTTTTGACATGAATAAGCTCCAATAATCAGTAGAAGTTTTCACTGTTGTCCCTCTAAAGATGAACTGGAAGATAGAAGAATGATCTCTTGTTAAACCCTGTTCCATAGATCAGACTTTCCAAACCAAATTGATATCAAACCCACGTAAATAAACGCCTCAGAACTTAATAACAACCCGTTTTCAAGGAATTAGCTGAATTTGCGTAAAATGACCAAAATACCCCTGGAACCAAATCCAACCTCTCTTTGATTTTGGCAAAAAAAATCATGAAGTTTGACTTTGGTTTGACCACAGTTGACCTCAGTTTGACTTTTTAACTGCATTGACTGCTTTTGACTTATCTGATCATCTGACTGAGCAAACTTTTGAGAAAAGTCTTGAAACTTGACATGGGGGTTTTTATACACATATAAGATGTTATGAAGCTCACTTGAAGTCTTGGAAGTCCATTTAGCCTGATTAAAGTCAAAACCCTAGTTTTGGATGCACTGCTTAGGAGGTGCATTGTCTGAGGGAATTGTCAACTCTTCTGACCAATTGTGAACTTTGTGAACCTTGTGAACCTTCTTGGAACACAAAGTCTTGTATTGTGAGGGCAAATTTTGGGGTGCAACAGCTGCCCCTGTTCAATTTTCTGAAACCTGAGGGGTTAGATTGGTATATTTGCCAGTCGTAACCTGGAAGGTTGAAGGGGATTGAACACAAAAGCCCAAAAATTTGCACTCACCAGTGCATGGAGTGATATTGATGGTTGGTTGAACATGATTGAGTGGGCTTAAAGATGCCACTAGGGGAAAGTTCTTCAGTAGTATAATGAGAACTGTCAGGAGTCTGGAGTAATACTGATGTAACAGCATGTCTTCATGAGGATAGAGCAATCAATAATGATAACCCTAAAGCAGTCTTGAAGTGATAAATCTGACCTCAGGAGGATAGAGCAATCAATAGCTCTAAAGCAGTCTTGAAGTAATAATGGCTTCAGGAGGATAGAGCAATCAATAGCTCTAAAGCAGTCTTGAAGTAATAGAATGGCTTCAGGAGGATAGAGCAATCAACAGCTCTAAAGCAGTCTTGAAATAATAATGTGATATGTCGTCAGGAGGATAGAGCAATGAATGGCTCTAAAGCATTCTTGAAATAATAATGTAATTTCAGGAGGATAGAGCAATGGATAACTCTAAAGCAGTCTTGAAATAATTAGATGGCTTTAGGAGGATAGAGCAATGAATAGCTCTAAAGCAGTCTTGAAGTAGTAATATGACCTCATGAGGATAGAGCAATGAATAGCTCTAAAGCAGTCTTGAAGTAATAGGATGATTTCAGGAGGATAGAGCAATCAGTAGCTCTAAAGCAGTCTTGAAGTCATGAGAGGCTATCAGGAGGATAAAATAACCCTGAGGTTACAATAAAGCAGTCCCAAAGTAATAAGAAGCTCATCAGGAGGATAAAGTAATCCTGAGGTTACAATAAAGTAGTCCCAAAGATCATAAGCTTGTTTGTTGGATAATTAACCTGAAAACAAGGTAGCATTCTGTATAACAACATTAGTTTATGCTTTATGTATGCATGTAAGACATGATGCACTTAGGTAATGTATTATAGACATATATGTTATGGTATGATGTAAATGATGTATGTATGCTATGACACTGCTGGAAGTGTCTGGATATCCTTGTATAACAACTGCTGGCCAAGGAAAATAAATCCCGATTTGTTGAAGAATATATAACCCTCCGTCTGCTGGGGATAACAAGGTATAGATAACCTCCCGTTGTTGGGGATAATAGGGTATGTATAACATCCCGTCTTCGTTCATCGTGCCCTTATTGGAAAGTAATTTCCCGTATATCCGTATGAGGATAAAAGAGATGGATATAAATTCCAGGGGAGATTAGACTTTGTGAAAATGGCTTAGTCCTACTGATGGTTTGTAACTGTCTTGTAAAGATGAACTGGCGAAGCTTCGTTGAAATCCTGCCCTCGTTCGTCCTTAGTAAATACTATTACTGCATTTTCATGCATTTCTGGTAAACATCAATCATATTAAAAGCATACCTGCATTTCTGGTAAACATCAATCATATTCAAAGGCATACATACATTCAAACACAACCAATGGACGTTTCGCTTATGTAAATAGGGTAAAAGTAAATCTGGATTCAAAAGATGGAGTTTATTTATATCAAAAGTGACCCATACACGGGTAAGTTTGTACAACGAGACATAAACCCTAGTAAGAGAATTTTGTCATGAAGCTTTACAAAAAGAATCAGCTGTGTGGGAAATAATCCTATTGAGTTTCAATTCTACTATTGCCACTCAAGTATCTCATCTTCTTGCTGTTGAGACGGAAACGATTGGATTGAGCTTTATCTGTTCGAGCTTGAGTAAGTAGTACAACTGGTTGCAGTTTCATGAGTGATCCAAACGAGACATAGTCATACGCTTTAATCCCTAACTTTTGCCTGGATTGCCCTTTCAGGTTTTCAATCCACCGGGATACCTTTTTTGCCCAAGCCGCCTTTTCAGGTTTTCGACTTGCCGGGTGTACATCTTTTTATATATATATCCCTAATTTTTGCCCAAACCCTTTTGGTTTGCCGGGATGCCCTTATTTTTGCCTAGGCCTGTCAACCTAGCGGGTCTCTTTTTATGCGTAGTATTTTTTAACTATGTCTGCGTTTACAGGTTGTGGGAAGTCTTCACCATCCATTGTGGTCAGTATCATGGCACCTCCTGAGAACACTGTCTTGACTACAAATGGTCCCTCATATGTTGGAGTCCACTTGCCCCTAGGATCACCCTGTGGTAATATGATACGCTTGATTACCAAGTCACCAGCCTGATATACCTTTGGCTTAACCTTCTTGTTAAAAGCTTTGATCATCCGTTTCTGGTACATCTGGCCATGACAAACTGCTGCTAACCTTTTCTCATCAATCAAATTTATCTGGTCAAGTCGAGTCTGAATCCACTCATCTTCATCCAAGCCTGCATCCTTCATAATTCTCAAGGAGGGGATCTGAACTTCAATAGGCAGAACTGCTTCCATACCATAGACTAAGGAGAATGGGGTTGCCCCTGTTGAAGTACGTATTGTAGTACGATAACCATGCAGAGCAAATGGTAACATCTCGTGCCAATCCTTGTAAGTAATAGTCATCTTCTGTACAATCTTCTTAATGTTCTTATTAGCAGCTTCAACTGCCCCATTCATCTTTGGACGATACGGAGAAGAGTTGTGATGCTTAATCTTGAACTGCGTACAGAGATCAGTAATCATAGTGTTGTTCAGATTAGAGCCATTGTCAGTGATAATCCTTTCAGGGATACCATACCTACATATGAGATTATTCTTAATGAACCGAGCCACAACATTCTTAGTCACAGATGCAAATGAAGCTGCCTCTACCCACTTCGTGAAGTAATCAATAGCAACCAGGATGAAACGATGCCCATTAGAAGCAGTAGGCTTGATCTCACCAATCATATCAATGCCCCACATGGCAAAGGGCCAAGGAGCAGTCAACACATTCAATGGAGATGGAGGTACATGTACTTTATCAGCATAGATTTGACATTTGTGACATGTTCTGGAGTGTTGATAGCAATCAGCTTCCATGGTAGACCAATAGTAACCTGCTCTCAAAATCTTCTTTGCCATGGTATGACCACTAGAATGAGTGCCAAAGGTCCCATCATGCATCTCTTCCATAATTTCTGTAGCTTCCTTCTTATCCACACAACGAAGCATAGTTGAATCATGATTACGCTTATACAGAATGCCATTACTCAGAAAGAACTTAGCAGAAAACCTTCTCAGGAACTTCCTATCTTTGACAGATGCCCCTTCAGGGAACTCCTGAGCTTCAAGATAGTTTTTCACTTCATAGAACCAAGGCTTCTCCTCTGCCCCTTCAGTGTCAATCTCATTGCAGTATGCAGGCTTCTCAAATCTATCAATGGTAATCTTGGGAGCTTCATCATCCCAGCTGATCTCAAACATAGATGCCATGGTGGCCAATGCGTCTGCCAACTGATTCTCTCTTCGTGGAATATGTCCAAAAGTAATCTCTTTGAAATGTGGGATCAAAGACAACACATGTTCTCTGTAAGGAATGAGATTATCATGCTTTGTATCCCAATCTCCTTTAATCTGACTTACTACCAGAGCTGAATCTCCATACACCTCAAGGAACTGAATCTTCATATCAATAGCAACTTGCATACCCATGATACATGCCTCATACTCAGCCATGTTATTGGTACAATAGAAACAAAGTCTGGCAGTAATCGGGGTATGACAACCTTCAGGGGAACTAATCACAACACCAACACCATTACCACGTGCATTGGAGGCACCATCAAAAACCATAGTCCATCGGGATCCTTGTTCAGGTCCGTCATATTGTCCAGGTTCTTTGGTAACAGACATAATGTCTTCATCAGGGAACTCAAAATTCATTGACTGGTAATCATCTACTGCTTGATGAGCCAAATGATCAGCAACAACACTCCCCTTAATGGCCTTCTGAGTAGTATACTGTATATCATATTCCGTCAAGATCATTTGCCATCTTGCAATTCTTCCGGAAAGAGCAGGTTTCTCAAATATGTACTTGATTGGATCCATCTTCGAAATCAACAAGGTAGTATGGGTCAACATATACTGTCTTAGTCGGCGAGCAGCCCATGCCAAAGCGCAGCAAGTTTTCTCGAGCAGTGAGTATCTTGTTTCACAGTCGGTAAACTTTTTGCTAAGGTAGTATATTGCCTGCTCTTTTCGACCAGACTCGTCATGTTGCCCCAATACACACCCCATTGAGTTGTCTAATACTGTTAAATACATAATCAAGGGTCTTCCATCAACTGGTGGCATTAAAATTGGAGGTTCTAGCAAATATCTCTTGATTTCATCAAAGGCAGTCTGGCACTCATCATTCCATTCCATCACCTGATCTTTCTTCAACAACTTGAAGATTGGCTCACAGATGGTAGTTAATTGGGAAATAAATCTTGCAATGTAGTTCAATCGTCCCAAGAAACCTCTAACCTCCTTCTCAGTACGGGGAGCTGGCATCTCTCGTATAGCTTTCACTTTTGCAGGATCCACTTCAATACCTTTTCCACTGACAATGAAACCCAAGAGTTTTCCAGATCTAACTCCAAAAGTACACTTGTTTGGGTTCAATCTCAACTTGTATTTCTTCAACCTCTCAAACAACTTGTGCAGATGATCAAGATGTTGCTCTTCATTCTGAGATCTGGCTATCATATCATCCACATATACCTCTATCTCATGATGAATCATATCATGAAACAAAGCCACCATAGCACGCTGATATGTTGCCCCTGCATTCTTCAAACCAAATGGCATTACCTTATAGCAAAAGGTGCCCCACTGTGTCACAAATGTTGTCTTCTCCATATCTTCAGGTGCCATCTTGATTTGATTGTAACCAGAGAAACCATCCATAAAAGAGAATACCTTATGCTGAGCAGTGTTGTCTACCAGAATATCGATATGAGGAAGTGGAAAGTCGTCTTTAGGGCTAGCCTTGTTCAGATCTCTGTAGTCTACACACATACGTACCTTACCATCTTTCTTAGGAACTGGTACCACATTTGCAACCCACTGAGGATAAGAAGTTACGGCCAAGAACCCTGCATTGAACTGTTTCATTACCTCTGCTTTGATCTTTTCTGACATTTCAGGACGCATACGACGAACCTTCTGCTTCTTTGGACGACAATCTTCTTTCACTGGAAAACGGTGAACCACAATGTCCGTATCCAACCCTGGCATATCTTCATAAGACCAAGCAAAGATCTCCACATAGTCACGTAGCATCTGAACCAACCTGCTCTTGACATTGTCCTCTAAATCAGCCCCTATCTTGACCTCTTTTCTGTTTTCTTCAGTTCCCAGATTCACAACTTCGACTGGCTCTTCATGTGGCTGTATAGCTTTCTCTTCTTGTTGTAACAACCTAGCAAGCTCTACAGGTATTTCACAATCGTCCTCGTCTCCGTCTTCAGTTTGATAGATCGGATTCTCGAAATTGTAATTGGCAATAGTAGAACTGTTATCAACTGGATCCAGAGTGGATGAGGATCTGCATTTTAGTGACGTGGGTGTGTGTAAGAACACATAGCTGATAAAGCAGAAATAAAAGAAAAAGAAAGACAAGGAACACAATATTTACGAAAACGAAACGTCCATTGATTTTATTGAATGAAGTATGCAAATGAAATGACAACCCGTAACAAGCACACCATTGTGCCCCGGGTAAGGCACATGGCTTGAAAGTTTTAATTGTTCCAGAAATTATAAATTTAAAAACATAACACAGTAATAGTATTTACTCCTGACTAAAGGAGACAGGGATAACATCTTCAGCTGTCCAATTATTGAGTCCAGCACCCACAGTAGGAAAAATCCATGCCTCCAAGTTGTGGTCTTCATCTTGATCTCCCACAGCATTGATAACCCCTTGATTGGTGATACGAACAGCACGGGCACGACGGACAGCCTTCTGGGACTCTGCAGTGAAACCCAAACCAAACTTGTCAGACTTGTATGGAATATCAGGAAGCTGACCCCAAATAGTACAACCACCTTCTTCCATCACAGCTTTTCCATCATTGAGGGAGGCCATTGCCATTGTTGGAGGGTTTCTGATGACCACAGGAACCTTCTTCACAGCAGGAGGAGTCACACAATCCTTAACAGCCCAGGGAACCACTTCAAATGACTGACATGGAGTTTCAATGTATTCACCTTCTACTTCCAGATACTTGAAAGTGTTTACATGGCTGACAAAGTATTCTTCCTCTCCAAAGACAGTAACAACTTTTCCATTCACCGGATATCTCAACTTTTGATGTAATGTGGAGGTCACAGCACCTGCCCCATGGATCCAGGGACGACCAAGCAGACATGAGTACGAAGGACGAATATCCATCACATAGAATGTAGCAGTAAACACCTGAGAGCCAACCTTGATTGGAAGATCAATTTCCCCATGCACTACTCTTCTAGAACCATCAAAAGCCTTTACCACAATATTACTGGGCTTCAATACCGTATCTTCAGGACTCAGCTTGTTCAGGACTTCCTTAGGCAACACATTCAGAGAGGAACCATTGTCTATCAGCACATGAGACAGGGTAGTGCCCCTGCATTCAATTGAAATATGCAAGGCCCTGTTATGATCCCTCTTGGCAGGGGTCAAGTCAGCATCAGAAAATCCTAACCCGTTGTCATAGGTCAGGTGAGCAACACAATTCTCAAACTGGTCCACAGAAATTGCACTGGGTACATGAGCCATCTTTAGAAACTTGATCAATGACTTGGCATGAGCCTCAGAACATAATAACAGGGAGAGCATAGAAATCTTTGAGGGAGTATGCCCCAGCTGATCAACAATATCATAATCACTCTTGCGAATGATTTTCAATACTTCTTCCATCTGCTTAGAGAGGTCATCAGCAGCTGGCACATCAGTAGATACAGGCTCAATAACAGGACCCTTGCCCCGAGCATCAGTGGTGGAAGTAACAGCAGGGGTAACTGCACTCTTAGAAGCAACTGGAGGAGAGAAGACTCTTCCACTACGAGTGATCTTGCTAGATCCAGCAATATTATCAATGTCAACAGGCATATCAGGTAAAGGCTCCTGCTTGACACCATGGATGTAAACATCAGACCCATAGTGCCAAGGCACAGCTTTGTCAGATGTATAAGGAATAGGACCAGGAGTGGTAATGATCAGAGGAGCTACTCTGGCTTCAGCAACAACTTTCACAGGACCTTCAGCAGTAATCTTGATTGGGCCCTGATGAGTGATTTTAATGGGACCCTTTGAAGTGATTCTTAGTGGTACTTTGTCAACCATGTCAACCTCTTCAATCTTCTTACCCTGAGTCAGATGATCCACCATACTTTCTACAGATGCTGGTCTTCTTTCAAACACTATAGTATATTTATCCATGAGACGTTGAATCCCATCTCTCAAAATGAAGCAACTATCCGACTTATAGGTACAATATAGACAATCTTCATGACAACCTGGAAAGATCCCAGCTTGTACTAACCTCTTTTTGATAACAGACAATGGTGTGCTCAACTCCATAACTGAATAGACATGCAGATCTTCATCAATATCTTCATCAATGGCGTTGACAGTCTTCTCGTGATTTGGCATTGGAGCTGTAATCACATTTGGAGTACCTGGTGGATCAAACTCAATTTCTCCAGCATCAATCATATCCTGAATTTTGTTCTTCAAGACCCAGCAGTTATTAGTATCATGCCCTGGACAGTTTGAATGATATGCACATCGTGCATTGGGATTGTACTTGGGAGAGGTAACATTGGGATTCTGAGGGGCCTCCCTCAGGGTAATAAGTTCAGCTTTCAACCAGTGTTGCAATGCCTGAGCCATTGACATGTTGATCTTCGTGAACTGTCTTCTAGCCCTCTGTTGGTTGCCTTGAGGCTGCTCTGTTGTTGCAGGAGTTGGATTTGAAATATGAACTGCACTAACAGACTGATGCCTTCTGTTACGATCAGGCTGACCATACACAGCATTAGATTCTTTCTTCCCAGTGGGAGGCTTCTTTGCAGCACCTGGTGAAGAAGTGCCCACTTGGATCTTACCACTCTTGATACCATTCTCTACTCGCTCTCCTGTCATGATCAACTCAGTGAAGCCAGATGATGAGCTTCCAATGAGATGACTGTAAAACGGACCATTCAGCGTACACATGAACATATCAACCAACTCCCTATCAGTCAAAGGGGGTTGAACTCTTCCAGCTAAGTCTCTCCACTTCTGAGCATACTCCTTAAAGCTTTCTTTGGCACCCATAGACATGCTTTGAAGCTGCATGCGAGTGGGGGCTAAGTCAGCATTGTATTGATACTGCTTGTAGAAAGCTTCAGCAAGGTCATTCCAATCTCTGATGTTGACACTCTCCAACTGATAATACCACTCTAGCTGAGCTCCAGATAAACTCTCTTGAAAGAAATGGATCCACAACTTTTTATCAGCAGTGTGGGGTTGCATTCTTCTGACATAAGACCTCAGATGCATTTTGGGACAAGAGACCCCATCATAGACAACAAATGTAGGAACTTTGAACCCAATGGGTATGACCACCCCAGATATCAAGCTCAAATCCTCAAAATCCAGCCCAGATGATTTCTGTAATTCCATAGCATCCATTCTATCCACCAGCATCTTGAATTTGTCTTCGTTAGGCTCATGGTAGTAGTTAGCCTCAGAATCAGAGTCCCCCATAGTGTTGTGGAGACTGCCTCTCTCCTGCTCAGATTCTTCAGATTCATAGTCTTCAACATGTTCCTTGGTCTTGACAGGACCTTTGAACCTTCTTCCCATGTTGAGCAACCCAGCAGACTTTCTAGCCTTCTTAGTCTTCTTGGCCAGCAGTGTCTTCAATTCATCCTGCCCCTTGGATAGGTTCAGGATCAGCTCTTGGAACTGTGCATTCTGTGCCTGGAGATCCTTAACTGATTGTTCAAGAGCCATTGCTGAAATAAACAGCGAGAAGATGAGAAACCTGTGCACAATTATAAACCTGTGATGCAATGATATGGGAATGCATATGCAATGTTTTCAAGGACCGCAGGATTTAAATTTGCTTAAACAAACAAGAAAGTAACTTTTTATTAGTAATAACTTGTTTTGCCTTTTAGGCTTACAAAAAAATGAAAACGAAATAAGTACAAAAGATGGGGTTTTAAGTCTCCCATGGACGCTTCCTCTTTGTGTTGAGGTATGAGTTGAGGTTTCGTTCCTCATGAAGTAGCTTTGTTAGCTCTAGGATCCTTGCTTGGCTTGCTTTGTAATGAGCCTCGAAAGTATCCCTTTGCTCTTTCAGTTGGATCCATGATCTCTGCAAGTCTTCCATATCAGTAGGCATGTCTGGGTGAAGGATGGTATAAGCTGTGTCTCCTTCAGCAACAGGTTCCATGGTAACTGGTAGGATGGCAGGATATGGCATCATGAGTGTCTGAGCACGAAATCGTACCCATCTGAGATAAGCCTCCATAGGAATGGTGTACTTAGGCTCCAGTGTCTTGCTGTCAATCCTGTTTACCTTTCCCCAAGCTCGTATGAATCTCTGACGGTAACTCTGAAGATCGTTGTCGTAGTCAAACACAATGCCCTGAATCAACATGTCATGTGGACCATCGCTCCGGGCGTAACCAAACTGTCGTAAAGCTAGAGATGGGTTGTAGGTGATGCCTCCTCTTATGCCTAGAAGTGGCACATTAGGAAACTCCCCACAACGGTCAATGATGGTGACATTCTCCATAGATCTGGAGCACCAATGGATGTCTGAGTGAGAAAGTGACATGATCCTCTTGGACCATCTGAACCCTTGCTCATTCTTCATTACTGAGCGAGGAAGGTGAGAAATAAACCACCTAGAAAGTAAAGGTATGCAGCACATCAAAGTTCCTCTTGCCCTTGTAGTACGGGTGTGAAGAGAATGTAGGATGTCTCCAAGTAAGGTAGGCACTGGATTGTGACTCAGGAATATGTTGATGGCATGAACGTCTATGAACTGATCAGGATTGGGGAACAACACTAAGCCATAAATCAATAAGGCTAAGATCTCCTCAAAAGCATCGTAGCTCATAGCCTTCAAGAACATTTGAGCTTTATCCACTAATACCTTGGCAAGAATACCTTTAACTCCACTTCTCGTCTCTAGAACAATGTCAGACTTCTTCAGATGTAGAGCTGCAGCAATAACTTCTGGTTTAAGCTCCTTCTCTAAGCCTGTGAATGGCTTCTGATCAAGAACAGGTATACCCAGAAGTTTAGAGAACTCCTCCATGGTTGGAACCAGCTGATAATCAGGAAATGTAAAGCAATGGTGCTTAGGGTCAAAGAACTGAAACAGCACACTCATCATGTCTTCACTGAACCCTGAAGTAACTAGATCCAATAAGTGACCGTGTCTCTTGTTGAACTGGGAATGATCAGGCACTAGGGAAACCAACTCCTTGAGCTTAGCAGGTATCCCTACAAAGTTGATCCTGATGGTGTTTCTACGAGCAGAAGCCATGACCTGCAACAAAGAACAAAGATAAATCCTTTGGTCCTTGAAATGGTTAGGGAAAATGATATGCTTATGATGCATGATGATGTCATGATGTCATGCTCAATCACAAACATGTGGCACACACAAACAAGTCACACCATAGCCCTAGGTTTAAAGGCTTGCATGAGGTTCAAAGGCAAGTACCCTCCCCTGAAGTTAGATGGTTCATCCTGTCCTACAAAAGTAACCAGGTTCTAAGGGATCTCAATATCATTGATCCTTCACAAGGGTGGTTGTTCAGAAGGCAACTTACTTGCCAACCAAAACCCTCCAAGTTTAAGATCTCAATGAGCGTAGTATCGAGTGTTAACCAACTTCAGTCTGCACCAAAGCCGGTTACCTCACTACTTTCTAAAGGCCAAGATGAGTTAACTAGGGTTCTAAAAGTCAGTTAGTGCATTGACAACATATGGCAGCCTCAATATTATCCTCAACTTGACTTAAGGAATATAAGCACCAACCAAGAAGTCGCACTAACTATGGCCACCAGATCAACCGTATCGATATACGTCGTACAGTTTCCTTGGTCTATTGCCATTTACCTAAGGTACACCAGATCCGGGTTAGGACCTTTCACACATAAGAGCACCCCAACAATATAATAATAAAGCAAACAAGGCAAACAATTTAAAGTGATCTTAATTCCTAAGGGTACCCCTCTTAAATAAATCCCCAGCAGAGTCGCCAGTTCTGTAACACGGTGGGAGAACTGACTTTAAACAATGTTGCGGATAGCAAGAGTCGCCACCGACTTTTATTTTATCCATAAGGAAAGGTTATAAAAGAACAGGAAAGACCTTAGAGAATATTTTGGGTCCGGGGGGTAGGTTATGAAAAGGGAAGGTGTTAGCACCCTTTTCATCCATGGTTATCCATGGGCTCTTAGGTACTTAAGCTCACTTTTGAATTGTTTTGAAAGTGTAGTGTGTGAATAGCAAAAAATTTCAGAATAGTTTAATCCGTGTATGGATGTGAAAAAAAACTTGCTTGAAAATTTTGTTGGAAATTTGTTTAAGTGTGAAAAAGTTTTGAAGTGAGCGAGTATCTAGGAGTAGCCTACCCTAATGTTTTAAGGTCTTTCCTATTCTTTATCCTTTCCTTAGTAAGACTATCCCTACTATAATGGAGTAGGTAGTCCTTACTTTGGATGTTAAGGGATATGTGAGGGACAATTTGACTTTGAAGGCCATTGTGGGATGTAATAAGCACATATAAGGGACCATCATCATTTTTCGAAAGGGACTCGATTCGTAAAGGCAACCATAAGGGACTTTGATGATTTTTCTATTTGAGGGACTTGCTTTATACACCCCACTTAACCATTATTCGTAGGCAACTTGAAGGATATCCTTAGGAAGTGAGACGGCGATTAAAATCGACTTACGTGTGTGACGTGTTTATTTTAATTATCTTTATTTAAAAGTGATCTAAATTTATTTTAATATTACATACATGTTGTTACACTCCCATTAAACAACTTTACATCCAAGAAACAATTACAAAATAATAAGCAAAATAATTAAATAAAATATAAATAAGCAATAATAAATAATAAAGGGGGTTAATTCTAAGTTTACTCGGCAAGACATCGCATCTTGTGCCTACGTATCCTTACGGGAGCGGAATCAGAGTAATCGTAGTTCCCCTCAAAAGGGAGGTTAGAGACTTCTTGACTGTGGTCAAGGTCTCAAGGGGAATAAACGCATCTTAAGGACACGCTTACGCGGAGTGTAGAAACTCCAAATCTCTACGTTGAATTGTTAAGTTGTAATTAGGGTTAAATTAGGGATTCCACGGCGGGAAACCCTAAAATGAGCGCGGCGGCTCTTTGACCTAATGCTAGGGATAAAATTGTAATTTTTCCTGCGGCGAGACATTTGTGAAAATTAGGGTTTGTGAGGTTGTAAGGGTTTGAAGTTGAGGACTATTGGCGCGGCGGCCAAACGGTTAGACCTAACCTTCGGATGTGTGTAATGTAACAAGAATATTGATGAATGTGTGAGAAATTAATCATACGATCAGGGAAATAATGACAGAAATTAAAATCATACATGCAGAAACTTAAAGGCAGAAATTAGGACGCGATTATTAGGGTTCGCGAGGTTACAACCGAGAAGCAATTACAATAATAATAAAACTTAAATAAAACACCACGCATGAGCTGCAAAAGATGAACACTGTTAATAAGCAAAGTTAGACGGTAATTGGACGAGTCAGGAGAAAAAGTGCAATATTGAAGATTTTTGTTGTTTTTAAAGAAAAGGTGGTAATTATATTTATAAAAGAAAGAGTAATGTTAATTTTTAAAAATATTTTAAATTTAATCTAAAAAAAAGTTTTAATTTACATATTTTTAAAATGATTTTTAAGTTATTTATTCGGAAAAAGTTTTTTTATTTTTATTATATGAAAAGAGGTTTTTTTAATTTTATTATAAAAAAGGATTTTAAAGTTTTTTATTTATTTTTAAAAAAAGGTTTTAAGTTTATTATAAAAAGCTTTTTCTAACTATTATCTTATGAAAAAAATAATGCCAATATTAGTCTTTAAAAAAAATTAATAAAGTTTAAACTAAATATAAAAAAGAAAAAAAAGGGTAAAAAGAAATAAAGGGGTTGGGCCGGTCATCACTCCCGGACCCAACCCGGTTGATGTAAGTGTGGAATTAAGGGACTAGGGTTTCAGAAACCCCAATCTCTTCTTCGCGGCGCATGCTTTCTTCGTCTTCTTCCTTCGTTTTGCTGCGATTCCCTCCTCAATCATGTTGGAAATCCTGAAATCAAACCGACCAATGTCAAAAGTGACAACATTATGTTCTTTGCTTACGTTTCTCGTTCGCGATCGGTATTGAGGGGAGGCGATGATGACGATGTTCTGAGCTTCAGAGGAAGGTATTTGCTCGCCGATCTTTAAACGGCGCCGGTGAATCCTCTTCACTCGTGTTGCCTCGTTTTGATCTCTCTCCCTCTCGCGGCCACTAGGGTTTGGTGTTCTTTGTCGTTTTCGTTTCCTCTTTCTCTCTCGTGGCTACCAGGGTTTCTATTCGAGGTGATGTTGTTCTTATATATTCTCCTCATTTCTTTGTTGAATGGGCCTTTCTGATATTATTTTTCCTTTTGATTTGATCTCAAAACCTTCCGTTTTCGGAAGCGATTTGCACAAAATGATATGATATTCTGATTGAGATCCTTTGATTGAGCCCGTTTTGGATTGATTTTTGCTTGATCATTTTTCTGATACACTGATTGGATTTTGTTTCCTTTTCTGACTTCGTTTGAATCTTTCTAAATCTTTGCTTCCCATTGTGATCCACTAGATTGGCTTTCGAACGGGATTTACTTGACACAGTTGGATTTGCCTTGATTTGCTTTCAGAAACGGGCTTGCTTTAATCCGCTTTGGGACCAAACTTAATTGGATATCTTCTTTGAAACTGATTTGGATTCTGTTTTATGATGGTTTACTGATTCGATTTGGGATACACCTTTTGATATCTTCTGGATTTTTGCATGTGTGGTTTTGACCAAACCGGTTCATGGTGCGGATATCCTTGAGCCCTGCTCGTATTCAATTCATTTTGGGTCCAACCAAACTTGCTTCGGTCTTGGATACAGTTTGTGAATTGATATGGCTTTGTGAACTTTGTCTGCTTTTTCTTTGAACTGATACGCTTGTTCACTTGGATTTGTGAACTGATGGACTAACTGAATCATGTTTCAGTTCAACTTTCTGGTTTTCCTGATACAAATTCACTGACTCTTTTTTTCTTCTTTCAGAGGGCAACTGATGGTGTGGTTACTGACGGATCAATGCTACCGAGAATGGTCATATGGTGATGATGACCATTGGTCTGAACCTTTGAGGGATGCTATTGCCATTTGGTTTTGGTTGCGTTGCCTTAGCGATGATGACCTTTGGGTCTGAGCTGATATTTTGAGTTGATAGCTTGCACGAAATTACCAATGCTTGTAGTTCGACGTTCGGTAGGGAATTGGTAACGGCTTCGGCCGTGGCTCTCCCAGCCACTCGAATTCTCACGCCCAATGATGGTTAAACTGAGGGCTGAATCCATGTTGATTCCTTTCTTTCTGTGGCTTTTAGTGAATTGCTTATGATGAACTGATTTGTCTTTTTTTGATATAGATTCACTGGGATTAAACTCTCTGATACGCGGCGGACTTTCTGCTACTCGCTGTTGGCTTGTTTTGTTGTTTGTCGAACATGAAACTTAATGAGTTTATATGATGCTCATGAAACCTTTTTTGAGGCAGCTTCGACTGTCTTTGACATCTCGATTCTTCTTTGTCTGAACTGAAATTCACTTCTCTTTTTTCCTGAATTGATAGGTGGCTGCGAATTTGGGCTATGATGTTCATCACTAAGCCTTAGGCTTTGCATTTTGATTTTCCAATGTGACCTGGCACGAACTGAGTTGGGCATTTCCTGCTGTGGTTTGTGAATTATTGGACTTGGTCCTTCTTTTGAGGCAGCTGCGGTTTGATTCTAATAATCCAGCATAGTTTACATTGCTGAACTTGTTCTTTGAATTGGCCGTATGCTTTTCGATTTTGCTGAGTATTTCTTCTGTGGTAAGAACTAGACTTGTTTCCGGGACCGTTCTGTTGTTCTGTGGTTGTGAATAATGATTTGCATGTAATTTTTAGACAGCCTTTGAAATTGATTCCTTTGATGTACTTACCATTCTGTTTTTCGAGCTGGTTCAGCGGCTTGTGAATTGAAATTTCGTTCAATTTGAGCATCCTGTGAATTGTTTTATGCAATTTAGGTGCAACTTACGAACTGTTTTGGTGTTGAGTTCTGTTATGAACTTTTGTACTGATGCTGTTTTGGTGAATTTCAGGTGTTGACAAACTTTGAACACAAAGTGGCTCATACCCGTCGGCATCCGGGTTTATGACCAAATTGATTGTGCTGCTTTACCCTTGTATCAGTTTAGAAACCAAATGGGATTTATTCGATGATGGCGTAGACCCTTTTCAGTTAATCATTTATCGGCCCGAACTTCTTTTACTTCTTCATCTTTCTCGGTTGTCCCGTATGATAAGAACAGGGATCACCTGATCTGACGCCAATGGCGCGGATCGGTAACGGGGGTTGGACGCAGCTTCGGTTGTGCCACTCCCGGCACTCGATGATGACATTGTTCTGAGAGTGTCGAACAATTTCTAACATCTTTTTTTTCTATTCTGTTTGTTTTGTTTTGATGTGCAGGTGAATCGGAGACTTTGCGGAGAAGCTCAAAGGACATCAAGAAGGATACTTAGAAATTTTAGGGCTTAGGACTTTTTAGGATATACACCTCTTTTGTAACTTGTAATAAAAAAAGCATTATGAAATAATTCAATAATACATTTTTTATCCAAATTATTTCCCTTTTGTAAATCGTGATGAAATATTATGAATAAAATTCAACTTTCTATCCAAATTCTCTTTACAAATTGTAATAATAATAAAATATTATGAATGAACTTCACATATTTATTAAAATCATCTTCCATTTCTTCTCCATGATTTAATTCTCAAAACATCTCAACATACGATTCATCAGTCGAATATCCTTGAATTAATCCGATCCAATCTTAATACTTTTGACATGAATAAGCTCCAATAATCAGTAGAAGTTTTCACTGTTGTCCCTCTAAAGATGAACTGGAAGATAGAAGAATGATCTCTTGTTAAACCCTGTTCCACAGATCAGACTTTCCAAACCAAATTGATATCAAACCCACGTAAATAAACGCCTCAGAACTTAATAACAACCCGTTTTCAAGGAATTAGCTGAATTTGCGTAAAATGACCAAAATACCCCTGGAACCAAATCCAACCTCTCTTTGATTTTGGCAAAAAAAATCATGAAGTTTGACTTTGGTTTGACCACAGTTGACCTCAGTTTGACTTTTTAACTGCATTGACTGCTTTTGACTTATCTGATCATCTGACTGAGCAAACTTTTGAGAAAAGTCTTGAAACTTGACATGGGGGTTTTTATACACATATAAGATGTTATGAAGCTCACTTGAAGTCTTGGAAGTCCATTTAGCCTGATTAAAGTCAAAACCCTAGTTTTGGATGCACTGCTTAGGAGGTGCATTGTCTGAGGGAATTGTCAACTCTTCTGACCAATTGTGAACTTTGTGAACCTTGTGAACCTTCTTGGAACACAAAGTCTTGTATTGTGAGGGCAAATTTTGGGGTGCAACACTAGTGGGTCTAACTTTCGTGGGCAAGATGACACAGGAAACCCCAGATTTAGAAAGGAAAACAAGTAATTTAAATAAGAGAACGACAAAACCATACACCATATGCTCAATACTATTGAAGGAGGATTTGTTGGGGTTGTCACACGCGCACGCACGCCCACGCCCATGTGCGCGCGCGCGTACACACACACACACGCACACGCACACACACACACACACACGCGCGCATGCACACACACACACACACACACACACACACACACACACACACACACACACACACACACACACACACACACACACACACACACACACACACACACACACACACACACACACACACACACACACACACACACACACACACACACACACACACACACACACACACACACACACACACACACACACACACACACACACACACACACACACACACACACACACACACACACACACACACACACACACACACACACACACACACACACACACACACACACACACACACACACACACACACACACACACACACACACACACACACACACACACACACACACACACACACACACACACACACACACACACACACACACACACACACACACACACACACACACACACACACACACACACACACACACACACACACACACACACACACACACACACACACACACACACACACACACACACACACACACACACACACACACACACACACACACACACACACACACACACACACACACACACACACACACACACACACACACACACACACACACACACACACACACACACACACACACACACACACACACACACACACACACACACACACACACACACACACACACACACACACACACACACACACACACACACACACACACACACACACACACACACACACACACACACACACACACACACACACACACACACACACACACACACACACACACACACACACACACACACACACACACACACACACACACACACACACACACACACACACACACACACACACACACACACACACACACACACACACACAATGTGTGGTTCAACTTACTCCAAGAGTAAAAGAATTTTTAACTTACTCTAAATTACAACCTTTAAATTGAATCTAACTTAATGGTTAACACTTTTATTTAATTATAATTAGCATTTTTACTCAATTAATTATTTGATTAAAACTAAATGAAAGATTATGATGTGGAGTAAGTTAAAAAAATTACTCATAGAATAAGTTTATATATATATATATATATATATATATATATATATATATATATATATATATATATATATATATATATATATATATATATATATATATATATATATATATATATATATATATATATATATATATATATATATATGGACGGGGTAGGGATAATTATTAATTCTTAGATTTAAAAATAAATGGATGAGATATGTGTATCACTTTTATCATTTATGTCATGTTGAATTAATCGATGAAAGAGATACATATATTCATTAAATGAATATTTTAATCTCGACTATTTATTTTTAAATTTAAAGGTTAATAATTATTCCTATCATTTTTATATAAAAATAGTATTCTCATTATATATGCTTAAGCTAATATTTTAAACCTAAGGGCTAATATTATTTAATCGTCTAAGAGTTTGAAAATACTTTGATTAATATTATTTGACTTATGCGAACCTTGAAAAACTTTTAAAAAGTGATACAAAATCCATCCTTGACTCAAATTTATTTGAAGTGATTGGAGTCATTAATGAACCAAAACAGATTGATTATTTGTAACATACGGATACATGACCATTATTTAAATTTATAGTGCGCGTAGAATTTAGAATAATCTTGGTAACCAATTGTGACTTCAGTGGTCCAACGAGTAAATGGGGTGGGCCGGTAAGACTCAATTTCCAACTCGTCCATCACTATTTCATACAATTTTTGCAGTGGGGTTAGGCAAGCAAAATAATAAATTGATAGAAAACTCCACCGTCCCTATACTACGATAATTTTTTTTTATTATTTTTATTTATGAAAAATTGAAGTTACCTAAAGATTTTAAAAATTATAAAAGAATGAAAAAGACCGGATCAATTGAATAACGGATTTAGAGGAAAGAGAATAGATGAATTCAGAATACATTTGATAAAAACAGTTACTTAAAAAAAATTAACAATTAAATCATATTGAAATGATCATTGAAATTATACCTAAATTTTGAATGTAAAACACGAATAATGAAATAAGACTAAACAACAAAATCGATTAATTGTCTTTTTCAACTTGAATGAGGTATTTCAAATTGAAATAAAATTAATCCCAAACAGTTTGACTAATTCACCTAAGTTATACAACACTTAATTTCTATCAATTAACAAGAATTGTTAAGACAAGTAATGGTTATAACCAATCAAGACAAGTAATGCTAAGACCTAATACAAACAAGTTTAACGCATTTCAATCAATTAACAAGAATGATTAAGAGATTAAGAAGAGAGAAATATCAAGATCACAATTCATATTAATTCAATCTTAATCATTCTTGTTCTGGACTGGGAGCTCCATGGTCGGGCAGACCCAACTCAACATCACATTGGGGAGGTCCAACAAGGCTCAATCCTCCTCGCTGTCGGACACGCTCCGCTGTCAGACAGGCCACTGCCTAGCACAAAGAGAGCTCATGCGTCTTCTCCACGGACTCCACGTGGCCCCCACGCGGGGACACGTTATCAGACAACTACGCACTTTCGAAAGAACTAGTCAGCCCACCTTTTGAAGATCACAGGGCAGATGATTCAGGGCGAAGACCACGTGCTGGTCTTCCCTACGCCACGTAAGCCCTGATAGTTACTCGTATTGGGCCTTGCTATCCGACCCAATACAAAGTAATCGTTGGCCATGCGCTGGGGGAATATTATAAATACCCTCTTTCGCTAGAGGGTCAGGTATTCTATTCACTACACCTTTTCTCTGTACTTGCTCTCTCTCTTTCTCTAACTCCATTACTTACTTTAACATCAGAGTACCTTGCAGGTACACCCTCTCCTCCTCTTCAACACCAGTGAACATAGGAGTTTACGACGCGTGGCAGACTGCTGATCCCTTTCTGATCCTGTAAGATCAGTGGCGTCGTCTGTGATAACCCTTTTTCCCCCGTTCTTTGTCCTATAGAAGAATAGAAGCTCAAGAACCAAAGCAACATTCAATCTCTATTTGATCATGGCCAACCCACACAATGACAACGCTTTGGAAACCGCCTTCGCTCCGTTCACCAACGGTGACGGCCACGACCCCAATGTGACAGTTCATGTCGAAGAGGGCGACTCCAGGGACGTGCGCATCGCCTCTCCCTCCTAGGAATACGTGACCTTCAATGCCGCCCGACACTTTAATAACCCGACTGTCTACCAGCCGATCCTGGTGCCGCCCAGCGCCAACCTGACCATGGTGGCTCTATTCGCGGCGATCGACCGGACAAATCTGATGATCTTCCAACAGAATGAGAGGATATGGATGCTCGAGAAGGAGCGACAATCATGCTCTCCCCCGCGAAGAAATCGTCACCCGTTTCCAGCAGTCCCTCTCTTCCCCCACGGAGGACATGACACGAAGACTCTCAGAGTCCTTCTCCCCGACAGATTGGGCGTCGTCCTCACTTGGAGCAGCCTCAGTCAGTGGCCACTCAGAAGTGCGAATGATCCCCTCCTCGAAAGGAGTGACGCTCCCCCACTCATAAGAGGAATAAAGCTGACGCAGGCATCGAGAAGCCAAAGAGTCGGTCGAGGAGTCCTTCCCGTCGAAACAAGAACAATCTGGGTGACCTTTCCCCTTCTCGATCACCTTTCAGGAGCAACGAGGACGAATAGAACTCACCACTGTCTAGGCCCATCAGGGAGACTCCCTTGCATGTCGGGATGGAAAAGCCCCCACCCTTGGCGACTTATGATGGTATGACCCGAAGATGGAAGCATCCTTGGAAGCATCCCTGGAAGCCATCATCTAGGAGAAAGACGAACCTCTTCAGGAATACATAGAGAGGTTCAACTGAGAAGCTATCCAGGTGTCCACCTCGGACGACATGAAGAAAATTTTGATTGAGCGAGGACTGCGACCTTGCACCGACTTTGCCAAGGCCGTCGGGATTGAAAGACCCTGCACCTTAAATGCCCATCCTCTACAAGGCTCAATCATACATCCAGTATGAGGAAATAGAGGCCATCCACTGCGCCTGCAACACGCGAAATCAAGATGGCGCCAGGGGCACCAGGCACGAGGATACCGTTGTTCTCCAACGAGGCGGGGAAAGAAGAAGAGAGGACCAGCCCCGAGAACAAAGGGGACCTGTAACACCCTTTTCTACCCCACAATTAAAAGACACGTTTATTCAAAGTCACCAGAGTAAAAAGTTAAACTCAACAATAATTCACCTCAAAGGGATTACATTTCTCAAAGCTCAAAATAAGTCAATGCTTCGTGTATAACAGGTTTTTTTTAAAAGATATCAAAATTTGCTCAAAGGCAGCGGAACTTACAAGGCATATTCCAAAGTTTTCCTTATACGGAAAGGTAATCAAAATAACTCAATAAAACATAGCTCGACTCAAAGACCCCAACCCGGTGTTACACTATCAGAACAAGACCCTTTAAGTTGACCAAAGGCCAACAACTTAAAACTTCAAAAGTCCTCATCGGCACCCACGGTTAAACCTGGTCATCTGCACGTTACCCACGTTGAGGTAACATTCAAATATGCAGGGTGAGTAAAATGATTCATAATAATCAATGTATGAAAATCAACATATAAAATGGCGTCATAGTCATATTCAACATCATCATATTCATCAATAGGCCTCCAAGGCCACAACATCATAAATTATTCCAAATCACTCATAAATGCAAATGAAACAAGACTCAATGCATGTGGTACCAATCATCACAGCGCGATGGACACTGGGCCATCAACCCTCCATAGATCTCCATCAATAGGATCGATTCTACTAGAGAACTGGAGCACATCAAAACACTTCACATCCGTACAATGGGATTGAAGCCAAAGTAATCGAGGTCCTGAACCGAAGTCCGGATGCACATGAATGCATGATGCACACGTCACAAATCATCCTTATAATAACATCATAGGTGCATCATCATTCATCATAATCATCATCATCAAAATCATATCAGCATAGCTCATCATAATAATCACCATCATACATCATGTCATCATAGCTCATCATAATAATCATCATCATACATCTTGTCATCATAGCTCATCATAATAATAATCATCATACATTATGTCATCGTAGCTCATCATAATAACCATCGTCATCATCATCATATACACATCACATAGAATCCACAGTCATACTCATGTTAATTTATCATATTATCACATATTAATCACATAGAATTCATAACTATACTCATGGTAATCATCATATTATCGCATATTAATCACATGGAATTCCCAGTTATACTCATGCTAATTCATCACAGAAATCACAGAATCAAACATCAAGGCATCGCTGCACGCAATCAACATTCGCCAAACTCTGCTACGTTTGCTGGCATGTTCGCTAGGCGAGTCCGGGGAGAGTTTCTTCGTTGTGCAAAGGATTCTTTGCTAGGCAAGTCTGGGAACAACATTGTTCATTGTGCGAAGAATTCTTCGCTAGGCGAATAGTGTGATGACAACAAATTCTGCTACACACCAAAACTTAATTCAACCCAAAAGTCCACACGATTCACTTCTCCAATGCCCCTAAAACATCCCTAAATCATCCCTAAGGTCTTACGGCGATAAAGGCACAAAACCTACGGTTTATTAGGCCAATCCCGTATCATATTCACGCCCTAAATCACAAATTCCTTACAATTACCCTGCAGGCATCAGAGTTACTCACTATCTAATATTCATATCCCTTCAGGGTTAGACAAATGACAAATCATGGTTTTGGCCACGAAGGCATAACTTTCCCTTTTCTCCAATGAATTCCACGGTTAGATCCACAATAATAGATTTAGGCCACGAAGGCCAAAGATCACTAATTCTCATATCCACCCTCAAAACCCTTAAACCTTATATCGATCTTAAATACATTGAAAGTTACACATGGAAAATCATGAAGGCAGTACTCCCCATACCTTAATTGTCGATCAAGGTCTTCTCAAATATTTCAGGGAACCTTTCGAAGCTCTTGCCTCCAATCTTCCTCCTCATAGCTCTGGCGTCAATTCTTTTCACGGTCTAACAAATGAATCCTAATCTCTTCACAATTTCCTTTTTGTTAAACCTAGTCTTGGGCCTCACAATTGGGCTTTTCCCAACTTACCCTCAACAACTCCTCTTAAATATTCAATTTGCCCTTAGTCAACTTGTATTCATTTTAATTAATAATAATATTAATATATTCATATTATATACTATTATTCAAAATAAATAACCCAAATTTCATTAATTTCCAATATTCCACAACACCACCGAAAATCACCGAAATGCGAATATTATTATTTAAATCAATTAAATAAATATTCCAATTAAATTTGGGGTGTTACAGGGCCAGCAGGCCGGTTCACTGAGTACACTATACTCATAGCTCCATGCGAGCGCATCCTGTCCGAGTGTATTAACTCGGAATTTCATGGTGGTGTTGTCCATTTTCCAAAATCAACACCCCTAAGCCCAACGCCGACAAGTCCAAATACTTCTGATTCCACCGGAGTCATAGACACGTCACGGAAGATTGCATCCACCTCAAGGATGCAATAGAGATCATAATCAAGGAGGGGCACATAAAATATTACATCTGGAGAAGCGAGGCTCCTCGACAGGAGACTCGCGAAGCCAAGAGGGTCGAGGAGGTGTCACCACCCTATGAAGAAGCCAGACTGCAAGTCATCCTATGTGTCTCCTGGCCAGAAGAATTTCTCCTTCCCGGCGAGCCCGAAGCACCGCAGTCCAAGGAAGAACTTCCCTGCTGCATTGGTTATATCTGGCGGGGGCCCCATCAAGCTCTCATTCAGGTCAGTCAAAATGAAATTCGAGGAGTTTATCGATAAGAGCTTGAAGCAGAGCGCTACCCTCGATAAGTTCAAAGGTCAATCGAACCCGATTACCTTCTATCTCGAGGAGCTTCCCGGGGCTGCACCGAACTCCAGCATTCCCCTCTTGATCAGGGCTCAGATGGTGAACTTTGACGTGCACCAAATCCTAGTGGACCAAGGGAGTTCAGTGGACATAATGTACGCCCATATGTTTACTACCCTCCAGCTCGACGAGAGCCACCTGACCTCGTATGTAGGCTTTGACCTACAGGGTTTCAATGGCACCACCACAAAGCCTTGGGGATACGTGGAGCTGCTCATCATATTCGGAGTCGAGGAGACCGCCAGACAGGTTAAGGTCCACTTCTTGGTGATCAAATGTCTCTCTCTGTACTAGTGCATCCTGGGAAGCCCGACCTTAGCTAAACTAACCGCAGTACCATCTACAGTGAACCTGAAGATGAAGTACTACACGACTAGAGGTTGAGTCGTCACCCTACACGGGGACATCGAAGTGGCTAAGAGATGTTTTAAGGTGGAAATCAAAGCCCTTAACTCGATCAACATCACCCCTAAGAAGACCGGCAGACCATCCCGGACAGAAGAGCAGAGGCCACTACCTCGTGTCAACTCCGTCGATCTCGACAACCACTTTCCTAATAAGCAGAAGCAAAGCGCAGCGTCTGAAGACGTACCTCCAGCAGACAACGGGAAGTTGTCCTACCTAACGCGCCCCATTACAGATGGAGACTTCGAGCTCATCACGCTCAGAGATGACCCAGGAAGAAGCGTGAAGAATGACACGAGACTCTCCGACCTAGTAAGGAAGCAGCTAAAGGCCTACTTCCGGGAGAATGCTAACATGTTCACGTGAAACACTGCTGAGATGCCTGACCTCGACCCCGAAGTAGCATGCCACCACCTCACCATAGATTTGGTTGCTAAGGTCGTAGTTCAACATAGGCGTAAGTAGTCTCTCGAGAAAGCGGAGGCTGCTGAAAAAGCTGTAAAAGACCTCCTAGAGGAAAATTTTATATCGGAAGCCCAATACAAAACCTGACTATCCAAAGTTGTACTAATTAAAAAAACATAATGGAAAATGAAGGATGTGTGTTGATTATACTGATCTCAACCAGGTATGTCCCAAAGATGCTTACCTGTTATCTAACATCGACAAATTCGTCGACAACTCTGCAGATTTTAAACTGTTGTCATTCATGGACGCATACTCGAGGTACATCAAATCTCCATGGCGAAGGCCGACAAACAATACATGGCCTTCATGACCGAGTCAGGAAACTATTACTACAATGTAATTCCCTTCAGTTTAAAAAATGTTGGCGCGACCTACCAGCGGATGATGAACAAAGTCTTCCGGGGAGAGATTGGGGACATGCTCGAGGTCTACATACACGATTGATCATGGAGTCACAAGAAGAAATAGACCATACTGCCCATCTCATAAAGGTCTTTGAGACGGCGAGGATATGCAGAATGAGGTTCAGTCCGAAGAAGTGCACCTTCGGTGTACGAGCAGGCAAGCTTCTTGGGTTCTACTTGACAGAATGAGGAATAGAGATGAATCCAGAAAAATGCAGGGCTTTCTCCAACTTCACAGTGTCGAACACGAAGAAGTCCATCCAGTCCCTAAACGGAATGCTCACGTCACTATCCCGTTTCGTTGCCAAGTCTGCCCAACATGCCCTCCCATTCTTCAAGCTTCCGTGCAAGGAGTTCGTGTTCAAATGGACCAAGGAGTGCGAGAAGGCCCTCCTCCACCTCAACCAAGTCCTCTCAGAGCCACCGGTACTGTCGGGGCCTGAGGTCGAGGAAACCCTGTACTTGTATCTTGCCGTCACTACTGAGGCCGCCAGCGCGAAACTGATTCACGAGACTCCCAAAAGGCAGAAGCCGATATACTTCATGAGAAAAGCTCTCCAGGGTCCCGAGCTCCGGTACCAGCAAATTAAAAAGGTCGCCCTGGCCCTCATCAACACGGCCAGGAGGTTACGTCATTACTTTTTGGCCCACACGATCATGGTCAGAACCGACTAGCCCATCAAATAGCTACTCGGGCGTCCTGACATATCAGACAGAATACTCAGACGGTCGCTCGAACTCTCAAAATTCAACGTCTAATACGAGAGCGGAAAGGCCCTCAAGGCACAAGTTCTGGCCGACTTCATCGCGGAAATAACCTCCACGGAGTCCCTGATCCCCGGGGCACACAAGTGGACCATATTCGTCGACCGCACCTCCAGCTCAACGGGATATAAAGCTGGCATCATCTTGGAGAATGAAGAAGGCATCTTGATAGAAGTCTCCTTCGCCTTAGCATTCCTGACGTCGAACAACCAAGCCAAATATGAGGCGTTCCTTGTAGAACTCCGCTTGGTCGAAGACCTTGGTGCGAAGGAGATAAAGATCTTTACCGACTCCCAACTTGTGGCCTCCCAGGTGCGGAGAGATTACCAATCCAAAAACAAAAACCTCTCTGAGTACCTCGCCTTGGTGAGAGAAAAAAATGAAGAGCTTCGATTCCACGAAAGTGAAACACGTTCTGCACGAGCACAACATCAGGGTGGACATCCTGTCGAAACTAGGAAGCACGAAGAAGAAGGGCAGCAACAAGTGTGTAATCCAAGAAGTTCTCTCTCGACCGAGCATCGAGAAAGACACGACGAAAATCGAGGTTAATGCTATCGGAAAAAGTAATTGCTGGATGATCCCCGTATACAACTACCTCAGCACGGGGCGACTGCCCGACGATGCAAAGGAGGCTAGCATGGTCAGACGTCGAGCCTGCTCATACGTCTTGATTGAGGACAAGTTGTACTAAAGGGGATTCTTCATTTCTCTCCTCAAGTGTGTCGATGAATCCAAGGTGTCAGGAATACTCCAAGAAGTCCACAAAGGAATTAATGCCAAGCACATCGACGGGCAATCACTCGCTCGTAAAGCTCTGCGAGCAGGATATTATTGGCCTACCATGCAACAAGATGCCAAAGAGCACGTCAAGAAGTGCGGCAAATGCCAACGACACGGGGACATGCACCTGGCCCCGCCTAATGAGCTCAAAATACTCTCATCCCCATGGCCATTTTCCTGGTGGGGGATGGACATCCTCGGGCCCTTTACCATAGGGTCGTATCAAAATAAGTACTTGATAGTCGGTGTTGACTACTTCACTAAGTGGATAGAGGTCGAAGCCTTGGCCAAAATCACGGCCCAAAACATACTCTATTTCTACAAAAGGAACTTACTTTCCCAGTTTAGCGTACCCCAAGCAATCGTCACCGACAACGGGACTCAATTCACCGACAAGAACTTCCAGTACTTCGTTACCAAGCTGCGCACCAAATGACGCTTCACATCGGTCGAGAACCCGTAGATGAATGGGCAGGCCAAATTCGCGAACAGAGTGATTATGCGTGACCTGAAACGAATATTGAGAGACGCCAAGAAGAGGTGGGTCAAAGAGCTACACACCGTGCTTTAGGCCTACAGGACCCTACCGGGTCCGAGACAAAACGAGCAATGAGGCTTATTACCTTGAAAACCTACACAGGGATGAACTTGCTTGACCACGGAACAATGAGAAACTCAAATAATACTACAGTTAGACACTGCCTGCGACCTACTGGCATCGCGACCACAGGGGCGCGACAGGGTACAAGCGCGACTCCTAAATTCAAAACAAAAAGACAAGAGTATGTTCTTTGTGTGTGCGAGCAGACTCTTGGTCCGATGGGGACCCATCAATCGAGCTCCACCATTGTCATACCAGTGGGGCAAAATGCACAGCTCGTGATGGGAAGTTCACGCTGCGAAGCAAAGACCTCGACCGAGGTCTTAGCTCCATTGTTGATCGAGTACCAACTTCGATCACCCGACCAGTTACCTCATGGTCGGTCATAATATATATCGAGAAAAACTCCGACAACAAACAAACAACGACATTATTTCATACATACATGAAAAATAAGAAAAATAAGGCACACACAACATAAAAGTGAAATACTACATTTCCAAATACGGGTAGAACCCATTGTTCAAAGGTTACAAAATATGGCACGCAAGCCAAAGACAATTACATCAAAATATGGCACGCAGGCCAAAAAAGAAATACAAGAAAATAACGTTAGGAAACTACATTCTCCTAAGGTTGGTCGCCCACCACAACTTGATCATCATCTTCTTCTTCGGCTTCAGGTGCGACTACACGACCCTGGACCACCTGGTGATAAGGGCATACCCTTTTGGTGACGAGCTGGACGTCTGGGTTCACAAGCCGGAGGTGTTCCACAACATAGTTAAAATTCACCTCGAGAGCCCTCAGACAATCCTGCTCGAGCTCCCAGATATTTGACACCAGGTCAGCCCGAGATGTCATGAGTTTCTCCTTGACAGATTCATCCTCAATAGGCTTAGGATTTGCCTCCAGCTCAGCCACCTAGGTAAGTAGTCAACCCCGCTCCTCCTTAGTTTCTTTTAGCTCTTCCCTCATTTCGTTCATCTCATGGAGGAGGCGCACGTGGGCTTGGTACCTCGTCTGATCCTCTTGCAGGTTGCTCTTCACCTTATTTTTCTCCGCCTTAAGGACAATGTTCTCGTCTCGCAGTTTTTTCAGCTCAGAGGTCAGGCTGGTCTCATCATTGAGGACCAAGATCGTCTCAAAGATCCTCATCATGGCGGCCATATCCTTGGTCAACACTTTCCTTCAGGCCGCCCAGTCAATCCCCATGATCGCCTTGGTTTCAACCTCAACCACAGTCGGGGAGTGGTCCCCAAAGAATAAGTCTCGATGGGTGTGGCAAGGGGTAGCACAAAATTCTCCACAGGTGCGTTCTCCTCGAGGTCGATGAGCACAGGTTCTTCAGTGCGCTGCCTTTTGGATGAGGTCTCTTGCATGGGAGGAGACTAGCTGCATTGAGGGGTATATGAACCACTAACTCCTTGGTCGGGCCTCACCGTTTGCTGGATCTGAGAGACTCTACCTTTGGCCTTCTTCCCATCCTTGGTCGCTACAAGCTTCAGTGTGCATTCTTGCACGTTCGACATCTGGTCTGCAACAATGAACAAATAAAATCAAGTCAGTCCAAAAGGGAAAAAGGCAGGCACCCCAGCAAAGAAAAGATTCATTACCTAAAAACCTCAAGGCCTCCTTACGAGACCCGCACTCGAGGAGAGCCTTGGTGTTAATCAATCGAGCCTCGCAAAAAACCTCCCTTTGCTCGTCGAGGATGAAATTCCCATCCTTGTGGGCGCATTTAGCGAGAGTGAAGCCGGAGACAAAGTCGACTATCTTTTAGTAAGATAGTCGGTCGTCGGCATCTAGGTCGATATGCTTCATGATATAGCTGTTCGTGCCCTGGTTGAAGTGGTCCTCGACCCACTCGAGTGGAAACTTCGACACCAATGTCTCCTCCTGCTTCCCATTCTCCTCTATAACCACAAGGTCATACAGGGAGTTGACAGTCGCATGCTATACGGACTTCACAACATAAATCCTATCCTTGAAGGTGCGGATAGAGTCCTGATATGCCTAGAACAGCTCCCTTGGCTGCTTCAAGGATACCCAACTATGCCTGCCTTCAAAGGATTGACGATGTAGGTGGAAAGTGCAGAAGAACAGGGGAAGTGTAGTCCCAATACCAAAATGCTCGCAGACGAGTTTAAACTCCTGCATAAACGCTATTGCATTAGGGTGAAGTTGCGAAGGTGCCATGCAGAGCCACCAGAACACTCCCCCTGAAAATCACTGAAGGGGAGGCAGATTCCTGCTTCTTCATCTCCCTGAACCTCGAGCTGATATGGTGTTTACCCCTGGTTTTATAAATCATCCAGCTCGGGGAGGAACCTTTAAGACGGTCCTCGATAGTGGCAAAAATGTTTGTGTCGTCGAAAGTGAAGCACGAAGCGATGTTAAGAGGTTCTTGCCCGGCCCAATCCTCAGGTATACGAACTGGTTCTGATCCAATGACCTCGACGAGAGTGTCGGGCTCGGACTCGTCATTGATATGGATGACACCCTTAATCTTTACAACCATTTTACCTAAAAAGTAGAGGAAAACAGTGAATTCAACTTTCAAGATCAAATCCACCCTTCCACCGCAAATCAAGTGAAAGGGCGAAGGGAGGGACGAGGAGCCTCTGGGAAGGACCTCCCCGATGTAGAGTAGCAGAATCCCTCCTCGACGGAGACTCATCTGAAGGTGAGATAATACTTAGAAGGGGGGTTGAATAAGTATGAAAGATTAAAACTTAGAATTAAAACACAAGTATTTTTATCCTGGTTCGTTGAACTCAACTACTCCAGTCCACCCTTCCTAGAGTGATTTGCCTTTCTCAAACAAGGACTTAATCCACTATTTAATCAAACAGATAACAATAGTAACACCTAAGAACAACTGTTCTTAGTCTTCTCAAGAGCTACTGATCCCAACTGGATCCTCTTAAGGAAATCTTTTACAATCAATGTAAAACTATTACAAGAGTAAGAATGCTTCTAAAAAGCTTTTATCACAACTGTGATATTTCTCTTAAGTTTAAGTACAATGAAATAAATTCTTAGAATGAATATGAAAGTATGAGAGCTTGAATGTTTTTTTTTTTAAATTTCTTTTCAGCAAAACGTCTAACTGAAGAATTTGGTGGAGTCTTGCTTTTATAGGCAGCTGATCCAAGGTAAGTTGCACGTTGAGAAGAGTGTCCAAAAGGTCTGAGCCTTTTTTTGTCTTCACATCAAGTGACCTTTCCTAGAAGAAGAAAGCACAGAAAAATCCTTTTTGTCTGTGTTCTTATGTCTAGCATAAATAAGGAAAGAGATGTTTGATTTACTCCAACGGATATAATCTTTGAATATTTCTTCTTCAGTTTTCAGCAAGTTCATCAGAGTCTAATTGGGTCAGAGTCTTCTGATGATGATCAGAGCTTGCTGGATCAGAGTCTTCTGCAGCAGGTGTGCTTTCAGCGTGTTAAATATCATAGCATATTTGAGAAGAACTTCAGTACTGGCAGCTTTAGTACTTTCAGAATCTTCTGTAGAAACTATGCTTTGAAAAACTCTTCATACAATATTCTTCTTTGCTTCAGATGCTTCTGACTTGCTTCAGATGCTTCTGACTTGCTTCAGATTCTTCTGACTTGCTTCAGATTCTTCTGGAGCTTCTGCTTCAGAATCTTCTGGAGGCTACGCTCAGAATCTTCTGTTGGCAGCAATCAAAATCTTCTAATATATGCATTTGGCGCTACAGAGTCTAGCTAATTTCTTATATTCAATTCTGATTTGCTTCTGGAGTGTTAATATCTTCACTATCTGCAGTAAAAACTCTCAAGCAAATTTTAGAGTATATAGTTCTTAAATACAAAATTTCCTAATAGTTATCATCAAAACATAGAGATATTATTAAGAACCAATCTGTGTTCTAACAATCTCCTCCTTTTTGATGATGACAAAAACATCAGAAATTTTGTTTAACTGAAAATATTAAAATTATAACTCCCCCTGAGATGATGAATCTCCCCCTGAGTTAAATACAGATAAGGAATAGAAACTTCCCTTTTGTCTTGAGTAATCTTCAGAGTTAGATCTTGTTTGTTCTTTTAACATTTGAAAGTCAGAATGTCTTGCAGATTTAAGATTCAGAGTTTGATAATAGTCAAATGATCTGAGAGACTCAGAGTTTCTTTTATAGAGTATACTTATCAAATGTTCTGAAATACTCAGATTAAATGTTAGATAGAATAGATATGTCTGAAGTTTCATTTTGGTGAAGTTAAATTAAACAGTTCAGGTCTATATTTTCTCCCCCTTTTTTGTCATAAGCAAAAAGTAAAAACAAAACTTTAAAGAGACAAATAAAAGGAAACAGTAAATAAGATAATTCAGTGGAGAAAAACTTTGATTCATTCAATAAGTTCAGATCAATAGTACATGCATCAAAAGAAATATAAAAAAATACAATAGCAAACATCAGATGCAAAAACATCAGAATGAAAAAATGAAAATCTAAGAGTGTTTGGACAAAAGCATCTTCAATAGATCTGTAATCTCAGAGGAGGATTGCTCTTGCTTGGACATCCACTTAGCCATTGTTTCATTTTTCTGATCCTGCATTGACATCCACTCTGTCATGTCCTCAGACTTCTTATCCTGTTTTTCCATCCAAGACTTGATCTCAGATTGACCAGCTTCTAGAGCAACAATCTTATCCTCAAAATCTGGATGTTCTTTCTTTATCTCAGATGACGAAGTATGATCAGGTTCTGGAGCTTGAACAGAGTCAATTTCCATTGGTTTTGTAGAGTCTAGAGCATTAGAGCTAGAACGCAGGTCTACCAGAGTCATAGCCAACGAATTGTCCTCAGATGCAAGGTCAGTAGTTTCTTCTGATGATGGAGGAGCATCTGTAAGGAGCAGAGGTTCAGATTTCTTGACAGTCCAGAACAGAGTTCTTGCAGCCTCAGCAAATCTGAGCTTCACATCATCAGAACATATGTTCTTCAGATTGGAGGCCACAGAGTTGAATCTGTTGATGAATCCATTCCAGATGACATCAGATTCTTTGGCATCCATTGTTGCTAAGCACTTCTTCTGAACAGTACCTAAATACAATTGTATTTCTTGCAAAAATGATTGAAATAAATGATTCACATTAAGTCTGGGCTTAGGATGTAACAGAGTTTCCAGAGTTATTGGTTTTGGTTGGGGAGTTGGTGGAAAAAGAGATTTCTGAATAGAGATCAGAGGAGGAGGATAGTATGGAAAGAAAGGAATTTCAGGTTTATTGGGTATGGATCTGTTTAAGGCATTTAACAGATGAGGTTTTACACTGGTGTTAAAGGGAACCACATCAAAGGGTTTGTTTGAGTAGGTTTGGAATGCAGATTTGGGAGGTTCATCAGAAGCAACATTGTTATTAGATGAAATTGGTATAGCTGAAGCAACAACTTTATCAGATTTAGCAGAACAAGATATAGTTGCTAATGAACCTACATCTGCCATGGATTGTATATAGTTGAGAATCACAGATGGAAGGGTCATTGTGAGTTTGGGTTTCAGAGGGGTGATAGGGTCAGATGGTTCAACTCTGTCATAAAAATCTTTGAGTTTGAAACCATAAGCTAGATTATGAAATAGTGATGAAACTTGTGCACAGGAAATAGATGATCTTGGGTTAGAATTGGGAATCAGTATTTCAGATGATGGTGCAGGTGTGGGAATAGGATCTGGAATAGAGGCTTTAGAAGGTATAATGGGTTCTGGTTGGTTTACTTCATAATCTCTGTGAGAAGGAGAGATGAGAAAATATGGGTGTATGTCAGATTCTGAAGAGTTGGATGAGGTGGTTGGTGTGCATGAGGTAGAAGATACTTGAAACACAGTTTTTAATGGTGTGACATCAAGAACTTCTGTCTCAGGAATGTCTGGTTTAGAAGTATTGGTTGGTTCTGAAGGAATTTCAGAGGGTTTTGATGGTTGTGCTGAGGTAGGTGAATCAGATGGAATTGTGATTGGTTCAGATGAAATTGGAACAGAAGTTATTTTTGTAGGTTCAGAAATAACCGGTACAGATGCAGTGGGTTCAGATGATTTTGATGGAGGATTATCTGATGGTGGTTTATTTTCAGAGGCTTTTTTTGGTAGAAGTTCTTGTGGTTTTTCTGGTTGTTTTTCTTGTGGGTGCTTTTGTTGTTCAAATGGCTTTTGTTTAAGTGGTTCAGAAGATTTTTGTTGAACATATGGTTTTGGTGTTTGTTGTTGTTATTCTGTGGGTTGTTTTTGAGAAGGTTGTTTTTGTGGTACAAACTGTTTGATTTGAATTTTTGGTTGAGTTGATTGTGGTACAGAGACTTTTGGAGTTGGAATTGTCTTTGTTGGGATTGGTGTTGGAACAGATGATTGTTTTTATGGTGAAGTGGAAATAGGAGCAGTAACAGAAGTAATTTGTGTAGAGGGTGGTTTTGGAATAGACTTAATATTGGAATCATTTAAAACAACAATATTTGCAGAAGATACAGAAGATTTAGTACCTTTGATTTTGATTCTCTTGGCTGGTACAGAAGAAGTGTCTCCAGATTATTTCCTCTTTAAGAGCTTCTGTGGCTTCTCAGCAATTTTGATCTTCTTCTGAGCAGGTGCAGCTTCTGCTTCTGGCTGAGTCCTCTTTCTTTGTAGTTCTTCTTCTTCTCCTACATCAGGTAGTGGTTGTCTTGCTAGCTGTATTATGTTTGCAGGAACAGGCTTTCCTTCTTTCTTACACTCATCAATGTACATCACAACAATGTGCCTTGGTTCTTCAGCAAAGAACAGTGGATAATCATCTATAGGAATCCTCTTCTTACTTAGTTCAGAAACATTCAGCTTCTTGGGAGCTGTTGTGAGTTCATCCACTATTTTAAGTCTCTGAAGACTTTTGGCATTCAGAGGCTTTCCCATTATGAATTCCAATTCCTCTGTAACTCCAGCAGCATACAGAGCAGAAACCAATCCATTCTCAGTTAGAAGATCTGAGATTAACCTTCCAAAAGGAATCCAGGTTCTGATCTTCTGTCCTTTTTCTTTCACATACTCTCTAGAGGCATTTATATGGATCCAAAGATGCATAAAGAGAATATATGGAAGATCTACCTTGGTGCTCTGACTGAGGCAATACATGAAATAGAGCTGTTCATTATTGACATAGTCTAGAGAGTTTGTTGACTTCCTATGGTGAATGCATCCCATGAAGATCTTAGCCCAGATCTTGTAGTCATGCTTCAGATCCTTGAACTTGTTAGAAGCTTGACCAGCAGTCATCACTTCTTCATACACTTCATCCATATCCACACGCCCAGCTGGCAAGTGGGAAACACCATCTGTTTCTTCATATCCAATAAGCTTTCTGATCAGATCTTCTGTGATTATAATCTCTTTGCCCAGTACAGAAGATAGGATGAACTTAAGGTAAACTGAAGCATGGATCCAGAACTCTTTCACAAGGAGGGGGTAAACTGGTCCAAAGAGTCTATCAAAGTACTTTATCCATCCTTGAGCACCAATGATGGAACGAAACTCAAAGCCATTTTCTGCAAGTGAATCAAATTCTACCATTGATTCACAAAAAACTTCCAGTTTTTCAATAGGGGTTAACAGAGTTCTTTTTGGTGGAGAATAAGGAGCAACACCCATGTTAGCAGATGTAACTGCAGCCATTGAAGATTGGAATTGTGCAACTGTTGATGATGAAGTTGCCATTGAAGATGGTTTTGTCACACGCTTAGGGTTTTTATGCAGAGAGAAGAGAAGATGAAAATGCATATAATTTCTGAGATGTGAAAAGTGTGAAAGTGAAGAGAAGAGATGTATTTATACTAAATCAAGTAGGCATACAAACAGTCAGATTTTGCACGTTTGAATAAGCATTAAATGAAAAGAATAAAAATCATTTCAAGCATTTATTGCTTCTGACAAATTGGGGGGAAAATCAAGATTTTCACTATTTAAACTTCACCTCAAACGTCTCTTCAGTAATGTACACGCCACCTTTGCAGATTTGGTGTGACACGTGTTTGCTTGCATGTGTTCTGAATTCTCTTGAGAAATGAAACGCTAACCAACGTTCAGATCCTCTAAGGATTGTTAGTTCAGAGTTTCACAAAATCAAATTAATAAAATAAATAGGCAATCAGAAGAATTACTTCAGAGCATTAGACATTTTTGCATCTGTAAAAATTTGCTTCTGACAAATATCATTCTGGACAAAAATCCATACCAATATTTTTCAGAATAAATTTGAATCTATCTTCAACAAGGGGTTTTGTAAAAATATCTGCCCATTGATGATCTGTATCAACAAAGGCTAAATTTATGATTCCCTTCTAAACATAGTCTCTGATGAAATGATGCTTAATTTCTATATGTTTTGCCTTAGAGTGTAAAATAGGGTTTTTAGACAAAGATATAACAGAAGTATTATCACAAAAGATAGAAATGTTACTTTCAAATATTTGATAATCTTCTAGTTGACTTTTCATCCAGAGCATCTGCGTACTACATCCAGCAGCAGCAATGTATTCTGCATCTGTGGTTGAAAGTGCAATTATGGGTTGCTTCTTGTTGTACCAAGAGATTAGATTTCTTCCTAGAAATTGACAACTTCCAGAAGTACTTTTCCTTTCCACTCTGTCTCCAGCGTAGTCAGCATCACAAAATCCAACTAATTTGAAATCATCAGATTTTCTGTAACACAAACCCACATTAGAAGTACCTTTCAGATACCTTAGAATCCTCTTGACAGCTGTCAAGTGTGATTCTCTAGGATCTGATTGGAATATAGCACACAAGCATACACTGAACAATATGTCAGGTCTAGAAGCAGTTAGATAAAGAAGAGAACCAATCATACCTCTGTAGAGCTTCTGGTCTACTTTCTTACTTACCTCTTCCTTTCCAAGTGAGCTAGTTGGATACATGGGAGTCTTTGCCAGCTTACTATCAGTCATGTTAAATTTCTTCAGAAGTTCTTTAACATATTTGGTCTGATGTATGTAAGTGCACTCTGGAGTTTGATTGACTTGGATTCCTAGAAAGAATCTGAGTTCTCCCATCATGCTCATTTCAAATTCTGCCTGCATACATGTAGCAAACTCCTTTCCCAGCATAGCATTGGTAGATCCAAATATTATATCATCCACATAAATTTGACAAATTAGAAGATTTTTCTTAATTGATTTACAAAAGAGTGTTGTATCCACTTTGCCTCTGATGAAATTTTTCTCCAGAAGAAAATTGCTCAATCTCTCATACCAAGCTCTGGGAGCTTGTTTTAAACCATATAGAGATTTCTTTAGTTTGAAAACATGATCTGGAAATTTTTCATTTTCAAAACCAGGAGGTTGGTGGACATAAACTTCTTCTTCTATAATACCATTAAGAAAGGCACTTTTAACATCCATCTGATACAGAGTGATGTTATTTTGTGCAGCAAATGAAATAAGAAGGCGTATAGATTCTAACCTTGCCACTGGAGCATAAGTTTCAGTGTAATCAATACCTTCTTGTTGACTGTACCCTTGAGCTACAAGCCTTGCCTTATTTCTTTCAACTTCTCCTTTCTCATTTAGCTTATTTCTGAAGACCCATTTTGTACCAATTATATTAAATCCTTGTGGTCTTTGAACTAGATCCCATACATCATTTCTGGTGAATTGATTTAGCTCTTCTTGCATGGCAATAATCCAATCATTGTCTTGCAGAGCTTCATCTACAGAAGATGGTTCAATTTCTGACACTAGTCCAAATAGTGATGCTTCATATGATCTTAGAAAGGATCTTGTTCTGATGGGATCATCCTTCTTTCCAATAATGACATTCTCTGGATGAAAAGCTTTAATTCTGGATGATGATCCTCTAATAGTTGATTCTTCAGAAATGTTTAGATTGTTCATCTGAGAAGTTAAAGGAATAGCATTTGGCGTTGCATCTGGTTCCTTCACTTGAGCTTTGTCTGCTTCTGGGACATCAGAGTCAATGAAGACTACTTCTTTATCTGCAGAGTTTTCAGACTGCTTTGGCTTTTTATTGCCAAGCTTATCATCAAATCTGACATGAATAGATTCTTCCACAATCTGTGTCTCAGTGTTGTATACTCTGTAGCCTTTAGAGCATTCAGAATATCCAAGCATGAAACACTTCTGTGCTTTGGAATCAAACTTGTTCAGATTTTCCTTAGTATTTAACATATAGCAAATACATCCAAAAGGATGAAAATATGAAATGTTAGGCTTTTTGTTCTTCCATAGTTCATATGGAGTCTTCTCCAGAAGAGGTCTTACAGACACTCTGTTCTAAATGTAACAGGCTGTGTTGATTGCTTCTGCCCAAAAGTGTTTTGCCAGATTTGTCTCATTGATCATGGTTCTGGCCATTTCTTGCAGAGTTCTGTTTTTCCTCTCTACAACCCCATTTTGTTTTGGAGTTCTAGGACAGGAAAAATCATGAGCAATGCCATTTTCAGAAAAATATTTTTCAAAATGTTTATTTTCAAATTCACCACCATGATCACTTCTGACTTTTATTATTTTGAAATCTTTTTCATTCTGGACTTGCTTGCAGAAGTCAAAGAACACAGAATGTGTCTCATCCTTGTGTTTTAAGAACTTTACCCATGTCCATCTACTATAGTCATCAACAATGACTAATCCATACTTCTTGCCTCTGATGGATGCAGTTTTCACTGGTCCAAACAGATCAATATGAAGTAATTCTAGTGGTTTGGAAGTAGAAACAACATTTTTTGATTTAAAAGATGATTTTGAAAGCTTCCCTTTTTGGCATGCTTCACAAAGAGCATCTGAGGTGAACTTCAGATTAGGAAGTCCTCTGACAAGATTAAGTTTGTTAATCTGAGATATACGTCTCATATTAATATGGCCCAATCTTCTGTGCCAGACCCATTGCTCTTCATTAACAGACAAGAGGCATTTAACATTCTGAACTTTAAGTTCTGAAAGATTTATTTTATAAATGTTGTTTTTCCTCTTACCACTAAATAGGATAGAGCCATCCTTTTGACTAATAGCTTTACAACATTTTTGATTAAAGGTGATATCATAACCATTGTCACTTAATTGACTTATGGACAATAAGTTATGCTTTAACCCTTCAACAAGTAAAACATTAGTTATAGAGGGAAGTTTACCATTTCCAATGGTGCCAGATCCAATGATCTTGCCCTTCTGGTTCCCTCCAAACTTCACGTCACCTCCAGATCTAAGTTCCAGGCTTTAGAACATAGACTTTTCTCCTGTCATGTGTCGTGAGCATCCAGAGTCCAGGTACCATGATTGGCGTCCTGACCTTGCTGCTAAGAACATCTGCAACAGGAATTATTTTACTTTTAGGTACCCAAATCTTCTTGGGTCCTTTGGGGTTAGTTGATTTGTAGGTTTGTCTAAACTTCTGTTTTTCAACATAATGTTTATTCTGACTTGCCTTGGGTTTAAACACATAAGTATTCTTCTCAGAGCTTGTGTGTTTAATGTCATTTAAGTGACCAAACTTAAATTGAGAGTACAAAGGTGTCTTCTTGATGAAAAGTTTGTCAACAGATTTTGGATTACTTCCAGAGGAAGATTCATATCCAATACCTCTTCTGTTGTTCCCACTAACACCATAGATCATAGAAGCCATCTTGCTTCTGTCTATGCTCTTAGTAAGAAATCTCTGAAAGCTAGAGTCATATTTTTCTAAGATGTTTTCACATGACTTAGTCTCAGACTCAGATTCTTGTTGAGTTATTTCAAAGTCATTTTTGATTTTCAGATTAATTTCTTTTTGCTCAACAAGTTCTGTCTTCAGAAGATCAATCTCAGATTCAAGACTGCTTTTCAGCTTCTTGTATTTGAGTTTGATATTGTTATAGCTTTTCAGAACTTCTAATACTACTTTTATAAGTTCTTCTTTAGTAAGTTTAGCCATTACCTCTTCAGCGTCATCGTCAGATTCAAAATCTGATTCATATCCTGAGGTTCCTTCCTCCTGATCTTCTGTGCTGGCCATCAGTGCAACATTGGCACATTCTTTTTCTGATTCAGAAGATGATTCAGATTCATCTGAGTCATCCCATGTTGCCATCAAAACCTTCTTCTTTTTGTTAAACTTCTTCTTGGGTTTTTCTTTTTGAAGTTTGGGGCAATCATTCTTGTAATGCCCAGGTTCTTTGCACTCATAGCACACAACTTCTTTCTTGCCAGATCTTCTGTGCACAGAAGATTCCTTTCTATGATCAGATTTTCTAAAGTTGTTGAACTTCTTTCCCTTGTGCTTTCAGAGTCTGTTGATCCTTCTGGACATCATGGATAATTCATCTTCTTCTTCAGAAGAAGATCCTTCAGAGCTTTCTTCAATAACCTCCAAAGCTTTAGCAGATTTATTAGATTTTAAAGCAACAAATTTACCTTTTTCTTTCTTCTGAGGTTCATCTTCCTCAAGCTCAATTTCATGGCTCCTTAGTGAGCTGATGAGTTCTTCTAAAGAGATCTTGTTCAGATCTTTAGCCATCTTCAAGGCAGTCACCATTGGTCTCCATCTGGTAGGCAGACTTCTGATGATTTTCTTTACATGATCTGATGTGGAGTATCCCTTGTTCAGAACCTTTAGTCCAGCTGTAAGTATTTGGAATTTGGAGAACATAGCTTCAACAGATTCAGAGTCTTCCGTCTTGAAGGCTTCATACTTCTGGATCAGAGCCAGAGCTTTTGTTTCCTTGACTTGAGAGTTTCCCTCATGAGTCATCTTTAAGGATTCAAACATATCAAATGCAGTTTCCCTATTTGTAATTTTTTCATACTCAGTATGAGATATTGCATTCAACAATATTGTTCTGGCCTTGTGATGATTTCTAAAATCTTTCTTCTGAACATCTGTCATAGATTTTCTGTCTATCTTCTTGCCATTCCCATCTGTGGGATGAACATATCCATCTATGACTAGATCCCATAAATCAACATCATATCCAAGGAAAAAACTTTCAATTCTGTCTTTCCAGTAATCAAATTTCTCCCCATCAAACATAGGGGGTTTGGTGCTGATTCTATCCCTTTCTTCATATTTATTGTTAATGTTGGATATTGTATTATCAGCCATAGTAACAACTAAATATATATCAAAGTATTTCTCTCTGGATCTTTACTGTCACTGTTAAGTGGTAGCACACACAGAACCAGGCTCTGATACCAACTGAAGGTGAGATAATACTTAGAAGGGGGGTTGAATAAGTATGAAAGATTAAAACTTAGAATTAAAACACAAGTATTTTTATCCTGGTTCGTTGAACTCAACTACTCCAGTCCACCCTTCCTAGAGTGATTTGCCTTTCTCAAACAAGGACTTAATCCACTATTTAATCAAACAGATTACAATAGTAACACCTAAGAACAACTGTTCTTAGTCTTCTCAAGAGCTACTGATCCCAACTGGATCCTCTTAAGGAAATCTTTTACAATAAATGTAAAACTATTACAAGAGTAAGAATGCTTCTAAAAAGCTTTTATCATAACTGTGATATTTCTCTTAAGTTTAAGTACAATGAAATAAATTCTTAGAATGAATATGAAAGTATGAGAGCTCGAATGTTTTTTTTTTAATTTCTTTTCAGCAAAACGTCTAACTGAAGAATTTGGTGGAGTCTTGCTTTTATAGGCAGCTGATCCAAGGTAAGCTGCACGTTGAGAAAAGTGTCCAAAAGGTCTGAGCCTTTTTTTTTGTCTTCACATCAAGTGACTTTTCCTAGAAGAAGAAAGCGCAGAAAAATCCTTTTTGTCTGTGTTCTTGTGTCTAGCATAAATAAGAAAAGAGACGTCTGATTTACTCAAACGGATATAATCTTTGAATGTTTCTTCTCCAGTTTTCAACAAGTTCATCAGAGTCTAATTGGGTCAGAGTCTTCTGATGATGATCAGAGCTTGCTGGATCAGAGTCTTCTGCAGCAGGTGTGCTTTCAGCGTGTTAAATATCAGAGCATATTTGAGAAGAACTTCAGTACTGGCAGCTTTAGTACTTTCAGAATCTTCTGTAGAAACTATGCTTTGAAAAACTCTTCATACAATATTCTTCTTTGCTTCAGATGCTTCTGACTTGCTTCAGATGCTTCTGACTTGCTTCAGATTCTTCTGGAGCTTCTGCTTCAGAATCTTCTGGAGGCTACGCTCAGAATCTTCTGTTGGTAGCAATCAAAATCTTCTAATATATGCATCTGGCACTACAGAGTCTAGCTAATTTCTTGTATTCAATTCTGATTTGCTTATGGAGTGTTAATATCTTCACTATCTGCAGTAAAAACTCTCAAGCAAATTTTAGAGTATATAATTCTTAAATACAAAATTTCCTAATAGTTATCATCAAAACATAGAGATATTATTAAAAACCAATCTGTGTTCTAACATCATCCACAAAGAAACCCCTCGTCGACATGACACAACGAGCCTTCTCGCAACATCCGCACGCTTGCAAGGAGCAAGACTCCCCGAGGTCTTCATCCTAGTCCCCGAGACCTTCATCGCGGATCCTCGAGGCCTTCATCAGGAACTTCATGAAGTTTCCAGAATCCTCATGAACTTCCCGGCGTCTTGACTAGAAACTTCATGGGCACGACCAAAAAACTCATAGTTCCGCCGAAAACTTCATGTAAGTCACCAGAAAATTCAAACGTCCCCCCTAAATCCTACGTCCTCCTCAGAAAATTGTCGGTAAACTCATAATGATGGAGATAGGAGACAAAAACTTACTTGAAAAAAGAAGATCTAAACAATGTAGAGTGGTTGACGGTGACGTCGGCGGTGGCGGTGACGGAAGACGCGGTCTGAAGAACTTGGAGAGACTTGGAGAGAATTCTGATGGAGATGAAGGGGAAGCGTGAAAACGAAGGGAGCTTTCCTCCTATTTATAATCCTAGCACGGAAAGCGAGGCAGCACTAGGCACTCAAGTGCCCCTGCGTATAGCCGCTCTAGGCACTAATTACAAGTGACACATGGTGCTATAAGATACTATGTGTGTCCTCTTAGCTTCCCCTCATACTCGAAGACTAAGCATGCCCGTTCCCTTTCCACCTCCACCATTTCATCGTCCAGAGCACCAAACAGGGACACACCTAGGGGGGAAGAAGGGCCAGTAGTATGGCCGACAGACATACCTCCTCGCGACCTCCTGTCTTGTCGAGCGTCTCTTACTCCTGGCCACGCGCATCGCCCCCAACTTGGTATTCCAGATTAACTTCTATTCCTCTAGATGGGTCAACGACATTCGAACTGCCTCTTAAGTTATTACTCATCTGCCTCAGAGCAACGACTGAGGGGGCTCCTGTTCTAGCCTAGGCCAGTACCTTCCCGATGATCGGGAAGGCCCAACCCAACATCACATTGGGGAGGCCCAACGAGACCCATTTCTCTTCCCTGTCGGACACACTCCGCTGTCGGATAGACCACAACCTAGCATAGGGAGAACTCACATGTCTTCCCCACGGACTCCACGTGCCCCCCATTCGGGGACACGTCATCAGGCAACTACCCGCTTCCGAAAGAACTGGTCAGCCCGCCTTCCGAAGGTCAGGGGAAGTTGACCCAAGGCGAAGACCATGTGCTTGTCTTCCCTATGCCATGTAAGCCTTGGAAGTTACTCATATTGGGCCTTGCTATCCTACCCAATGCAAAGTAATTGTTGCCCCTGCGCTGAAGGCACATTATAAATACCCTTTTTCATTAGAGGATCGAATATTCTATTCACTACACCTTTTCTCTGTATATGCTCTCTCTCTAACTTTGTTACTTACTTTAGTATTAGAGTACCTTGCAAGTACACCCCCTCCTCCTCTTTAACACAGGTGAACACAGGAGCTCACAACGTGTGGCAGACTGTTGATCTCTTTCTGATCCGGTAAGATCAATTCTCGTATAGGATTATGTTTGGTTCTGATGGAAAACCCATTAAGTTTCTTCCGCTAGTATTCTGATGCACATTTGTGCTACAAAATTTAAGTTTCAAGTAATTTCATCGGCTACCAATTTTACTACGAAAATCCTAGTCTTGAATCTACTTGAACAAGACTACCTTTAATCCCCAAAATTCTAGATCACTAAAATTTGTTACACCAAACCTTAAATCCTTCTACAACGTACAATCCTTCAGAGATCTTGTCTATATATTCTTTTAGTGTTACTCTCGCTCCTTCTGATACTCTCAATTTTAGAACTTTAAAAGATTCCTCTAAATTTTTGGAGGAGAAAAAAATCAATGTTATTTACTTTTGAACTTCAATCCTATATTGAATTCCTTTGAACCCTTATAACATTAATCAAATTTAAAAGAAATGTTTACAAGGTTTTGTGTGTGAGAGAAAGATGAATGTATGTTTTAATAAATGAAAATCATGAGAGATAGTTCTAGGTATGCTAGAGAAGTTAAGACACGAAGAGTAGTTAAAGATAATGTATCATCTAAAAGGGTTAAATAAAACCATGATTCAAATCCTATTCACTATACAAATTATAGGTTTATGATGGTGTGAATCAATTCACATGAAGAATAATTTAATTCACATCAAAAAGTTCATAGTTCATAAGATCCTAATGAATAATGATTCTACTCAAAATTACCCAAATTTTATTTACATGAATCAATTATAGATTTGATCATGCAAACATAATTGTTGTCAAGTAATAAAAAAATATGGGGTGAGTCAAATAATACTTTAATCATGATTTTATTTATTTGGTTGATTCATGAAAACAAAAAGAAATGAACCTAATTTAAAAAATGCATGATTCAATTCAAAGAAAAGAATGAATTGATCCATGCTAGTAGAAGCATATAAAAATCTATGTAAATAAGTTGATAGTAAACGAGATGGAAACATAAAACAAAAATTATCTAGCATTAAAACATCACTGAAAACACATTTTTAGTCCTAGACCTAAGGATAAGAACACCCATTAACATACTCCCAGTTTTGATGATATTAACCAGCAACTTTTTTAGTCTAGCATGTTATATACTCCCACTAAAACATGCCATCTTTTATATAAAACTTGTAGAACTTCTCCCTTTTTAATAAGACTAAAAAGAGATAGGCAAAATATGCATAAGCAACGTAACAAAAAAAGCTATCATGCCACCAACATAATCACTTAAGTGCAGTAATATAACCTCATGCAAACACACAGTCATATATAAGACGAAAGATAAGAAACTAAAAACTGATCAACATGAAAAATGGGGATAAAGTAAAACATATCACATCTAAAAAAAATTTAGTGCATAAGAGTATCATCAATTGGAAGAAAAAAAAACTAGAAACAACATAAAATATGGTGCCAAACATCTTAAGGTTACACCCAAACTTTTATGGACGACCATAGTGATTACAACTGACTACTCTGAAAGAGTTACGATTCTTACATAATCTTCTCATCGTATGAGGACTATCCTATTGATGATCATAGAGAATTTTGTTCTTCCTTTTGTATTGGCTGCATTTTGTAAAACTATAAAATGGAGAAGTGTTTAAGTTTGCCAAACTGCTTCAAGATATTCTTCTGGTGTAGAAGGGACATAAATTGGACGCGAATAACATGTGGGTACGACATATGGGTCTTGCTCAACAGGCTAAATTGTTGTGTTTTTAAATGAATTTTCTGTTTTATATTCAGTTAGATTTTATAGCTTTTTTTAGCAAGGTGATTATATGATTTGTTAGACAAATGTGAAGATCAAATCAAATTTAAATTTAAGAAAATCATATATGGACAAAATTAAATCAATGATCCAAGGATAAAAGTATATAATACTTTTACTATATAAGGAGCTCAAAACCTATATTAAAAATCAAGTAATACATCGAAAATATTAGAGTGCTAGGGTTTATTTGAGTCCTTGTTATTATTATATGTACACCACATTATGTTTCAGTAACTTGGCATAGTTTTAGGTTTGTCTAGTTGAGTTGTAATATTACACATTAATTATTGAGTTGTAATATCTAATCACAGGTTGTGTGATTGAGAAGAAAGTGAGAGGAGTTCTCATATTTAAGGGAATACTTAAATAGAAAGTTATTGGGTAGTATTATGGGAGACATTGAACAACATATGGTTTATTATTGCTTGTAAGACTAATTTACTAAGCTACTATTAGTGAATTTCCTTTCTTGAGTTGGAAGTCAACCCTTCAGACGTAGGTGTAGTTTCACCGAATTGGGTTACAAATTAGTGTGTTAATTATTTCTTTTCTGCCTCATCATCTTGTACAAGTTAAATCATGTTAACTATGTGGATTATGGTATAAGAAGTCGAACCAGTTGTCTAGGACATCATGTTTGACATTTGTCCCTCGAGGAACAAAATTTCAATTGGCATCAGAGCAGACACCCTAGCCTATTTGGATGTGTTTCAGGGTTCTTATTTTGCTCATAATGAAATTTTCAATGAAAAATGAGCAGATCATAGTTCAAAGGTAATTTACTCTCCAAAGAATAGAGCCAAGGATAGTTCTGAAGATTATGAAGATCACGGAGAAAGAAATCTCAGGCTAGCTAAGAGATTTAGTAAAGTCTTAAGGAAAATTGATAGGAGATATGTGAATAATATCACTTCAACTTAGCAAAAAGGAAAAAAAAAAGCGATGAAAGAAAGTATCTTAACTATTTCTATAGATGGAGAGGGAACAAAGAAGAATCTCCAGTGTCAAGAATGATGAATAAGGTAAATCTAATAAAGCAAACTTTGGTGTAATCTTTAAAGGTATGAAAAACGTTAGACATACCAGTGAGAAATCAAGTTCAAAGAAAATGTGTATTACTCTTATTCAGAAATAAGAATACAGAATGTCAGGTAACATGTCTCACCATCGGGTCAAACATGATTACCAATTCCTTAAGTGTGCATCCTCCATTCCCATGTACTACTGTAAGTTGTATAGTAGTCAACCACCGCATCAACCCTTGTTTCCTTAGTGGAATAAAAATTTTCAAAGGCAACAACAACAAGGTTGGCTTGGCAAACCTAACATCCCTGTTACATGCTTCTCCCACAAGGAGTACTTTTGTGAAGATTGGGATCTTAAAAGCAGTTCTATTAGTCATATGAGAGGGGAAAGAAACCTTGTTGTACCTTGTGATTGCCATAAGAGAAAAAAAATATGTTAAGATGAGAATGACTGGTAGAACTGCAGAGCAGAATGCGGATGACATGTTAGAATCTAAAACTGAGTTATGATATAGAAAGCTTGAGAGTTGTAACAGAGAAAATTTTCATGAGTTTCAATCTCAATTTTGAAGAAGGAAGTCATTATGAAGTTTGTCACCATGAGAAGAAAATCAAGATGTCATATAAGATAGTTCATCATATTACTCATTCTTCTGATTTACTACACATGGGCGTTATTAGACTCAAGAAAGGAGTTATTTTTGAAGGGATGGTTGATGGTCAGATTAGAAGTTCTCCCAACATCGAACAACAAATAGAGGGCCAAAAGAAGAATATGAATTATGGAATTCCTAGAAATTTGAATGACAAAAAAAACCTAGTGTAGTGAATTCCAATTCCAGTGGCAATCAAAATGTGGAAAGGAAGGGAAAGGAGAAGTCGATGTCTTCCTATTAGGAAGATCCTAAAGTCCCACATTGGTTGGAGATAGAGCATTGAAATAGTTTATATAGAGTGACACCCCTCACCTTACCAACCGGCTTTGTAAGGCAGTGTTAGGTCAAACTCTAATATGGTATTAGAGCCTATCGATCGGACCTTGGGCAGCCCACCGTTTAAATCCACGCACCAAGCCCAAAAAGAGTGTTGGGCGTGAGGGGGTGTATTAGGAAGATCCTAAAGTCCCACATTGGTTGGAGATAGAGCATTGAAATAGTTTATATAGATTGACATTCTTCACCTTACCAACTGGTTTTGTAAGGTAGTGTTAGGCCGAACTCTAATACTTCCAATCATGATTTTAAGAAAGGTAGAGGATTCGTATTCAGAACAAAATTTTAGATTTTCCATTTTGTGGTGTTTACTGTATATTTTCCTATCTTTGTTGTGTTTCACTATTATTATATTTGTTTTAATAAATTTTACTTTAATTAAAAAATAAATTTAACAAAATAAACAAATTAAAAAAATGACTTGACAAAAGAAAGTAAAAGCTTTGCTATGCCACATAAAAAAAACCACATATTAAAAAAATTACACATAAATATTTTTTAGAGTAAATTTAAGAATGAAGTACTAAAATTGTTTAAAAGATAAATAGAGAAATTGATTTCATGAGTAGAGAAAAATATGGAGATTAAAAGTATAATTTAGGCTAGTAAATGTAATACTTGAAAGTAGAAAGTAAAAAATTTGATTTTAAAAATGAGATTTTTTTTGTCAACGTAGGGAGACTAAAAATATAATTAAATTAAAATTTTATTGTTTAGATAAAAAAATTAAATAATTTTCAAAATAAAAAAGATACCAAATATTTTGTCAAAGGTTTGTATAAGGAATATCAAATACCACCTGATATAGATGTGTGTGGTTCCTATTTGCTTAATTATTTAGTTGTGTTTGACAAGTTGGTTTGTTGAGATTTGAAGCTTCTTAAATAGACTTTAATTTTCTTTGTATAGCACAAACACAAGAATTGATTTGAAGAAAGAATACTGTTACTAGGACAAAGACAATCTATACCTATCAGCAGCTATATCCGTGAAGGAAGAAATATCAACACAGGGTGATAATGATAATGATGTTTGAGAGAGAACCAGCACTTACATTGGTGGATATTCCTCCAAATGAATCACTACTGTTCATTGAAGATGCCAACAGGAACTATCACAAAAAATCTTGTATGCATTGAATTTAACTATGAATTTGTTTTTACTCTCTTTTAATCTAATGACATGTTATTACTTGTGCAACTTACGAGTTACAATACATGAATGAGTTACTATTGTTTGCAAATTAAAAAAATCCAAGTAAGACAAAATGAATATGTTGAAAAAGTAGAATAAATTTTATATGTTGAAAAAGTAGAATAAATTTTATTGAATGATTTAGGTAGTTATTTACATGTTTGTCTATTTCATTTTGTTTCTTCAACACGTCAAACCTTGATTTTTTCAATGGTTTAATTGCATCTTAGTTTTATAGTTTACTTGATTTTTTAAAAAATAGAAATTCATTTCAGCGTGTTTATATTACTACAAAATATATCTTTGGTTATATTAGAAGTAATTTATATTCAGTAGTAGTATTAGTTTTGTTAAGCTTAACTTATTTATTGTAAGCTAGCATTTTGTCTATGTGACATTATTCTTTGCGTATATAAACTAGTATAGCTGTCAATAGTTATAGTAGTGCGCGTGAACAGCAAATAATGGAGTAACCATTATAAACGTTTTGGAAGAGTTGTGGAAGTTTGTTATTTCAATTCTCTCTCTCTCTCTCTCTCTCTCTCTCTCTCTCTCTCTCTCTCTCTCTCTCTCTCTCTCTCTCTCTCTCTCTCTCTCCATCTTGTGCATCAACAATTGGTATATAGAGCTCCAATTCAGATCCACAGGAAAACACGAGTGAACGGTGAGGCGTTGTTTGATTCATTTTATTTCTTGAATTCATGTTGAATTTTTGATCGAAATCGTAATAGAATCACGTTTCTTGATTCTGCGGGATTGGGAAACACTAGTGTTTGGTGAGATCTGAGGGAATTGCACAATGTTGAAGATGAACAGAAATGATAATTTGAGTGCTAAGCTTCCAATGTTCGATGGCAAGAGCTGGAATTGGTAGATGATTCAGATGTGTGTGTTGTTTGGTCCTCAAGATGTTCTTGATCTCGTCAACGACGGTTACGCTCTGGTAGCAATTTCGGCAAATACAACTGATGTGTAGAGGAATGCTCAACGTGATCTGCGGAAGAATAATTAGAAGGCATTGTTCTACATCGATTATTGTGTAGATGCAAACGTGTTTGAAAAGATCGCTAATTCGACAACAGCGAAGGCTGCGTGAGACCCACTGGTATGGTGCTACGACGTAAATGCATTAGTGAAGAAGGTGAAACTTCAGTCTCTAAGTAAGTAGTATGAGAATCTCGGCATGAAGACTAATGAGATGGTACCTGACTACATCTCTAGAGTGATTCTAATCACAAACTAGATGAAGTCGTGTGGAGAAACTCTTTATGATGAAAAGATCATTGAAAAGGTACTTAGATCTTTTACTCCTTAATTTGAATACTTTGTTGTAACAATTGAACATTGAAATGATCTTATCACCATGAGAATTGAATATCTGCAATGTAGTCTATAGTCACAAGAGTTGCGTTTGATTGAGAGAAACTCTGAAAGGAAGATAGAGTAGCAAGCTCTGAAAGTAGCTTCTGGTAAGAAGTATCAGAAGCAGTCTTGGTCAGAAGCCAGGAAGAGATCTGATGGTGTTCAGAAGTCAGAAACCTCAACTTCTGAAAGGTGGAAGACTTTTCAGAAAGGGAAGGAGAAGTATGACAAGAGGAAGGTTCAGTGCTACTATTGTAAGAAGTTTTACCACTTCGCTGTTGATTGCTGGTCAAACAAGGAAAGGATATCAGAAGAAGAAAATGTAGCCTAAGGAGACTCTGATGATGAATCTATGTTATTGATGCATTTTGAATCTGATGATGTGTATTTGGCAGACTGATGGTATATGAACACTGACTTCTCAAATCACCTTACTAGAAATAAGAAATAGTTGGTTGATTTTGACTCTAGAAAGAGGACAGATATCAGATGTACTAATGATAAATACCTCAATGTTGAAGGTATGGAAAATGTCATAGTAGTTCTGAATAATGGTAAAACAACATTAATTCAGAATGTGTGGTTTGTTCTTGGCATGAAAATAAATTTGATGAGTGTAGGCCAATTAGTTGAGAAAGAATTTTCAGTTACCATGAAGAACAATATTTTGAAGTTGTATGACTGTAATCAAAAGCTGATTATGAAGTTTGAGCAGGGAAAAATAGAAAATTCAAAGTGAATGTTAAAACTGCAGACTTTGAATGACTTAGTGCAACAACTGTCTTGAAGAAAAGTGAGTTGTGGCACAAAATATTTTGCCATTTGAACTTCAGAAGCTTAGGGAATTTGAATTCGAAGAAGTTGGTACATGGAATTCCTGCAATTAAGAATCCAGAGAAGTCATGCAATCTTCCCATTAGAGGGAAGCAACCAAGACTGCCATTTGTATCTGAAATGCCTCCAAGCGCAAAGCATGCTTTAGGTGTGGTGCATTCTGATGTGTGTGGACTATTTCCAGTACCTTCACTTGGAGGGAATAAATAGTTTGTGTCATTTAAGGATGAGTTCATAAGGATGACGTGGGCATCTCTTATAAAGTTCAAACACAAGGTGTTTGCTGAATTTAAGAAACTTAAAATCAAGGTTGAGAATCAGAGTGGTCAGACTCTGAAGATTCTCAAAATTGATGATGGAGGTGAGTATAACTCTGAAGGTGTGAAAAGTACACAAGAATTGGGGGTTGAATTGTGTTTTTCATTTTCTTTTAATTTAACTTCTGATCAGAGTTTCAGAATTAGAATTGATGTTCAGATTCTGAGTTAGTTAATTTGGCAGCGGATACAACAGAAGTAAATAAAATAACAGCAGAAGATACAAAAGATTTATATTGGTTCCTCCCCTAACAAAGAGTGGTCCAGTCTCTTTGCCTCACATGAGCTTTTCATTATAATCACTTCATGATTACAATTGCTTATGCTTCTGCATAAGACTTTTACAACTACTCAAACCAATTTTCTGAGACTTCCCTTGCTTAAAGCATATGTCTAAGACTTAACCTTTGCTCACATCATCTAACTGAGCCACATGTTCATCTGTCTTCTGGTTGAGATTTCCCTTTTCTTAGAGCACATGTCTAAGACTTCCCTTTGCTCATATCCTTTGGTCGAGCCACCTGCTCTTCTGGCCATCCAGGCTGAGAATTCTCTTACTCAAGCCGCACTTGAGACTTCTTGCTCTCGCCCCTTACACAGAGACTTTCCCGTTGCTCAATCAGACTAGTTGAACTAGACTTTCACGGCTCAAGCACTTAAGCAATGAGACTTACATAGCTTAAGCATCTTGACTCAAGACTTGTTGCTTGAATTCCAATGGGACAAGACTTTTTTCTCAAGCACATAGTAGGAGACTTAATCTAAACTACTGAAGGCTCAACAGAATATAGAACAGGGTGTACATGATACAAGTATCAGAGGTACGGGAAATCACCATAACAAAGACCTAAAGCACTTAAGATTTCTAATATATACAGAGGTAAGAAATCTTAAGGCTTTTACAATTATAATCTAAAACTGGAAATCTGCATAATACATAGAGTTGATAATTGCTTGATCTTGCTACTCCTTCATTAGAAGAATCCTTGTTAAGATTTGTTAGTGCGGTAAAGCAGCAAGCAACAAAAGTTTTTGCAAGTATTTATCTGGGAAATTATCGTGTCCACAGAGATTAGTGTTATTGAACTGCCGTTCGAAAATTTAAATTTTATTGAGTTTGGGTTTAAAATAGGTTTAAATTAAATACGGGAAGTAAAACTTATGAACAGGAAAAGAATTCATTCTTTGGAGAGCAGAGAACTCTCAGGTTTGTATTTCATCTACCCTATCAAATACTTAAACTTACTACCCAGTTGTACGCAACCTAAATCACTCGTCAACATTATCACGTATGTCTCACATAGAGGTTATCTCTAACATAGAGTGAGACAACGGCCGTATTACTTGCGTCAGCAATCTCTCAGTGCAACACAAACAACACAAAAGCATTAAGTTCTGATACCCAAGTGAATATTAAGCCTAAATCTATCTCTAGAATCTAGAACATAATATATGTTCATCCTAAATTTGGATTCAACCCCTCCATGTCTGCAACAACTTAAATCCAAATAAAGAAAGCAATCATCAACATTAATTTGTAAAATAAGTTTTATACAACACCATGAGCAATAAATATACATATAATTAAGGTAAAATTACATACAAACTCACAACAAATAAAAATTACAAAGGGAAGAGAGAAGAGGAATCAAAATATCTCGCGGTGTCAATCACGATCCAAGAATCATCCATCCCCAATCGCCGAGTTGCAACCTCCACCAATGCTTTTCTAAGCTCTAAACTATCAAAAATGAAGGTTTGATGAATTGGGAATAAATACCCCAAAACATAACCTAAAAATGTGTTTTAGCCCTTCTAATGTGTTTCTACCCAAGCAAAATCACCTGGCGAAGCCCCGGTTTTCCCGACAAATTAAGACGGTCTTTTCTGCATCTTCTAGCTCTTCTGGTTAGCCTCAGTTTTTCCCGGCGAGCTTGAGGCGAGAGCTGACAGTACAACAAAACCATGCACTTGTTTTATTCATAACTTTTGAACCGTAACTCCGTTTGAGGCCCAGTCAGAAGCGTCAGAAATCTTATTCAATGCTCTATATGAATATGAAAAAATATCCTTGCTTGAATACCTACAAAAATGAGATAAAAACTATTAAACTCAATCATATTTATACGATAACGCGATATATACACTATAATGTGAACTATACAACATATGCACAAGAGTTGAGGTTTATTGGTTGAATTAAGCCAATAAGTGCCAATTATTCACATTCAATATCACTCCAATGTATCACTTATCAAACTCTTCCTAACTTGAACTTGTTTGTCCCTAAACAAGAATTAACAACTCAAAGAAACAAAAGTGACATCCAAGCAACTACGCAACAACAAGTTTTAACAAACAAAAACAAACGCAATGGTTCAAACGAAAATGGTACATACAAGGCAACATACTTACCACTAAACTATAAAGACAACATAACCACGAAACAAACACAGCGTACAAAAATCATGTCAAACATTCCAAAATAACCTGAGTTAAATCATGAACCACACCTAGCAAAAATTCATCAGTGGATGAAAAACACATAAAGGTGAGGATTTGACACTCATCCAACAATATTGCAAACAAAAGACTAAATTATACATTCATCCAAAAATTCACATTGAACATACAAAAGCAAGAATCACAAGGGCTTTTCAAGGTTGTAATGTGGGTTGGTTAACAAATAAGGGGTAATTCCTAAAGCTAATCGAAACAAAAACTTGCCTAAACCTAAGGGAGTGATCAACTTACAAAAATTCAAACACAAAATCTCAATCAAACTTATTCTTTCATCTCAAGTGTTACACGAAACACACCCTACTTATTAGCACAATTATTTGATACTCTTTTTGTTTTTCTTTTTCAAAACTTTTCTTTTTTTTTTCTTTCTTTTTCTTTTCTTTCTTTTTCTCTTTTTTCTTTCTTTTTATTTTCTTTTTCACAACTGCATAGCAACCAACAACGTAAGTGAGCAAACATTATTTTCCCCAACTTGAATTCAACTAACATCAATGTGTGAATACTCTCTACTTTCTAAAGTAAGGTAAAAATTCAAACAACAACACAAGGTTGAGGGTTCAAAAAAACAAGGATCAAAATCCATTCAAAAAGTGAACTAATACTCATAGAATAACATCAAGTTCAAAAACAACATGGATATTGATAAAAATGCTCAAAGAGGTTTAACAAATGCTCACACACTCACATGGTGAATTGACTATTTGGCCAAGTGGTTGTGATAAAAATGAAACAAGTGTCTTGATCGTTTTCATGCTTTCACATAATCAATACAAATAAAAGATTAAACATGATAAAATCTAGCTAAAACAAGAATGTTGGTACTCCACACATATATGAACAATGGAAAGCTTCCTCACACTTGAGGTAGGAACTAAAGTGATTTAATTCATGAACAAGTAGTACAAAAAAAATGAATGGCATGAAATTTGTAAAAAGTCTAAGTTTCATGTACATGTTATAGTCTAGAAAGCGATAAACACATACCTTGGAAATGTACCAAACTTTAAACAACATCATTACCATGCATTCGCAAGTTGAAACGATCAAACTTAGAAAAATCACCTCAAATTTCCTCAAGCTACTTAAAGCAAGCTCTTGGAAAAACACAAAAATTAACACATTAAAACAACTACTATGAACATACTAAAAGACCGGGTGAAATTGAATTAAATAAGTTGAAAAGTGAAGATTTGAGAATTTTATGAATTGGTCTAATTTTAACTTGTTTAACCAATTCACCAGACTACCTATACTAATACAATAAAAACAATAAAGAAACCAAAAACAATACAACATGCTTTATTTATGTCGTAAGCTCGACGCCTATTATTTACAAACCAACACGTTGCTTCGGAAGAGCCAAATGCTTTCACTCTCACCTTTGCTCCCATCTCTTCGAGCTCTAACCAAAACTACACATCTAACCACACTTTTGGAAAATGTGAAGAGAAACAAATATATACACTATATTCACAAGTATGCAAAACATGTAAAATTCAAAAATATGGTAAACATATACAAGTATTAATATAAACAAGTGAAAATAGACAATATATACGATATCTACAAAACTCAAAAACAAAGAAACTATCGCAATGCAAGCTAATAAAAACACCAATCCCCGACAACGACGTCATTTTACTGGTGCGGTAAAGCGGAAAGCAACAAAAGTTTTTGGAAGTATTTATCCGGTAAATTATCGTGTCCACATAGACTAGTGTTATTGAACTGTCGTTCGACAATTTAAATGTTATTGAGTTTGGGTTTAAAATGGATTTAAATTAAATACGGGAAACAAAACTTATGAATAGGAAAACAATTCATTCTTTGGAGAGTAGAGAACTCTAGGGTTTGCATTTCATCTACCCTATCAAATACTTAAAGTTACTACCCAGTTGTATGCAACCTAAATCACTCGTCAACATTATCATGTATCTCTCATACAGAGGTTATCTCTAACAAAGAGTGAGACATCGACTCTATTACTCGCGTCGGCGATCTCTCAGCGCAACACAAACAACACAGAAGCATTAAGTTCCAATACCCAAGTGAATATTAAGACTAAATCTATCTCTAGAATCTAGAACCTAATAGATGTTCATCCTAAATTCGGATTCAACCCGTCTATGTCTGCAACAACTCAATCTCAAATAAAGAAAGTAATCATCAACATTAATTGGTAAAATGAGTTTTATACAACACCATGAGCAATAAATATACATATAATCAAGGTAAACTTACATACAAACTCACAACAAATGGAAACTACAAAGGGAAGAGAGAAGAGGAATCAAAATATCTCGTTGTGACAATCACGACCCAAGAATCATCCACCCCTAATTGTCGAGTATCAACCTCCATTGATACTTTTCTAAACTCTAAACTATCAAAAATGAAGGTTTGATGAATTGGGAACAAATACCCCAAAACATAACCTAAAAATGTGTTTTTAGCCCTTTTAATGTGTTTCTGCCCAGAAAAATTAGCCCGGCGAAGCCCCGGTTCGTCCAACGAATTAAGACGGCCTTTTCTGCAGCTTCTGGCTCTTTTGATTTGCCTCAGCTTCGCCCGGCGAGCTTGGGGCGAGAGCTGACAGTACAGCAAAATCCTGCACTTGTTTTATTCATAACTTATGAACCGTAACTCCGTTCGAGGTCCGATCAGAAGCGTCAGAAAGCTTATTTAATGCTCTATATGAATATGAAATAATATTATTGTTTGAATACCTAAAAAATTAGAGAAAAACTATTAAACTCAATTACATTTATGCGATAACGTGATATATACACTATGATATAAAATATACAACATATGCACAAAAATTGAGGTTTATTGGTTGAATTAAGCCTATAAGTGCCAATTATTCACACTCAATATAACTCCAATTTAGAACTTATCAAGATTCAAACTTGAATTTTCAGCCATATATATAGCCTTTTCAGAAACTAGCTGTTGAGGAAGTGACTTGATCTAGTTTCTTTGCTCTTACTCCATAGTACAAGAGACATTGAATATGGATGCACAACAAATTATGAATCTAGTGTGTAACGCGTTTAACCTTTGAGTCTTCAAGAGGTTTTTTACTGATAGAATCGTTGGGAGCAGACGTCCGTAAATCATGTCAATCTTTCTTGAGCCTTGTAATCCTGCAGACTCTAGCTGACAAGCTGATAAGATAATACAACTTGCTTTTCTGCAGTAAGGAAAATCCACAGCTTTATCACCAACTCTAAATAGTACCAGATGTTGATATATAATTACCAAGTGTAGTAACTCGTCTGAATGTTGAGGCCTTTAGCTCAGAGTCTACGCCAAGCCACACTAACAATTGTTCTTCAGACTCTGCCACCAGAAGCTAGCAATGAAGCAACTCCAAGCGTGTCTAAGTAAAACAGATTTTGATTATTTATGTACAAGAACTAGAACCTGCATAAATAAAACATACATCAAATAAACCATTGTTCTTTTAATACTTTTGTTATCATCAAAACTAAAAAAGAATATGTCAAGAACAAATCTTGTTCTAACAAACTCTACCGAATTTAAGAAGTATTGTGAGGAGAATGGAATTAATCATGAGGTGATTGTTCCATACACTACTCAACATAATGGTCTTGTTGAAAGAAGAAATCAAACTTTGCTTGATATGAAGAGGAGCATGCTGAAGAAGAAGAATCTCCCTCACACATTGTGGGGAGAAGTTGTTGCCATGGTAGCATGTGTGCTCAACGGGTGTCCAACCAAGAAGTTGAAGGAATATGATCCTTTAGAGAAGTTGAATGGAGATAAGCAAAATGTGAGCCATTTGAAGGTGTTTTGTTATGTGTGCTACAAACATGTTCCAGATGCTAAAAGAAGCAAGTTGGATGACAGAAGAAGAGTTATATTGCTTGTAGGGTACCATAATATAGGTGCTTATAAGCTTTATTGTCCTGTCACTAACAAGGTTGAATTCAGCAGAGATGTCATTATGGAAGAATCAGAAGAGTGGGATTGGATTAAATCTCAATCCAACTCTAGTCGGTGTTAACACCTGAGTTGACTTTTGAAGATACTTCAGAATCTGAAGGTTATAAAGATGAGTCGGAATTAGAAGATGATTCTGAAGGTGACTCTGAAGGTGAATTTGATTATGATCCATATTCAGATGGTGATTCAGACTCTGGTAGAAATTCAGACTCTAGGAATATTCCAGAATCTGAAGGTGGTCATGCCTCTAAAGGTGGTACTTCTGAGATTCTAGCATCTAATACTGTTCCAGAGTTCAAATAATCTTCTAAACAAGTTCAGAGGCCACAAAGAATCAAAAACACTCCAAGGAGATTTGCAGAGTTTGACATGTTACAAGATACTGAAGTAGACTCTGAGGGAGAAGTAATTCAATGTGCCATGTTAGTAAACTCTGAACCAGTCAGTATTGAAGAAGTGCTCAAGAAGAAAGTGTGGCTGAAGGCCATGAAAGAAGAACTTAAAGCTATAGAAAGAAACAAGACTTGGGAGTTGACTAAGCTTCCAAAGAACAAGAAAGACATCAGTGTCAGATGGGTTTTCAAGGTGAAACTAAAGCCATATGGATCAATTGGAAAACACAAAGCAAGGTTTGTAGCAAGAGGATTTCTACATAAACCTTGGTTAGATTACTTTGAGGTGTTTTCTCCTGTAACGAGACATGATACAATCAGATTGGTGATTGCGATAGCTGCTAACAGGAATTGGCCTCTGATGCATTTAGATGTGAAATATGCATTTCTGAATGGTCCATTGCAATCAGACTGGTGATTGTGATAGTTGCTAATAGGAATTGGCCTCTGATGCATTTAGATGTGAAATATGCATTTTTGAATGGTCCATTGCAAGAAGAAGTATACATGTCACAACCTCCTGTATTTATGAAAAAGAATCAAGAAGGGATGATGTACAAGTTAATTAAGTGTTGTATGGAATGAAACAAGCTCCTAGAGCCTGGAATCTGAAAATTGATCCTTTTTCAAGCTCCAAGGATTCAGAAAGTGTGAGGTGGAATATGGCGTTTATGTTCAACATACTTTTGATGGAAATATGACTCTGGTGTGTCTGTATGTTGATGACATATTGCTAACAAGAAGTTGTGAACATGAGATAACTAAGTTTAAGAAGGTGATGATGAATGAGTTTGAGATGACTGATATAGAAAATATGACGTATTTTCTAGGGATGAAGATTATGTACTCTGAGAAGGGTATCATTTTGCATCAGTTGAAGTATTATCTCTTACCATGTTTCTAATGTAAGTTGCAAGTATCTTCAATAATCAAATTCTAATGGCAGGCATATAATTTATGGTTTGATTTTAAGATAGTACTATGTTACTTAATCTCCAGTTTTTTTCTTGTCAGGCTTATCTCTCAGATGAAGAATTTCACACCGATACGCACACCGAACTGAAAAACACTACAATCTATTTTGTAGTAGTGATTGCTGCTTTGGGTCTAAAACTTGTGACTATCTCACCTATTTTTTTCAGACCTTTACAAACTACCCCTTGTTGCACCCCAAAATTTGACCAACCGGGTCTCGTATCTGGCTCGATGTTTCGACGCATAACCGCATTCGCATCTGCATATCGCATACATTGCGTTGTTCATTTGTTTTGATTTTATCAGGGATCACAGCTCCCGTCTCGTATTTCAGTTGTTTTTTTATCAGTTTTAATCAGTAGAATTGATTTTTGGGATATTTCGGTGCCCGTTTATTTTTACCGATTATTTTTGTGTCGTTCGGTGCTCATTTTGTCCCTCTGGGAATTATTGTGATTTTTCTGGATTTTATAGGATTTTTTAGGGTTTAAATAGATTTTTATGGCATTTTTAGGGTTTTAAATAGATTTTAAATCATATATAGAATTTTATAGAAATAATTAGCTCTTAATCATTTTTAGGGTTAAAAGGATTTTTTTAATAGTTTTAATTCTTTTAAATAGATTTTTAATCTTTTTCAATATAGAATTTTTCTTATTAATAAATAGTTTTTGTTGATAGAAATTGAATGTTTTAATTTTAGATGCTATAAAGTAATATAGATTCTCTTTTAAGACTAATTGAATTTTTGAATATATTTTAGATATAGAATTAATAGATTTTCTTTTATAGAAATTGAATAGAATTTAATAGAATTTTTAGAATATAATATGGGTTTTTTCATTTTTTAATAGATAAATAGATTTTTCATTTTATTTTCTGTTATAGATTTTAATAGAATAATATAGTTTTATTAGGATTTTATTAGTTAGGGGTTAATTAGATTTAATGGTTGATTAGGGATTAATTAGAGTTAATGCAGTTTTTTTTTAAGTTTTTAATTCATTTTTCGTTTTGGGCTGAGTATCCAGATCCAATTCGCAGGCCCATTAGTGCAGAAATTGTCCAAGAGTGGTCCAAGAAATTTCCAGAATAATCCAGTTCGTTCTAGCATCTTCCAGCTTTTCCCAGTTCATCCCAGCACCTTCTAGAATGTGCCAGCGAGCTTCTCAGCTTTAAATAGCAGACGACACGTGTTGGCCAGGAGGATGACCCACGCTGCATCCCCAAGACCACGCCACCTCACCAATCCGTCCATCTCTCTCTGCCACGACCCACAACGCGTGGAAGCCATGCAGAGACCGCCCCCACTATCTCCCCACGTGGCGTCTCCCTACACCTCGCCTGAAAGCCACCACCGGCCGGCCTGCATGGTCGGCGGCCACCGTGCCGTCACCGGAGCCCCCATCTCCTCCAATCTCCGGTCACCCTTCATCCCTTCATCACCCTCAACCGTTTCCAACCGTCGCCGGAGATGCCACCGGAAAACTCATCCAACCTTCAAGAACTCCCCAGAAATTCATCTAGAATGAGGAATATTCATCGATCCTCTTTGTGACATTTCCAGAATCCCTCCAGAAGAAACATGCAACAGCCATTACCAATTAACCTTCCTCAACTAATCACCACCGGTGTTCATCCTCCATTACCATGTTCATCACTTATAAGCTTCATCAGATCTCCAGAAAGAAGCTCCAACCAGAACATGCAACACTCTTAATCCCAGACTCCGATCAAACCCTAATCTCCTCTAACGATCATCATCATCCAGAAAATGTTCAGCGAAGAAACCTTCAAACGACTGTTCGATCAGCGTCCCTCTAATGTTCTTCACCAAAATCCCAGAAGCACAACACCCAACCAGCTTCAAGAAATCTCCAGAGTACTCATCGCGCCTTCAAACAAGATCTTCATGAAGAACAAATCGTCATCGCATCAACAGGCGACCAACCGTTTATCATCAAGAACGTGGTTCATCTTCAACAAGCTTTCATCAACATTCATCATCCTTTCCATTTTCCAGTTTTAAGCATCCTCATCTGTGAATCTTCGTCAGGATTGGATCTTCAAGTTTGTTGATGATCAGATTCATGGTGCGTTTGGTTGGGGATCATTTGATAGAAAGAATACTGTGAGGGAGAGATTTTGAGACTGAGAGAGGATTTGAGAGGAAGATCGAGGAACGAGGGTGAGAAAGGGAGAACGGCGGCGCCGTGAAAGGAGGGAGAAAGAACATTCTAGGGTTTCAGAATGGAGAAGGAAGGAGAGGAAGAGATTGGGCTTAGCCGGGCCCAACTCCGTTTTTTTTGATACACACCACGTTTTTTTTCTGAGGAAGAGTGGGCTAGGCCCAACAGGTGTTTTACTAAGCCACGCCCCAGATTACTCAGCACCACCCCCCTCCTGCGTTTTTTTTTGAGGAAGAGTGGGCTGGGCCCAATTCTTCAGTTTTTATTTTACTTTCTTGTACACATCCCTTGTACCAGCATACCCCCTCCCCCCTATTTTTGTTTCTTTTATTCTTTTATATTTTTTTGCATGTATTGTTCATGTGGGAAAATAAATAAAAAACATATTTGGAAAAAAAGAAAAGAAAAGAATATTATTGAAAAATATTAGAAAGAAAGAGAATATAGAAAAAAAATGGAAAAAGAAATAAGAAAAGAAATAAAAGAAATATTAAAAGAAAAGGGAGAAATATGTTGAAAAAGAAAAGAAGAAAAAAGAAAAAATATTAAAGTGTCGATTTAATATTTTTTTAAGCATTTTCTTTTAGGTTCTTTCATAGAGATTATTTTACATCTTGTTAGGATAGTTTAGAAGCCCATTTGTTAGGGGGCTCTTTCCGTTCGATTTTTCAGGAAAGAATAGGATAGCATTTCCTAGGAGATTTATTTTCAATATGCAACCATTGTAATCATTTTTTCAAAGATTAATAAAATGAGATTTGAGCTGTGGTCCCGTAGTAGCCGAACTACAGCTGCTCTGATTCTTCGTACCAGACGAAGATATGTAGGCATAGGATGCGATATCCTAGCGAGCACACTAACGACTAACTTTTGTTCTCTCGCGGCTGTGCGATCGAGATTTTCCCGCTGACGACCAATTGAGTACCCTTTTTCTCTCTTGCCCAAGCGCATTTGAGACCAAACCATAGTTTTGCCCATAGGTTCCCGACCCTGTGAAACCAGTTGCTTTTCTCACTGCTGTGTGAGAATGTTTTGTTAGCCGTAGTTAGTCTGAACTACGTAAAGCTCTGATCTTCCATCCAGTGGAAGTACGTAGGCACAAGACGCGAGGTCTTGGCGAGCCAATTTTCCCCGTAGTCCCGAACTACGTTGACTCTGACTTTCTCCCTTGAGAATACGTAGGCATAGAGTGCGATGCTCTATCGAGTCAATTCCCTTCCGTTTAGATTTAGCAGCCGTAGATAAAATTGTTTTGCATCCAGTAGACAACCCAAGCAAGCGTGGATCCCGTCGAGTACGACGGATGTGAGGGGTGCTAATATCTTCCCCTTGCGTAACTGACTCCCGAACCCAGGCTATGGTTGCGATGACCATACCTTTTCCCCGTTTTTTTGCGAGGTTTACTTCGAGCGTTTCCTTTCCCGCTCTGAGGGATAAATAACGCACGGTGGCGACTCTTCTGTCAGCCGGCGCCGATTTTCGCAGTAGCGACAGCTGGCGACTCTGCTGGGGACTGTAATAGTTCCCTAGGGATCCAACGTCCCGAAAGCGAGTCAATTCGTGGGATCCAACGTCCCTTAAGAGAGTCAATCCTAGCGCTCGTTTGCTTATCTATTTGGGGCTTATTTATCGATATTATCTGTTGCTATTGGGGTGTTACGGGTGTTCTATGATATTGAGAGAAGCCGGACCTGGGCTTGGAGTGCACCTTAGAATTAGAGTGGAAATTAGTGGGCGCGTGCTTGCTTTGTAGGCACTAGTGTCTCATGAAATCCACGCTCAGACGAGGTTCATCCGGTTGGCTTCACTTTCAACCCTTTGGGTTGAGACGGTTGCTGGTTTGGTGAATTGTCGACTCTGGGAACCGATCATTTGGAAGTTAGCTAAGTGAGGCCTCTTCAGGACTTGATGATGCCACTCCTTCTGGGAATCGTATCGTCAGTTCTGAAAGTCTGTGACGCTGACGACCGCATAGGATGCCGTACCTTGTCAGATATAGGTCCACACCTGTGAGTGGGGGTTTTTTTTGTGCAGGAAACTTGACTTCCAACCTACCCGTTATTCTGGTCTTCTCTTCAGAGCAGCCGTGCTCCGTCAGCAGTGCAGCAGTATTTAAATTGTGTGGGAGCTGTGATCCCGTGTTTGTTGCATTGCATTGCATTTGCATAGGCATCTTCGCATCATATTGCATACTATTCGCCAGCTAGTCAGAGCTCTTATCCAGCCGTTATTTTGATTCTGAAGGTGAGTATTGAAGACGACCAAAGGGTTGAAGCAGATTTAAAGCAAACTTGATCAGAATCAAGCATCGGAGTCAGCTGACAGTTGTTGATAGCTATGTCAAAGAGCAGCTTCCAGTTTGTTGATACCTTGTCAGGTTTCACCGTGACGTCCAATCCTCTGTATGGATCTCCGCGCGACGAAGACTTTCCGCAAGTGAACAACCTTACTGCAACTCAGCCTGTGCAGCCATCTGTTGAAGACCAAGGTCTGCGTGAGCAGTTTGTTGTCCGAGGTGAACGTTCTCCTTCTGTTAATGTCTCAGACTACCAGGGTTTTGCCTTCCATGTGCCAAAACCCCGAAGAGAGGTCCCGACAGCCAAGAATGAAGACCCATTAGCTCCCGTGTATGCTGAAAGGTTTCGTGCATTAGAGGAGAGATTCAAAGCCTTGAAAGGTAAAGACGCTGTTACTCCTAGTGCTGCAGATATGTGTCTGGTTCCTGGCCTAGTGTTACCTCCGAAGTTCAGAATGCCGAGGTTTGAAAGGTACAAAGGAGATAGTTGCCCAAAACAACATTTGGTGATGTTCTGCCGAAGAATGACTTCGTTTGTGCACAACGACAAGCTGATGATTCATTGCTTTCAAGATAGTCTGACTGGGGCACCTCTGAGTTGGTACATGCAGTTAGAGCGTGATCAGATCCAATCATGGATGGACTTAGCCAATGCCTTTCTGAAGCAGTACGACTATAATCTTGAAGAAGCTCCTATTCGCATACAGCTGCAAGGGTTGTCTCAAGAGGACAAGGAACCTATCAGGAAGTATGCTCAGAGATGGAGAGAATTTGCTGGTAGAGTGCGACCACCGCTCCTAGACCAAGAGTTGAAAGACATGTTCGTAAACTCCTTGCAGAGCCCGTACTTCGAAAGAATGCTTGGAACCGCACCAAATTTCACTGAGTTGGTAAGGACGGGAGAGCACATCGAGTATGGTGTAAGGACTGGAAGAATCCCGTATGTTTCAAAAGGTCAGGCCAGTGAAACTGAATCTCTCTGTAGCTCTCAACCTGAAGATGAAGCTATGATCAATGCGGTCCTGACAAATGTTGGATATCCTCAAGTCGAATCGGTGAAATCTGTTGGTTCTCCGTCTTCTCAGCGGTCAGTATCTTTTGTGTCTCGTTATTCTGGACAGACAGCCGTGCCTGGGGCACCATACCAGGAACCTTATGTCGCTTCCATTGCAAATCAGCGAACTCGTGGCCGAGGTTATCAGAATCAGCGTCAGAATCAGAACAGACCTCGTAGCAATTTGGAACGAAGGAATGCTCCTTTTCACCCAGTGCCTATGCCGTATAGCCAGTTGCTACCATCTTTGACTCGGAAGTCTTTGGTGGAGCCGAAAGCTCTTAAGCCAGTTCCAGAACCTTACCCTCCTGGGTACAATCCCCACGTGCAGTGTGGTTATCATGGTGGCTCTCCGGGGCATTCGACGGAAGATTGTAAAGCATTTCAGGCGAAGGTACAGCAGTTGATTGATCAGGATCACATTTCCTTTCGAGAAGGGTTTCTGTTTGTTCATCCCAACCGCTCAGCTGTCTAAGCTCGTTAACTCGGAAGGTATTCTCCAGCAAAAGCCAGTGGTTCAGACAGGCAAGCGCCTCAGCATTGGCAGCTCTCAAGCTTTTATATCATTCGCATTTGTAGTTTCTTTTTCTGTTAGTTACTACCTGCCTTTAAGCATTGTATGTTTCGAATGATGATAATAATAAAGTGATTATGCATTTTTCTGAATTAGTTATGTCGTTGTCACTCATTTATTGCATTGCACTGACACTTGCATTTTTTCCACTCCACTTTTTCGCTGTGACTAGCAAAGTTAAAAGGGAGGATGATGAAACTGAAACTCATAACCGATGATCGTATGCTTTCAGATAAGACCGTACCGATGACGTACAAGGCATTGTTTCAAAATCCCCAAACACTGGAGATATAAGGAGTTAGTCCCTTGTTAACCACTTCGAGCCAGGAAGTAGAAGTTTTTTCGGACTTTTTTACCCTCACATCTTAACCCGGGGCAGGGTAGTTGTTAGTTAGCTTGACCGAGCGTTCAAGTCTTACAGAGGAGTGTTGTCTTTCGAGGACCAAACAGTTGATACCTTTCAAGAGGTCAAACCTCACCAATCAGGAGTGAGACAGTTACAATCCTTTCGGAGCAATCAAGACAACCAGTGTCACACGACTTTGTTCCAAAAGAAAGAAAGAAAGAAAGCCCGCTAAGTAAAAAAGGAAAGAAAAGCTAGAAAGCTAATACTTAGGCAAAAATCAGGGCATCCCGCTGGACTTCAAGAAAAATCGAAAAGAACTCAAAATGAGTCTGTCCAGGCAAAAGTTAGGGAATCGAAAGAATGAAAAAGAGGGATTAAAAAGAAAATTTTCCCCAGCAAATCACAAAGTCGTGTACACAGACACCAAAGCGAAGAAGGAGTAGCTATCACTCTGGAAGAAAAGCTTGTGAACTCCTTAACTGTAGGTCTTACTATTCAACACACCTCTCGAAGAGGCGAGCGCTTGTGCCAGGGTAACTGAACCTTAGGATCGGAGATCATCACGTAGAAGGGGTGGGTACAAATCAAAATTTGAGCCAAATATCCTTCGTTTCACGAACCGTGAACCCGACCACGATACAACCCTTAAAAGACCTAATTGAGGTAGGGATATTCTGAAGCGCATTACGATGAGGTTGAGTAACCTGACTCCTTATTGACTTGCTAGTCACATCCTTGTTGTATTTTCACTGACCACGTAAGCACTACGTTTGAACCTTGTTTCACTCGTCACTCACAATCATATGCATGTAAATGAGTGACAGCTCAAAAAAATTTTCAAAATCTGCATAATCACTGCATTAGGATTACCATTCATGAATAGACAATTTTAATTGCAGGTTAGTAGTTGGCATGAAAGAAATTCCAACAGAGAATAATCGAGCAGGACTGAGTAATTCAGTAGTCTGAACCAGAATGGTGTATGTTGTGAAGCCTTGTGAATCAGGGGCATTATCTTCCGGTGAGTTCGGAATCAGTTAGTCTGAGGACCAGTCCCGGAGCTTCAGTGGATCAGGGGCAGTTTTATTTGAGAAGCAGTTGATCAGAAGCGAGTTTTCTCGGGAAGCAGCTATTCAGAGCATTGAGATTTGAAAGCAGATGCTTCCAGTGGATAATCAGATCGGGTTGAGTCGCTCATCGCTCATTCAGGGGCAAGTCAGTTCAGAAATGATGAAACCATTCAGGGTAATAGGTGTCTAATGGAGATTGAATTCTGTTGTCGTACAGATACCAGAGCAAATATTCTCGAAGTCGTCTCGTAGCAAGCTGTTCAGAGCAATATTCCCAAGAGTTAGATTGGGGCAAGTTGAATTGTACTGGGGCAAGTTGTGCACGCCAGTCTTTTTATCCCCAGCTGAGTGTATTGGGGCAAGTTGTTCAAATCAGTTTGTTTATCCCCAACCGGAGTGGAGTATCGGGGAATCATGTCAGTACCCTTATCAAAAACCTGAACCTTTCAAATAAGAAGGTCTTGTTGTCGTTGGATCGTTATCCTGCAGTTTAAACCTGTTGTGTGTCAGCAACCAGTCGTTTCCAAAGTCCAGTTCTCGCCTGGCAAACCGGTAACCAGTTCTCGTCTGGCCCACCCTTCCGTAAGCAGCAGTTCCCGTCCTGGTGCAGTTTATTGTAAGCATCAGTTCCCGTCCTGGTGCAGTTTATTGTAAGCAGCAGTTCCCGTCCTGGTGCAGTTTATTGGTAACCAATTCTCGTTTGGTCACCGTTTCTTCAAGAGTTGTATCAGTTCTCGCCTGGTACATGTCATCGCGTAATCAGTTCTCGTGTGTTTTACCCTATGTGTTATACCAGTTCTCGCCTGGTGCACGTCAACTTTCAGCCAGTTCTCGCCTGGTTGTCTTGTTCTTAGTCTGTTATCCAGTCAGCCCGTCTGATGGACAAAAACACAAAATCAATTCTCGTCCGATAATCAATTTTCCTATCAGTTCTCGCCTGGTAGTCTACCTTTGAATGCTAGTTCTCGTCTAGTATTTCTAGTATTCTCCACTGTGTACATAGTCCATGTTTATTCTAAACCAGAAAAAACAAAAGAACCTAAAGGTATCTGACACAGTATTTCCCAATGACCCGTATGTTGTCATGTTTCCCGATACGAAGCTCGATTGATGCCAAGTGCTCCGAGTAATGTTTGAATTCCTTGTGGATGTTGTTAAATCAGAATTGCCACTCTTCAGCAGATGAAAGTTGCTTATTACCCCCGGAAGAGTCGAGATTGTCTTTTACCCCGTATCAGAGTAGGATCAGGAGTATCTGCAGCAGATTAAGATTGATATCCTCGATAGTATGAGCATTTCCAGCAGTGTGCTGCGTGCAATCAATCCCAGCTTGGGTCAATCCCCGCGGAGTACAATCAGTTGCCAATGGTTTGAGGAGAGCATTCCCGAGCAGAGTTGTCTTTCTTTCCCCAGTGAAGTCGCCCAGCAGGGTTGCCTTTTCATTTCTCCAGCAGAACAGTTATCCTCAGCGGATTTGATTTCCCGTTTCCAGCATTTATTTTGCTGAGATGGTTCGGTGACTTCGGTTCATCCCCAGTAGAGTTGGCGTTACCTTCGGCATTTATTTTGCCAAGTGGTTTTCAGACCTGGTGTTCTCTGGCAGCTCGAGCTTGCATTAGCAGTCGCATATATATAGTCATTGCATCTATCAAGCATATAACATTTCCATGCCGTCTGGGCATCGCATTTTCAAACAAAACGCATAGCATATTCATGTCATATAGGACATTGCATCATTTCAAGCATACGCATGTCGAAACATGGACCAGAATGGTTACCTATTGGATTTCGAATTTGTTCACCTGCAGAGTTGTGTGGTTCAGCTTCTCTTCCCCAGCGGAGTGATTCTTCATTTGGTTGTTATATCAGCATCGAAAAAAACAACAACAACGAAGATTGACATATATCAGATTTCTGAAGCTGCGGCCTATTGACAGAATGGGTGCCAAGCAGTCGATTCAGAATTCCCCCAGGAGAATTGTCCTCAAGTTCGCAGTGAACTGTGACTTGACCAGATTTGATCCCATGAGAGAGATGGGAATCGAGTCGTTTGCTTTCCCGAAGCATTATTTCAATACTTGTGGCGTTACACAGGTGTTGAAAAGGAGAAGAAAATTGTATCAGAAAATTGACCAGATGTTGCCGTGACAACCAAACTTCAGTTTATTGGAAGCTATTCCTCAAGCAGCTTTGCAGTATATTCTTGCGGTTGGCAAATTTCAGGGTTCCATTTGTATTCAACCGTCATCTACCTTGAATGTTTGAAGGCTGAGCGCTCTTCACCCATTCAGGTCGAAGTCGCTTGAATAGGGGCAGCTGTTGCACCCCAAAATTTGACCAACCGGGTCTCGTATCTGGCTCGATGTTTCGACGCATAACCGCATTCGCATCTGCATATCGCATACATTGCGTTGTTCATTTGTTTTGATTTTATCAGGGATCACAGCTCCCGTCTCGTATTTCAGTTGTTTTTTTATCAGTTTTAATCAGTAGAATTGATTTTTGGGATATTTCGGTGCCCGTTTATTTTTACCGATTATTTTTGTGTCGTTCGGTGCTCATTTTGTCCCTCTGGGAATTATTGTGATTTTTCTGGATTTTATAGGATTTTTTAGGGTTTAAATAGATTTTTATGGCATTTTTAGGGTTTTAAATAGATTTTAAATCATATATAGAATTTTATAGAAATAATTAGCTCTTAATCATTTTTAGGGTTAAAAGGATTTTTTTAATAGTTTTAATTCTTTTAAATAGATTTTTAATCTTTTTCAATATAGAATTTTTCTTATTAATAAATAGTTTTTGTTGATAGAAATTGAATGTTTTAATTTTAGATGCTATAAAGTAATATAGATTCTCTTTTAAGACTAATTGAATTTTTGAATATATTTTAGATATAGAATTAATAGATTTTCTTTTATAGAAATTGAATAGAATTTAATAGAATTTTTAGAATATAATATGGTTTTTTCATTTTTTAATAGATAAATAGATTTTTCATTTTATTTTCTGTTATAGATTTTAATAGAATAATATAGTTTTATTAGGATTTTATTAGTTAGGGGTTAATTAGATTTAATGGTTGATTAGGGATTAATTAGAGTTAATGCAGTTTTTTTTAAAGTTTTTAATTCATTTTTCGTTTTGGGCTGAGTATCCAGATCCAATTCGCAGGCCCATTAGTGCAGAAATTGTCCAAGAGTGGTCCAAGAAATTGCCAGAATAATCCAGTTCGTTCTAGCATCTTCCAGCTTTTCCCAGTTCATCCCAGCACCTTCTAGAATGTGCCAGCGAGCTTCTCAGCTTTAAATAGCAGACGACACGTGTTGGCCAGGAGGATGACCCACGCTGCATCCCCAAGACCACGCCACCTCACCAATCCGTCCATCTCTCTCTACCACGACCCACAACGCGTGGAAGCCATGCAGAGACCGCCCCCACTATCTCCCCACGTGGCGTCTCCCTACACCTCGCCTGAAAGCCACCACCGGCCGGCCTGCATGGCCGGCGGCCACCGTGCCGTCACCGGAGCCCCCATCTCCTCCAATCTCCGGTCACCCTTCATCCCTTCATCACCCTCAACCGTTTCCAACCGTCGCCGGAGATGCCACCGGAAAACTCATCCAACCTTCAAGAACTCCCCAGAAATTCATCTAGAATGAGGAATATTCATCGATCCTCTTTGTGACCTTTCCAGAATCCCTCCAGAAGAAACATGCAACCGCCATTACCAATTAACCTTCCTCAACTAATCACCACCGGTGTTCATCCTCCATTACCATGTTCATCACTTATAAGCTTCATCAGATCTCCAGAAAGAAGCTCCAACCAGAACATGCAACACTCTTAATCCCAGACTCCGATCAAACCCTAATCTCCTCTAACGATCATCATCATCCAGAAAATGTTCAGCGAAGAAACCTTCAAACGACTGTTCGATCAGCGTCCCTCTAATGTTCTTCACCAAAATCCCAGAAGCACAACACCCAACCAGCTTCAAGAAATCTCCAGAGTACTCATCGCGCCTTCAAACAAGATCTTCATGAAGAACAAATCGTCATCGCATCAACAGGCGACCAACCGTTTATCATCAAGAACGTGGTTCATCTTCAACAAGCTTTCATCAACATTCATCATCCTTTCCATTTTCCAGTTTTAAGCATCCTCATCTGTGAATCTTCGTCAGGATTGGATCTTCAAGTTTGTTGATGATCAGATTCATGGTGCGTTTGGTTGGGGATCATTTGATAGAAAGAATACTGTGAGGGAGAGATTTTGAGACTGAGAGAGGATTTGAGAGGAAGATCGAGGAACGAGGGTGAGAAAGGGAGAACGGCGGCGCCGTGAAAGGAGGGAGAAAGAACATTCTAGGGTTTCAGAATGGAGAAGGAAGGAGAGGAAGAGATTGGGCTTAGCCGGGCCCAACTCCGTTTTTTTTGATACACACCACGTTTTTTTTCTGAGGAAGAGTGGGCTAGGCCCAACAGGTGTTTTACTAAGCCACGCCCCAGATTACTCAGCACCACCCCCCTCCTGCGTTTTTTTTTGAGGAAGAGTGGGCTGGGCCCAATTCTTCAGTTTTTATTTTACTTTCTTGTACACATCCCTTGTACCAGCATACCCCCTCCCCCCTATTTTTGTTTCTTTTATTCTTTTATATTTTTTTGCATGTATTGTTCATGTGGGAAAATAAATAAAAAACATATTTGGAAAAAAAGAAAAGAAAAGAATATTATTGAAAAATATTAGAAAGAAAGAGAATATAGAAAAAAAATGGAAAAAGAAATAAGAAAAGAAATAAAAGAAATATTAAAAGAAAAGGGAGAAATATGTTGAAAAAGAAAAGAAGAAAAAAGAAAAAATATTAAAGTGTCGATTTAATATTTTTTTAAGCATTTTCTTTTAGGTTCTTTCATAGAGATTATTTTACATCTTGTTAGGATAGTTTAGAAGCCCATTTGTTAGGGGGCTCTTTCCGTTCGATTTTTCAGGAAAGAATAGGATAGCATTTCCTAGGAGATTTATTTTCAATATGCAACCATTGTAATCATTTTTTCAGAGATTAATAAAATGAGATTTGAGCTGTGGTCCCGTAGTAGCCGAACTACAGCTGCTCTGATTCTTCGTACCAGACGAAGATATGTAGGCATAGGATGCGATATCCTAGCGAGCACACTAACGACTAACTTTTGTTCTCTCGCGGCTGTGCGATCGAGATTTTCCCGCTGACGACCAATTGAGTACCCTTTTTCTCTCTTGCCCAAGCGCATTTGAGACCAAACCATAGTTTTGCCCATAGGTTCCCGACCCTGTGAAACCAGTTGCTTTTCTCACTGCTGTGTGAGAATGTTTTGTTAGCCGTAGTTAGTCTGAACTACGTAAAGCTCTGATCTTCCATCCAGTGGAAGTACGTAGGCACAAGACGCGAGGTCTTGGCGAGCCAATTTTCCCCGTAGTCCCGAACTACGTTGACTCTGACTTTCTCCCTTGAGAATACGTAGGCATAGAGTGCGATGCTCTATCGAGTCAATTCCCTTCCGTTTAGATTTATCAGCCGTAGATAAAATTGTTTTGCATCCAGTAGACAACCCAAGCAAGCGTGGATCCCGTCGAGTACGACGGATGTGAGGGGTGCTAATACCTTCCCCTTGCGTAACCGACTCCCGAACCCAGGCTATGGTTGCGATGACCATACCTTTTCCCCGTTTTTTTGCGAGGTTTACTTCGAGCGTTTCCTTTCCCGCTCTGAGGGATAAATAACGCACGGTGGCGACTCTTCTGTCAGCCGGCGCCGATTTTCGCAGTAGCGACACCCCTCTTCAATCCTTCACCCCACAAGATCTACCAAATGACAAAGCATGTTCATCTGAAGCAACCTCTGATCAAAATATCTAATCTGATCAATTTGAAGTTGAACATGTAACCCAAGATCAACCAGAAACTCCAATTTAACTCTTAACTAACCCATAACCTACATCTGAAACTCAACCTCAACCCTCACCTCAACTAGAACTCCAACCTACACCCCAACCTTCACTCATTCTACACATCAGCCTCAATCAAGCTTTGTTCCGTATCAACCCCAAGTTCAAATTACATATGAATCTCATACTGAAATAGAACAAGCTTCTTTGGAGCAACATCCGCCTGAAACCACCCTAAACCACACCATTCAAGAAACTCCATCCTCTGACCATCATCCATCTCTAATTAGAAATGACGTTGTCTCAAAAGCTAGCACATCATTCCTTTCCACTCCCTCTCACATTTCTTTTCAATGATAATCTCACATTTCTTTTCAATGATCCTGTTAGTTACTCGCAGAACTTCGATGAAGGAATTCGGCTCGACGAAGAACCTCGACGACTTTCACATGTTTGTCAAGATGTTAGGTGTGATTTATATCGTTAATGTTAGTATATTAGTTGTTATGCCGGTGGTTTAGTTTTTTTGTTGATTCAGTATGGGCTTGTTTAGAATTGATATGTAATTTGGATATTAATCAGCTACTGATTGTCGCTACTGCGAAAATCGGCGCCGGCTGAACAGAAGAGTCGCCACCGTGCGTTATTTATCCCACGGGAGGGAAAGGAAACGCTCAGAGTAAACCTCGCACAACACGGGAAAGGTATGGTCATCGCAACCAAAACCTGGGTTCGGGAGTCGGTTACGCAAGGGGAAGGTATTAGCACCCCTCACGTCCGTCGTACTCGACGGGATCCACGCTTGTTTTCGGGTATGGATTGTTATTCTATCTACTCTACAGGTCAAGGGGTTAAAAGAAAATAAAATGACTCGGCAAAGTATCGCACTTTATGCCTACGTATTCCCGTCTGGAACGAGAAATCAGAGTCAACGTAGTTCGCCTACCTACGGGAAAGGAGGGGAAGGTTGCTCGCTAGGATATCGCATCCTATGCCTACGTACTTCCACACAGCATGAAAGATCATAGCAAACGTAGTTCGGGCCACGTACGACACAAGCTTGTCTTGGTTGATTTTATTCCTTCTGAAAAGGTTTTTCTGATTAACAGTCCAAGAGGACAAAAATGACGTCTTGATGAGTTCACATTCTTTTACGGAAGAAGTGTCTTTTATTGTGTTTGAAATCTTTATGTGTTTTTCTGTTTGTTTTGAGAAAGAAAGAGACGGAACTCTAACCTACGGTTGCGAAGGGAAACAAGCTAACCTAATGTTATCATGCATGGGTTAAGACCTAGTGTCTATCATGCTCCTCTCTTGCGCAGAGAGAAACAGAGATCCTACGGGATAGGCAGAAACAGAAACAATAACAGATATATACAGTAAAACAGTAAAATGCATGGATGCAACAGCACAAGCGAGGCAAGGGAGTACCACTCAACCTCGAACCTAGAAAACAATAGGCGAAAGTGAACAGGCTTCACTTTCAACCCAACAGGGTAAACAGCAAACAATACAGTCAGGAAAACCAATCAATACATCAAAAATGAATAACAGCAGAAAGAATAAACAGCATCAGCAGCTCTGAAACAACATCTGACTTCAAGCAATCTCCAATCAGCTACAGGCTTCAACCAGCATCAATCTCCATCTTCATGGCCTTCTGACAAGGGCTTTGATCATCAGTCTTCCATCTGCAATGGCTTTTCTTCAAACTCAAACCTCCAGGATGAGGGATCAGTCACAAGAGTGAATTGAGTGTTAAGCAATCAGCTGACTACCAAAGGTGGTGAACAAACTGCTTCTAACACAAGAGACATTTTCTCTCAAGAGTTCTATCTCATAGACACCATCACCAAGCCTTCCAAAGGAAGGGGGTGAGTGTCTTAGAGAGACTCTGAATCACAGAGAAGAATGGATGCAGACAAGGCAATCCATGTTTGAGAAACAATCATTCTAATCTAGAGCTCTGCCTAGCTCCTAAACCCTAGTCTCCTCAGCAACTGCTAGCAAGAAACTCATCCTCAACTCTGACAGTTGATCTTCAATCTTTTGAATCTCCAATAGCTTCTCCTCCACAAATCTTCAGCTTCCCCAGGGCCCCAGACAAACCCAATACCCATACAAACAATCAATAAACCCCAGAGGGCACACCACACCAAACAACAGATATACAGACAGTAATAATAGCAGTAGGGGAATCCTAACTGTTCTCTAAGGGATCTGATAACTACCCATAGCCCCTATAGTCCCATAACTAATCTATTCAAACCCTAAGTCCTAAGGGAGAAAATTGAACTTCCTAAGTTGTCACCTAAAACCCTAGTTTTGTTCATGATATTCAAGCATTTATTAATCACCTAAAATTAACTCCTAAAAATGGGAACTAAAATATTTCTACAAGCTTAATATCTCATCTAAACAATATGAAAAGAATGATCAAAAAATATCAAAGCATGTGAGAGAACAAAAATCATAAAAATGATGCATGAAATGAATTATTTAATATGACATTTATTTTAGAAAATATGAAAAAAATATGAAATAAAACTAAAAATGAAATTTTATTTTTCTATAATATTCTAGACATTTTAATGAAAACATGGTAAAAAGAATGGATTAAAAAGCATTTTTTATGAATTATTTATGAATTTTCAAAGATGGTAAAATATTAAAATGAAATTAAAAAAAATGAAATGAATTAAATGAGCCAGAGGGGTATGAATAGAACTTCGCTCAGTTCAAATCAGGATGGGCCTCATAAAAGGGGGGTGCTGGTAGCGCTTCTGGCTTAAGCCCAATACCACTCTGAATCAATGGAATAAAAGAGGAGCGCTGGGGGTGAGAAAAGCAGCGAAAACACGTTGAAATGGTTTGGGCCTAACACATTGGGGGTGGGGATAGCACAAGAGTCTCAGGCCCGCCCGTTTCAATTAATGAAACGGTGCGTTTTGGCCAGCGCTTCTCCCTCCAATTTTCAGATTGAATGACAGCCCTTGGATCACGCCCAAAAGTCAAGAGTCCTACACTCATTGAACGGCTATGATTATCTCTTCTTCCTCATTCAACCTGAAACCTAGGGTTTCTGCCATGCGAGCTCATGCACGAGCTACCTTACACCAAACTGTTCTCATCCTACACGCCATGAATCTTCATGCTGTAAACATGAAATCTGCTCCAAATCTCTCCCTCTACCATCCTAGGGCATCAATTCACTTTGAATTTCACCACAACAACAAACACGATTGGATCAACATTCGGTCTCCATGGAAATGCACTGATACGAACCTTCACCATTCTTCCCCAACTTAGCCTAAATTAAACTACATCTAATGGAGATTAACATATGCTATCAAGCCACAATTATAACACACTAATCTAAGAGATATAAGCACCAACAGATTATGGCACCTGTCACTAACCATCACCAAATCTCTCCAAATTCATCTAACTTAATCTCCTAACCACCTAGATCAATTCTACACTAACAAAATCATGCCTAACTAACTGGATCAAGCAGTTTGAATGAAAACTTACCTTGTGCAAAATCTTGCAAACAGCTATGGAGATTGATGATTTGAGGCTTCCAAGGCTTGAATCTTGATCAAATTACTCAGGTATAGATTCTGTATGCAGTGTTGTGATGATTCTTTGCTTGAATTATGCTGTCCACTTGCAACTTCAATCTTGATGCTCTTGAAAAAAAGTGCTCGAAAATGGATGATTCACACCAAAACTTTGCTTCAATTATGATCTATGATGATGATGGAGTCAGATTGAGTTGATTTTGATGAAAGTTGATGAAGGTTTTGAGAGAATTACAATGAAACTCCAATGAAAAAGTGTGAGAAATTTTGTGGAATTCTTGGTGCAAATGAGGCCAACCCTTGCCAAATTCTCCTTTCATGAATATATAGACCCCAAATGAACATTCTAGATCCATCTTGCACATTCCCTTGTTTTCAAACTTTGGCTCATTTTTGATTATGTTTCTTAAATGATAAGCAACCATGGATAACTTCATTTTTCCCTTCTAAACTCAAAACAGTGTGTGAACCATTGTTCTTAGAATTGTTTTTCCATTCAAAATCATATATTGGAAGTCTCCATTTGGACTTGGAAATCTCCCAAACCATTTTTCACTTTGAAATCATTCACTTTATAAGCCTTTTTAATTCATATTTTGACCAATTGTGTAACATCATGCTATGAGCTTCTCCAATAACTTGTGACCTTCTTTCTAGACTTAAAATCCCATTTGGAGCAAGTTTGATGTTGTAAGTTTTTCCATTTGAGGCCTCCTTGTATGAGTTTTGGGTATAGGTTAAAATGACCTGTAATTCACAAATGCCCAAAATACCCTTTGCTTGTCAAGACCATAAGTTGAGTTCTACACATCATATGAAGGCATACCATACCATTCTAGAAAGCTAAGACAATGAGGAACAATTCTTATGTTGACCAAGAATTCATTTGAAATCTCCTTGAGGGGCAAAACTAGCTTGGAAGTCAAGTCACTTTCACAGACAAAAGTTCAGACACCTCAGATGACCTGTAACTTGTAAAGACCATAACTTGAGTTCTATAAATCTCCTTGAGGTCTTCCACCACTCAAATTAAAGGTATTGAGATCCTCTACAAGTTTCATGTTGGCCAAGAAGCCATTTGAAGCTAGCATTTTGACTTATCTTGCTTGGAAATTTGACCTAAACTAGGGGATTTTACAGAGAAACCCTAATTTAGTAACTCCTCTTCTCCTTGATTTCTCTTGAATTCTCCTTGTCATATCTCCATATCCTTCTTCTCCATGTCAAATTATGAACCCCACATCTCTCCAATAGCCTTGAATGCCCTTCAAATCAGTCAATTGACCTAGGATTGACCTAGGGTTGACCCAGATGAAACCCTAGTTGACTGTCTTCAACTATAGCTCTTGTGCTTTCATCAATGACTTGTTTTCTTCTCCAAATGACTTTATAAGTCTCTCATAAGGTCTAGATGCTCTCCATGCTTTCATTTCACATCCCACAACCCTCCTGTTGATCCTCAGATATCCTCAGCTAGGAGGTAGACTCAAGGCTTGCTCTGCTGAACTCTTTTGCTTTCAAATTCTTTCCTGATGACTTGAGTAGGGTGGAATTAGGATAATAACCTCTTGCTAGGCCTCTAGAGATGAAAGTAATGATTGGTCCCCTGTTGAATGACTTGCTATGCTTATGCTATGCAGATGGTTAGTCTATGTACATGACTCTATATGCAAATGCTAATGACAATGAAACATAAACCCAGGAATAAGGTTGGGCAAATTTTAGGGTGCAACAGCTGCCCCTATTCAAGCGACTTGGACCCGATTGGATGAAGAGCCCGGAGCCTTCAGACATTCGCGGTACGAGACGGTTGAATACTAGTAAAACCAGAAATTTGCCAACCGCAGAAATAAACTGCGCTCCTGCTTGAGGAATAACATTCGTCAGCTGAATCTGACTGTTACGATAACCCACTGATCTTGCGCGACCGTGCTGGGGGTTGTCTTCATCGTTCTGAAGAGAATTCTGTCATAACCTTTTGCTTACTTGTCCACGTGAGGACTCTGTCTGTCGTCGATACGAAGAAATCTCAACTAAATCTGTCCACGTCAGGACTCCACTTACTGTCAACCCAGAAAAAAACTCGGCAACTCCGCTGGGGATAATTCGTCCGCATTTCCATAAATTGAATCGCCCACGTTAGGAAAAACTCTTCCACGTTAGGAGTAACACCTGTCCACGTTAGGAATCAAAACTCTGTATCTGTCCCTGTCAGGACTAACCCTTTCATCTTTCCACGTTAGGAAACCATCTTCTTTCCGCGTAAGGAGAACTATGTCAATCTGTCCACGTAAGGACTCCAATACCACTTGCCATGTCCGCGTCAGGACTCCAACCTTTCCACGTAAGGAATTCCACTTTGGTGCTGAATCTGTCCACGTAAGGACTCAACTTCTCGAATCTGTCCACGTCAGGACCCCAATTTCTCCGCGTAAGGAATAAACTTCTTCTTCCACGTTAGGAATATCTTGATATGATCTGTCCGCGTGATGACTCAATCTTTCCACGTAAGGAATAAACTCATCTTTCCACGTAAGGAAACCATTTTTCTTCCACATAAGGAATGCTCTTGATATGTCCACGTAAGGACTCTGATCTTTCCACGTCAGGAATCAATTCTTTCTCACTTTGTCCGCGTCAGGACTCATTTTTCCACGTAAGGAATGCCATCTTAACCTGTCCACGTAAGGACTCTCTTTTTCCACGTTAGGAATACTGTTATTTCCACGTTAGGAATCACTTCTGATACGTCCGTGTATGGACTCCCTCTTTCCACGTTAGGAATAATAATCTCTTTGATCTGCCCGCGTTAGGACACTGATCTCGTCTTGATTTATCCACTTTAGGACTCAGGCGTCTTCGACTCACTGAGGAAATAAGACTTGTCCGCGTAAGGACTCACACCTTCGACTCACTGGGGAAATATCCGCGTTAGGACTTACACTTTGCCAACAACACGAAGAAGGATAAATTTGTCCACGTCAGGATTCTTGTATCTTGTCATCACAAAGAACTACAAACTTGTCCACGTCAGGACGCACATTTCACCATTACGAATAAAGATATCTGCTGGACACAAATAATCCACGTCAGGACACCAACACGAAGAGTAACCAATCTTTTTTTTTGTCAACGTCATGACCTCCCTTTCTCCAAATTTCGGGGGACCGAATCTATCCACGTCAGGATTAACACACCTTACCAATCCTGGTAAAACAAACCTGTCCACGTTAGGACGCCCCCTTCTGAAAAAATCCCGTCATTCCAGGAGTAAATGGTCCACGTCAGGACTTAATTCTTCAATGATCCTCACCCACAAACTTCTTAGCGCTGACGCGACAGCGACTTTGAGATGAACTCTACTGGGGATGTCCGAAAACCAACTATCGGACGCCTGCTCTGATAACCGGCGGTGGTCTCTGAAATTCTGATTCATGCGACCCGTTGATGACAAACAAACTCTGCTTGGGGATAAGAAGACACTTATCCTGGCCACTCTGGCTGGGGAAAATCAGATACATTTGCATAAATGACTCTGCTGGAGACAAAGAGAGTTTTATCATGATAACTCTGTGGGGGAATACCGCCGAAACTGACATTGTCATTGAATATCTCCTGCCGAGATCTTGACTGTTTGGTGATTTATTTGAGCAAGAGCTCTCTCCACCTGAACTACTAGAGTACAGAAACTGCTTCAGCAAAATAAATGCTGGAAGGGTAACGCCGACTCGCCGGGGATAGCCTGATGCTACAAAATTATTCCAGCAAAATAAATGCTGGTAGGATGAAGTCGCCCCTGCTGGGAAGTTGGGAACTCAAACCACACGTCTTGTTGAAGTAACCCCCTGCTGGGGAATATAACTCTGCTGGGGAATAGCAGATGCGCCTGATATGATTGAGCCTCTGCTAGAGAGTGAACTAATATCACACGGGTATCTCTGATAAAAGAAATGACAGGAACCGCCATCAACTCTGCTTTGGAGAGTCTTGACCTTCGAATTCCACTGGAAGGAAAGAACATTTACTGAAGAGAACTCCGCTGGGGATGACTGGATTCTCTTGGGGAAAATTAACTGACTCCACTGGGGGAGAGTGCCTGACCCTGCGGGGAAAAATGAACCTGTCTGAATACAGCCTTACGATCTTGGAATCGCCAAATTCTGCTGAGGACGAGTAACTTCTCTGGAGCACGTCCTTTGGATAAGCTACGGCTAGCTGGAGAATTCCATCCTTCTTCAGGAAGAACATGCCTGACCTGCGTGGGGATCAAGCCTTTCACTATTGCAATCTTTTGATCACCTTCCTCGTACAGTTATGAAACCTGCAACGACACAAACAAGACACGGCAAGCCTATGCAATCCAAATCGATTCAGGTTAGTGACGTTACACTCAGTTAATTCAAAGCTTTAACAATTGTTGGCAAGGGCCAGTGATGTTATACTCATGCTAGCTTCAATAAACTTAGGCGTTTTATCATGCGCAAAACAGTAAAGAACAGGCATCAAGTACTGAATAACACATTTTCATTGATTGGGCCCCTGAATGGGCGGAGTTTTTGTACACGGGATGTAACTCCTGAAAAGAGGAAGCTACACAAAGCAAATATACAAGTATGCAAGTATTCACAAGAAGCATAAATATTGACAAATTAAATTTTGTACACATGTCGGCAACTGGATGCAGATGAACATCACGAACTGATCCTCCCATGACTCGTCCGACTCTAATGCTTTCCCGGTATCCGTCTTCTGAAGAGGTTGTATCCGATAACTAATTCCTCAAATATATTCTCCCGCACTGATGCTCATTGAATACCAAATTCGGACCGCAGTCATTTGCTTTTCTCATCCCTAACTTTTGCGTGAACCGCCCTTTACGGGTTTTCAGTTCACCGGGATACCCCTTTTTTGCCGAAGCCGCCCAGTGTAGGTTTTCAACTTCGCGGGTGTACATTTTTTCAATTTTATCCCTAACTTTTGCCCGAACCTTTCATTCTGTTTTTTGGTTCGCCAGGATGCCCCATTTTTGCCTGGACTCTCTTTTTTTTGCCCAGCGGGTCTATTTTAAGCAAAGTATTTTTTAACTGCGTCCGAATTCACAGGTGATGCAAAGTCTTCCCCGTCCATGGTGGACAACAATAAAGCTCCTCCTGAAAAAACCTTCTTGACAACGTATGGCCCTTCGTAATTGGGGGTCCACTTGCCCCTGTGATCTGCTTGCGGCGGGAGAATCCTTTTCAGCACAAGGTCGCCCGTCTGAAAGCTTCGCGGAAGTATTCTCTTGTCGTACGCTTTCTTCATTCGTCTTTGATATAAACGACCGTATGCCAGAGAAGCTAGCCTCTTCTCATCCATCAAACTCAGTTGGTTCAATCTGTTCGTTACCCATTCTGCCTCGTCCAGCTGAACGTCTCGCAATACCCTCAGAGAAGGGATCTCAACCTCCAATGGTAATACCGCTTCCATTCCGTATACCAACGAGAACGGAGTTGCCCCGGTTGATGTGCGTACCGTCGTACGATAACCGTGCAAAGCGAAAGGTAGCATTTCATGCCAATCTTTATAAGTCACCACCATTTTCTGGACTATCTTCTTGATATTCTTATTGGCCGCTTCGACAGCGCCATTCATCTTGGGTCGGTAAGGGGAGGAGTTGTGATGTTCGATCTTGAAATTCTGACAGAGCTCCTTCATCATTTTGTTGTTCAGATTAGAACCATTATCCGTGATTATCCGCTCGGGAATTCCGTATCGGCAAATGATATCTCTTTTGATGAATCTAGCCACCACTTGCTTCGTTACATTTGCATAAGACGCTGCTTCCACCCATTTGGTGAAATAATCGATTGCTACGAGGATGAACCGATGCCCGTTAGAAGCCGTCGGCTCGATCTTTCCAATCATATCGATTCCCCACATTGAGAATGGCCATGGAGATGACATCACATTTAGAGGACTCGGAGGCACATGTATTTTGTCAGCATATATTTGGCACTTGTGGCACTTTCTTGCAAATTTGAAACAATCAGTTTCCATCGTCAGCCAAAAATAACCTGCCCGCAGCAGTTTTCTCGTCATAGCATGCCCACCAGCATGCGTACCAAAGGCACCTTCGTGAATTTCCTCCATGAGAAGCTTTGCCTCTTTTTCGTCTACACAACGCAACAACACCAAGTCGTGGTTCCTTCTGTATAAGACACCATCCGGGTTCAAATAGAAATTACCCGCTAATCTCCTGAGAGTCTTCTGATCTTGACTGGATGCCCCAGCCGGATACTCTTTATTCTTCAGGAAATTAAGGATATCAAAATACCACGGTTTGCCATCAGATGCTTCATCAATAGCAAATACATAAGCTGGCCTGTCCAACCGAGAGATAGTGATTTGGGGAGCTTCGTTCCAGAAATTGACCTTGTACATGGAAGACAAGGTGGCAAGGGCGTCAGCCATTTGATTTTCTGCCCGCGGCACATGATGCAATTCAACTTTGTCAAAGAAAGGCAACAATCTCCTTGCATAATTCATATAATGTATCAAATTGGGCTGCCGTGTCTCCCATTCCCCTTTGATCTGATTCACTACCAGAGCTGAGTCTCCGTATACGTCTAAATGTTTGATTCGCAAATCAATGGCTTCTTCAAGCCCCATTATACAAGCTTCGTATTCGGCCTCATTGTTGGTAACAGCAAAGGTCAATCGGGCAGTAAACGGGATGTGCGACCCGTGCGGCGTAGTGATAATTGCCCCTATTCCGCTACCGTAAGCATTCACAGCTCCGTCAAATATCATCTGCCATTTGGACCCCGGCTCTGGTCCTTCGTCTGGCAACGGCTCTTCGCAATCCTTCATCTTGAGATACATGATATCCTCGTCAGGAAAGTCAAATCTCATCGATTGATACTCTTCAATAGGCTGCTCCGCCAGATACTCAGACAACACACTCCCCTTTATTGCCTTTTGCGAGACGTATTGAATATCGTGCTCAGTCAAGATCATCTGCCACCGGGCAATTCTACCTGACAACGCCTGCTTTTCAAATATATATTTGATTGGATCCATCTTCGAGATGAGCATGGTTGTATGATTCAGCATGTACTGCCTCAAACGCTTGGCGGCCCAGGCTAGCGCGCAACAAGTTTTCTCCAGCATTGAGTATCGAGATTCACAGTCCGTAAATTTCTTACTCAAATAGTAAATTGCATGCTCTTTTCTCCCTGTCTCGTCGTGTTGACCGAGAACACAACCCATGCTTCCCTCAAGAACCGTTAAATACATTATCAAGGGTCTCCCTGCCACTGGGGGTATCAAAATAGGAGGCTCCTGCAGATACTTCTTTATTTTATCGAACGCCTTTTGACAATTATCGTTCCACGTTACAGCTTGATCTTTCTTTAGCAACTTGAATAATGGTTCGCACGTAGCAGTCAGGTGAGATATGAACCGGGCAATGTAGTTCAATCTCCCTAAAAACCCGCGCACCTCTTTCTCTGTTTTAGGCGTCGGCATTTCTTGAATCGCTTTTATTTTAGCAGGATCGACCTCTATTCCTCTTTCGCTTACTATGAACCCCAGGAGCTTACCCGATCTCACCCCGAAGGTGCATTTGTTAGGGTTCAGCCTCAGCCTGAACTTCCTAAGCCTTTTAAACAACTTCAACAGATTCACCAGATGCTCTTCCTCCGTCTGGGATTTGGCAATCATATCGTCAACATAAACCTCAATCTCTTTATGCATCATGTCATGAAAGAGAGTTGTCATCGCACGCTGATACGTTGCCCCAGCATTTTTCAAACCAAAGGGCATCACTTTATAGCAAAATGTTCCCCAAGGCGTTATGAAAGTAGTCTTCTCCATATCCTCTGGCGCCATTTTGATTTGATTATAGCCTGAAAAGCCATCCATGAAGGAGAATACAGAGTATTGAGCAGTATTATCAACTAACACATCAATATGAGGAAGTGGAAAATCGTCTTTTGGGCTTGCTTTATTCAAATCTCTATAATCCACGCACATTCGAACCTTGCCATCTTTCTTTGGCACTGGTACGATGTTAGCAACCCATGAGGGATACTTCGTCACAGCCAGGAACCCAGCGTCCCACTGTTTCTGAACCTCCTCTTTGATCTTCATTGCCATATCTGGTCGAGTTCTGCGAAGTTTTTGTTTGACAGGCGGGCAGTCTTCTTTCAGTGGCAGACGATGCACAACCATATCAGTATCGAGCCCTAGCATATCTTGATACGACCAAGCGAATACGTCATTATACTCTCGGAGCATTTCAACCAGTCTTCGCTTGATATCACTCTGCAGTGCGGCTCCGATACGAATATTTTTCTCAACCCCTTCCGACCCCAAGTTGATAATTTCGATAACCTCGTCGTGAGGCAGAATGGCTCTTTCCTCTTGCTTCACCAACCAAGACAGTTCTTCAGGAACGTCGCTATCTTCGACAACCTCTTCTTCGGTCTGGAATACCGGGTGCTCGAAGTCGGGACGAGTCATAGGTGGTTCAAGGATGTCATCTGAAAATGTTATCCTGCAAAAGAAAGGGTTAAGTGCTTCAAAATGCGTATAAAGCGGATAACCACGTTGCCATTTTATTGAAAAATACAAAACCAGAAAGACAGGGATTACGGTATTTACACATGAAAAAAAACGCCATTTATTTAATGATTAACGAAGCAATGTTTATAACAACACAGCCCTAAGCAAATCCTGATGCCCCGGGCAAGACATCAGATTATTCAACAATTAATAAAGCAAAGCATTACTGTTTAAAAGTCACAGGAACAAGCTCCTGAATAGACCAGTTGCATAGTCCTTGTCCTGGCGTGCTTGGCTGAATCCAGGCATCCATATCACAGTCGCTGTCCCCTTCATCGGACTCTGAAGCAGCATTGACAGATTCATGGCATACTCCACTGGCAGAGATGGTGATTGACTTTCTGAAATGAGGGGCCCCCACGGAAGGAGTTGATGACGACGGTCGGTACCCCAGTCCGAACCGGTCCATTTTCACCGGAATGTCCAATACTTTGCCCCAGCCCGTGGCTTCTCCTGCCTTCACTAGCGCTTGGGCTTCTTTATACGATGAGACAGCTATCTCCGGCACTTTGCTTGGCCCGGGACTCTTGTCCTTTATGCGCAAACCTTCGAATGCCTGGCATGGCGTCTCGTGGATCTCCCCGTCGACTTCCACATATTTAAACGAAGATAGATGGCTGACCAGGATGTCTTCTTCTCCGCACACGGTGACTACACTGTCTCCGACCATATACTTTAACTTCTGATGCAGGGTAGACGTGACTGCCCCTGCCCCGTGAATCCAAGGTCTTCCCAGCAAACAGCTGTACGCAGGCTGTATATCCATGATATAAAACTCCGTGGCAAACACTTCCGGCCCCACTTGCAGAGGCAAGGTAATCGATCCGAAGACTGTTCTCCGCGTGCCGTCAAACGCTCTGACTACCAAATCACTTGGTGTACACAAAATCCCTCGAACATCCAGCTTCATCATAGCCTTCTTAGGCAGCACATTCAAAGACGACCCGGTGTCAACCAATACGTGCGACATTGTCGACCCTCTGCACTCAACAGATACATGTAATGCCATATTATGATCCCTTCCTTTCGGAGTCAAGTCGAAATCAGTAAAGCCCAGACTGTGGCCTGCATTTACATGTGCCAATACTCCTTCTAGCTGGTTCACGGAGACATCCTGGGGTACAAAAGAAATGTCCAGGACTTTCAGCAAAGCATTTCGGTGAGCTTCCGAACACAACAGCAATGACAGAATAGATATTTTGGACGGCGTTTGCTGCAGATGCTCCACGATTTTATAGTCGCTCTTCCGAATTAAGCGCATGAATTCTTCGACATCCTTAGATGCTGCTTCTTTTTCATTTGCTTGAACCGGAACATTTTCCACCGCTTTCCCTTTTCCTTTCGCTAGCCTTTCGGCTTCCACTTCAGGAGATGTAAAGATCCTGCCGCTTCTTGTCATGCCTCCTGAGCCCACAACATTATCCACAACCTCCGCTGACTGCTTGTTAACATCGATTTTGATCCCGTCACAATACACCTCTAGCCCATATGACCATGGGACCGCTTTCGTGCTCTCATACGGGATTGGCCCGGCTTTAGTTATAGTAATCGGTGGCCGCTGAGCTGGTGCTGAAATAGTGATCGTCTTCCTAGGAATTGTCACTGTAGCAACATCACTCCGATTATCCGCTACTGCCCCTGCCGGCTCATCAGTTGCTGTTCTATCAAACTGCAATACCCCTTCATCAATTAAGGCCTGAATGCCTTTCTTCAAATCCTCACACCCCCCAGACAGGGCCCAACAATCTAAGCAGTACTCATTACAACCCGGGTAAACACCCCCCTGCAACAGTCGGCTTTTTATTTCGCTCAGCGGCGTCTTTAAATCCTCAACATTCATAATCAGATTCAGACCTTCCTTAGTCAGCACGGCGTTCGCCCCATGATTAGGCATGGGTTTCTGGACTATATTCGCACCGGTCGTTCCGAAGTTGATAGACTTGTTGTCCAAGAGATCCTGCACAACGTGCTTAAAAGCGTGACAACCTTCTATATCATGGCCCGGGGCCCCAGAATGAAACTCGCAGCGCCTATTTGCATCATAGCCGAACGGGGGAGTTCCCGTTATCGGTGCCAAGGTTCTTTTCTCCACCAGATTCAATCCCAACAAGGTCTGCAATAAATCAGCATAGTTAGAGGGAGGCTTCTCGAACACCCTTCTCGGCTTACCACCCTGGAATTTTCTCTGAGCTTGCTGTGCCCCCTGCTGAGGCTGCTGCTGCTGTGGCATTGGTTGCTGCTGAACCTGTTGTTGTTGCTGGATTGGCTGCTGTTGATACGGGATGGTGACACTCGACACTTGCTGCTGCTGGCGATATTGATTTCTTCCCCTGCCTCGGCCTCGGCCTCGGCCTCCAAATACCGCGCTAGCTTCGCCCTGACGGCGCCCACCATAAGCTTTCCTATTACTGCCAGATGCAGTTGATTCATCGACTTGGAACTTTCCTTGCTTAATGTTCCGCTCAATCTTTTCACCCATCAAAATCAGATCTGAAAAACTAGCCAGAGACGTATGAAACAACATATCATGAAACAGCCCGGTGAATGTGCCGACAAACATATCGTTCATTTCTTTATCTTCCACAGGGGGACGAACCCTGGCAGCCATATCGCGCCACCTTTGCGCGTATTCTTTAAAACTCTCCCCCTTCTTCTGCGAAAGCCCGGCCAACTGGACCCGATTGGGTGCCAGGTCACTGTTATATTTGTAATGGGCTACGAACGCCTCTGCTAATTGCTTCCAAGTTTTGATATCAGTGGGCTCCAACCCCATGTACCACTCTAAGGAAGGACCCGATAGGCTATCCTGAAAGAAATGCATGAGCATTCTTTCGTCAGTGGAGTATGCAGACATTTTTCTGTAATAAGCTCGTACATGAACCTTCGGACATGTATCTCCTTTGTACTTATCGAACGCAGGCGCTTTGAACTTAATTGGCACCCTCAGCCCAGGTACCAAGCCCATTGTTGCCATGTCCAGACCCACAGCACTCTGGTTTAGGACTCCCTTCATTTGCTCTTCCAGCATTCTAATCTTTTGAGAATCATCCATCGGCCCTTCAAAACCCCCTCCAGAGAAGGCGTCTTCCTGCTGATCCTCTTGCCACATACCGTTTCCAGCCCCGTATCCATCATACGCATTATTACGTCCAGCTCTGACCTGATTCATCCCCGGAACTCGGCCTCTGTTGCCATACCCTTGAACACCTCCAGCAGGACCACCAGCCATAAAACCAGCACCGTTTCCGTTTCCAAAACCTCCGTAGCCCTGATTGACCATACCATAACCATCTTGCCCAAAGCCTTGAGCATTAAAGCCATACTTGCCAGTATTGTCGAATCCCTGATCGTTGAATCCGAACCCAGCGTTGACAAAGCCATTGCCTCCGAGATTATCTCCCACATTGACATCACCTAGCCCAGCGTTATGGACAGCAGTTTCATTTCCAACCCCGACGTTACCATTCACGGCAGCGGTAGCGTTGTTGACGTTAGCAGCATTCACATTGACGACAGGCGGAGCCACTGGCGTTGGAGTGCCATCTCCATGAGCAGTATCAACCCGGACAGACTGATGATCTTCGTTACCATGACCAGCGTTGCGAGCCAATAGAGGCTGGACCATGGCCTGCAAGTTCTCTTGCCCTTTTGCTATAGCCTCCATGGTCTGCATGAAGAGGGCGAGCTTCTCGCGTACATCCTGCATCTCATTCTGAATCTGGTCCATGACTTTCCGACAGTTGGATCATGTAGAATAGCGGTGCGGATGTTGATCTGGAATCCTGTCGAGTACCTGAATCAAAGCAGGAGATAAGACACCATTCATATATTACCTGTTATGCAATATGAATATGAATGCAATGCAATGTGTCTGTGCATTAGGGAAGTTCGTTCCCCCAGTTCTAGTGCGAAAGTGCCGGTGCAGTGACAGTGTTGACAATAAGAATATCGGAGCTGAATCATAGAAAGGCCTCGTATATTGCAGAGAGAATCAATAAGCCCAGGGTACAATATCACTGAGAGTACAAAGATGGCATGACCTCAACCAACAATCCTGGTGATGGTCAGCACTATGCAAATAAAGCATACAAATAATGGAACGATCAAATCCTCCCAAAAGTCTGGTACTCCTCTATCAACTTCTTGGTCTCCGGATGGCTTGGTCGATCAAGCAGCCCTTCAACAAGCTGGTTTCTCTTCTTAAGGACACGGCGTACATCTTCAGCAGTTTCTTCCCATGTTGCTTCTCCGAAGCAGTCTTCTAACTTTCGCTTCTGGGACACTGCTTCGTCTCTGGATTTGATTGCCTTGTTCAGTGCATGCTGGACACTATACCGGTTCATCACTTCCTCCTCACATTTCTTGATGCTAGACTTCAACTTCTCTTCGAGGTCGGAAATTTGCTGCTTTAGCTTATCTTCCCTCTGTTTGTTGTTAGTGAGTGTAGCATTCCAAGTCTTGTTGCAAGAAGATATCTCTCGGTGTGCTGCGTCAAGCGCCTTCTTTTTGGCTTCCAGCATGTCATGAGAACTTCTGAACTCTTGCCCCAGACGTTCACGCTTCTTCTTTTCCTCGGTCAACTCAGCTCCTAACCTGTTTACCAGCTCAATCTGTTGTTGGAAAGCATATACGGCCTTGTTCTTCTCACTGCGTGCCTGGGCTAGCTCTTGCTCTAACCCTTCATTAATCTTCATTAAGGCTTCTTTCTCCCTCACAACTTGTTCATAGACTTCCCTAGAAACAGTGGTCGGCTCTTCTACCGGAATAGGATCAAGAATTGGTGCCTCTGGAAACGGCATCTTCAACTGACTAGCCCTCTCCTGAATCCAAGCTCTATAAGGTGCATAGGCCTGACAGTCATTCTTTCCTAACAACGGCTTCCCTTTGTGGTTAATACTCGTCCAGGCATGTCGCAACTTGGCTAATAACTCCCCCTTCACGTCACCGGTGAAGTACAGAGATTCCTGTACTTCCTCCTCTTGAGGTGGATTCTTCAGCGCATATCCAAACTGGCGAATGAATAGAGAAGGGTTGTAATTGATACACCCTTTTCTTCCTATCAACGGTACATTAGGGTACCCAGAACAACTGAAGATGAGCTCGGATCCCAACAAATCTCTATCAAACCACTCCATATCTTCCGACGATAGCCTCATCAAGCGTTCTGGCCAACCAACTGGAATTGTAGTCTCTGCAGCAGATCCTCTCTTAGGAAGGTGACTCTCAAACCACATACTCAACAAGGGTACACAAAGATGAACATTCTTCCCTCTTCCCTTCTCATTCTTGTAATGCAGTGAATGGTAGAGATCTCCGAGTAAGGTAGGTACAGGATTACCAGCGGCAAACAAGTAGAAAGCATCGAAGTCCACAAAATCCGGTATATTGGGGAATAGTACTATGCCATAAATGCACAAGGCCAACACAGCATTGAAAGCAACCCAGCACCCATTCTTGGCGTACTCTTGGGCTTTACCCACTAAAAACTGAAATGAGAAGCCTGGAACTCCACGGGAAACAGTAGTCACAAGTTCAGAAGCATCAACATGCAAGGCTTTTGCCAATTCCTCCGGCTTGGGTTTGGCATCATAATGGATGAACGGAACCTGGTTCTGCACAGGCAGCTCAACATACTCAGCGTATTCCTCCAGAGTTGGTCCCATAATAAAGTCAGAGAACGTGAAACACCTCAAAGCAGGGTCGTAGAATTGCATCAAAGCATACAGCCCATCTAACTCTACCTCTGTAGGTTTGCACACCAATCTCAATAATCTACCATAGCTCATCCGGAAACTCCTACGAACACCCTCATCAGCAAGAGAGATCAACCCCAGTAAAGGAACAATATCAGGCGTAGGCAATTTGTAAGCAACCGTTCTTCTTAAGCTAGTCATGATCAAACACTCAGAAGTCTGGGCACTAGAACTAGGGAAATGCAAATGCACCTGCAGCACAGACACACGTTAGTGAAATGCAAATGATAATGTATATGCAGGGATGCAATGCAAGTAACATTCAACAGGGACCAAAGCTGCAGCTGAATAGCCTAAACCCAATCAAGAAAGGTCTCAGATAGACCATCCAGAAGTCATCAAACCCTGGTCTCAGATAGACCTAAAAATAGAACTCCAACACTGGTCTCTGACAGACCTCAAACCATAACTCCAACTGGTCTCTGATAGACCTCAAATCACATCCATAATTGGTCTCTGACAGACCTCAAAACACCTCTCAAATGGTCTCTGACAGACCTCAGAATACATCTCCAAATGGTCTCTGACAGACCTCAGAATACATCTCCAAATGGTCTCTGACAGACCTCAGAATACATCTCCAAATGGTCTCTGACAGACCTCAGAATACATCTCCACATGGTCTCTGGCAGACCTCAGAATACATCTCCACATGGTCTCTGGCAGACCTCATAACTCTCCATAAATAACCCGGATCTCTGATCAAGAAATAACCGGTAATCTGGAGGTCTAGTTACCTGCATAACCCTGAATCCCCTCACAGGTGGGTGGCCCTATAACTGGCACAAGGTACGGCATCCTATGCGGTCGTCGGCGTCACAGACTTTCAGGGTTGATGATACGATTCCCAGAAGGAGTGGCATCATCAATTCCTGAAGAGGCCTCACTCAGCCAACTTCCAAATGATCGGTCCCCAGAGTCGACAATCCAACTAACCAGCAACCCACGCCAACCAAAGGAAGGGGCAGGAGGCCAACCAGAGGAACCTCGTCTGAGTGTAGATTTCATGGGACACCAAAGCAAGCAAAGCAAGCGGGCGCCCACTAATTTCTACTCTAATTCTAGGTGCACTCAAGCCCAGGTCCGGCTTATCTCTCAATATCAGAACACCCGTCACACCCCAATACAGCAATAATAAACAATATATAAAGCTGAAAATACAAGGTTAGGAATATACAATAACTCCATACAAAATCCTCGACGGGAAAACAAGCGTTAGGATTGACTCTCTCAAGGGACGTTGGATCCCAAATGCATAAGAACCATCGCAGTCCTTAGCAGCCAGGGGACGTTGGATCCCCAGCAGAGTCGCCAGCTGTCGCTACTGCGAAAATCGGCGCCGGCTGAACAGAAGAGTCGCCACCGTGCGTTATTTATCCCACGGGAGGGAAAGGAAACGCTCAGAGTAAACCTCGCACAACACGGGAAAGGTATGGTCATCGCAACCAAAACCTGGGTTCGGGAGTCGGTTACGCAAGGGGAAGGTATTAGCACCCCTCACGTCCGTCGTACTCGACGGGATCCACGCTTGTTTTCGGGTATGGATTGTTATTCTATCTAAACTATAGGTCAAGGGTTAAAAAGAGAATAAAATGAAATGACTCGGCAAAGTATCGCACTTTATGCCTACGTATTCCCGTCTGGAACGAGAAATCAGAGTCAACGTAGTTCGCCTACCTACGGGAAAGGAGGGGAAGGTTGCTCGCTAGGATATCGCATCCTATGCCTACGTACTTCCACACAGCATGAAAGATCAGAGCAAACGTAGTTCGGGCCACGTACGACACAAGCTTGTCTTGGTTGATTTTATTCCTTCTGAAAAGGTTTTTCTGATTAACAGTCCAAGAGGACAAAAATGACGTCTTGATGAGTTCACATTCTTTTACGGAAGAAGTGTCTTTTATTGTGTTTGAAATCTTTATGTGTTTTTCTGTTTGTTTTGAGAAAGAAAGAGACGGAACTCTAACCTACGGTTGCGAAGGGAAACAAGCTAACCTAATGTTATCATGCATGGGTTAAGACCTAGTGTCTATCATGCTCCTCTCTTGCGCAGAGAGAAACAGAGATCCTACGGGATAGGCAGAAACAGAAACAATAACAGATATATACAGTAAAACAGTAAAATGCATGGATGCAACAGCACAAGCGAGGCAAGGGAGTACCACTCAACCTCGAACCTAGAAAACAATAGGCGAAAGTGAACAGGCTTCACTTTCAACCCAACAGGGTAAACAGCAAACAATACAGTCAGGAAAACCAATCAATACATCAAAAATGAATAACAGCAGAAAGAATAAACAGCATCAGCAGCTCTGAAACAACATCTGACTTCAAGCAATCTCCAATCAGCTACAGGCTTCAACCAGCATCAATCTCCATCTTCATGGCCTTCTGACAAGGGCTTTGATCATCAGTCTTCCATCTGCAATGGCTTTTCTTCAAACTCAAACCTCCAGGATGAGGGATCAGTCACAAGAGTGAATTGAGTGTTAAGCAATCAGCTGACTACCAAAGGTGGTGAACAAACTGCTTCTAACACAAGAGACATTTTCTCTCAAGAGTTCTATCTCATAGACACCATCACCAAGCCTTCCAAAGGAAGGGGGTGAGTGTCTTAGAGAGACTCTGAATCACAGAGAAGAATGGATGCAGACAAGGCAATCCATGTTTGAGAAACAATCATTCTAATCTAGAGCTCTGCCTAGCTCCTAAACCCTAGTCTCCTCAGCAACTGCTAGCAAGAAACTCATCCTCAACTCTGACAGTTGATCTTCAATCTTTTGAATCTCCAATAGCTTCTCCTCCACAAATCTTCAGCTTCCCCAGGGCCCCAGACAAACCCAATACCCATACAAACAATCAATAAACCCCAGAGGGCACACCACACCAAACAACAGATATACAGACAGTAATAATAGCAGTAGGGGAATCCTAACTGTTCTCTAAGGGATCTGATAACTACCCATAGCCCCTATAGTCCCATAACTAATCTATTCAAACCCTAAGTCCTAAGGGAGAAAATTGAACTTCCTAAGTTGTCACCTAAAACCCTAGTTTTGTTCATGATATTCAAGCATTTATTAATCACCTAAAATTAACTCCTAAAAATGGGAACTAAAATATTTCTACAAGCTTAATATCTCATCTAAACAATATGAAAAGAATGATCAAAAAATATCAAAGCATGTGAGAGAACAAAAATCATAAAAATGATGCATGAAATGAATTATTTAATATGACATTTATTTTAGAAAATATGAAAAAAATATGAAATAAAACTAAAAATGAAATTTTATTTTTCTATAATATTCTAGACATTTTAATGAAAACATGGTAAAAAGAATGGATTAAAAAGCATTTTTTATGAATTATTTATGAATTTTCAAAGATGGTAAAATATTAAAATGAAATTAAAAAAAATGAAATGAATTAAATGAGCCAGAGGGGTATGAATAGAACTTCGCTCAGTTCAAATCAGGATGGGCCTCATAAAAGGGGGGTGCTGGTAGCGCTTCTGGCTTAAGCCCAATACCACTCTGAATCAATGGAATAAAAGAGGAGCGCTGGGGGTGAGAAAAGCAGCGAAAACACGTTGAAATGGTTTGGGCCTAACACATTGGGGGTGGGGATAGCACAAGAGTCTCAGGCCCGCCCGTTTCAATTAATGAAACGGTGCGTTTTGGCCAGCGCTTCTCCCTCCAATTTTCAGATTGAATGACAGCCCTTGGATCACGCCCAAAAGTCAAGAGTCCTACACTCATTGAACGGCTATGATTATCTCTTCTTCCTCATTCAACCTGAAACCTAGGGTTTCTGCCATGCGAGCTCATGCACGAGCTACCTTACACCAAACTGTTCTCATCCTACACGCCATGAATCTTCATGCTGTAAACATGAAATCTGCTCCAAATCTCTCCCTCTACCATCCTAGGGCATCAATTCACTTTGAATTTCACCACAACAACAAACACGATTGGATCAACATTCGGTCTCCATGGAAATGCACTGATACGAACCTTCACCATTCTTCCCCAACTTAGCCTAAATTAAACTACATCTAATGGAGATTAACATATGCTATCAAGCCACAATTATAACACACTAATCTAAGAGATATAAGCACCAACAGATTATGGCACCTGTCACTAACCATCACCAAATCTCTCCAAATTCATCTAACTTAATCTCCTAACCACCTAGATCAATTCTACACTAACAAAATCATGCCTAACTAACTGGATCAAGCAGTTTGAATGAAAACTTACCTTGTGCAAAATCTTGCAAACAGCTATGGAGATTGATGATTTGAGGCTTCCAAGGCTTGAATCTTGATCAAATTACTCAGGTATAGATTCTGTATGCAGTGTTGTGATGATTCTTTGCTTGAATTATGCTGTCCACTTGCAACTTCAATCTTGATGCTCTTGAAAAAAAGTGCTCGAAAATGGATGATTCACACCAAAACTTTGCTTCAATTATGATCTATGATGATGATGGAGTCAGATTGAGTTGATTTTGATGAAAGTTGATGAAGGTTTTGAGAGAATTACAATGAAACTCCAATGAAAAAGTGTGAGAAATTTTGTGGAATTCTTGGTGCAAATGAGGCCAACCCTTGCCAAATTCTCCTTTCATGAATATATAGACCCCAAATGAACATTCTAGATCCATCTTGCACATTCCCTTGTTTTCAAACTTTGGCTCATTTTTGATTATGTTTCTTAAATGATAAGCAACCATGGATAACTTCATTTTTCCCTTCTAAACTCAAAAAAGTGTGTGAACCATTGTTCTTAGAATTGTTTTTCCATTCAAAATCATATATTGGAAGTCTCCATTTGGACTTGGAAATCTCCCAAACCATTTTTCACTTTGAAATCATTCACTTTATAAGCCTTTTTAATTCATATTTTGACCAATTGTGTAACATCATGCTATGAGCTTCTCCAATAACTTGTGACCTTCTTTCTAGACTTAAAATCCCATTTGGAGCAAGTTTGATGTTGTAAGTTTTTCCATTTGAGGCCTCCTTGTATGAGTTTTGGGTATAGGTTAAAATGACCTGTAATTCACAAATGCCCAAAATACCCTTTGCTTGTCAAGACCATAAGTTGAGTTCTACACATCATATGAAGGCATACCATACCATTCTAGAAAGCTAAGACAATGAGGAACAATTCTTATGTTGACCAAGAATTCATTTGAAATCTCCTTGAGGGGCAAAACTAGCTTGGAAGTCAAGTCACTTTCACAGACAAAAGTTCAGACACCTCAGATGACCTGTAACTTGTAAAGACCATAACTTGAGTTCTATAAATCTCCTTGAGGTCTTCCACCACTCAAATTAAAGGTATTGAGATCCTCTACAAGTTTCATGTTGGCCAAGAAGCCATTTGAAGCTAGAATTTTGACTTATCTTGCTTGGAAATTTGACCTAAACTAGGGGATTTTACAGAGAAACCCTAATTTAGTAACTCCTCTTCTCCTTGATTTCTCTTGAATTCTCCTTGTCATATCTCCATATCCTTCTTCTCCATGTCAAATTATGAACCCCACATCTCTCCAATAGCCTTGAATGCCCTTCAAATCAGTCAATTGACCTAGGATTGACCTAGGGTTGACCCAGATGAAACCCTAGTTGACTGTCTTCAACTATAGCTCTTGTGCTTTCATCAATGACTTGTTTTCTTCTCCAAATGACTTTATAAGTCTCTCATAAGGTCTAGATGCTCTCCATGCTTTCATTTCACATCCCACAACCCTCCTGTTGATCCTCAGATATCCTCAGCTAGGAGGTAGACTCAAGGCTTGCTCTGCTGAACTCTTTTGCTTTCAAATTCTTTCCTGATGACTTGAGTAGGGTGGAATTAGGATAATAACCTCTTGCTAGGCCTCTAGAGATGAAAGTAATGATTGGTCCCCTGTTGAATGACTTGCTATGCTTATGCTATGCAGATGGTTAGTCTATGTACATGACTCTATATGCAAATGCTAATGACAATGAAACATAAACCCAGGAATAAGGTTGGGCAAATTTTAGGGTGCAACACTGATTATGCTAAATTATATATAAATTTGCAATCAATATCTTGTTACAGTTAGTCTATTATGAATTTGAATCAGCTGCACTTAAAACAGTTGAGTCTACTATGAGTTCTACTCCAAAAACAGTTGAGTAAAAATAAAATTAAAATTATCCTAGTATAACAGTTTAGTCCGAGTAAGTTTTATCCAAAATCCATATATTTCTCCCAATATATATAAGCTAAAATTAATGAAGCATTCATGTTCTTATTGTATTCTCTACAATATATTAAATTATTTCCAGCAAGTAGACTATATGTAATATGTATAAACTCTAGAATACGGAAATCAAAAACACCACGTCGACACCATATCTAATAATGATATTAATAGTTTAGACTCTAGATTCAGAAATGAAGGTAAACAAGGACTGAATTTCATTACCTAAAGACCTTTCAACTTGATTATAGCAGTAACAGAACCAAAAGCTTCTCCTTAGTCAGAAGTGACTTCAATTTCAACACAACATCCTTTTCTACAACAAAAACAACAAAGGTAGTCAATAAACTACGAAGTTTCCTTCTCGAACCACACTGAAATCAATGAAATACCTTATTGAGGTTTAACTGAGAAAATAACGATGTTGCTCCCACGAACGATCTAGAGAGAATAAATCAGAAAACTATAAAATTAAAACCTAGATATAATAAAGAGTAAAAGAGATGAAATTGAATACGTTGTTGTTGGAAGAAAAGACGATGATGTCGATGGACTCGAAGGTGGTGCGATGAGCGGGATTACAGTGAGCGATTACGATGCGGGAAAGGGGTAAGATGCCAGAACGAAAGGCGTCATCATCAACGGTTGAAGATTTGAGAAATTCGTCGAGGTGGTTACTGGTGTGGTGGTGGTGAGAGCAGACGGTGGATTTTGGATGAGATCGGCGGTGGATGTTTGAAGAAAGCTAGGAGATCGAACCTTACGTGTTCTTGTTCAATTTTTTCTTCTTTTTTCTTTTTTCAATTTTTTGTATATATGTTATTCTGAAACATGCCTCACGTTATCCTTTTCAATTTTTTTTTTAAATTTCCTTTTTTCAATTATATATATATATATATATATATATATATATATATATATATATATATATATATATATATATATATATATATATATATATATATATATATATATATATATATATATATATATATATATATATATATATATATATATATATATATATATATATATATTAATCTGAAACATGGATATAGAGAGGAGTAGTGGGTTGATATGTTTAACTTTTTTTAGAATGATATGTATATAGTTTTTGTATATTATATTATTATATTAAGTGTTAAATGATTTTTTATATTTAATTTTTTTTAATAATGTTTAGAGGAAAATATTTTTTAGTGGATAAATTTTGGAGGGAAGATTGCCACCAAAAATTTGATGTTCCTAAAATTTTATGCAACATTGAATGAATGTAGCCTTTTATTAGAAGTAATGTAACAATCTAAAAATGTCCCCAAAAATATTTAAGGGGACAATTATCAAACATTGCTAAAGAAATAGTATAATGACTCTTCAAAATCGTCCCCAAAAGTAGTTAAAGGCACATTTAACCATCGTTGCCAAAAAAATAAAAGAGTGACGCTCTAAAAACGTCCCCAAAATTATTTTAGGCAACGATTATTAAGGGTTGCATATATATTTTTGTCAACACTCATAAATTGTTGCCTTTACAAATTTTAGGCAACAATTTTTACACGTTACCTAAAAAAGTGTTGCCAAAGACAACAAATGTTGTAGTGTGAACTATAAGGTTGTTGTAACGCCTTCATAAATAAATCACAAATTAGATTCAGATATTGAGGGTGATGATGTAGATGCTATAACTTTCAAGCAGTTGGTTGGCTCTCTAAGGTATTTGTGTAATACCATACCTAATATTTTCCATGTAGTTGGAATGGTTAGTAGGTTTGTGAGTAGACCGAAGTGATCTCATTACCAAGATGTTGTCAAGATTCTGAGGTATATTAAGGGGAATCTAAAGTGTAGAGTGTTGTTCCCTTATGGTGAAAAGGCTAATTCAAAGCTGATGTGTTACTCAGACTCTGATTGGTGTAGAGACACAGTTGGTAGAATAAGTAATTTTAGATATTTGTTTAAGTATCTAGGAGGTCTTATTTCTTAGTTTTCCAAGAAGAAGTCAGTTATTTCTTTGTCAACCTATGAAGTTGAATCCATTGTAGGTGTTGTGGCTGCATGTCAAGTTGTTTGACTTCTGAATTTACTGTAGGATCTGAAGATCAAGGTAAATAAGCCTTTAAAGTTGATGACTAATAACAAGTTTGCAACCAATCTTGCCAAGAATCTAGTGTTGCATGGGAGAAGCAAGCATATTGAGACTAAATATCATTTTCTGAGAAGTCAATTCTATAATGGAGTGCTAGAAATTGTCCATTGTAGCACCCAAAAGTAGCTGGAAGATATTCTGACGAAGGCGATCAAGACTGGTCAATTTCTCCACTTGAGGGATGAAATTGGTGTTGTTAGTTTTGATTAGCTGAATATGAATTAAGGGATGGTGTTAGAAGTAATTCACATTCAATAATAATATTAGTTTTATTAAGCTTAACCTAGCTAGTGTAGGTTAGCATTTTGTCTACGTGTCATTATTGTTTATGTATATAAACTAGCGTCGTTGTCAATAATTGTATTAGTGCGCGAGAACAACAAGTAGTGGAGTAACCATTGTAACCGTTTTGGAAGAGTAATGGAAGTTTTTTATTTCAATTCTCTCTCTTCCTCTATCTTTATATTGTGCACCAATAGGTAACACTAAATTACAATAGTCTGACAGTTAACCGTGGTAATACCTCATTTTTTGACGCGTTTTGTTGTTTATATTTACAGAAAATATTGTATTACAATCAAAACAGTTAACTGTAATTATACATTCATGTAATTAGAAAAACATTAGACTGTTTAAGTTGTTTTTCAAGAATAATTTAATTTTATGATTATTATTTCAATAGTATATTTGAATGGTTATATATAGTTAATGAGGGGTAGGTAAAAACAAACAGTCTCATATTTTATAATAAACTCTTACACATACCATCACAGTTGGAACATATAATCGTGGTGAAATGCTATTTTTTATGCGCTTTAATTTGGTTGCAGCAGGGTATCGAACCCATGACCCTATATTTATGACAATGCTTGTTTAAGTCAAACGTTGTGATAGATACACACTACATAGTTTATCACAATAGTTGCACGCCCGTCGTTGAAAATATCTTCTTCAATTTCTTCGAAGATATTTTAATTTGCATATTGATGGGTCAAGAACAACAACTTTTTATTTTTCTTTTTTTTACTCACAATGCAGAGCCTTACGCGCCTCTATTGCATTATCCTCCATTGTTGCAAGTCCATTATTCACAATTTCAATAACATCTTAAAATTTGAAGATCATATTCATCTACAAACACCATCTATCATCTATTTTAATTTTCCCCTTTAAATATTGACAAATTTGCAGGAAATCAATTTGAAATAGTATTCGAGATTGTCATTGATTTTGATCAATGAATCAAATCAGACTATGTTACACTAACTTTTTGGAACAATATGCTACGCAAGACATAAGAAAGAAGAAAGAAAATCAATTGCTTGTGTTCTAAGTCACTGTTGTTTGCAAGTTAAAAAGATGAAAGTAAGAGAGAATGAACAAGGTATTTAACAAACTCCAACTGCTTTAAGAATCAAATAACTAACTTTAAACCAATTAATGGTTAACTACTAATAAACTTGGATTACAATTTAACAATGTGCAATGTATTGGCTATGGAGAAATATCGGTGTGTTTTTGTTTAAAGTTTATTTGATATAACTTTCATAAAATTTGAAATTATTTTGGAATAACAAAAGGACTTTTTTAGTATAAAAGTTGTATACATCTATGCTCATTCGTTGTTACCATAAGAAGAAAAGTCATTAGTCTACTCTCAACAGTTATCAAAACGATTGGTATACCTTGGTAAACTGTTGATGTTTGGTTTGTCAGTGGAAGGTTTATAGAAGAAAATACACTTGACGCACTCCTAACCTCAAAATAATGGGCAATAACGAATTCTAAAATTTGAACCACATATTTATGGGAGGTTGATATTGACAATTGATTTAAGCTACTACATCTAGATCTTCTAAAAGGTTACTTTCCAATGGGCAACAACGTTGTTACCAAAGTGACTAGTCCTATAGCAAACATATCTCTAGCTAGCTTGTGCATTTTCATTGAAATTTGACATACATTGGATCTCTTATTAATTAGGAATAAAATGACTTACCTATATTTTATATAGAAAAAAAAAAAAACTACTATCAAACTGTATCTCACAACCATTTTACCGTCTATGTTTAAAAATAACTCAATAAATATCCACATATTAAAATAGTGAGAAGCTATCCCGTAAAAAATGCATTCTGCTAAATTTACCACTTTTTCGATTACCATTATTCTCTTCCAAGAGATGATACTAATGAGACAAAAAAAAACTAAGATATTTATCTCTAAAGCTTCTTTTTCCTCAATTATGGAACATGGTTTTCCCACTTTTCATTAGCTAACATGTGATGTGCTTGCAATCAATGTGGAATCTTAATTGTTCCAGCTAAGTTGCACTTCATAATTAAGAACTTTGGTTGTTGTAGTGTCACTAAATAATAATAGAAGGATCTTTTTGTTGTGTCTTTAGTTTTTCTTTAATTTCGACCGTTGTTGCAAACCCCACAGTCCAAATCAACCCACCAGAATAGTGAACCCAATAAAGGAAGAAAAACAGAGCTACAAAAAAGCATTCGGATATAGCCTCCCACCAAAAACAACAACATCAATGCACCACCAAAACTTATACCTACATTCAATTTCGTTTATATTTTAAACTTACAATTGTAAAAAATATATAAAAAGTCAGAGCCCACTCTATTTAGGGCCGCCCCGTCAAAGTCCGAAAAAAAACAAGGTCGGATCCGCAAATTACATTTTTTAAGTCAAAAAATATAAAAATTTATATTAATGTCTGCGCCTGAAAAAAAAACAGGACAGACACTTTAGAATGTGCGGACCAAAAACCTTGATCCGTCTTTAAAAAAATTGGACAAAAAAGACATGTCTGACCAGCCCTTTGCTACACCCCCAACTCCAATGCTTACTAGCTTCATATATAAGAAAATGACATTTCAACAACAGGCAACACTACTAATTGAAGAGTACATTCCTACTAAACAAAACTAGTAAAGTCTCACACTAATCATACTTAATGATTACGTCTAATACCTTGCTTTCCCTTTCAAAGACAAGACAAATGCTTGCCGATCATCCTTTTTCTTTATAACATTCTTTTGAATACAATATCACTGAGTGAAATTTATTTGGACCCCATCACTTTGAAAATTGACCCCTTGTGAATAAGAAATGGAGCCTACACACATTTTTTTTTTCACTTTATAATAGCAAGGGTTAGAAGAGAAAATATTAGATGACTTGCTAGTAATTTTTCCAAAGATAACAAACATCCAAGAACTAACAAATAGGAAAACCACATTAGGACAAATCATGGACTGAGTATTCATTCCAATTAGTAACAGTTTAGCAGTTTAGCAGCAAAATTTGGTGTGATAGCAATGTGTATATGGCTTAGCTTTCTATCCTCCTACCCTACTTGGAAGTAATTTAGGCACTTGCTTCCCCTTCAAGCAAGAATAATCATGACTACTTATGAACTTATCTCAAAATTACCAACAATTTTAGAAAACTAACAAACTGTTCAATATTGTTCCCCACCTCATTTATGGCAATAAACATAAAAGAAAACTACCACATGCTTTCAATTGAAAAGATCCAAGAGCCTTTCACCTTAAAATCTCCCAACAGTTTTAACTTGCATAGTACATTAAACCCACTGACAAAATAGAACAATCAAATTCTCTTCATAGTAAAAACATTCAAGGTATATACGAGATGAAAATGAAACTTGTGCAGACAATAATACAGTTGATTTAAAGAAATGCTTTGATTTTCAATTCCAACTTTTACATGGAAAGAAATTTGAAACACAGTAATCTTGTCTAATTTCTATAGTCTAGTGTAAAAAGAAATGAAGGAAAAGGATATCTATGGACTTTGAAGAATAACCGTGTAAAAGGATAAAATGAAAACAATAATGTTACAGAACAAGTATAGAAGAATTTCACCTATCAGGAAATTACCACCATTGATGAACAAGAATTCCACTTTTTCTAAGAGAATTGAAGAGGTCCAAGCATTGATCATATGTTTTCTCGTACTTCGAACTCCTCTCCCCAGGACAACATCTCTGCCATCTATTGTAATGGCATTCAAGGAAGATCTCGTCTATCAAACAGATTGCCCCGGTTTCAAACAACCTCGGTACTAGATCAAATTCAGTACCCTCCACATCCATTTTCATCACAACAAAATCATTCTTTGTAACTGTGTTCTTCAACCAATTAGCAAAATCGAATCCCTGTATCTTCTCCACCTCCCCATCAAACTCCTTCCCTCTCGACTCCAAAGGTTGAATCCTACCCATCCCTCTTCCTTTAACCTCAACATGCTCCCCAGGATTTCGATGAATCTCGAAACTTAAAGTCTGGTTCTTTACCCAAGCGGCATAAGGAATCAAAGTAAGCCCTTTCTTCAACCCATACTCCTTGTGAAAAGTCTTGTCAGCTTCAATTGCATACACATGAAATGTCTTGTTCTGTTTAGGATACTGTTTCCTAAACCAAGATCCTATGCTAGAGCCATAGCTTCTAGCTCCAACATCAACATACAAATACCTATTCTTGAAACTTATATCAACCATTGAAGATAGATACTTTATGTTCATTATATTCCTTTTCAAAGTAATCCATGGCTTCAATGGTTCCTTTTCAATCAATGGCTCAGCAATTCTAACCAAATCTTTCTTATAACCAGGAACATAACATTTCTCACTGGAATAATAATCACTATCGAATTTACCAGCAACATCATCATTAACACACTCATTCTTCAATACAGTTTCATGTATATTAGGCATTGAAGAATCAAACCCTTCTAAAACATGCAACTTCACTACTTTGAAACAATGAAACAAATCAAGGAATGAATTGAAACTATAAGTATCTTTAGGATTTGTGAAATGAAATACCGCGAATCCTCCTGGTTTCAGCGTCCGAGCAATCTCCGCCGCGAATACAGCTGGCTTCGCCGACCTCGTGAATGAGCCTTCACCGGAGAAAACAAAATCAAAGTAATTCTCGCCGAACGGAATTCGGTCACCGCTTCCTGATTTTACAAGCGGCTTCACAGATTTCTTCGAGATTCCAACCGCGTTTTTGACGCCGATTTCTCTCAGCGCAAATACGTCTCGTCCGGTCGGCGTTTCCACGCAGAGTGACTCCGACTCAGTCGAGAGGTAACCGCCGGATATTAGGTCATGAAACACCGACGAGTAGAAATGAACACTGTCGAGCCACTCCTTGCTGGAATAAAGCTCAGATATCGATGAATTTCCACGAACTCCTCCGGAAGTAGACTCGCCGGAGAAAGGATCATTGCCGGAAATAGCGATGGTGAGAGTCTCCGGCAGGGAGAAGAAGCAGAAATTACCTACGTTGCATGACTCGCCGGCGATGGAGATGACGTAAGCGAAACGGATGGCGATGATAAAAACTCCGGAGAGGAGTAACCGTTTCAGAAGGTTCCAGAATGAGCTAGGCTTCGCTGCAGTATGCTCCATGGTAGCCATGGTGCACTTTTTTTTCATTACTGAAAATCTAATAAAATTAAAATTAAAATTAAAATGTATTAAAAAATGGAGTTTTTATTTTATCTGGAGCAGAATCTAGCTGAGGTATGGTTGGCGCCGATTAAGGGTTTTGGTTCGGTGGTAAAGATTGGGAAATAGAGAAAAATGCGAGGGGCAAAACGGGAATACATGTTTCGAGGATGAACAAGGTTAAGAATGTTTTTGTCTGTTCTCCGTGTTTGGGTGTAAGAGAAGTAAAGAGTGAGTCCGTGACTCAGTATTGTGTGACTCAGTGATGGTGGCAGAATATTAAAAGACAGTGGAGACTGGTAACCGGAAGGACCAGTGGAGGGGAAAGTGAAAAGCGAAGCGGATTCTGATGCGTGGATAGAGGAGTGTAGTCTTTTTCGATACAAGGATCGATCTTTGCAAGTTTCTATGTTTGAGGAAATAATTAAATATATTCAATTTCTATTTTTGTTCATATTCGTTAAACTTAAAAAAATTTGCCTTAATTAAATCTCCTTTCTTAGTATGGAAGAAAAACTAACTTGGTCGTCTTATTAAAGTATTTTATGTACACTTTTTATTTTATTTTAACAAATTAGTTTTAGATTGTTAATGTAGTACTATTTTTAATATTGTTAGTTTTGTATTTATTAATTTTTATTTTACTAATAATAATTAATAAAAAAATATTTAAAAAATTAATACTTTTTCGGTTAAAATTTACAAGCAATGTAGTATATTAATTAATAACTTTACTAGTGATGAGTTAATCATTGTCTCAAGATATCAGTTTTTTTTTATATAAGGGTGGGCCTAAGCCCAATAAGAAAAACTAAAGAAAATCGTCGTGGGTATACGAATTCTCAATCGCATCACTGTTAACTAATCAACGATGTCATTTAGACAATGAGCATAGTCTAAGGTACCCATATCATGACTCAAACTCTTATTAGCCAAGTAGTTTGCACACAAATTAGTCTCTTTATATATGTGCTTAAAGCAGACTTGTTTACCATCAGTAATGAGATTGAGGATCTGTTTCACCAAGCTCTGTTAGAACACAGATTGGTTCTTAATAATATCTCTATGTTTTGATGATAACTATTATGAAATTTTGTAATTAAGAATTATATACTCTAAAATTTGCTTAAGAGTGTTTGCTGCAGATATTAAAGTAATTATCACTCCAAAAGCAAATCAGAACTGAACATAAGAAATATGCTAGACTCTGAAGCGCCAAATGCATCCATTAGAAGATTCTGAATGCTGCCTACAGAAGATCCTGAGCGTAGCTCCAGAAGGATCTGAAGCAGAAGCTCCAGAAGAATCTGAAGCAAGTCAGAAGCATTTGAATCAAAGAAGAATTCTGTATGAAGAGTTTTCAAAGCATAGTTACTACAGAAGATTCTGAAAATACTAAAGCTGTCAGTACTGAGGAACTGACTCAAATATGCTCTGAACTTACACACGCTAAAAGCACACCTGCTGCAAAGACTCTGATTCAGCAAGGCTCTGATAAAATTAGACTCTAATGAATCTTGCTGAAAATTGAAGAAGAAGAATTCAAAGATTATGTCCGTTGGAATAATCCAAACGACTCTTTCCTTATTTATGCTAGACACAAGAACACAGACAAAAAGGATTTCTCTGTGATTTCTTCTTTTAGGAAAGGTCACTTGATGTGAAGACAAAAAGGCTCAGACCTTTTGGGACACTCTTCTCAACGTGAAGCTCTCTTGGATCAAGCTGCCTATAAAAGCAAGTTTTCACTCATCTTCTTCAGTTGACGTTTTATCTGAAAGAAATCAATATTCAAAGCTCTCATACTATTCATATACTTTCTAAGAATTAATTTCTTTTTTCTTAATATTAAGTGAAAAATCACAGTTGTGATAAAGCTTTTTAAAAGCAATTTAAACACTTGTATTTTTTATTACATTTAATTGTAAGAAAACCTTAAGAAGATCCAGTTAGGATCAGTAGTTCTTGAGAAGACTTTGAACAGTTGTTCTTAGTGCTTACTATTGTAATCAGTTGATTAAATAGTGGATTAAGTCCTTGTTTGAGAAAGGCAAATCACTCTAGGAATGGTGGACTGGAGTAGTTGAGTTCAACGAACCAGGATAAAAATACTTGAGTTTTTATTTCTAAGTTTTTTATCTTCATACTTATTCAACCCCCCTTCTAAGTATTTTCTCACCTTCAGTTGGCATCAGAGCTCCGGTTCTGTGTGTGCTACCACTTCACAGTGACAGTAAAGATCCAGTGAGAAAAACTTTGATATATATTTGGTTGTTACTATGGCTGACAATACAATATCTAACATTAACAACAAATATGAAGAAAGGGACAGAATCAGCACCAAACCCACTATGTTTGATGGGGAGAAATTTGATTATTGGAAAGACAGAATTGAAAGTTTTTTCCTTGGATATGATGCTGATTTATGGGATCTGGTCATAGATGGATATGTTCATCCCACTGATGGGAATGGCAAGAAAGTAGACAGAAAATCTATGACAGATGCTCAGAAGAAGGAATTTAGAAATCACCACAAGGCCAGAACAATATTGTTAAATGCAATATCTCACACTGAGTATGAAAAAATTGCAAATAGGGAAACTGCATTTGACATGTTTGAGTCCTTAAAGATGACTCATGAGGGAAACTCTCAAGTCAAGGAAACAAAGGCTCTGGCTCTGATCCAGAAGTATGAAGCCTTCAAGATGGAAGACTCTGAATTTGTTGAAGCTATGTTCTCCAGATTTCAAATACTTACAGCTGGACTAAAGGTTCTGGATAAAGGATACTCTACTGTTGATCATGTGAAAAAGATCATCAGAAGCTTACCAACCAGATGGAGACCTATGGTGACTGCGCTGAAGATGGCTAAATATATGAACAAGATCTCCTTGGAGGAACTAATCAGTTCACTAAGAAGTCATGAAATTGAACTTGAGAAAGATGAACCTCAAAAGAAAGGTAAATCTGTTGCTTTAAAATCTAATAAATCTGCTAAAGCATTGCAGGTAATAGAGGAAAGCTCTGAAGAATCCTCATCTGAAGATGAAGATGAACTATCCATGCTGTCTAGAAGAATAAACAAACTCTGGAAGCATAAAGGAAAGAAGTTCAGAAACTTCAGGAAGCCTGACCAAAGAAAAGAATCTTCTGGACACAGAAGATCTGGCAAAAAGGAGGTTGTCTGTTATGAATGTAAAGAACCTGGACATTACAAAAATGAATGTCCAAAGGTGCTGAAAGATAAGCCTAAAAGAAAATCTGATAAGAAGAAAAAGGTTCTAATGTCCACCTGGGATGATTCAGATACATCTGAATCTGAATCTGAGTCAGAAGAGGAATGTGCAAATGTAGCCTTAATGGCAGACATAGAAGATCAGAAGGAAGGAACTTCAGGTTCTGAAGCTGACTCTGAAGCTGACTCTGACGCTGAAGAGGTAATGGCTAAACTCACTAAAGAAGAACTTATCAAAGTATTATCAGAAGTTCTGAAGAGCTATAACAATATTAAACTCAAATACAAGAAGCGTCAAAGCAATCTTGTATCTGAGAATAATATTCTCAAATCAGAAGTAGCTGAGCTAAATGAAAAGAACTTAAAATTGAAAAATGATTCTGAATTAGCTCAACAAAACTCTGATTCTGAAACTGAATCTGAATGCAAAAATATTTTGGAAAAATATGATTATAGCTTTCAGAAGTTTCTTGCTAAAAGCATAGACAGAAGCAAAATGGCTTCCATGATCTATGGAGTTAGCAGGAATAACAGAAAAGGAATTGGGTATAAATCTTCCTCTGGAAAGGATTTAAATCCAAAACCTGTTGATAAAATTATCATCAAGAAAACTCCTTTATATTCCCACTTTAAATTTGGTCATTTGAATGATATTGAACAAACACGTTCTGAAAAGAATATTCATGTGTTTAAATCTAAGGCTAGTCAGAATAAACCTTATGTTGAAAAACAGAAGTTTAGACAAACCTTCAGAACAACTAACCCTAAAGGACCCAAGAAGATCTGGGTACCTAAAAGTAAAATAATTCCTGTTGCAGATGTTCTTAGCAGCAAGGTCAGGACGCCAATCATGGTACCTGGACTCTGGATGCTCGCGACATATGACAGGAGAAAGGTCTATGTTCCAAAGTCTGGAGCTTAGATCTGGAGGTGATGTGAAATTTGGAGGGAATCAGAAGAGCAATATCATTGGATCTGGCACCATTGGAAATGGTAAACTTCCCTCTATTACTAATGTTTTACTTGTTGAAGGGTTAAAGCATAACTTATTGTCCATAAGTCAATTAAGTGACAATGGTTATGACATTACCTTTAATCAAAAATGTTGTAAAGCTATTAGTCAAAAGGATGGCTCAATCCTATTTAGTGGTAAGAGGAAAAACAATATTTATAAAATAAATCTTTCAGAACTTAAGGTTCAGAATGTTAAATGCCTCTTGTCTGTTAATGAAGAGCAATGAGTCTGGCACAGAAGATTGAGGCATATTAATATGAGACGTATATCTCAGATTAATAAACTTAATCTTGTCAGAGGACTTCCTAATCTGAAGTTCACCTCAGATGCTCTTTGTGAAGCATGCCAAAAAGGGAAGTTTTCAAAATCATCTTTTAAATCAAAAAATGTTGTTTCTACTTCCGGACCACTAGAATTACTTCATATTGATCTGTTTGGACCAGTGAAAACTGCATCCATCAGAGGCAAGAAGTATGGATTAGTCATTGTTGATGACTATAGTAGATGGACATGGGTAAAGTTCTTAAAACACAAGGATGAGTCACATTCTGTGTTCTTTGACTTCTGTAAACAAGTCCAGAATGAAAAAGATTTCAAAATTATAAAAGTCAGAAGTGATCATGGTGGTGAATTTGAAAATAAATATTTTGAAAAATATTTTAATGAAAATGGCATTGCTCATGATTTTTCCTGTCCTAGAACTCCACAACAAAATGGGGTTGTAGAGAGGAAAAACAGAAATCTGCAAGAAATGGCCAGAACCATGATCAATGAGACTAATCTGGCAAAACACTTTTGGGCAGAAGCAATCAACACAACCTGTTACATTTAGAACAGAGTGTCTGTAAGACCTCTTGTGGAGAAGACTTCATATGAACTGTGGAAGAACAGAAAGCCCAACATTTCATATTTTCATCCTTTTGGATGTATTTGCTATATGTTAAATACTAAAGAAAATCTGAATAAGTTTGATTCCAAAGCACATAAGTGTTTCATGCTTGGATATTCTGAACGCTCTAAAGGCTACAGAGTATACAACACTGAGACACAAATTGTGGAAGAATCTATTCATGTTAGATTTGATGATAAGCTTGGAAGTAAAAAGCCAAAGCAGTCTGAAAACTCTGCAGATAGAGAAGTAGTCTTCACAGACTCTGAAGGCTCAGAGGCATACAAAGCTCAAGTGAAGGAACCAGAAGCAACGCCAGATGCCATTCCTTTAACTTCTCAGATGAACAATTTAAACATTTCTGAAGAATCAAATGTTAGAGGATCATCTTCCAGAATCAAAGCTTCTCATCCAGAGAATGTTATTATTGGAAAGAAGGATGATCCCATCAGAACAAGATCCTTTCTTAGATCATCTGAAGCATCATTATTTGGACTGGTGTCAGTAATTGAACCAACTTTTGTAGATGAAGCTCTGCAAGACAATGATTGGATTATTGCCATGCCAGAAGAGTTAAATCAATTCACCAGAAATGATGTGTGGGATTTAGTTCAAAGACCAAAAGGATTCAATGTAATTGGAACTAATGGGTCTTCAGAAATAAGCTTAATGAGAAAGGAGAAGTTGAAAGAAATAAAGCAAGGCTTGTTGCTCAAGGGTACAGTCAACAAGAAGGTATTGATTATACTGAAACTTATGCTCCAGTGGCAAGGTTAGAATCTATACGCCTTCTTATTTTATTTGTTGCACAAAATAACATCACTCTATATCAGATGGATGTTAAAAGTGCCTTTCTAAATGGTATTATAGAAGAAGAAGTTTATGTCCACCAGCCTCCTGGTTTTGAGAGTGAAAAATTTCCAGATCATGTTTTCAAACTAAAGAAATCTCTGTATGGTTTAAAACAAGCTCCCAGAGCTTGGTATGAGAGATTGAGCAATTTTATTTTAGAGAAAAATTTCATCAGAGGCAAAGTGAACACAACACTCTTTTGTAAATCATTTAAGAAAGATCTTCTAATTTGTCAAATTTATGTGGATGATATAATATTTGGATCTACCAATACTATGTTGGGAAAGGAGTTTGCTCAATGTATGCAGGCAGAATTTGAAATGAGCATGATGGGAGAACTGAGATTCTTTCTAGGAATTCAAGTCAACCAAACTCCAGAGTGCACTTACATACATCAGACCAAATATATTAAAGAACTTCTGAAGAAATTTAACATGACTGATAGTAAGCTGGCAAAGACTCCCATGCATCCAACTAGCTCACTAGGCAAGGAAGAGGTAAGTAAGAAAGTAGATCAGAAACTCTACAGAGGTATGATAGGATCTCTTCTTTACTTAACTGCTTCTAGACCTGACATATTGTTCAGTGTATGCTTGTGTGCTAGATTCCAATCAGATCCTAGAGAATCACACTTGACAGCTGTCAAGAGGATTCTAAGGTATCTGAAAGGTACTTCTAATGTGGGTTTGTGTTACAGAAAATCTGATGATTTTAAATTAGTTGGATTCTGTGATGCTGACTACGCTGGAGACAGAGTGGAACGAAAAAGTACTTCTGGAAGTTGTCAATTTCTAGGAAGAAATATAATCTCTTGGTACAGCAAGAAGCAACCCACAATTGCATTATCAACCACAGAGGCAGAATATATTGCTGTTGCTGGATGTAGCACGCAGATGCTCTGGATGAAAAGTCAGCTAGAAGACTATCAGATATTTGAAAGTAACATTTCTATATTTTGTGATAATACTTCTGCTATATGTTTGTCTAAAAACCCCATTTTACACTCTAAGGCAAAACATATAGAAATTAAGCATTATTTCATCAGAGAATATGTTCAGAAGGGAATTATAAATTTGGCCTTTGTTGACACAGATCATCAATGGGCAGATATTTTCATAAAACCCCTTGTTGAAGATAGATTCAAATTTATTCTAAAAAATATTGGTATGGATTTCTGTCCAGAATAATATTTGTCAGAAGCAAATTTTACAGATGCAAAAATGTTTAATGCTCTGAAGTATTTCTTCTGATTACTTATTCATTTCCTTTAATTATTTTTTGTGTGAAACTCTGAACTAACAATACTCAGAGGATCTGAACGTTGGTTAACGTTTCATTTCTCAAGAGAATTCAGAAGCACATGCAAGCAAACACGTGTCACTCTGAATCTGCAAAGGTGGCGTGTACACTACTGAAGAGACGTTTGAGGTGAAGTTTGAATAGTGAAAATCTTGATTTTCCCCCCAAATTGTCAGAATCAATAAATGCTTGAAATGATTTTTATTCTTTTTCATTAAATGCTTTGTGTGAACGTGCTTTTATCTGACTGTTTTATGCCTAAGTGTTTAGTATAAATATCACATTTCTCACCACTTTTACACTTTTCACTTCTCAATCGTTTATGCATTTCTGTCTTCTCTTTTCTCTTCACAAAAACCCTAAGCGTTTGACAAACTCATCTTCAATGGCAACTTCATCATCCACTACTGCTCAGTTTCAATCTACCATGGCTGCAGTTACTTCTGCAAATATGGGTGTGACTCCTTATACGACACCAAAGAGAACTTTGTTAACACCTGTTGAAAACTGGAGGTTCTCTGTGAATCAATGGTGGAATTTGATTCATTGGCTGAAAATGGGTTTGAGTTTCGCTCCATTATAGATGCTCAAGGATGGGTGAAATATTTTGATAGACTTTTTGGACCAGTTTACCCCCTTCTAGTGAAAGAATTATGGATCCATGTTGTTGTATACCCCAAGTTCATTTTATCTTCTGTTCTGGGTAAAGAGATAATCATCACAGAAGATTTGATCAGTAAACTCATTGGATATGAGGAAACAGATGGAGTATCTCACTTGCCAGCTGAGCATGTAGATATGGATGAAGTATATGAGGAAGTGATGATTGCTGGACAAGCTTCTAATAAGTTCAAAGATCTGAAGCCTGACTACAAGATCTGGGCTAAGATTTTCATGGGATGCATTCATCACAGAAAGTCTACAAACTCTCCAGACTATGTCAACAATGAACAGCTCTACTTTATGTATTGCTTAAGTCAGAGCACCAAGGTAGATCTTCCCTATATTCTGTTTATGCACTTATGGAATCATATAAATGCCTCTAGAGAATATGTGAAAGAAAAAGGTCAGAAGATTAGAACTTGGATTCCTTTTGGAAGGTTAATTTCAGATCTTCTAACAGAAAATGGACTGGTGACTGCTCTATATGCTGCTGGCGTCACAGATGAACTGGAATTCATTCTTGGAAAGCCTCTGAATGCCAAAAGTCTTCAGAGACTAAAAATAGTAGAAGAACTCACAACAGCACCCAAGAAGCTGAATATCACTGAACTTAGTCAGAAGAGAATCCCTGTAGATGACTACCCTCTGTTCTTTGCTGAAGAACCCAGAGAAATTATAGTGAGTTATATTGATGCTTGCAAGGCAGATGGAACGCCAATTCCGGCAGTTATTCTGAAGAGAGCAAGGGAACCATTGCCTGTTGTAGAAGAAAAGATCCCAAGAAAAAGAAGTCAATCAGAAACAGAAGCTGCACCTGTTCAGAAGAAGCCCAAGGTTGCTGAGAAGCCTCAGAAGCTGTTCAAGAGGAAAGCATCTGAAGACACTCCTTCTGTTCCAGCTAAACGTATCAAGATTAAAGGTAACAAATCTTCTGTATCTTCTGTAAATAATACTGTTGTAAATGATTCAACAATTAAGACTATTCCAAAACCACCTTCTACCCAAAACAATCTGTTACTGCTCCACCTCATGTATCTGTTCCATCCCCACAAAAATCATCTAATCCTACTTCCATCTCACCTATCAAACCCTCTACTACAAAATCATCTGTACCAAAACCAACAACAACAAAACCACAAAATCAGACTCCACACCCAGAAATACCAACAAAACTATCTGCACCACAAAAACCACAATCAGAACACCAACCAGAAAAACCATCTGAACTACACAAAGAAAAACCATCTGAACAACAACAACCACAAGAAAAACAGTTTGTATCACAACAAACACAACAACCAGAAAAACAATCTGATCAACCACAAACACAACAACAAGAAAAACAACCAGAAAACCACCATCAACCACATCTGAACCCATTGCATCTGTTCCAGTTACCTCTGAACCAATAAAAGTTACATCTGATCCACCCACATCAGAACCACCTACATCTGAACCCCCATTAAAACCTTCTGAAAATCCTTCAAAATCAACCAACCCATCTGGAACCAATATCCCTGAGACAGAGGTTCTTGATGTTACACCTCTCAAAATTGTCTTTCAAGTGTCCTCTACCTCTTGCACACCAACCACTTCATCCAATTCCTCAAAATCTATATACACCCAGATTTTCTGGTATCCCCCTCTCACAGAGATTCTGAGGTAAACCAACCAGAACCCCCTGTATCTTCTGAAATTCTTATTCCAGATCCTATTCCAACACCTAAACCATCTTCTGAAATCACCATTCCCAATCCTACACCCAAGTCAAGCACATCTGAGTGTGTACCCTCTGCTTCTCTTAAACTGTTCTCATCACACCTTCGCAAACTTCCCCATGGTTTAAAAATAAAAGATTTTTATGACAGATTTGAACCATCTGAAACCATCACTCCTCTCAAACCCAAACTTACTATCATTCTACCATTTGTGCTTCAATCCTACATTAAATCAATGTCAGCAGTACCTTCATCAGATCCAAAACCATACTATGTTATATCTACTAAAGTTGATATACCTGCTTCATCTGATATATCTGCTAATTCTGATAAACCTGCTACTTTTGATAAACCTGCAAAATCTGCTTTCCAACCTTACTCTAATAAACCCTTTGATGTGATTTTCTATCAAACAAAAGCAAAACCAAATCTGTTGAATGCCTTAAACAGATCAAAACCTGACAAATCCCCTGAAATTCCTTTCATACCCTACTACCCTCCTCCTCTGATCTCCATTCACAAATCCATATTTCCACCTACTCCCCAGCCAAAGCCAATAACCTTGGAAACTCTGTTACACCCCAGACCTAGACTAAATGTTGATCATTTATTTACATGTTTTTTGCAAGAAATACAGAAGTATTTAGATACTGTACAGAGGAAGTGTTCAGCAACAATGGATGCAAAGGAATATGATGTCATTTGGAATGGCTTCATAAACAGATTCAACACTGTAGCATCAAATCTGAAGAACATATGTTCTGATGATGCGAAGCTCAGATATGCTGAAGCTGCTAGAAGTCTGTTCTGGACTGTTAAGAGATCTGGACCACTGCTTCTTACAGATGCTCCTTCATCATCAGAAGAGAATATTGAATCTGCATCTGAAGACAACCCTCTGGCCATGACTCTGATAGAACATCCTTCTGGCTCTACTGCTCCTAGCTCCAAAGCCCCTATGGAAATTGACTTTGTTCAAGCTTCACAAACTGTTCCACCTTCTTCATCTGAGATTAAGAAAGAACATCCAGATCTTGAGGATAAGATTGCAGTTTTGGAAGCTGGTCAATCAGAAATCAAGTCATGGATGGCTAAACAGGATAAGAAGTCTGAAGACATGACTCAGTGGATGTCCCAACAGGATCAGAAGAATGAAACAATGGCTAAGTGGATGTCAAAACAAGAACAGTCCTCTTCTGAGATCACGGATCTGTTGAAGATGCTTTTGTCAAAACACTCTTAGTTTATTTTTTCTTCTGTTGTTTGCATCTGATGTTTGTTTATGTATTTTGAATATCTTCTGATGTGTGTACTCTTGCTCTGAATTGAATGAATGTTTCAAAGTTTTCTCCACATGATTTATCTCATTTACTGTTTCCTTTTATTTGTCTTTTCAAAGTTATTACTTTTTGCTTATGACAAAAAAGGGGGAGAAAATATAGATATGAACTGTTTAATTAAACTTCACCAGAATGAAACTTCAGACATATCAATTTTATCTAACATTAAATCTAAGTATTTCAGAACATTTGATAAATACACTTTGTAAAAGAAACTATGAGACTCTCAGATCATTTACTAATTATTAGACTCTGACTCTGAAATATGCAAGACACTCTGACTCTCAAATGTTAAAGAACAATCAAGCTCTAACTCTGAAAAATACTCAAGACAAAAGGGAAGTTTCTATTCCTTATTTGTATTTAATTCAGGGGGAGATTCATCATTTGAGAGGGAGTTATAATTATTCTATTTTCAATTAAACAAAATTTTTGATGTTTTTGTCATCATCAAAAAGGGGGAGATTGTTAGAACACAGATTGGTTCTTAATAATATCTCTATGTTTTGATGATAACTATTATGAAATTTTGTAATTAAGAATTATATACTCTAAAATTTGCTTAAGAGTGTTTGCTGCAGATATTAAAGTAATTATCACTCCCGAAGCAAATCAGAACTGAACATAAAAAATATGCTAGACTCTGAAGCGCCAAATGCATCCATTAGAAGATTCTGAATGCTGCCTACAGAAGATCCTGAGCGTAGCTCCAGAAGGATCTGAAGCAGAAGCTCCAGAAGAATCTGAAGCAAGTCAGAAGCATTTGAATCAAAGAAGAATTATGTATGAAGAGTTTTCAAAGCATAGTTACTACAGAAGATTCTGAAAATACTAAAGCTGCCAGTACTGAGGAACTGACTCAAATATGCTCTGAACTTACACACACTAAAAGCACACCTGCTGCAAAGACTCTGATTCAGCAAGGCTCTGATAAAATTAGACTCTGATGAATCTTGCTGAAAATTGAAGAAGAAGAATTCAAAGATTATGTCCGTTGGAATAATCCAAACGACTCTTTCCTTATTTATGCTAGACACAAGAACACAGACAAAAAGGATTTCTCTGTGATTTCTTCTTCTAGGAAAGGTCACTTGATGTGAAGACAAAAAGGCTCATACCTTTTGGGACACTCTTCTCAACGTGAAGCTCTCTTGGATCAAGCTGCCTATAAAAGCAAGTCTTCACCCATCTTCTTCAGTTGACGTTTTATCTGAAAGAAATCAATATTCAAAGCTCTCATACTATTCATATACTTTCTAAGAATTAATTTCTTTTTTCTTAATATTAAGTGAAAAATCACAGTTGTGATAAAGCTTTTTAGAAGCAATTTAAACACTTGTATTTGTTATTACATTTAATTGTAAGAAAACCTTAAGAAGATCTAGTTAGGATCAGTAGTTCTTGAGAAGACTTTGAACGGTTGTTCTTAGTGCTTACTATTATAATCAGTTGATTAAATAGTGGACTAAGTCCTTGTTTGAGAAAGGCAAATCACTCTAGGAAGGGTGGACTGGAGTAGTTGAGTTCAACGAACCAGGATAAAAATACTTGAGTTTTTATTTCTAAGTTTTTTATCTTCATACTTATTCAACCCCCTTCTAAGTATTTTCTCACCTTCAAGCTCATACCATTGCACAAAGAATCTTTCTGCCCTTTAAGGATCTCCACCACCGATGTGTTGTCTGACTGCACCTCTATGCTATTAAGACTCATTCTGAAAGGTAGTCTCATGCCTTTTAGAACTCCCCACAATTTTGTCACAGCTACACAACACTTCCCAATCCTCCTAGAAAAGCCTCAGATCCAAGCACCATTATGATCTCTGATCAATCCCTCACAACTTGCATCCTCTTTATTATTGACAGCCCCATCCACATTCACTACATCCCACCCTTCTTGAGGCAGATTCCATTGAACCTGAATGGAAGTTCTATTGTTCTTCATAACTCGACCAAGGCTCATGAACATTTTGAATTTATTCTAGATAACTGGTGTCAAGCTCGGAGGCATGGAGTACTCCTCGTCATTCTTTCCTTTATTTCTCCAAAACCACAAGATATGACACGCTGTGGCCTATAAAATTTCCCACTCCGCAGATCCCGAATAACTGAATATGTTATTAAGGTTCAAATGTATCCGGCCCTGCGCATCTGCCGCAAAGAAGCTATCCCAATAAGCTTCTTTAATAAGGGACCTCCACACAACCTTGGCATGCTGACAATCCCTTTGTACATGCATGATATCCTCTGCAATGTTCGGGCAGTCATTGCACTCAAAATCACAAAGGTTTAGTTTATGAAGGTAACAGTTCATGATCAACCTGTCATGGTTTACCATCCAAATGAAAGCTTTGACCATTTTCGAAACTTTGAGGCTCCATATCTTCTTCCAGTCCCCATTGATGTTAGGGAGTTGAGAATTCTTGCTTAATAACCCATAAGCACTCGAGACGCTCATGTTGTCGTCCTTCGTTTCTTTCCAGATGTAGTTGTCTTCACCATTTTCGTGTCAAAGTGGATGAGTAATCCTAGTCTCTGCTATTATATCAACATTGAAGAGATTGTTAAGAAGAGGGACATTCCACTCTCCACTATCATCAAGAAGCTCAACCACCTTGTTGACTTGCTGAGTCTGCCAGTCTTGGATTAAATCCTTGAGAATTTTCCCAAACTACAACCAATAATCACTTCAAACGCAAGATATCAGTCTAAGTTGTATAGAAAAGTTCCATTCTTTTTCATGTGATGTTTGTTTATTTGTATATGATTTTTTATGTTCTAAGTTCTTAAAGACCAATTCATTTGTCATTAAAATTCATGTCTCCTTGTTTATTTGAGGGTAATAAATAAGAATCAAGTTCTTTGCTTCTTTGTTTGAGAGCAACTATTTATTTTATTGTTATTTGTATGCCTTGAATGCTTTGTCAGCATATTGAAAGATATTAGTGAGAAATATAATATTTTAAACATGGGACAACCTATTCGATTAGGTCTATTTATGGTGATCTAACTTGGTTCTGTCCCGTGGGATGACCTGAAATAGGGACATGCTCTATTGAGTATGGGTTTGGATTCGGCCTAAATTATTGAATTTTATATAGCCCTTCAAGCATGAGACCTATAAGGGAGAAATGTTTTAGGTAAGGGACCAAATTATACACAATCTCTCAACTATTAGGTCTAAAAATGAGAAATGGTTTGAGCGAGAGACCAAATTATTCGTAGTCTTTTAATGGGTGTTTCCCTTCTATCAGGGGCTAAAATTTTCTATATTAGGGCAAATTGCTCATAGCACAAATTTTCTTTAGGTTGTCCTTTTCAGAGTGTTTTCGAGGTCTCTTATTTGCAAGTATCAGTTTGGTGAACCTTTTAATCAGATATGGCATGCCCTTTCTACTTTAGGGTATGATCTTCTGCCATTATCAAAAGCCTCACAGAGTTTGTCCCATCTTTAGAGGGATGCATTTTATCGTATTACTAAGCCCTTCAAGCATGAGACATGTAAGGGAGAAGTTCTTTCAGTGACAGGTGTAACAGCCCAATTTTTATTAATTAATTATTTATATTAATTAAATTATTTGTGGGGATTGTTTAATTGATGGATGATTAATTAAACGAAATTGGTAGATGTTTGAGAAGAGAAATATGATGGAAAGAATAGAAGATAAAGACTTATAAAGGAAAAGTGGAAAGAAAAGAGATAAAAAGTAAACATAAGAGAAAGAATAGAGGAAGAAGGAGAAAGAGGAGAAACGAGAAGGAGAAGAAGGAAAAGTTGGAAAAGATCAAGAACAACTCTCAAGCATGGGTTTAACCAAGGTAAGGGTGTGAAACATCATTATCTTGTCAATGTATATGATTATGTATGCTTGGGTTAGATTGTTGGATGTTTTTCTACAACTTTCATTTTAGGGCAAAAGTGAGTTTAATCGATAGAAACCGAGTTTTAACGGTCAAAAATGAGAATAAGTGGTATAATTTAGCCGAGGGAGGTTAGACTAAGGCTATGGAACTTGTTTGGTGAGAATCGGTCGGTTTTGTGGAGAGTTATGAAAGTTGGACAGTGAGGGTTTTGAAGTTCGCAGACACTCGTTAGCTCGTTCGCTAGGCGAGCTGGTCACAAACGTTCGCTGCAGCGAGCTATAGCGAGCAGGTAGCGAGCGGTCCCAGACTTGGGCAGAATGGATTTGAGGTTCTTTGCTGGTAGCGAATGGGGCAGCGAAGGTTCGCTAGGACTTCGCTGTAGCGAGCTGGGTAGCGAAGCAAAACAGTAGCTTCTGTTTGCCTTCGCGAGCTTGTACGCTAGGCGAACAGGTAGCGAGCACTCGCTAGAGACCCGCTAGGCGAGCATGCTAGCGAGCGTGACAACAATTGGTTTTCTCTGTGATTCCATTCCACGTTGATTTCTTGGTTCGATTGTGTTCGGTCCTTGTTGGAATGAATAGTTGTGTGCCGTGAAGTATATGTTATGGGTAGCCGTATGGCGTGAATCCTAGATTATGATTTGTGGTCTTTTGACAAATATAATGCATTGTTTTAATTGATTAAAATGCATGATGAATGTTATTGAATTCGTTGCCGTGAGCACGATGTTGTGAATGCATATTGATTGAGCAATTTCGCGATTTGAGTTTGGTGTGTGAGAAGACTTCTTATGGAGTTAAGCTGGGTATGTTAAAGCTTACTAGTGGTATTCTAGATGAGATTCGAGAAGGACAGAAATCTGACTTGAGTTTAGTCGATCGGTTGACTCTTATCAATCAAGGTCAAGGTGGTGATTTTCGGATTGATGAAAATGGTATCATGAGGTGTCATGATAGAGTTTGTGTTCCTGATGTTGTTGAGCTTAAGAAGAGTATTCTTGAAGAAGGGCATCGTAGTGGATTGAGTATTCATCCGGGTGCTACTAAGATGTATCAAGATTTGAGGAAAGTGTTTTGGTGGCCTCGTATGAAGAAGGATATTGCCGAGTGTAATACCCCAAATTTTACCCTCATATTTAGTCGGTCATTTCGCATATCATATCATCTGCGCATTTGCTAACTACTAACAAGACCTGAAGGTGTTTGTTTTGCAGGAAATACCCCAGGGGCGTTTTGGTCATTTTTGAAGCATAGTTCGTAATGTTGGGTGTAATGATGTTTTTTGAGGCGTTTATTTACGTGGGTTTGATATCAAAGTCTGATCTGTGGAGCAGGGTTTAACAAGAAATCATTCTTCTTTCTTCCAGAGGGAAAACGGTGAAAACTTCGACTGATTAATGGAACTTATTCATGCAATGGTTGGATCGAATTAATTCCAGGATATTTGACTAGTGAGATTTAATCGGATGTTGAGGTGTTTGCAAATTAAAGCATGGAGAAGCAATTGGGAAATGATTTTAATAGAATATGTGAATTTTATTCATAATATTTTATTATCATTATTACAAGTTTGCAAAGTGAATCACAAAGAAGAAATGATGTGGATAAAAAATGTTATTTATTCATAATATTTTTGTTACAAGTTACAAGGAATTACATTAAAGTTCTAAGGAATTACATTAAAGTATCTATCCTAAATCCTAAGAACAGCTAAGTGTCTTCATGCTGTCTTTAAGCTTCGCCGCAAATCTCGACTAACCTGCACATCAAAGCAAAACAAGCAATATAGAAATGTTAGAAGTTTTTTCAACACTCTCAGAACAATGTCATCATCGAGTGCTGGGAGTGGCACAACCGAAGCTGCGTCCTACCCCCGTTACCGATCCGCGCCGCGGGCGTCAGATCAGGTAATACAAGTTCTTATCAATATGGGACATCCGAGAGATAGAAAAAAATAAATGAAGTGGGACTGATTCGTTTTGCCGCGATTGGATACGAGAATAAGGCAACATAGGCAAGTTCTGACTCAGACCCGGATGCCGGCAGGTCTGAGTCGCTTTGGTTTCAAAACTTCCCACATCTGAAAAACCATAAGCATCATCAGAACTCAAAGCATAAACAAAACTAGGAAGGGGCTCGCGCCAATACCGGTATGAATATTCACCAAAGAAACAAATCTGTTACCAAACAGAATGAAAATCAAGTCCAAAGCAGAACAAGAGAAACCAAACTATGGTATCAAGCTGCATCAGTTCAAACAGAACAGAGAAATGAGACACAAAACAAGCTGCGTCAAAATTACATAGGACAAGGTATCAAAAAGTCTCAGCAGCATCAGTTAAAGGTAAGGCCCCGTCCGAACCAGTTTCAACGGCACGCAACACATAAGCCCTGTTATCAGACAACAAAAGCCAACAACAATAATCTGAATGTCAGGCCATCAAACTTGGTTCAAGATCAAAGCAGATAAGTTACAATGTTAGCAGTATCTAAAATCAAACAGCCCAATATCTCGTCACAAAGAAATCAGTAACAGCGGCATCAGCCCAAACAACTTCAAGCTGCAACAAACTAACAAGTTCAAGGCTACAATCGACCTCCAACAGGCAGAACCAACATCAGTCACAACAAGCAAAGAGAAGCAACACGAGTTTCTACCAGCAAACAACAAATTGGCATCAGCTATAAGCATCACAGCTTCGGCAACAAGCATCACTCATAAATACCGACATTGCAACAATGACCGCCAACGACGGTTCAGATTCACGAATCATCATCACCGTTTCAGAAGCAAATCTCCAAGCTACAAGCAATAACAACAACAGATACCAATTGCAAATGGCACCAACTCCAACACAGCAAGCAACATCATTCCAATACCTGCAGACATCGATTACAAGTAAGACGAGCTAGTTAGCATCTGCCAAACAATTTCAAGAGCAACCATTAACACCACAACATCAACATCTGCATCAACAAGTATGGCAAGCTTCTGCACACGGCGACAATGGTCAGTGCATTTTAACGATAGCAAGACAGCACAATAGCAGTTCAAAAGCACATCAAAAGGATCCAACACTATAGCCGTATCAGTCTACGCCAGATTCGAAACTCAGTGATATCAAATTAGGACCAAAACCAATAAACCCACAGCGACATTGAAAATTGGATAACCAAAGTTAGTCTGCTGAAAATCTGCATCAAAAGAACCACATCAGTAAAAACGATGCCCATAGTATCAAAACGGTCCCTATCAGAAGAATTGAGTTAGAGTAAATCAGAGAAGAATGATTCAGTTCATCACGAAGCAGTTCAAATGGAATCAGAAATAAATAATCCAGTTAACCAAAACGAAACAGATATCCAACAAAACCAAATTTGAATATGGATACAAGCAATTTCCAAATCCGTATTCAATCAAATACTGGGAATTTGAGTCCGTAAGTCTGAAAGGGAAAGAAAAGATCTAATCAGAAAAGTAATCAAGCAAATCAAAGCAAACCCAACGAAATCCAAATCAGAGTACAACCGTTCAAAGTCCAAAAGGAGGATATAGGCAAATCGAAAATGGACAGAATCCCAATCAAATCGAAATAGTATCAGGTTCACAAATCCACAAAAATCAAATCATGTCTCAAAATCATACCTCAGCAAAAATAACGCAATCCAACAATCAGAGGCCCAAAAGGAATCAGAAGAGATTATAAAAAGGAACAGATACAACCTGAAAAACCCTGGACGGAAAGGGAGAAAACCCTAACGGACAATCGCATGTCAAACCCTAGTAACCGCGAGAGGGAGAGAGATTGAAACCAATCAACCGCGAGCAAGACCGCCTTCACCATTCATCAACGGCGGGCAATCGAATCTCTAAGCCTCAGCTCACTTCATCATCGGCCGTTTTCACCGTAACTCCGTCGTAAATGTAAGCCATGAAGTGTTTTCCTCAAATGTTTATGTTTGGTTTCAGGTTACCGAAAGATGAGCAAAGCGAAAGAATGAGGAAGATGGGAGAATCGCAGCAAAATGAATACGAGAGACGGAAACAAGAGTGAAAGAAAGCGTAACGGCGCCGAGGGGGGAGAAAATGGGTTCTGAAACCCTAGTTTCTCTTGGCTTCATAATTTCACCAACCGGGTTGGGTCCGGAGGTGATTACCGGCCCAACCCGTTTACTTTATTTCTTATCTCTTCATTTTTTAATTTTTTTTTATATATTGTTTTTTTAACTTTTTTAATTAAATACTCAAATGTTTTTTTTTAAAAAAAAATAGCATCATAACTTTCTTAAAAAAAAAAATAATAATAAATAGCAAGAAAATATTTTTTTAAAAAACAAATAGCATCAAACTTTTCTTAAGTAAATATTATAATTGTTTTTTTAAAAAATAAGAACCTTTTTTAATAAATTAAAAAACCTCTTTTCACATAATAAAAAAATTGTTTTAATAAATAACTTAAAAATCCTTTTTAAGAATATCTAAGTTAAAACTTCTTTTTTTTTAGATTGGATTTAAAATATTTTTCTAATTAGCATTACTCTTTCTTTTTTTTATAGATTCATTAAACAAATCTTCAATATTGCACTTTTTCTCCTGACTCGTCCAATTACCGTCTACCTTTGCCTGCTAACGGGTGTTCATCTTTTGCAGCTCATGTCTACTACTATTGTATTGTGTTTTTATCTTAAGTTTCACCATTATTGTAACTGCGCCTCGTTTGTAACCTCGCGAACCTAATAATCGCGCTTTAAGTTTCTGCCTTTAAATTTCTGTTTGTATGGCTTTAACTGCTGTCTTTATTTTCTGCTTGCATAACTCAATCATCTCACATCTTCATTAATATTCCAGTCACACTACACACTCCGAAGGAATTAGGTCTAGCCGTTTGACCGCCGTGTCAATAGTCCTCAACTTCAAACCCTTACAACCTCACAAACCCTAATTTTCACAAATGCCTCGCCGCAGGCAAGATTACAATTTTACCCCTAGCATTAGGTCAAAGAGCCGCCGCGCTCATTTTAGGGTTTCCCGCCGTGGAATCCCTAATTTAACCCTAATTACAACTTAACATTTCAACGTAGAAATTTGGAGTTTCTACACTCCACGTAAGCGTGTCCTTAAGATGCGTTTATTCCCCTTGAGACCTTGACCACAGTCAAGAAGTCTCTAACCTCCCTATTGAGGGGAACTACGATTACTCTGATTCCACTCCCGTAAGGATACGTAGGCACAAGATGCGATGTCTTGCCGAGTAAACTTAGAATTAACCCCTTAGGTCTCCTTTCTCACTTTTAATCCCTTTGTACATATACCTTAAGCAAATGAATAAAGCAAAATAGTAAACATTTGAACAAAAGGTTCCTGTAGAATACTACAGAAGTTTAGGGTGCTAATACCTTCCCTAAATTTAACCAACCCCCGAACCCTAGATCTTTCCCCGCATTGTGTTTACGATGCAAAATAGGTTTTCCCTCTTTTGACCTTTTCCTTCGGATAAATCAAAGAGCGGTTGTGAATTGAATTGCGATTCAAACTCATTAATAGTTTGTGATCCTATTTCCACCGCAACAGAAAATGGCGACTTCACTGGGGACTTTCTAACTTTTGAGGGTTATCCCTGACTTGTTCATATTTATTACTATCTGTGTTATTATTCATTTGCATGTATATATTTGTGCTTTGATTGTGGGACTGTTCCTTGTGATGTGAGATGAGTCCTACACCCGGATCTAGTGTACCTTAGGTAAATGGCAATAGACCAAGGAAACTGTACGACGTATATCGATACGGTTGATCTGGTGGCCATAGCTAGTGCGACTTCTTGGTTGGTGCTTATATTCCTTAAGTCAAGTTGAGGATAATATTGAGGCTGCCATATGTTGTCAATGCACTAACTGACTTTTAGAACCCTAGTTAACTCATCTTGGCCTTTAGAAAGTAGTGAGGTAACCGGCTTTGGTGCAGACTGAAGTTGGTTGACACTCGATACTATGCTCATTGAGATCTTAAACTTGGAGGGTTTTGGTTGGCAAGTAAGTTGCCTTCTGAACAACCACCCTTGTGAAGGATCAATGATATTGAGATCCCTTAGAACCTGGTTACTTTTGTAGGACAGGATGAACCATCTAACTTCAGGGGAGGGTACTTGCCTTTGAACCTCATGCAAGCCTTTAACCTAGGACTTTGTGTGTTTTCGTGCATTGCGTCCATAAAGCATCTCATCGCATTGTATTTCATGGAGTTCAAACATCATTTATGGATATCGCGGGATACCACAAATAAAAAAAAAATATATAAAATGAAAAAACAAGAAAAAGATTTCCTTGGTACCCCACGACATTAGTAAATGTTTTGAATTCCATGAAATCTTCATTTACATTCACATTTTAGCATCATACTTTTGCATTGCATGTGTCTCCCGATTTCTCACACTCGGTTCTCTCACCTTCCAGTTTCGTCACCCTGAGTTCTCGGCACCAATACAACACCAGAGCTCAAACTCGGAAAAGAATGGAGGATCAGGCAAAAGAGATTGATCGCCTTAGCAATGAACTTGAAGACCTTCGAGGGGGTATGGGGCGTATGATGGAATTGTTACATGTCATGAATGCTAAGATGGATACCCAGCCCACTGTTGTTTCTGAGATTACCGGCGTTACTGTGGACCCTCCACCAAGTGTGACCATAGCAAGGGACCCACCTTATGGTCTTGCTCCCGGTTTTGTGCCTCCTCAAGCCACTGTTCCGATTAATCAACCTGTTCAGCAAGCCATGCCCTTGTTTTCTGAAGTTTCTAGGGGGGCTCCTATCTTTGCACCACCTGTTGTACACACTTGTGCGCAACCGTACTTCAATGAGACAGTTTTTGATAATCTTGATGAGAATGTTGAGGGTTATGAGAAACATGATAAGCTTCGTGAGGAAGTAAACACTATCGTCCAGAGATTGAAAAAGGTAGAGGGTGATCAAATTTTTGGGACCGCTGCAAGGGATGTTTGTTTGGTCTCGGGTTTGGTTATTCCCCCGAAGTTCAAAACTCCGAATTTCGATCGGTATGAAGGTGCCACCTGTCCTAAGAGTCATCTGATCATGTATTATCGCAAAATGGCTGCCCATGTTGAGAATGATAAACTGATGATTCATTGCTTCCAAGATAGCTTGAAGGGTGCTTCCTCCAAGTGGTATTTAACTTTAGACCAGTCTCGCGTTAAGAGCTTTCAAGATTTATCTGACGCTTTCATCAAACACTACAAGTACAATATGGATCTGGCTCCTGACAGAAGACAGTTGCTGAGTATGTCACAAAAGAATTCTGAGTCATTCAAAGAGTATGCTCAAAGGTGGAGAGAGACTGCTTCGCAGGTAGAACCTCCTTTGTCCGAAAAAGAGTTAGCTGATTGGTTTGTCGACACGGTCCGTCCAGAATTTTACGAAAGAATGGTGGGTAGTGTGACTTCGAATTTCTCCGACATCGTTGCTGTGGGTGTCAAGATTGAATTGGGTATGAAGAGTGGTAAAATGACAAATAATCATGGTACTTCTAAGGATCAGTCGAAGAAACCTCCGTATAGCTCCCAGAAAAAGAAAGAGGGTGAGACTAATGCTATATCCTCTGGTAGACCAAGAGAACGCTTTTATCGACATCCGCAAGGTTATGATCAACCTCAAGGGTACCCAGTCCAATATGCTCAACAACCCTATGTGGCAGCTATTACACCTTCTTTCAATCAACAGGTTCCCATGTATCAACCTATGCAACAACCTCCTGTTTATCCGCCTCCTGTCAACTACCTGCAGGCACCCAACGCTCCTGCTCCTCAACAGCCAAAGAGTCCGGCTCCCCGCCAGAATATGCCGAACAGAAGAACGTATAAACCTTGTCCGCCGATTCCAATGACTTTTACCGAGTTGTATCCCTCTTTGGTCAAGCAGGGTCTAATCACTACTCGGGCTTTGGGTCCGCCTCCTAATCCTCTACCCGCCAATTACAACGCCGCCGCTCATTGTTTATTTCATGAGGGTGCGCCTGGTCACGATCTGGAAAATTGTTATGCTCTCAAAAATATTGTCAGGGATTTATTGGAAAAGAAGATTTTATCATTCGAAGATCCTCAACCAAATGTTAAGAAGAACCCTTTTCCTAACCATGAGAGTGTCAATGCCATTAGTGCTGATTCAGAGGAAGGTTATGCCCTTAATGTTGAACAGATTAAGACTCCTCTTAAGATGTTCCATTCGAAACTGTTTGAAGCCGGTTTGGTAGATACTTCCCACGCTGCATGCGTAAGTTGTGAAGCCAGTATTAAGGGTTGTGTGTTGGTTCAGAATGATGTTCAGAGGTTGATTAATGAGGGTGTTTTACAAGTGACAAGCCAAGCCAAGAAGGAAGAGGTCGCTGTGGTTGAGCCTGTCTTCCATCAGCCTGAATAAAAGGGTAAGGTACCCGTGTTTAATTTATCAGGGGCACTCTCTGCCAATCCCGTGTTCGATATACCAAAGTCGTCTATCCCCGAGGTGAACCAGCATAAGCCTATAGTTATTCGAAGACCAAGTCCGTTTCCTTTCAGTGATCCTAAAGCTGTGCCTTGGAAATACGACGTGACGATGATTGACAAGGAGTCTGGGAAGGTTATTCCAAATGAAGAGGTTAAGGGCACTGTGACCAATATCGCAGAGGTAAGCAGGATGACCCGCGGTGGCCGTGTATACACTCCCCATTCCAGTGAGGTCCCACCTAAGGAAACAGCTAGTATCCCAGTGCCTGCCAAAGACAAAGGTAAGGGAGCCGTTACGAATGATGAAGATGCCGAGTTTTTGAGGATCATCAAGAAAAGTGACTATAAAGTTATCGACCAACTTCATCAGACTCCTTCCAAGATTTCGATTTTATCTCTGTTAATGAGTTCACCCGCTCATAGGATGGCCTTGCAGAAGGTTTTGACTCAAGCACATGTGGATCAAGATATCAGCACCAGTCGGTTTGATAGTGTGATTGCCAATTTAACCGCCTGTAACACCCTCAGTTTCAGCAATGAAGAGTTACCGAAGGAGGGTCCGAACCATAATCGTGCTTTACATATATCGGTGAAATGTCAGGAGGACAATTTAGCGAGAGTGCTAGTGGACACCGGGTCTTCTCTGAATGTTCTACCCAAGAGGGTTCTCGATAAGTTGGTTTGTAAAGAGACTGTGTTGAAACCTACTCCTTTGGTTGTCAAGGCTTTCGATGGCTCTCGCCGGTCGGTAATGGGGGAGGTTGAGCTTCCTATCCTGATTGGTCCGCAAATTTTTAATATCACGTTTCAAGTCATGGACATTAATCCCAATTACAGTTGTTTACTTGGAAGGCCGTGGATCCATGCCGCTGGGGCGGTAACCTCAACTTTACATCAGAAGATGAAGTTCGTGATCGATGGAAAGTTGGTTATTATACACGGTGAGGAAGATCTGATGGTCAGTAACCTGTCTTCTTTCCGTTACATTGAGGCCGATGAGAATGCTTTAGACATTTCCTTTCAAGCACTTGAGATCGCCAATGCTGTTCTGCTGGAGGTCGAAGAGACAGTGTGTCAGGGTAATCCATCTTTTGCATCTCTGAAGAGTACCAAAGCAACAATTGACAGGGGCATTCCTGAAGGTTGGGGAGAGGTAATTGATGTCAAGACCAAGACTGATCGCTCTGGGTTGGGTTACAAACCAACTCAGAATGGAGCTGCCACGACTGTCGAAGGGCGTCCGAAGGTCATCCAAGAGGTATTTGTCAGCGGAGGTTTCCAAATCAATGCCATCAGCGACTGTGAAGAAAATGAAGAGCTGAGCAACCTGGTGTTTAAGGGTGATGCAGTTTTGAACAACTGGGAGGCCGTAGAGATCCCTGTTATTTTTCCTTTGTCAAAGTAATTTTTTTTTTTTTTTTTTTTTTTTTTTTTTAAAAAAAGTTTCATTTACATTTCAAATAAAAATCCGTAGCTCTGCCCAAGGCTATAGGGTCGTTTTATCGGGCCACCTTTCATTTCTAAAAGGATATTAATAAAAGCAGTTTGTTCAATTCCACTTTGGTTCATTTGCGTTTTTCGTTTTCACTTTTAAAAATGAAATTGGCAACCTTTCTTCCAAAAAGAAAAAAAATAATAAAAAACAGCATTCCATTTCTTACCTTGCATATCTTCGAGCATTTTAATTAAGTAAGCCTTCCATCATGCAGAGATATCGTAAACCTTGTTGGATCCAATGACTTTGCTGACACTCCTGACTGGGATGTACCCATCAATCAAGCTAAGGACGAGGGTGAAGAAGATTTTGAAGTACCCGCTGAACTGACAAGATTGATTGAGTACGAGTACCCAGAGCTTCAACCGTATAAAGAGCAGGTGGACTTAATTAATCTCGGCACAGATGAGAGCAAGAAAGAGGTCAAGATTGGTGCAATGCTTGGGACAGAGGTTAGGCCGAGGTTGATTGAGTTGTTAAAAGAGTATGTTGATGTGTTTGCGTGGTCGTATCAAGATATGCCGGGCCTAGACACGGATATTGTTGTTCACAAGTTGCCGCTTAAGCCAGATTGTCCGCCTATCAAACAAAAGCTTCGAAGAACGAGACCCGACATGGCTTTGAAGATTCGAGATGAGGTTAAAAAGCAGTTGGATGCAGGTTTCTTGGCAGTCGCGAAATATCCAGATTGGGTTGCCAACATTGTGCCAGTGCCTAAGAAGGACGGTAAAGTTAGGATGTGTGTAGACTACAGGGATCTGAACAAAGCAAGTCCGAAAGACGACTTCCCTCTGCCACATATTGACACACTGGTAGACAATACGGCCAGTTTTGCGTTGTTTTCATTTATGGATGGTTTCTCTGGCTATAATCAGATCAAGATGGATCCCGATGATCGAGAGAAGACTACTTTCATTACTCCTTGGGGGACCTTTTGCTACAAAGTCATGCCCTTCGGTTTAAAGAACGCAGGGGCAACTTACCAACGTGCTATGACCACTCTTTTTCATGATATGATGCACAAAGAAATTGAGGTGTATGTGGACGATATGATAGCCAAATCTCAGAGTGAAGAGGAGCATCTAGACCATTTGGTGAAATTGTTTGAACGACTCAGGAAATATCAGTTGAAATTGAACCCTGCAAAATGTACCTTCGGTGTCAGATCCGGAAAATTGCTTGGTTTCATTGTTAGCCAGCGAGGGATTGAGGTGGATCCTGACAAAGTCCGAGCCATTCAAGATATGCCAGCTCCGCGAACAGAGACGCAAGTTAGAGGTTTTCTGGGGCGTCTGAATTACATTTCCAGGTTTATCTTCAATATGACCGCTACTTGTGAGCCGATATTCAAGTTACTTTGCAAGGGGCAGACAGTTGAGTGGAACCCTGATTGTCAGAAAGCGTTTAAGAAGATTAAAGGTTATTTGCAAGATCCCCCTATTCTGATTCCTCCCGTACCGGGAAGACCGTTGTTTATGTACCTTACCGTTCTCGAGAAGTCTATGGGTTGTGTGCTTGGGCAACATGATGAGACTGGGAAAAAGGAACATGCAATTTATTACCTGAGCAAGAAGTTTACCGATTGCGAAAACAGATACTCACCATTAGAGAAAACTTGTTGTGCATTGGCATGGGCCGCTAAGCGCCTTCGGCAGTATATGGTCTGTCATACCACGTTATTGATTTCTAAAATGGATCCGATCAAGTATATTTTTGAAAAACCTGCTCAAACCGGGAGGCTAGCCCGTTGGCACATGTTGTTATCCGAATATGACATCCAGTATGTACCCCAGAAGGCGATTAAGGGTAGTATTTTATCTGATTATCTTGCAGACCAGCCAGTTGAAGATTATGAACCTCTTAAGCTCGATTTTCCTGATGAGGATATTTTGTTGATTAAAAGAGATTGTGAAGAGCCAGATCCGAGCGAAGGTCCAGAACCAGGTCTTTGGTGGAGGATGATGTTTGATGGCTCCTCAAATTTCAATGGGCATGGTATAGGCGCCGTTTTGATGAACCCAAAGGGTGGATTTACTCCATTTACAGCAAGGTTGGACTTTGAGTGTACTAATAACGTCGCAGAGTATGAAGCATGTATCCTCGGCCTCGAAGCGGCGATTCACCTCCGAATCAAACTTCTTAAAGTAAGTGGTGACTCAGCCTTGGTTATCTACCAGGTACAAGGCAAATGGGAAACGAAGAATGAGAAGTTAATCCCTTATAAAGACTATATTATTGAGCTGATCAAGTATTTCGACGAGATAGAGTTCGAGCATGTTCCTAGATCCGAGAATCACGTAGCCGATGCTTTAGCCATGTTAGCATCCATGTGGAAAGTTAAGTTCGTTAATGAAGCACCTCTTATCCATATTGAGCGCAAAGTTGAGCCCGCTTATTGTCAGATGGTCGAAGAAGTTGAGGTGGATGAAAAGCCTTGGTTTCATGATATCAAGAACTATCTCGTCAAGCAGGAGTATCCCGATGGTGCTACTGGTCTGGACAAGAAAACACTGAGAAGACTGGCGTCCAAATTCTTTATCAGTAATGGTGTGTTATACAAGAGAAATCACGACATGGTCCTGCTCAGATGCGTTGATAAACGGGAAGCGGACATGTTACTGCAGGAAATTCATGAGGGGACCTTCGGAACTCATGCCAATGGTTATGCTATGTCCAAGAAGATGTTAAGGGCTGGGTATTATTGGTTAACCATGGAAGCTGACTGCATCCGATACGCTAGGAAATGCCATAAGTGCCAAATTTATGCTGATAAAATGCATGTACCTCCGTCACCGTTGAATGTTTTGTCTTCACCATGGCCGTTCTCTATGTAGGGCATTGACATGATTGGGGCAATCGAGCCGAAGGCTTCTAATGGTCATCGTTTTATCCTCGTTGCTATAGATTATTTCACCAAGTGGGTAGAGGCTGCCTCCTACACCAACGTGACCAAGCAAGTGGTTGCCCGCTTCATCAGGAAAGAAATCATCTGCCGTTATGGAGTCCCAAGCCGGATAATAACTGACAATGGCACCAATCTGAATAATAAGACTATGAAAGAGTTGTGTGATAACTTCAAGATCACTCACCACAATTCTTCTCCGTACCGTCCTAAGATGAATGGGGCCGTTGAAGCTGCGAATAAGAATATCAAGAAGATCCTGCAAAAGATGGTTGTGACTTACAAAGATTGGCACGAGATGTTACCGTTTGCTTTGCATGGATACAGAACCTCGGTGAGAACTTCGACAGGGGCAACACCTTTCTCACTAGTATATGGAATGGACGCTGTACTCCCCATCGAAGTAGAGATACCTTCTTTAAGAGTGTTAATGGAGGCTGAACTTGAGGAAGCTGAGTGGGTTCAAGACAGACTGGATCAGTTGAATCTCATTGACGAGAAGCGCTTGACAGCCATGTGCCATGGGCAATTATATCAGAAACGGATGAAAAGAGCGTTTGATAAGAAGATTCGTATCCGTGAGTTCCGTCAAGGAGAGCTCGTACTCAAAAAGATCTTGCCAGTACACAAAGATATGCGTGGAAAGTGGATGCCAAATTATGAAGGCCCATTCGTTGTAAAGACTGTCTTCTCCGGAGGATCTCTAATACTTACGACAATGGACGGTGAAGAACTAGCACATCCCGTGAATTCTGATGCAGTCCGAAAATATTATGCCTAAAGACCCGCTAAGTCGAAAACCTGCAAAAGGCGACTTAGGCAAAAGTAAGGGTTGAAAAAAAAGAAATAATAAAAAGCTCGCTAAGTTGAAAACCCGAAAGGGCGGCTTAGGCAAAAAAGAGCGTCCCGGTGGATTGAAAACCCGAGAGGGCGGTCCAGGCAAAAGTTAGGGACAAAGGCACTTCATTGCATCAGAGGACACTGATCATCTCGAACACACTTTCCGCATGAGAGCCATGTTTCAGTTCCTCCATCCTTGCCCAAAGCAGGATTCTGGATTAGTCTTAGTTATTAGTGTCAGTAGGTATCATTGGATTCAATGTAACCTTTTCCCATGTTGCCAATTTCAAAACAAAATCATCTGTGGAGCTATGCCTTCAGCAAGCAGCCACCCTTTAATAAAAGATACCATCTCGTTACTTACATTCCTTGGTGCATTGCTCTTTATTTTCTATTGTTATGCAAAATGCGTTTATTCTTAAAATTTGAAAATGAAAGGTGCATTGTAGATTTTTCAAAACTGTTTTTCAAAAAAAACAAAACAAATTTGAAATGTAATAAATTACTTTGACTAATGGAAATTCCGAAAGGATCTCTTCATTCCCCGGAAATGTCATTATTGCAGAAACACTTTCAAACCATTGCCCAGTGATAGTCCCCAGAGAGACTATAAGCTGACAACTTTTTCTTGGGAAACTCAAAAGTGTTCCTCAGGTTTTCTTCTCCCCGTGTGAAGACGTGATACTATGCACCCAAGCAGATTACTTTCTCCCCAGAGAATTCAGAACTTTAAAACCAGATTTGGTTCCACCATGGATCCTTCCCACCCATGATTGACGTATTGGTTGCAGAGAACGCAGGGTATCTCCGTCGAGATGTTTATTTCGTCTCTCGTCCTGTCTCTAGTCTGTTTCGTCGGCCTACGCAGGGGCATAAGCATCACATGCCTATTTCATTACATATTCATTACATATTCATTACATATTCATTACATACTCATTTCATAACATCTTGCGTACATAAACATCAACATACATTCATATTAACATATTCATTAACATACGCGTTAGCATGCACAGGTTCATTGTGTCTCTATCATTGGTCGTTACCGCCGAGTAACTGGGTTCGTCCATTCTCTTCAAATAGATTGTCAGCCCTAAGCATAAAATACTTACTTATTTCCAGTTTCCCCACAGAGCTCGATCCTCGTGGATGACGGTCACTTCAGCTATCTTTCCTCGCCAGGATTAGATATTTACCCTTCGAGATCATTCCCTCGATGGAGTCTTGATCTTTCTAGCTCGATCCTAGATTGAATCTCAGTCTTGTCGGTCGTCGAGCCCAACCGGACGTGCATTTATTTTGCACCTTCTGAAGGTTTTCACCATACCATGACAGATGTTCGACTGTTCTCGCCCGAGAAGTTTATCACTGTACCCGGACGTGCATTTATTTTGCACTATCTTTCAAGGAAATCAACTACGATCCTTTACAAATACACGCCAGTTCACGCCTGGAAAATATATCAGTACAACACTTTACAATCCTACATGTTACAACCCTTTACACTTTACATTTTACAGCATCAACATACGACATTTCTCACCCAAGAAGTCGATCCTATCCTCGTTACGACTCGCAGCAAATGGCCATCTCCATGGAGCAGTTGGGCTTCCATTTATCTGCCGTCTTGAGGTACGAACCAATTCGTATTCAGGAGAGCACGATCTTGAGTTACGGGAAAGTTTGAGCGAAATCATATTCAGGAGAGCACGATTCTGAGTTATGAAGAAGTTCATTTATCCTTTAGTAAAAGAAGGAGCGGAATCATATTCAGGAGAGCACGATTCTGAGTTATGAGGAAGTTCAGTTGGCCGTTTTTCAGGAGAGCACGATTCTGAAGAATGAAGAAATTTCAGGAGCCTAATCATATTCAGGAGAGCACGATTCTGAGTTATGAGGAAGTTCGATTATCCAGTTTCATATTCAGGAGAGCACGATTCTGAAGTATGGAAAAATTCATTTACAACCAAATCATATTCAGGAGAGCACGATTCTGAAGTATGAGTATATTCAGTCATCCAGTTTCATATTCAGGAGAGCACGATTCTGAAGTATGAATAAATTCAGTCATCCAGTTTCATATTCAGGAGAGCACGATTCTGAAGTATGAGAAAGTTCAGTCAGCTCTTTTCATATTCAGGAGAGCACGATTCTGAATTATGAAAAATTTCATTTACAAGAAAGAGCCGAATCATATTCAGGAGAGCACGATTCTGAAGTATGAGGAAGTTCAGTTTACCCTTTTTATGTTCAGGAGAGCACGATCTTGAAACATGAAGAAGTTTATTTATCCTTCGGTAAGAGAAGAATCAGAATCGTATTCCAGGCGCCGACCTTAAAATGCGAGGAGATTTATTTATCAGATAAGCAGCAGCCTCTTTATTTGAGTGCTTATCCATTTTTGCACATAAGTCCCTTCCAACGATAAGCGACAGTTCTCCCGGGAAGCTTATCAGGGCGTTTCCCATTAAAGTCCATTTATTTTGGCATACAGTCGGTCTTTACCCTGTATATTTGATACGGATTTCCGAGAAGTTCGTTTGATCCTGTCGCGAGGGGTAGTTTACAGAAGCTTGGATGTTATTCTTTGCTCAATGCTCCAGCATTCTGTAATCAACCTTACAATCGTACGTGATCCAGTTTTATTTTTAGATTCCCCAGTGGAGGCCGTCTCATAGGTACCATCTCCATTGGAGGATCTCATTCCTTTTCTAAAGGTGACAATTGGTCATTCGCACCAGTTGACTATCATTTTTAGAATTCCCCAGTGTTGTACTGTGTCTCAGCGCGTCATTTTCCCCAATATGTTTCTTCTCGTGGCGTCTGTCCCAGTGTCGTCATGTTCGTCAGCATTTTCGCATTCATTATTCCAGCATACGCAGCATATCATATTCATGGCATCATCTGCATTAAGTCGTTCCAGTTTTGTCCATAGCATCGCATATCGTCGCATATAAGGGCAAAATTTTCGGTTATCTATATTTAAATCTCTCCACCACGATTCCTCGAGTCTCTGTCACTCAAATCATCCGGTGTAGTTATTTAAATAGGGGCAACTGTAATACCCCAAATTTTACCCTCATATTTAGTCGGTCATTTCGCATATCATATCATCTGCGCATTTGCTAACTACTAACAAGACCTGAAGGTGTTTGTTTTGCAGGAAATACCCCAGGGGCGTTTTGGTCATTTTTGAAGCATAGTTCGTAATGTTGGGTGTAATGATGTTTTTTGAGGCGTTTATTTACGTGGGTTTGATATCAAAGTCTGATCTGTGGAGCAGGGTTTAACAAGAAATCATTCTTCTTTCTTCCAGAGGGAAAATGGTGAAAACTTCGACTGATTAATGGAACTTATTCATGCAATGGTTGGATCGAATTAATTCCAGGATATTTGACTAGTGAGATTTAATCGGATGTTGAGGTGTTTGCAAATTAAAGCATGGAGAAGCAATTGGGAAATGATTTTAATAGAATATGTGAATTTTATTCATAATATTTTATTATTATTATTACAAGTTTGCAAAGTGAATCACAAAGAAGAAATGATGTGGATAAAAAATGTTATTTATTCATAATATTTTTGTTACAAGTTACAAGGAATTACATTAAAGTTCTAAGGAATTACATTAAAGTATCTATCCTAAATCCTAAGAACAGCTAAGTGTCTTCATGCTGTCTTTAAGCTTCGCCGCAAATCTCGACTAACCTGCACATCAAAGCAAAACAAGCAATATAGAAATGTTAGAAGTTTTTTCAACACTCTCAGAACAATGTCATCATCGAGTGCTGGGAGTGGCACAACCGAAGCTGCGTCCTACCCCCGTTACCGATCCGCGCCGCGGGCGTCAGATCAGGTAATACAAGTTCTTATCAATATGGGACATCCGAGAGATAGAAAAAAATAAATGAAGTGGGACTGATTCGTTTTGCCGCGATTGGATATGAGAATAAGGCAACATAGGCAAGTTCTGACTCAGACCCGGATGCCGGCAGGTCTGAGTCGCTTTGGTTTCAAAACTTCCCACATCTGAAAAACCATAAGCATCATCAGAACTCAAAGCATAAACAAAACTAGGAAGGGGCTCGCGCCAATACCGGTATGAATATTCACCAAAGAAACAAATCTGTTACCAAACAGAATGAAAATCAAGTCCAAAGCAGAACAAGAGAAACCAAACTATGGTATCAAGCTGCATCAGTTCAAACAGAACAGAGAAATGAGACACAAAACAAGCTGCGTCAAAATTACATAGGACAAGGTATCAAAAAGTCTCAGCAGCATCAGTTAAAGGTAAGGCCCCGTCCGAACCAGTTTCAACGGCACGCAACACATAAGCCCTGTTATCAGACAACAAAAGCCAACAACAATAATCTGAATGTCAGGCCATCAAACTTGGTTCAAGATCAAAGCAGATAAGTTACAATGTTAGCAGTATCTAAAATCAAACAGCCCAATATCTCGTCACAAAGAAATCAGTAACAGCGGCATCAGCCCAAACAACTTCAAGCTGCAACAAACTAACAAGTTCAAGGCTACAATCGACCTCCAACAGGCAGAACCAACATCAGTCACAACAAGCAAAGAGAAGCAACACGAGTTTCTACCAGCAAACAACAAATTGGCATCAGCTATAAGCATCACAGCTTCGGCAACAAGCATCACTCATAAATACCGACATTGCAACAATGACCGCCAACGACGGTTCAGATTCACGAATCATCATCACCGTTTCAGAAGCAAATCTCCAAGCTACAAGCAATAACAACAACAGATACCAATTGCAAATGGCACCAACTCCAACACAGCAAGCAACATCATTCCAATACCTGCAGACATCGATTACAAGTAAGACGAGCTAGTTAGCATCTGCCAAACAATTTCAAGAGCAACCATTAACACCACAACATCAACATCTGCATCAACAAGTATGGCAAGCTTCTGCACACGGCGACAATGGTCAGTGCATTTTAACGATAGCAAGACAGCACAATAGCAGTTCAAAAGCACATCAAAAGGATCCAACACTATAGCCGTATCAGTCTACGCCAGATTCGAAACTCAGTGATATCAAATTAGGACCAAAACCAATAAACCCACAGCGACATTGAAAATTGGATAACCAAAGTTAGTCTGCTGAAAATCTGCATCAAAAGAACCACATCAGTAAAAACGATGCCCATAGTATCAAAACGGTCCCTATCAGAAGAATTGAGTTAGAGTAAATCAGAGAAGAATGATTCAGTTCATCACGAAGCAGTTCAAATGGAATCAGAAATAAATAATCCAGTTAACCAAAACGAAACAGATATCCAACAAAACCAAATTTGAATATGGATACAAGCAATTTCCAAATCCGTATTCAATCAAATACTGGGAATTTGAGTCCGTAAGTCTGAAAGGGAAAGAAAAGATCTAATCAGAAAAGTAATCAAGCAAATCAAAGCAAACCCAACGAAATCCAAATCAGAGTACAACCGTTCAAAGTCCAAAAGGAGGATATAGGCAAATCGAAAATGGACAGAATCCCAATCAAATCGAAATAGTATCAGGTTCACAAATCCACAAAAATCAAATCATGTCTCAAAATCATACCTCAGCAAAAATAACGCAATCCAACAATCAGAGGCCCAAAAGGAATCAGAAGAGATTATAAAAAGGAACAGATACAACCTGAAAAACCCTGGACGGAAAGGGAGAAAACCCTAACGGACAATCGCATGTCAAACCCTAGTAACCGCGAGAGGGAGAGAGATTGAAACCAATCAACCGCGAGCAAGACCGCCTTCACCATTCATCAACGGCGGGCAATCGAATCTCTAAGCCTCAGCTCACTTCATCATCGGCCGTTTTCACCGTAACTCCGTCGTAAATGTAAGCCATGAAGTGTTTTCCTCAAATGTTTATGTTTGGTTTCAGGTTACCGAAAGATGAGCAAAGCGAAAGAATGAGGAAGATGGGAGAATCGCAGCAAAATGAATACGAGAGACGGAAACAAGAGTGAAAGAAAGCGTAACGGCGCCGAGGGGGGAGAAAATGGGTTCTGAAACCCTAGTTTCTCTTGGCTTCATAATTTCACCAACCGGGTTGGGTCCGGAGGTGATTACCGGCCCAACCCGTTTACTTTATTTCTTATCTCTTCATTTTTTAATTTTTTTTTATATATTGTTTTTTAACTTTTTTAATTAAATACTCAAATGTTTTTTTTTAAAAAAAAATAGCATCATAACTTTCTTAAAAAAAAAAAAAAATAATAAATAGCAAGAAAATATTTTTTTAAAAAACAAATAGCATCAAACTTTTCTTAAGTAAATATTATAATTGTTTTTTTAAAAAATAAGAACCTTTTTTAATAAATTAAAAAACCTCTTTTCACATAATAAAAAAATTGTTTTAATAAATAACTTAAAAATCCTTTTTAAGAATATCTAAGTTAAAACTTCTTTTTTTTTAGATTGGATTTAAAATATTTTTCTAATTAGCATTACTCTTTCTTTTTTTTATAGATTCATTAAACAAATCTTCAATATTGCACTTTTTCTCCTGACTCGTCCAATTACCGTCTACCTTTGCCTGCTAACGGGTGTTCATCTTTTGCAGCTCATGTCTACTACTATTGTATTGTGTTTTTATCTTAAGTTTCACCATTATTGTAACTGCGCCTCGTTTGTAACCTCGCGAACCTAATAATCGCGCTTTAAGTTTCTGCCTTTAAATTTCTGTTTGTATGGCTTTAACTGCTGTCTTTATTTTCTGCTTGCATAACTCAATCATCTCACATCTTCATTAATATTCCAGTCACACTACACACTCCGAAGGAATTAGGTCTAGCCGTTTGACCGCCGTGTCAATAGTCCTCAACTTCAAACCCTTACAACCTCACAAACCCTAATTTTCACAAATGCCTCGCCGCAGGCAAGATTACAATTTTACCCCTAGCATTAGGTCAAAGAGTCGCCGCGCTCATTTTAGGGTTTCCCGCCGTGGAATCCCTAATTTAACCCTAATTACAACTTAACATTTCAACGTAGAAATTTGGAGTTTCTACACTCCACGTAAGCGTGTCCTTAAGATGCGTTTATTCCCCTTGAGACCTTGACCACAGTCAAGAAGTCTCTAACCTCCCTATTGAGGGGAACTACGATTACTCTGATTCCACTCCCGTAAGGATACGTAGGCACAAGATGCGATGTCTTGCCGAGTAAACTTAGAATTAACCCCTTAGGTCTCCTTTCTCACTTTTAATCCCTTTGTACATATACCTTAAGCAAATGAATAAAGCAAAATAGTAAACATTTGAACAAAAGGTTCCTGTAGAATACTACAGAAGTTTAGGGTGCTAATACCTTCCCTAAATTTAACCAACCCCCGAACCCTAGATCTTTCCCCGCATTGTGTTTACGATGCAAAATAGGTTTTCCCTCTTTTGACCTTTTCCTTCGGATAAATCAAAGAGCGGTTGTGAATTGAATTACGATTCAAACTCATTAATAGTTTGTGATCCTATTTCCACCGCAACACCGAGTTTGTGTATTCTTGTTTGACTTGTCAGAAGTCGAAGATTGAGCATCAGAAACCGTCGGGTTTGATGAAACCATTGATTATTCCTGAGTGGAAATGGGATAGCATTTCTACGGATTTTGTATTTGGTTTACCGAGGACGCCGAATAACTTTGAAGCTATTTGGGTTATTGTGGATAGATCGACCAAATCTTCTCACTTTATTCCTATACGAATGGATTACTCGTTGGAGAGGTTGGCAAAGTTGTACATTGAGAGGATTGTCAGTTTGCATGGTATTCCGTCTAGCATTGTGTCAGATAGAGATCTGAGGTTTACTTCGAGATTTTGGGAGAGTTTGCAAAGTGCTTTGGGTACGGAGTTGCGTTTGAGTTCAGCTTATCATCCGCAGACCGATGGTCAGACTGAGAGGACGATTCAATCACTTGAGGATCTTTTGAGAGCTTGTGTGTTGGAGAAGGGAGGAGCTTGGGATAGCTACTTACCTTTGATTGAATTTACTTACAACAACAGTTTTCATTCGAGTATTGGTATGACACAGTTTGAGGCATTGTATGGTAGACGGTGTAGGACGCCATTGTGTTAGTATGAATCTGGAGAGAGTTCTGTGGTTGGACCCGAGATAGTCCAGCAGACTACCGATAAGATTAAGCTGATTTAAGAGAAGATGAGGATTTCTCAGAGTCGTCAGAAGAGTTATCATGACAAGAGGAGGAAAACACTTGAATTTCAAGAGGGAGATCACGTGTTTCTCCGGGTTACTCCTATGACTGGTGTTGGTAGGGCATTGAAGTCGCGTAAGTTGACGCCGCGTTTCATTGGTCCTTACCAGATTTTGCAGAGGATAGGAGAGGTAGCCTATCAAGTTGCTTTGCCTCCATCGCTTGCTAATCTCCATGACGTGTTCCATGTATCTCAGTTGAGGAAATACATTGCGGATCCGTCTCATGTAGTCCAAGTAGATGATGTACAGGTGAGAGATAACCTGACTGTGGAGACATCACCTATGCGGATAGAGGATCGGAAGTTGAAGCAACTTCGAGGCAAAGAGATTGCTTTGGTGAAGGTCGCTTGGGGAGGACCGGCTGGTGGAAATGTGACTTGGGAACTTGAGAGCCAGATGAGGGAGTCTTATCCAGAGTTGTTTGAATCAGGTAACATTTTCGAGGACGAAAATTCCTAAAGTGGGGGAGAGTTGTAACAACCCAATTTTTATTAATTAATTATTTATATTAATTAAATGATTTGTGGGGATTGTTTAATTGATGGATGATTAATTAAATGAAATTGGTAGATGTTTGAGAAGAGAAATATGATGTAAAGAATAGAAGATAAAGACTTATAAAGGAAAAGTGGAAAGAAAAGAGATAAAAAGGAAACATAAGAGAAAGAATAGAGGAAGAAGGAGAAAGAGGAGAAAAGAGAAGGAGAAGAAGGAAAAGTTGGAAAAGCTCAAGAACAACTCTCAAGCATCGATTTAACCAAGGTAAGGGTGTGAAACATCATTATCTTGTCAATGTATATGATTATGTATGCTTGGGTTAGATTGTTGGATGTTTGTCTACAACTTCCATTTTAGGGCAAAAGTGAGTTTAATCGATAGAAACCGAGTTTTAACGGTAAAAAATGAGAATAAGTGGTATAATTTAGTCGAGGGAGGTTAGACTAAGGCTATGGAACTTGTTTGGTGAGAATCAGTCGGTTTTGTGGAGAGTTATGAAAGTTGGAAAGTGGGGGGTTTTGAAGTTCGCAGACACTCGCTAGCTCGTTCGCTAGGCGAGCTGGTCGCGAACATTCGCTGCAGCGAGCTATAGTGAGTAGGTAGCGAGCGGTCCCAGGCTTGGGCAGAATGGATTTGAGGTTCTTTGCTGGTAGCGAATGGGGCAGCAAAGGTTCGCTAGGACTTCGTTGTAGCAAGCTGGGTAGCGAAGCAAGACAGTAGCTTCTGTTTGCCTTCGTAAGCTTGTTCGCTAGGCGAACAGGCAGCGAGCACTCGCTAGGCGAACATTCTAGCGAGCGTGACAACAATTGGTTTTCTCTGTGATTCCATTCCATGTTGATTTCTTGGTTCGATTGTGTTCGGTCCTTGTTGGAATGAATAGTTGTGTGCCGTGAAGTATATGTTGTGGGTAGCCGTATGGCGTGAATCCTAGATTATGATTTGTGGTCTTTTGACAAATATAATGCATTGTTTTAATTGATTAAAATGCATGATAAATGTTATTGAATTCGTTGTTGTGAGCATGATGTTGTGAATGCATATTATTTGTATGCGATGTTGTGAATAATGCATGAGAACATATTGTGAATATGTGTGCGTTGCTTGATAATATGGTGATGATATTGGATTGTGAATGCATATTGTTTGTATGCGATTGTGTTTGAGAATGCATGAGAACATATTATGGATATGTGTGCATTTCTTGGTAAATATATTGATGATATTTAATATGAATATGTTGTGTGTGCAATCATGTTATAATTCTTATGTGATGAATTATTGAGAATGCATGAGATTAAGATGCGAGAACGGTCTTAAGTGCATTTGGTTGTTGATTGCATATGCATCATTTAGTCAAGAGGCAATGTTTGCTAGTTTCATGGAGACTAGTGACTTGTCCCAAGCCTAGAAGAGTGGGTTTGAAAGCTTAGAGGACGGGTTTTTGTTGTTATCGGTCTAGAAGAGTGGACCCGATTTAAGTGTAAAAACCGAAAAATGATAACAAGTGTTGGTACCACATGACATGATTTGCATTGAGTTGTGTTAGGTCACATATTATAGACATCATTGTTATATGAATTATGCTTGTGTGTGGATTGTTGAGTGTGAACTATGGATATGTGCATGATGAAACATGTTTTGAGATTATCCATGTGTGTTTCTACATGTTGTGAAATGTATGATGATTTATAAATGAATTATGGTGAGGAAATATGGAATATATGTGTTCTATACTTGTGTATGTGTATATATATACTTATATGCATTGATTATTATGATAATATTTCTCACCCTTCTGCTGTTTTATAATGCTCTATGAGGCATTGCAGATTAGCTTTGATGAAGGTCTTTTGTGAAGTATATCTTCATTCTTTTGGTCGATTATGCTCTGATATGTAGCACCGGGTAGTTAGGATTGTATAGTATTCTTTTCGGATACATTTTGTATATGTATCTTATGGTAAATGTTTATGTAAACACGAATGATGTGATGAAACAAACTGAATGATATGTATTTATATGATTACATGTTTTAAGTGATTCAATGTTTAGATTTTCCGCTTTAATTCTAAATATTGAGATGTGGGTGTAAGGACTAAGTTCCTCTGTTGAACTACCCCACTGTTGCATGTCTTTCATAGAGCAGGTGTTGTATGTTATAGTTCCTCTGTAGAACAGGTCTTACTAATACAACGTCACCTTTATGATAAGAATGAGTTGTTATAGCCATCTGGTGTTAAATTCTCCCAGTGGGAAGGGAATGACACCTTTTATTTTGTAGCCGAAAGCTTAGTAGATCACGATCTAAGTCAGTTGAAGATCCACTAACGTCTTTTGAGTATCCTTCCCAATCCTAGTAAGAACAAAGGAACACGCACATAAGGGCAAAGTGTTTTCAAAGTATGTTGATCATCCTTCAAGGGCATGTTTCCTCTATAACTTGAGATTTTTGCCTTCTTCAAGCTTTTATTATATGGTGGTGATTTATTCCAGTTCCGTTCTAGAACCAGAGATGGGGAGTTGAACGGAGGCGAAGGTGGATCATAACCTCTGATGCAATGGAGTTAGGGGACCTGCATGGATATTGTTGCACCCTAAAATTTGCTCAACCTTATTCACTTGGTTTATGTTTCAATATCATTAGCATTTGCATATAGAGTCATGTACATAGTCTAATCATCTGCATAGCACAAGCATAGCAAGTCATCCAACAGGGGACCAATCATTATTCTCATCTATATGAGCCTATCAAGAGGTTATTATCCTAATTCAATCCCATTCAAGTCATCAGAAAAGAATTTGAAAGCAGAGAAGTCAGTAGATCAAGCTTTGAGTCTATCTCCTATCTGAGGGTATCTGAGGATCACCAAAGAAATTGTGAGCTGTGAGCTGAGCATGGAGAGTATCTAGACATCATGGGAGACTTAGAAAGTCATTTGGAGAAGGAGACAAGTCATTGGTGTGATCACAGGAATTGCAGTTGAAGGCAGCCAACTAGGGTTTCATCTGGGTCAACCCTGGGTCAACTCTAGGTCAATTGATTGATTGAAAGGAATTAAGGTCTATTGGAGAGATGTGGGGTTCATCATTTGACACATGGATAAGGATATGGTGATATGCCAAGAAGGATTCAAGAGAAATCAAGGAGAAGAGGAGTTTCTAAATTAGGGTTTCTGTGTAAAATCCCCTAGTTTAGGTCAAATTTCCAAGCAAGATAAGTCAAAATGCAAGATTCAAATGGATCCTTGGCCAACATGAAACTTGTAGAGGATCGTAAGACCTTTAATTTGAGTGGTGGAAGACACTAAGGAGATTTATAGAATTCAAGTTATGGTCCTTTCAAGTTACAGGTCATCTGGGGTATCTGAAATTTTGTCTGTAAAAGTGACTTGACTTCCAAGCTATTTTTACCCCTCAAGGAGATTTCAAATGAATTTCTGGTCAACATAAGAATTGTTCCTCATTGTCTTATATTTCTAGAATGGTATAGTATGCCTTCATATGATTGGTGGAACTCTACTTATGGTCTTGGCAAGCAAAGGGTATTTTGGTCATCTGGTGATTACAGGTCATTCTTAGCTTATGCCCAAAACTCATACAAGGAAGCTTCAAATGAAAAACTTCACAACATCAAAGTTGCTCAAAATGCCATTTTAACTCTATAAAAGAAGTCATGGAAGTTTGGAAATGCATGGAATGAGACTTGACCAAAGTTGGTGAAAAATGACCTAAAAAGGCATATAAGTTGAAAAAGTTGAAATGAAAAATTGGTTTGAGAGATCTACAAATCCAAAATAGGTCATCCAATATGTCATTTTGAATCCAAACATCATTTTAAAAACAATGGTTCAAATAGATGTTTTATTTGAGGTCTTAAAATGGGGGCTACTTTGTAAAGTTCATGCTTGCATATTAAGGAACCTTTGCAAATCTTCACACAAGGCAAAACCAAACTTGTTTTTTCCACACTTTCACTCCCAATATCTCATGAAAGGAGATTTTAACACAAGTTTACAAAGGTGCAAGCATGAGATAAGAGAGTTCAAAATACCATCAAATGAGAAGTTCATGAAATTTCCACAAGTTTCTAGATCCCTCTAGGATCAATCTAGAAACTTCTCAAGCTGTTAGTAATCATCTATATAATGAATTGAAGCCATTTGTGCAGGGGTTGGTGATTGAGAGTGCTTGCATTACATAGTTTGATTCCATAACTCCATATTGCATTTTGCTTTCAAACTCCATTGAAACTTCATCAATCATCATAATTCTTGTTATCATCATCATCTACCATCATCATAGAGCAATTGGCAAACAGAATTGAGAGGAATTCGTGGCTGGTTCATGAGATCCAAAGCTTCACTCCAAGTTGCATGAAGAAAGGGATAAGGTGATTCAAGAAGGTTGAGCAAGAACCAGTGCAAACAGAAAGATTGGCATCCATTGAAGATCACTTGAAGCAAGCATCAAGGATTGAATTGGAGGAGAACCACCATAGTCATCATCACTTGCAAGGTAGGTATTTCCCTTCGAATCTCCTTATTTATTCAGTTTTAGGTCATGTGGTTAGGATCAAAATGCTTAGAGACCATAGGGGATTGATTCCTGAGATCTAGAGAGAGTTCTATGAAGTTTGATGGCAGAGTAGTGAGACTTTGATGATCAAGAAACCTTGGTTTTAGGGGATATTAATCATGGTGAATTAGCTCAGAGTAGTCAGTGCAATATGGAGAGTACATTAGTACAAGAGTTGACAAGTTTGGTGAACCTCCATTACAGGGTGCAGTTGATGAACTAAGGGTTTCCACCTATCGGGTTTTATTATGGGGTTAGTTTTAGGGCAAACTAAAAGTATAGTTGTGTAGAGGGGAAGAAATGGAGTGAGTTTGGTCTTTATAAGTCTTGATTTCATGGCGTATTGAGAGAGAACGAGGGACCTGAACATGGCTGCATGGGGAGTGAAACTCTGAATTCTAGGGTTTGCTTTGGGGACGATGAAGGATGACCGTCTGATCGTCTCAATTATTTGACAATTTCATCGTATCGAATGGCTGAGATTTAAATTGAAATTGGAGGGAGCTGACCGAATGAAACGCAGCGTTTTCATTAAACGCGCGTCTGGGCCTTGGACTCAGATCACTATTCCCACCCCCTTTTGGATAGGCCCATTGGAATGCACGTGATTACGTTACTTTCTGCACCGAGGATTTATTTCTTTTCTTTGGTTTTTTTAATTCATTTTTCTGAGCGTGCTGGGCCTTGCCTTAATTGATGTTCGCACCCCTGGTTCATGGCCCACCTGAGATAACAACTGGGCGAGTTTACTTCTGACACCCCTCCCCCTTTTATTTCATATTTTGTGTTTTAATTTTCTTTAATATTTTTAACATCTTTAAAAAAATCATATAAAAATGTAAAATGGCTTGTTTTAATTGGTTCTTTTTGCTATAGGTTCATAATTCTGTCTAGAAAAATATGAAAAAATAAAATTGACATTTTATTTTGTTTTAATATTTTTCATGAATTTTTCTTGTAAATAGCATTTTGTTAATATTTTGTTTAGTACATAAATTTGATAATTTTAGTTTGGATAGTTGCTTTAATATCTTTCACCCATTCTTTTTAGGTTGATTAATAGACATTGTTAGCTTGTATATACAATTTAGTTCACATTTTTAGAAATTAATTTTAGGTGATTAGTTTAGGTGTGAACAACATGAACAAAATTAGGGTTTAAGTGATGACTTAGGTGAATTAGTTCATTTCCCTTAGGACTTAGAGATTGAATATTTTAGATATGGGACTATAGGGACTATGGGTAGTTATTAGATCCCTTAGAAATCACTAGGATTCCCCTACTGCTATTAGTATATTACTATATGTATCTGATTGATTGGTGTGGTGTGTCCTCTGGGGATTATTGTTTGTCTGTATGGGTATTGGGATTGCTTGGGGATTGGGAGAGCTGAAGACTGTGATGATGAAGCCATGGGAGATCCAGATGCTGAAGACCAACTTCCAGAGTTGATGAGGAGATTCCTGCTAGCAGCTGTTGAGGGGATTAGGGTTTAGGAGCTAGGCAGAGCTCTAGATTAGAAAGCTTGATTCTCAAACATGGAAGGCCTTGACTGCCTCCATTCCTCTCTGTGATGCAGAGTCTCTCTAAGACACTCACCCCCTTCCTTTGGAAGGCTTGGTGCTACTGTCTAAGGGATAGAACTCTTGAGATAAAATATCTTATGTGTTAGTAGCAGTTGGTTTGCCACCCTTGGTAGTCAACTAATTGCTTAACACCCAATTCACTCTTGTGATTGATCCCTCAGCTTGGAGGATAGGACTTGAAGAAAAGCCCTTGTAGACTGAAGATTGATGACAAAGACCTTGCTTGAAGGCTGTGGAGATGGGGATTGATGTTGGCTGAAGCTTGTAGCTGTCTGGAGATGACTTGAAGATAGGTGTTGATGCAGAGCTGCTGATGCTGTTTATTTTTGCTGTATTTCATTTCTGATGTATTGATTGGTTTTCCTGGCTGTATTGTTTGCTATTAACCTGCTGGGTTGAAAGTGAAGTCTGTTCACTTTTGCCTATTGTTTTCTAGGTTCGAGGTTGAGTGGGACTCCCTTGCCTCGCTTGTATTGCTGCATTCATGCATTTTACTGTTTTATTATATATCTGTTATTGTTTCTGTTTCCGCCTATCCCGTAGGATCTCTGTGCAAGAGAGGAGCATGATAGACACTAGGTCTTAACCCATGCATGATAACATTAGGTTAGTTTGATTCCCTTCGCAACCGTAGGTTAGAGTTCTGTCTCTTCTTCCTCAAAACAAACAGAAAAATACAATAAGATTTCAAACACAACAAAAGACACTTCTTCCGTAAAAGAATGTGAACTCATCAAGACGTCATTTTTGTCCGCTTGGACTACTAATCAGAAAAACCTTTTTCAGAAGGAATAAAATCAATCAAGACAGACTTGTGTCGTACGTGGCCCGAACTACGTTTGCTCTGATCTTTTATGCTGTGTGAAAGTACGTAGGCATAGGATGCGATATCCTAGCGAGCAACCTTCCCCTCCTTTCCCGTAGGTAGGCGAACTACGTTGACTCTGATTTCTCGTTCCAGACGGGAATACGTAGGCATAAAGTGCGATACTTTGCCGAGTCATTTTATTTTCATTTTCTTTTCTTTTAACCCCTGACCTATAGAGTAGATAGAAATAACAATCCATACCCGAAAACAAGCATGGATCCCGTCGAGTACGACGGACGTGAGGGGTGCTAATACCTTCCCCTTGCGTAACTGACTCCCGAACCCAGGTTTTGGTTGCGATGACCATACCTTTCCCGTGTTGTGCGAGGTTTACTCTGAGCGTTTCCTTTCCCTCCCGTGGGATAAATAACGCACGGTGGCAACTCTTCTGTTCAGCCGGCGCCGATTTTTGCAGTAGCGACAGCTGGCGACTCTGCTGGGGATCCAACGTCCCCTGGCTGCTAAGGACTGCGATAGTTCCTTATGCGTGTGGGATCCAACGTCCCCTAAGAGAGAGTCAATCCTAACGCTTGTTTTCCCGTCGAGGATTTTGTATGGATTTATATTTCTGACCTTTATTTTCAACATCATATATATTGATTATTATTGTTGTATTTTGGGGTGTGACGGGTGTTCTGATATTGAGAGAGAAGCCGGACCTGGGCTTGAGTGCACCTAGACTTAGAGTAGAGATTAGTGGGCGCGCACGTGCTTTGCATGTCCTAGTGTCCCGCGAAATCTACACTCAGACGAGGTTCTTCTGGTTGGCCTCCTGTCCTGCCCTTTGGGTGGCTTGGGTTGCTGGTTAGTTGGATTGTCGACTCTGGGGACCGATCATTTGGAAGTTGGCTAAGTGAGGCCTCTTCAGGATTTGATGATGCCACTCCTTCTGGGAATCGTATCATCAACCCTGAAAGTCTGTGACGCCGACGACCGCATAGGATGCCGTACCTTTGTCAGTTACTAGGACATCCACCTGTGAGGGGGTTTGGGGTTATGCAGGTAACTAGACCTTCAGATACCGGTTATTTCTTGATCAGAGATCCTGGGTATTTATGGAGAGTTATGAGGTCTGTCAGAGACCATTTGGAGATGCGTTATGAGGTCCGTCAGAGACCATTTAGAGATGTGTTATGAGGTCTGTCAGAGACCATTTGGAAATGTGTTATGAGGTCTGTCAGAGACCAGTTGGAGGGTTCTGAGGTCTATCAGAGACCTATTGGAGTTGTGATATGAGGTCTGTCAGAGACCTGTCAGAGCTATTATGGGGTCTATCAGAGACCAGCATTGGAGCTTTGTTTCATGTCTATCTGAGACCAGGGTTTGAGGACTTCCAGAGAGTCTATCTGAGACTTCTTGATAGAGTTCAGGCTATTCAGCTACGTCATTTGGTCCCTGTTGCATGTCACTTGCATTGCATTGTTTGCATACTCATCATCATTGCATCCTACTAACGTGTGTCTGTGCTGCAGGTGCATTTGCATTCCCCCGGTTCTAGTGTCTGGACTTCTGAGTATTGATCATGGCTGGTTTGAGGATGACCGTTGCGTATAAGCTACCTATCCCCGATATTACTCCACTCTTGGGTCTGATTTCTCTTGCAGATGAGGATGTCCGTAGAAGCTTCAGGCAGAGCTACGGACGACTGTTGAGTTTAGTTCGCAGGTCCACTGATGATGAATTGAATGGGCTGTACACCTTAATGCAATTCTATGACCCGGCTTTGAGATGTTTCACGTTTGCGGACTTTATCTTGGGGCCTACCATGGAGGAGTATGTAGAGTTTACTGAGCTGCCAGTTCAGAATGCAGTTCCTTTTATTCACTCAGCCGCTGAGCCCAAGTTGGAGGATTTAGCCAAGGCCCTGCACATGAATCCTTCTGAGTTGTTGATGACTACGTGGCGAGGGGTTCCGGGTTTTTCTCTTCAGTTTCTGGTTGGTAAGGCTCAAGAGTACGCCAAGAATGGGTGTTGGGTGGTCTTTAACGCTATTTTGGCCCTCTGCATTTATGGGATAGTGTTGTTCCCTAACTTCCCAAACTTCGTGGACATGGATGCATTTCATCTATTTGCTGCTGGTAACCCAGTACCAACGCTGATCGGGGACTTTTACCATTCGATGCACTACAGGAATGAAAACAGGAGAGGCAAGAACGTCTCTTGTTGCGTACCTTTGCTGTATATGTGGTTCAAGAGCCATCTTCCCTCGAGGGGACCTTTCGTGGATAATGCAATCACGCCCGACTGGCCAGAGCATATGATGAGGTTAACTTCTGAAGACATTGAATGGGTTGATCGAGATCTGCTGGGATCTGAGCTTATCTTCAGTTGTGCTGGGTACCCTAATGTCCCGCTGATAGGAAGAAAAGGGTGTATCAACTACAACCCATCTCTGTTGGTCCGTCAGTTCGGATATGCGCTGAAGAACCCACCAAAGGAGGAAGAAGTACAGGAATCTTTGTACTTCACCGGAGATTTGAAGGGGGAGTTACTAGCCAAGCTGCAGCATGCCTGGACGCGTATTAACCGAAGAGGGAAGCCGTTGTTAGGGAAGAATGACTGTCAGGCTTACGCACCTTACAGAGTTTGGATCCAGGAGAGAGCAAGTCAGTTGCGGATGCCATTTCCAGATGCACCAGTCCTTGTTCCTATTCCGGTAGCAGAGCCAACTACTGTTTCTAGGGAGGCCTACGAGCAAGTGGTGAAAGAGCAAGAAGCCTTGATGAAGATCAACGAAGGGTTAGAGCAGGAGCTAGCCCAGATACGCAGTGAGAAAAACAAGGTCGTGCATGCTTTCCAACAGCAGATTGAGCTAATGAACAGACTAGGGGCTGAGTTGACTGAGGAGAGGAAGAAGCACGAACGTCTGGGGCAAGAGTTCAGAAGCTCCCACGACATGCTCGAATCCAAAAAGAAAGCGCTCGACGCAGCTCACCGAGAGATCTCTTCTTGCAATAAGACTTGGAATGCCACGCTCACCAACAATAAGAAGAGGGAAGATAAGTTGAAGCAGCAAATTTCCGACCTCGAAGAGCAGTTGAAGGCCAGCATCGATAAGTGCGAAGAAGAAGTGATGTCCAGGTATAGTCTCCAGAAGGCGTTGAACAAGGCTATTGAAGGCAGGAACGAAGCCATGTCTCAGAAGCGGAAGTTAGAAGATCGCTTCGGAGAAGGGGCATGGGAAGAAACTGCTGGAGACGTGCGACGTGTTCTTAAGAAAAGAAACCAACTTGTTGAAGGGCTGCTTACTCGACCAGGTCATCCAGAGACCAAGAAGTTGATAGAAGAGTATCAGGCTTATGGGAGTACTTGATCATTTCTTGTATTGACTTGTATGCTTTATTTGCACAGTGCTGACCATCACCAGGATTGTTGGTTGAGGTCATGCCTTCTTATTATATTCAGTGACATTGTATTCTTGGCCTATTGGTTTTCTCTACAATATATGAGGCTTTCTGTGATTCAGCTCCGATCTTTGTATTGCTAGCACTGTCACCGCACTGGCACCTTCACACTAGAATCGGGGAATGCCATTCCCTAATGCACAGACACACACATTGCATTGCATTCTCCTTCATACTGCATTACAGGTAATTATTAAACTGTATCTCATCTCCTGCATCTTCCAGGTCCTTCAGGATTATCGACCGAAGAATTCCCTGGCATTCAGCCAGAGGTAGCAGCAAGGGAGTCATGAGTCAGGATCCGACTGAGATGCAAGAGGTGCACGACAACATAATGCGGCTCATACAGGTAATGGAAGCCATGGCCGAGAGTCAGAAGCAGTTGCAGGATATGGTGCAGCCTCTGATTGCACGGGCTAATGATAGAGCTGCCGATTTTGCTCAGCTAGAGAATCAAGGTTTTCTCTCCGGCCGCATACGCCAACTTGTGGGGATAGACATCAAGCAGGTTCAAGCAGAATTGACGGATGTTCGAGGCCAGCTGGGGCAGTTCACGAGAGATATGCAAGTGTTGCGCTCGAATCAAGAGACGCTAGAAGAAGAGAACTGCCGATTAAAGGCACAGATAGGGTTGATGGCTGAAATATTAAGGAACGTACTCAGAAGAGAAGGAGGGCAGATGTCTGAAGACACGGCTGGCTTATCTGTTCCTCAGGGGTCTGAAGAACCATTACCCACGCATGATAGGCTTAAGAGACCCTCTCCACGATTCGAAGCTCAGGATTCTCCTCGTCAGCAGTCGCAATTGATTTTGCAGGATAACTCAAGGAGGTGCGGTAAGAGGATGAGGTTTTCTAACAGAGTATTTGATGAGATCCCTGTGGATTATGATCAGCTGGTGCAACTCTTGTTCCAACTTCAACTGGTTGAGCCTCGCATTTTGGTTCCACTGACAGGGCAGCCGCCACCAGACTATGACCTGAACGCCCATTGTGCCTTCCACTCCGGAGCACCGGGGCATGACATTGCAAACTGCAAAGCTTTTAAGCATAAGATTCAAGATTTGCTGGATGAGAAAATAATTGAGTTTGTACCAGGGGGTATAAAAGTTGCAGGGACTGATATTCCCATTTCTCCGCCAGAGGTTGCAGACGAACCGAGGTATATCCCAGAGCCACTGGAAGCTAAGTCCCCATGTCCACAACAGTTGCCGATGTCGGGGTTGAACTTAAGGATGATAACGCGTGAGCCTAAGGAAACATCCGAGCAAAGCCAGCAGCATACGAGATGCCAGTATCCGGCTCAACAAAGAATTCGGGGAAAGAAGCCAAGGAGGGTGTTTGAAAAGCCTCCCTCAACGTACGCAGATTTGTTACAGACACTACTAAGATTGAACTTGGTGGAGAAAAGAACTCTGGCGCCAATAACCGGCACTCTGCCGGATGGCTATGATGCAAGCAGGCACTGTGAATTCCACTCCGGGGCTCCCGGACATGATATTGAAGGTTGCCACGCGTTCAAGCATAACATCCAAGATTTAATCGACAGCAGGGTTATTACCTTCTCTGGTAGGATCCCCAAGGTGGTGCAAGGCCATAGACAAGCGAAAGCCGAGATGATGAAAAAATTTCCCAGATTTGATCGGGCCGTTGAGAGAAGATCGAGACAGCAGTAGACTACCCCTGATAATGGTTTCTGAGGATGGTCGACTCGCCAATAAGTCAAAGTGCAGGAAGTCCAGTTCTGAGACACCGACATTTTTCATGTTATCTTGTTCATGTCCTCGCATTTGTAGTTTCTTTTCCGTGTAATTGCAAATTTTCGCTCTTAAAGCTTGTTGTTTTTCAATTGATATTGATAAACGAAATGAATATGCATGTTTTGAATTAATCCAGTCGTGTTCACTCTTTGTGTTTCTTTAATGCTTAATGCTTGTTTTAGCAGGAATCCGGGGAGGATGACGAAAACAGATGACGAATAATATTCCGGTCGTATGCTTTTGGATAAAAACTTGTTGATGAGATACAGACATTGTTTCAATCCATAAACACCGGAGATATAAGGAAGATAATCCCTTGATAACCCCTTTGAGCCAGTAGTAGGAGTTTCTTTTTGAAAATGAAAAAACCTTAAATCTTAACCCGGGGCAGGGTAGGTGTCAGTTAGTTTGACCAAGCGTTCAAATCGTGAAAAGAGCGCCCGTTTGAGGATAAATCACACTTGTATAGGTCGTGCCTAAAGGACCACAATGGTTAAACCTCGCCGACAAAGAGTGAAACAGTCACATTATTCCACAAAAAGTCAGACAAATCAGTGTCACACGACTTGTTCAAAAAAAAAGAGAAACGAAAAGCAAAAAGAATCAAAAGCCCGCTAAGTCAAAACTTGAAAACAAATGACTTAGGCAAAAAACAGGGGCATCCCGCTGGACTGGAAAATCAAAAGAATCTCAAAAGATACTCAGTCCAGGCAAAAGTTAGGGAATGAGAAAAAAACGAAAGACGAAAAGGATTGTCAAAGAAAAATCCTCGAAAAGGACAAAGTCGTGTGACTCTGGACACCCAAAGACGAAAAGCAAATGACTGTCACTCAAAAAGAAAAAACGTGTGGTATCCTGAACCATCACTCCTATCATTCCGCCTCTAATAGGTGAACGCTGAAGTCAGATTAGCTGAACATAGGATTGGAGAACATCATGGAGAATGGGTGGGTTAAAATAAACTTTGAGCCTATATCTTTCCTTGTTAACCGCGAACCTGACCACGTTACAACCCGAAAAAGTCCTAATTGAAACAGGTTTTGGTCAAGAGCATACGTCGGTAAATATCGCATCGGATTCTGACTCCTAAAAGGGTTCCTCTTACCAGCTTTCATATTGACATTTTGATAATTGATTCATTACATGTCGCAAAATTTTTCCAGTGAACAGACTTGGACTTTGAAACTGTCATTTGCATTGCGTTTAATATATCTTTTATGCAGAACAACTTGTTTTACTTGCGAGTAAGCGCATGCCGACAGGAAAGATTCCTACAGTGGAAGGTCTGATCGGGATAAAATGCAGAATGCCCAAATGTTTCGTGAACTGGGGCAAGCTATACTGATTAATTCAGGCAGAGTCAGTTATCCTAGAATCAGTAAATCTGGGGCAGTCAGGTCAAGATTCGGCAAATCTCTCATAGCTATGGGCAGTGCTCCACAAACCAGTCGATCAGAGACAAAAGATTATTGAGAGACCGGGGCAGGTCACCCTAAAAGCACGAAAGTTATGTTCTCGGAACACCTCTTCGAGGTTGGAAATGCCGAAGCGGTCCATGTCTGGCCGTCAGGATACAAAGGTTGTAGGGTCTATTCCAAAATTGTTGCAGATTCAGAGGCAAGCTATGCAAAAACACAGACTGGGGCATGTTAGTATCCCCGAAGCGGAGTTCTCTTTTTTCAATAAGTGTTTCCTTTCCTCCCAGTGGAACTCGAAGATTAAGACTCTCCCCGGCATAGTTGGTTGTGTGTCCTGGCATTTAGTTTTCCGGAATACCGTGTGATATCAGTTCATTCTCCAGCAGAAGTTTGATCATACCAGGCGCATCTGCTATTCTCCAGCAGAGATATGTTCCCCAGCAGGGTGTTACTTCAACAAGGTGCTTGGTTAAGTTCCCAATTTCCCAGCAGGGTTGACTTCACTCTTCCAGCATTTATTTTGCTGGAATAATTCTGTAGCGTCTGGCTATCCCCAGCGGAGTTGGCATTATCTTCAGCATTTATCTTGCTGAAGAGGTTTCTGTATCCTAGCAGATGGAGAGAGCTCTTGCCCAAATGAACTACCAAACATTCAAGATCTCGGCATGAGACATTCAATGATAATGTCAGTTTCGGCAGTATTCCCCACAGAGTTATCAGGATAAGTTTCTCTTTATTCCCAGGCAGAGTTATTTGTCATCAGGGGTTTCATGAATCAGAATTTCAGAAGTTGCAGTCGGTTATCAGAACAGGCGTCCGGTAGTTTGGTTTCCAAATATCCCCAGTAGAGTCCGCCTCAAAGTCGCTGTCACGTCAGTGCTAAGAAGTTTGTGGGTTGGGATCAATGGAGAACTAAGTCCTGACGTGGACAAGATTTATTTTCTCAGCAGAAAAGATGTAGTCCTTACGTGGACAAATCAAGACGAAACATGGGTCCTGACGTGGACGAGTTTATTCCTTACGTGGAAAGGGAAGTTTTAATTCCTAACGTGGAAAGACGCATGCCTAACGTGGAAAAGAAGTGGTTTCCTTACGTGGAAAGATGATGATTCCTAACATGGAAAGAATGATTCCTTACGTGGAAAGAGAGGTTTCAGTTCCTTACATGGAAGAGCAAGTTTATTCCTTACGTGGAAAGATTGAGTCCTTACGTGGACATATCAAGATAGATTCCTTACGTGGAAAAAAAGATGCATTCCTTACGTGGAAAGATGGGTCCTAACGTGGACGATGTAGTCCTAACGCGGACAAGTTCATTCCTTACGTGGAAAAGTTTGATTCCTAACGTGGAAAGATTGTATTCCTTACGTGGAAAGTTTAGTCCTGACGTGGACAGATTCAGATCAAGTTGGTTCCCTTACGTGGAAAAAGGTGGTGATTCCTAACGTGGAAAGATTATATTCCTTACGTGGAAAGATTGGAATCCTTACATGGACAGATCAAAGTTTGATTCCTTACGTGGAAAGATTGGGGTCCTTACGTGGACATATCAAGAGCATTCCTTACGTGGAAGAAAAATGGTTTCCTTACGTGGAAAGAGTTGGAGATTCCTTATGTGGAAAGACGAGTTTATTCCTTACGTGGAAAGATTGGAGTCCTTACGCGGACATATCAAGATTGATTCTTTACGTGGAAAGATGATGATTCCTTACGTGGAAAGATTGAGTCCTTACGCGGACATATCAAGTTGTATTCCTTACGTGGAAAGATCGGGGTTCCTAACGTGGAAAGTTTGTGATTCCTTACGTGGAAAGATGGAGTCCTTACGTGGACAAAGCAAAAGAAGACGTATTCCTTATGTGGAAGAGTTTGACAAAGCAGAAAGAAGTTTGTTCCTTATGTGGAAAAGTTTAGTCCTGATGCGGACATTCCTTACGTGGAAAGATTGAGTCCTTACGCGGACATATCAAGATGAGATTCCTTACGTGGAAAAAAGATGTAGTCCTTACGTGGACAGATCAAAGTTTGTTTCCTAACGTGGAAAAGATGGAGATTCCTTACGTGGAAAGAAATTGATTCCTTACGTGGAAAGTTGTATTCCTAACGTGGAAAAAGAGGTGTTCCTTACGCGGAAAGATGGCATTCCTAACGTGGAAAGAAAGATTGTATTCCTGTCGCTACTCGAAAAATGCATCGCGCAACGACGGGGAGGCGAAAAAGATAGACAGAAGAGTCGCCACCGAACTTTATTTATCCCATGAGGGGAAAGGAAAATATCGAGAAAACCTTAAGAAAAGAATGGACAAGATGGTCTCGCAACCATGAACGGGTTCGGAAGCCGGTTATGCGAGGGGAAGGTATTAGCACCCCTCGCATCCATCGTACTCGATGGGAACCTTTTGTTTGTCGATGTGTGATTTTATCTGCTTAAATATTATGCTATAAAGAGTGTTCTAAAAGATAGAGAGAAGGGTTTAGAAACGGGGAAGGAGAGGTAACGGAGGGGAGAGGAGAAAGAACGGACTCGGTAGGACTTCGCAGTCCTATGCCTACGTATTCTCAACAGATGTGAGAAAGTCAGAGTCGACGTAGTTTGGAGAACTACAGATATTGGGGGAAATGTGCTCGGCAAGGATTGTGGCCCTTGTGCCTACGTATCTTTACTTGAGAAAGTAAAGAATCAGAGCAGCCGTAGTTCGGCCTACGGTGTGTTGATATTTTTTATGGACGATGCTATCGTGCGCATTCTAGCAGTTGGGTGTTTTGCTGCTCGCTCGTTGGAGACTTAGGCATTACCTGTTTGCGGTAGAACGGACGTAACATATCCTTTCGAAAGATTGATTAGTTTTCGCCACGCGGGGCTAGAAGTCACATTTGATTGATTGGATCGTTTTTTAGGGGGCGAGACAGGTCCTCGGATAGTAACCCCTACGGGTAGTACCCAATTCGTTATCTCAAAGTTTTTGTCATAAAAGGGTGTGGCGAACGAGGCGTCTTCGTATTGAAAGACGAGCATCGAAACCACCCTCACTACAGTGGGCATTCCAACACTCGAAGAAGAAGAGGTCTACACCCAATCTTCTCTCTTTAATTCAATACAAAGGGAACTTCGTTCTCTTATTAAAGATGTTTTTGATTTTGAATGGTAAGTGCTTTGCGACAGAGAACCCTACGGTAAACGTCAGCACTCGGGATAGGAGAAGGCCTACGCCTAACCACTCCACGACCATTCAAGTTTTGTTGTGAAAAGATTTGAAAATGCACTCGGTACAGGACCGAGGTTTTAGGTGTGAAAATTGGTTGCGGGATGAAATTGTGAAAGTGAGATGGTGGATAAAGGCGTGTCTTCGTATCGAAAGACGAGTGTCTAAACCACCCACACTACAGTGAGCATCTCGACACGCGGAGAGGAAGAAAGTCTACACTTAATCCCCTCGTTTAATTCAATACAAAGAATATGATTTAAAAGATGGTTTGACAATGTTTTTGAATCGAGTCGGGACAGGTAATGAAAAGAGAAAAGGGGTGGTCTCAGATCCAACATTACTTATCAATAATTTGACTGGTAATGAATTACGGAGGTCTCGTCATCGACCCAAAAGGCAAAAATGCCCAATAGCAAATGCGAAGTAAGATCTATTTTTTAAAAAAAAACAAAAAGAACATCCTAAACTCTAATATTATAAACTAAAAAAAAACTATATAATATTTACAAAAAGAAAATAAATTTTGAAATTTGAAGATAATTAGAAAATGTATATATATACATATAGTAATATAAAAGTATAATAGAAATTATAAATAAAATATATTTTAAAAAAAAGTAAACAAATAACTGATAAAAATAATAAAAAAATAAAAATAAAATACTCTTCTCCTTCGTAACATTTCCGTCTCCCCTTCCTCACTGTTCAACCACGCTTCAAACTCGACATTTCTCCCCCAATTTTCTCTGCTAAAGCTCTCTCCCTATTCCATCAATTCGCTCTATCCACATGGGTCTCCCAATTTTGTCCACAAAAACTTCTTCTTCCGTTATTTCACCCTTCCTGTTATCACCACTATTATCACCATTGACACCACCTTCATCATCGTTAGGTTTCTGCTTTTGAACATACCAAGGCAATTGAACCCCTTTCCCTGCAACCCCATAACCTAACCTATATTTCTCATCTTCAGGACCAACAGCACGAATGGACTCTCCATGCTCTTTCGGCAACTTCAACTTCTTAGTCTTCTTCTTCATTTCCTCTTTCTCGTCAACATACTCTCTCTTCGGTACTCGAAATGGATCAAAAATCTTAATCCCTTCAAACAGGTTAATATGACCTAAATCACCGGCTTCCGCTACGGCTTCAACTTCTGGTTTGGGTTTAGATTCCGGTTCTGATTCTGGTACGGATTCACGAGGCTGAATAGTCGGTGCCAAGCCTCGCGAGGTACGGAGGCGTTCGAGACGTACCTCGGTGTCGCGTTTGCGCGATTGTTCGCGTTTAAGCTGTTCCTCTTTTGCGGCTGTTACGGTAATACAAATGAGAGAAGTTTTGGTGTTTGATCTCTAGTGACTAACATAGAGTTTGAGCTGATGTTTTTTTTTTTTTTTTTGTGACAGGTTTTGTGGGTTGCTGGTGGCGATAGGATGAAGATGGCGTTTGAGGTCTGAGTTGATGCGGTTTGCACGGAAGATAAAAGCTTTAGCTATAATTTGTGTATTGCCAGAAAGAGCGAAGGTGATCTTGGAATTCAATTGGGTTGCGAAGGTGAGAGGGATTGGCTCCGCCTCTGTTTTGAATGGAGAGGGGGGTATTCGAAGGGTTTTGTGTTGTTAAGGTGTTGATTGAGGGAAAAAATGTTTTGGCTGTAAAACGTGTGGAGGTAAGATGATGGTGGCGACAAAGTGAGTTATATGGTGCGTGGTAGCTTGGAATGTATGGAGGTTGAGGATAGGTTCGAAAATGGTTGTCTAAGTTGAAGGAAGAAGGCTCTGTGTTTGGAGTCCCCCCCCCTCAGTTCAAGAAAAAGGAAGAGGTTTTTAAGGTTAGAATCCCTTATTGCCTCCAAATGAGGTTTCCCCCCCCCCCTCTTGCTCATTCTGTGATGTCCTTTTTTGTACAGGTTATGCAGGCTGTAGGTGTGTTTGTTGGTCTGGCATGGCTTGGTATTTTTGTCTTGTTGTAGCTGTGGTACAGTTTATGCAGGCTGGTTGTGCAGAGGTAGCAGAATGGTTTTTTGGTCTGTGGGCTGTTGTGGTTTTAACGGTACAATTTCACAGGTTGTTGTCTGGAGTGAATTTGTGTTGCAGGCATCGTACAAGTAGTTTTGTGATTGCAAGGACGACGAGGCTCTGCTGGTGAACCTCACGGGTTTGCGTTTCTGAAATTTCGTCCAAGTTGTGGTGTGACAAGTGAAATGAATAGAGGTTTGAAGATGTGGTTTCTGTTGAGATTGGTTCTAAGGCTTTAAAAACAGTAGGTAGCCAAAATGAGTCGTCCTTTCTTATTCAAGATTTTCTTTGTATTGCTAATTTCTCCTCTCGCCTCTCTTTTAACATCAAGCCAATTTTTCTGATCCTTAGCATGTTATTTTCAAAGCAGGTTTGGAGGTGTGATAGTTTTTGAATCATACGCAAGCTGTGGTTGGTTTTCGGTATGCGCGGTACGGTGTTGGGAAGCTGCCATTTCTCTTCAATTTCTTGCAAGTTCTGATTTCTTTTTCTTTGTGTAAAGTGATGGAAATTATGGCCTTGTTTTGTATGGTTTTGCAGGTTATGATGCAGGTATAAATTGGAGTGTATAGACGTGGCTGAACTTGGCTTGTATGGCTTTTTACTGCAGGTACCGGTGTACGGCGTGCGTGTATGATTGTGCTGGTGGCCTCATTGCGTGATGATAGCCTTGTTGTGTTTTGCAGCTTGGCAAGGTTTCGGTGCGCAATATTGCGGTCCGTGTTGTACGGTTTGTGATGTTGTAATGAATTGAAGGGCTGTCTTTTTTTTGTGGATTTTTCGCAGACATGCTTTAGAGGCTTATCAAACTTGTTGTCGGTGGTGTGGTTGAGTGAAAACACGGCACAGTTCGTGAGTTAATTATGGAAGTTTATTTGTTTCTGTGGAGCCTCATGGAATATAGCAGTAGCGTATCACTTTTGTGCAGTAGCCTATTCATTCTCCCTGTAATTTTCCTATGGTCCTTATGTTTTGGAGACAAATAAACATTGGAAGCATATGTATTTGTTCTATGGATTTTTGAGTTTTAAAAAATTGAATACATGGGCCTTTGTAATGGAATTGAATCTCTTATTGCATTTTTTATGATTTTTTATATGTAACAATGGGCCTGGTTCTTGTAGGAATGAAATGAACTCATAATAAAACTCTAGTATCTTATTAATAATTGTGAATGGATCTCTAAAAAGCAAATGATTTTTAATCACGATGGTGGGATCAAGCAAAGGTTAATTGGGAGTTTTATTTTATTTTTTATGTCCATGCCTTATAACAGAAGGAAATTTGGGTAAAGACAACTCAATATGAATTCGGATATTTGAGTATGACTTTAGAAAAGGGGCCAAATGGAATGATTTTAAAATGAAATGATTAATAACCTGAAGACGTACTTGAAACCAGCTGATTCAAGACTTGAGAAATGAATGGCACAAAATCAAGGTTCGAAATCGTCTTGAAACCACTGATCATATCCGGGCTATGAGCAAGTAGACACTTTTCTTATTTCCAACTGAGCTCCACACCTTCCATAAAAGCTTATGACCACACTCAACACAAAACCTGAGAAATAGCCAGAGAATCATGGCCCAGGGCCAAATGATCATTTCGAGAACCACCACCAAGCAACACCATTATTCGTGATAAGACTAACAAGAAAGGTAGGACAAATTTAGGGTATGACAATTCCTAACGTAGAAAAATGGTGATTCCTTACGTGGAAAGATTGAGTCCTTACGCGGACATATCAAAAATGGTGATTCCTTACGTGGATAGAAGTTGATTCCTTATGTGGAGAGATTGATTCCTTACGTGGAAAGATTGGAGTCCTTACGCGGACAGATCAAGAAAGATTGTATTCCTAACGTGGAAAAATGGTGATTCCTTACGTGGAAAGATTGAGTCCTTACGCGGACATATCAAGATTGATTCCTTACGTGGATAGAAGTTGATTCCTAACGTGGAAAGAAGTGTATTCCTAACGTGGAAAGAGGTGATTCCTAACGTGGAAAAAATGGATTCCTCACGTGGAAAGAAGCGTATTCCTTACGTGGAAGAGAAAGACAGTTATTCCTTACGTGGAAAGATTGAGATTCCTTACGTGGAAAGATAGAGGCATTCCTAACGTGGAAAAAGTTTGATTCCTTACGTGGAAAAGAAGAGTTGATTCCTAACGTGGAAAGAAAGTGTATTCCTAACGTGGAAAGTGTAGTCCTGACGCGGACAGATCCAGACGAAGTCTTATTCCTTACGTGGAAGAGAAAGATGTTATTCCTAACGTGGAAATGTTATTCCTAACGCGGAAATGTTATTCCTAACGTGGAAGTGTTATTCCTAACGTGGAAGTGTTATTCCTAACGCGGAAATGTTATTCCTAACGTGGAAGAGCAAGTTTATTCCTTACGTGGAAAGTGTAGTCCTGACGCGGACAAATCCAGATGAAATTTTATTCCTCACGTGGAAAGGTGAGTCCTAACGTGGACGATGTTATTCCTAACGTGGAACGGTTATTCCTCACGTGGAAAGGTGAGTCCTAACATGGACGATGTTATTCCTAACGTGGAACGGTTATTCCTTACGTGGAAGGACAAATAATCCCCATCACGGTCGCTACGAGATCAGTGGGTTGCCGTAACAGTCAGATTCAGCTGATGAATGTCGTTCCCCAAGCAGTGGTGCAGTTTATTTCTGCGGTTGGCAAATTTCTGGGTTCTTAGTATTCAACCGTCTCGTACCTCGAATGTTTGAAGGCCGTTCGCTCTTCACCCAATCGGGTCCAAGTCGCTTGAATAGGGGCAGCTGTTGCACCCTAAAATTTGCTCAACCTTATTCACTTGGTTTATGTTTCAATATCATTAGCATTTGCATATAGAGTCATGTACATAGTCTAATCATCTGCATAGCACAAGCATAGCAAGTCATCCAACAGGGGACCAATCATTATTCTCATCTATATGAGCCTATCAAGAGGTTATTATCCTAATTCAATCCCATTCAAGTCATCAGAAAAGAATTTGAAAGCAGAGAAGTCAGTAGATCAAGCTTTGAGTCTATCTCCTATCTGAGGGTATCTGAGGATCACCAAAGAAATTGTGAGCTGTGAGCTGAGCATGGAGAGTATATAGACATCATGGGAGACTTAGAAAGTCATTTGGAGAAGGAGACAAGTCATTGGTGTGATCACAGGAATTGCAGTTGAAGGCAGCCAACTAGGGTTTCATCTGGGTCAACCCTGGGTCAACTCTAGGTTAATTGATTGATTGAAAGGCATTAAGGTCTATTGGAGAGATGTGGGGTTCATCATTTGACACATGGATAAGGATATGGTGATATGCCAAGAAGGATTCAAGAGAAATCAAGGAGAAGAGGAGTTTCTAAATTAGGGTTTCTGTGTAAAATCCCCTAGTTTAGGTCAAATTTCCAAGCAAGATAAGTCAAAATGCAAGCTTCAAATGGATCCTTGGCCAACATGAAACTTGTAGAGGATCTTAATAAATTTAATTTGAGTGGTGGAAGACACTAAGGAGATTTATAGAATTCAAGTTATGGTCCTTGCAAGTTACAGGTCATCTGGGGTATCTAAAATTTTGTCTGTAAAAGTGACTTGACTTCCAAGCTATTTTTACCCCTCAAGGAGATTTCAAATGAATTTATGGTCAACATAAGAATTGTTCCTCATTGTCTTATCTTTCTAGAATGGTATAGTATGCCTTCATATGATTGGTGGAACTCTACTTATGGTCTTGGCAAGCAAAGGGTATTTTGGTCATCTGGTGATTACAGGTCATTCTTAGCTTATGCCCAAAACTCATACAAGGAAGCTTCAAATGAAAAACTTCACAACATAAAAGTTGCTCAAAATGCCATTTTAAGTCTAGAAAAGAAGTCATGGAAGTTTGGAAATGCATGGAATGAGACTTGACCAAAGTTGGTGAAAAATGACCTAAAAAGGCATATAAGTTGAAAAAGTTGAAATGAAAAATTGGTTTGAAAGATCTACAAATCCAAAATAGGTCATCCAATATGTCATTTTGAATCCAAACATCATTTTAAAAACAATGGTTCAAATAGATTTTTTATTTGAGGTCTTAAAATGGGGGCTACTTTGTAAAGTTCATGCTTGCATATTAAGGAACCTTTGCAAATCTTCACACAAGTCAAAACCAAGCTTGTTTTTTCCACAATTTCACTCCCAATATCTCATGAAAGGAGATTTTAACACAAGTTTACAAAGGTGCAAGCATGAGATAAGAGAGTTTAAAATACCATCAAATGAGAAGTTCATGAAATTTCCACAAGTTTCTAGATCCCTCTAGGATCAATCTAGAAACTTCTCAAGCTGTTAGTAATCATCTATATAATGAATTGAAGCCATTTGTGCAGGGGTTGGTAATTGAGAGTGCTTGCATTACATAGTTTGATTCCATAACTCCATATTGCATTTTGCTTTCAAACTCCATTGAAACTTCATCAATCATCATAATTCTTGTTATCATCATCATCTACCATCATCATAGAGCAATTGGCAAACAGAATTGAGAGGAATTCGTGGCTGGTTCATGAGATCCAAAGCTTCACTCCAAGTTGCATGAAGAAGGGGATAAGGTGATTCAAGAAGGTTGAGCAAGAACCAGTGCAAACAGAAAGATTAACATCCATTGAAGATCACTTGAAGCAAGCATCAAGGATTGAATTGGAGGGGAACCACCATAGTCATCATCACTTGTAAGGTAGGTATTTCCCTTCGAATCTCCTTATTTATTCAGTTTTAGGTCATGTGGTTAGGATCAAAATGCTTAGAGACCATAGGGGATTGATTCCTGAGATCTAGAGAGAGTTCTATGAAGTTTGATGGCAGAGTAGTGAGACTTTGATGATCAAGAAACCTTGGTTTTAGGGGATATTAATCATGGTGAATTAGCTCAGAGTAGTCAGTGCAATATGGAGAGTACATTAGTACAAGAGTTGACAAGTTTGGTGAACCTCCATTACAGGGTGCAGTTGATGAACTAAGGGTTTCCACCTATCGGGTTTTATTATGGGGTTAGTTTTAGGGCAAACTAAAAGTATAGTTGTGTAGAGGGGAAGAAATGGAGTGAGTTTGGTCTTTATAAGTCTTGATTTCATGGCGTATTGAGAGAGAACGAGGGACCTGAACATGGCTGCATGGGGAGTGAAACTCTGAATTCTAGGGTTTGCTTTGGGGACGATGAAGGATGACCGTCTGATCGTCTCAATTATTTGACAATTTCATCGCATCGAATGGCTGAGATTTAAATTGAAATTGGAGGGAGCTGACCGAATGAAACGCAGCGTTTTCATTAAACGCGCGTCTGGGCCTTGGACTCAGATCACTATTCCCACCCCCTTTTGGATAGGCCCATTGGAATGCACGTGATTACGTTACTTTCTGCACCGAGGATTTATTTCTTTTCTTTGGTTTTTTTAATTCATTTTTCTGAGCGTGCTGGGCCTTGCCTTAATTGATGTTCGCACCCCTGGTTCATGGCCCACCTGAGATAACAACTGGGCGAGTTTACTTCTGACACCCCTCCCCCTTTTATTTCATATTTTGTGTTTTAATTTTCTTTAATATTTTTAACATCTTTAAAAAAGTCATATAAAAATGTAAAATGGCTTGTTTTAATTGGTTCTTTTTGCTATAGGTTCATAATTCTGTCTAGAAAAATATGAAAAAATAAAATTGACATTTTATTTTGTTTTAATATTTTTCATGAATTTTTCTTGTAAATAGCATTTTGTTAATATTTTGTTTAGTACATAAATTTGATAATTTTAGTTTGGATAGTTGCTTTAATATCTTTCACCCATTCTTTTTAGGTTGATTAATAGACATTGTTAGCTTGTATATACAATTTAGTTCACATTTTTAGAAATTAATTTTAGGTGATTAGTTTAGGTGTGTACAACATGAACAAAATTAGGGTTTAAGTGATGACTTAGGTGAATTAGTTCATTTCCCTTAGGACTTAGAGATTGAATATTTTAGATATGGGACTATAGGGACTATGGGTAGTTATTAGATCCCTTAGAAATCACTAGGATTCCCCTACTGCTATTAGTATATTACTATCTGTATCTGATTGATTGGTGTGGTGTGCCCTCTGGGGATTATTGTTTGTCTGTATGGGTATTGGGATTGCTTGGGGATTGGGAGAGCTGAAGACTGTGATGATGAAGCCATGGGAGATCCAGATGCTGAAGACCAACTTCCAGAGTTGATGAGGAGATTCCTGCTAGCAGCTGTTGAGGGGATTAGGGTTTAGGAGCTAGGCAGAGCTCTAGATTAGAAAGCTTGATTCTCAAACATGGAAGGCCTTGACTGCCTCCATTCCTCTCTGTGATGCAGAGTCTCTCTAAGACACTCACCCCCTTCCTTTGGAAGGCTTGGTGCTACTGTCTAAGGGATAGAACTCTTGAGAGAAAATATCTTATGTGTTAGTAGCAGTTGGTTTGCCACCCTTGGTAGTCAACTAATTGCTTAACACCCAATTCACTCTTGTGATTGATCCCTCAGCTTGGAGGATAGGACTTGAAGAAAAGCCCTTGTAGACTGAAGATTGATGACAAAGACCTTGCTTGAAGGCTGTGGAGATGGGGATTGATGCTGGCTGAAGCTTGTAGCTGTCTGGAGATGACTTGAAGATAGGTGTTGATGCAGAGCTGTTGATGCTGTTTATTTTTGCTGTATTTCATTTCTGATGTATTGATTGGTTTTCCTGGCTGTATTGTTTGCTATTAACCTGCTGGGTTGAAAGTGAAGTCTGTTCACTTTTTCCTATTGTTTTCTAGGTTCGAGGTTGAGTGGGACTCCCTTGCCTCGCTTGTATTGCTGCATTCATGCATTTTACTGTTTTATTATATATCTGATATTGTTTCTGTTTCCGCCTATCCCGTAGGATCTCTGTTTCTCTCTGTGCAAGAGAGGAGCATGATAGACACTAGGTCTTAACCCATGCATGATAACATTAGGTTAGTTTGATTCCCTTCGCAACCGTAGGTTAGAGTTCTGTCTCTTCTTCCTCAAAACAAACAGAAAAATACAATAAGATTTCAAACACAACAAAAGACACTTCTTCCGTAAAAGAATGTGAACTCATCAAGACGTCATTTTTGTCCGCTTGGACTGCTAATCAGAAAAACCTTTTTCAGAAGGAATAAAATCAATCAAGACAGACTTGTGTCGTACGTGGCCCGAACTACGTTTGCTCTGATCTTTCATGCTGTGTGAAAGTACGTAGGCATAGGATGCGATATCCTAGCGAGCAACCTTCCCCTCCTTTCCCGTAGGTAGGCGAACTACGTTGACTCTGATTTCTCGTTCCAGACGGGAATACGTAGGCATAAAGTGCGATACTTTGCCGAGTCATTTTATTTTCATTTTCTTTTCTTTTAACCCCTGACCTATAGAGTAGATAGAAATAACAATCCATACCCGAAAACAAGCGTGGATCCCGTCGAGTACGACGGACGTGAGGGGTGCTAATACCTTCCCCTTGCGTAACCGACTCCCGAACCCAGGTTTTGGTTGCGATGACCATACCTTTCCCGTGTTGTGCGAGGTTTACTCTGAGCGTTTCCTTTCCCTCCCGTGGGATAAATAATGCACGGTGGCGACTCTTCTGTTCAGCCGGCGCCTATTTTCGCAGTAGCGACAAATATCACTTCAATGCTCAAATCAGTATATGAAGAAGAAGAGTGAAATGAAATATATATATATATATATATATATATATATATATATATATATATATATATATATATATATATATATATATATATATATAATAATAATAATAATAATAATAAGAATCAAAATTTAAGTAAAAACTTAGAAGAATATGCATTTTTTCCTATTTACGTAAATCAACTGTCTTATGTGTTTATATTAAAAACCTGAAAGATAACTATTTGTTTGTTACTTTATAATATCATCCACCTTTACTCTAGATTTTCCAGACCCTTTTTTTTTCTTTTCTCTTTTTGCTATCTATCCTTTCTCAGTTTTGTTGGTGGTGTAGGGTATTGCAGGTTTGTGTGTATCTTAAATGGTCAACGTATGCAACAAATTTTAGTCACATTGTAATGTTCATGTGTCTACGAAAGCTAATTTCACTACTGGCCATATAATAAGAATAGGTAGACATGCACTAACATATATGTAGTCGGGATTTGTAAATTGAACTTAGGAATATGCTACTTCTAGTACATATTCTTTGAGCTTTTATGAGTATATAAATTTTTTTATTATTTAAAATAGAAGTAGCCTCTTGCCTGCGTACTTAAGCATTGAAGTCTCTTGTCTGTGTACTTGAGAAGTGAAGTATCTTGCAAGTATGCTTGAGCAAATTGTAGTCTGTTTGGTTATAGTGAAAAGCTTTTGTTAAGACAAGGAGACTAGACTACTCTCAGTTGAGAAGAGGAACCAAGATAATATTTGTGTGTTGCTTGCTTTTACTTATGATCATTTTATTTCCGCTGTTGTTACTTGTTTTGATACCAGACTCTGAACATGGTTCAGATTCTGAAGTTTCGTAATCATAAGTGAAGCAATTTTTTGGCATACACAATTCAATCTCCCTTCTTCTATATTTTTCTCACCTTCAGTTGGCATCAGACCACGATATGTGCATTAACACTTAATAGTGGTGCAGATCCTGAGAAAAATATTTCTCTCCTCATGGCTAGTAGTTCTCAATAACTAGTTTTGAGGAGGATTCTCCTTGTGGAAACAACAACCACAATCAAAGTATATCTGGTCAAAATATTTATATTGCTAGACCACCAACATTCAATGGTGACTCCATTGAATTTTAATGGTTGAAAAATAATATGTACACTCATATAATTAGTTTGGATGATGAGTTGTGGGACATCTTAGAAGATGACATTGACTTTCTGGTCAATGATGTTGGAACGGTTGTTGGTAGGAAGTCTCTCACTTATGAGAAAAGATATATAGAAAACATCATAGAGTGAGAGGCATTCTTGTGCAACCTATGAAGGTGATCAACAAGTTCAAGAAGCCAAAGCTAATCTTCTAGTTCAACAATATAATCTGTTCAGAATGAAAGATGATGAGAACATTGAATTTATGTTCTCAAGATTTCATGTTCTTGTGTGTGGACTTCAGGTATTGAACACAAGCTATACTACTTCGGATCATGTCGAGAAGATTCTTAGAAGTCTTCCTACCAGATACATACCCAAAGTATTTTCTATTCAAGAAGCTAAAAACTTAAGCACTCTAAGACTCGAGAGTCTTGTTAATAATCTCCAAAGTTATGAAATGGAGTTAATGGATAGAGCTTAAAAAGCAAGTTAAAACCTTGGCTTTAATTTCTGTTGAGAGATCTGAGAAATCCTCTCAAACTAATAAGCTTAAAGAAGCCACTCATGATGAAGCTTCTGATGAAGAATCTGATGATGAAGAATTAGCCTTCATCATCAAAAGATTTCAACACTTGGCTAGAAAGAAGGACACATTCTCTGGTAAGAGAGATGGCATAAAAGAGTCAAGTTCTGAGAGTAAAGATCAGGATGGTTGTTACAACAGCAAGAAGTCTGGTCACTTCATTGCTGAATGTCCTAATCTCCACAAAGACAAAAGCATAAAGGAAAACTTCCAAATGAACAACTTCAAAGGCAAGTTTAATAAAAGTCTCATGGCAACATGAAGAGAACTTGAAAATGAAGGAGAATATGAAGAAGAAAACCTTCCTTTGATGGCTTCAACCTTTTCAGATTTAGAATCTGAAGCTGGTTTTGACTCAGAGTCAGAAGATACAAATCAGGTACTTTCCAAACTCTATATCTGATTTGGGTACTCTTGTTGGTGTAAGCCCTAAAGGCCATTACTTTTGGTACTTGTATCAAATTATTTATTAATAATAACACACATTTCTTTATTATGTTTGTTTTTCCAAAATAATAAAGTCCCTAGAATAGCTAGTTCGTTTAATGAAATATTAAGTGTGACTTAATCATGAGATTTCATTAAACATAAGGACACTATTCTTAAAGTATCCATAGTCGAGCTTTACTGTGAAATGGGATAACCTTAAAGCATTAAGACTATTATGTAGATAGACTGATGATCACATCTCATGGATCATGGATAAGGAGTTATCAAGTCTTAACATAGGTATGAATATTAGGAGTAATATTTATATTGGATTGACCCGCTATGAGAGTACTACATGGAATGTTATGCAAAGTGTCATAAGTTACTCTCATGGTGATAGTGATGTATACCACCCTTCGACCTGAAACCACTATGGACCCTAGATGTAGATTCAAGTACTTTATTACTAATATAACATTGTTTGTAATTGGATGACCATAAAGACAGTTGATGGGTACTCCACAAAGCATGTCGATGGACATGAGTGGCCTAGATGGAATTTGCCCATCCTGTATCACAAGATAAATGTCTAAGGTCCCAATATTAAACTGTACAAGGATGACACGATATATGCCTTGTGTTCAATATATACAAAAGGGAAAAAAGGTAGTTGTACACATAAGCACTACCACAAAAGGTTTTGTTATATCACATGACATTTTCATGATTTGGGTAGTAGTGATGTGTTGCTAGATACCACTCACTCTTTATTATATTAAATATATGATTTAATATAATTGTCAATGTCACGAGAACCTACAGGGTCACACGCATAAGGGTAGATTGATGAGAGACAAAATAAATAAGGAACATTGTAAGGTACAATGTACTTGAGAGAATTATGGAACACCGTAAGATACGGTGTACTTAAGTGAAATATGGAACATCGTATAATATAATAATAAGAGTTAATATTATTATTATTATAGTTATTATAATATAAATATAATAAAATACGTTTATTATAATAATAGTTATTATATTATTATTATTATTATTATTATTATTATTATTATATGGTGCACTTAAGTTGGACTTTTTAGCTTGCAGTCCACACAAGTGATTCTATAAATACAACCCTTGTGTAGAAGTTTTAGAACTTGATGAAATTCAGTTGGTGAAACCCTAGTCGTAATTCTCTCTCTCTCTCTCTCTCTCTCTCTCTCTCTCTCTCTCTCTCTCTCTCTCTCTCTCTCTCTCTCTCTCTCACACTCAAAGTCTTCATTGTAGCACCTAGCACTGAGATTGAAGGCACTCTGTTCGTGTGAACTGAGTAGAGGCGTTGTTTTTCATTCAACGCTCACGATCATTCATCCGAATTTGCATCAAAAAATTGTTAATCACCACAAGACGTAACCGTTTCTATCACTGATCATGCTCATTCGTAAGGATTACTAAAGGGAAAATTTTAATTTCCGCTGCGTTTTGGATCACGATTTCCCTTCAAATCTTTGTCATGATTTTATGGAAAGATGCCAGCACAAAGCCAGACATGTGAAAATGCTAATAAAGAAATATGATCTTTTAAAAGATAAGCTAAAAATTTCTAAAGAATAAAATTGAAAAACTTGAGAAAGATCAAATTGCTTTAGCACAAGACATGTCTGACAACCCTCTGAATAAAAATGAATTAGCTCTTCAAAATTTTATTATATTTGGGTTTGAAAGAACCAAACTTGCTTCCATGATCTATGGAGTAAGTAAGAGAAAAAGAGAAAGTATTGGATACCATCAAAAACCTTATAATCTATGGTATAATGTTTTGGTAAAACCATCAAGCCCTTTTTCTTTTTCAAGACTGCTCAAAAGTGGCAGAATGTTTACTTTATGCCTGCTGTTGAAAATTGTAAAATTTTGAATCAATCAGAATCTATAATAGATAACTCTCAAGTTCTGAAGGAATCAAGATCTCAGACTCAAGAGTCAAGGTTCTAAGTAAATTAGAACCTAAGAATCTCAAGTCAAAGATTTTGAATAACTCAGAACCCAAGACTGTTGTATCTAAGTTTTTACGAGATTCAAAAGTCAATGTCAAAACTTATCCTAGACAAAAAGTCTGGAAAAAGTCTAGAACTTACTATAAAGCTAAGGCACAAATTAAGAGGAAGCTCTGTAAAATTAACCTCAAAGGACCCATAAGAGTATGGGTACCAAAGAATGAGATTGTTTTTGCTACAGGTGTACTTAAAGGAAAGAACAAAGCAACAACTGCTCCAGAATAATGGTTGCTTACAACCTTTAACAATAAGAAGGAATACATTACAAATCATAACTCTAAAAGAGGACGGAGGTTTGGGATCCTAAAGAAACCAGAAAGACAAGATCATTGGTACTGGAAAGACTGAAGTACTCCTGTGTTAAACTGGTGCTTCATACTAGTGGTTATATCTCTGAAGTTTATCCAGTTGTCTTAAGAATTCTGAGAAGGCTTCTGGTGGTGATCAAAAGAGCATTGTTGGAACAATATTGTTCCTCTTGGACAATCTTAGATGGTGATACTACAAAATATGAGGTATGATTATCTCTATGTTTTTATAAGATAGTTTCTGATCCTAACATTTGTTAATGTGTGTTAGAAGATCTTCATATTTATGAAAGAAGAATTACATTTTACTGTGATAAATCTACTTCTATCAGTTGGGCAAATAATCTTACTATATATTAGAGTCTAATGATATCCAAAAGCTATCTTAATCGAAAAGCTCTAAACCAACTTCTGATGGATATATAACCTTTGGAGCATCTCTACCTCTGATAATATGAATAAAACTAATGGCCTTTGATATGCACACAAGTGGACATCCTTTGATAACTGCGTTTGGTATCTGTCCTCTTACGTGTCATAAATTTGAAACGTCTTTTGACACGTGAATTGTAACTATTGAGTAAAAACTCTTCAATTCTTGGTGGTTTGCATTTACTTCTTTGTTTCGTGTTTCTTTTTGCATTTATTTTGTGTGTTGTTTGAAATTCATTTTTCACTCAAAAGCACTCATTTTACATTAGAAACAAACACTCCACTTCTCACTACCTACACTTTGCTTTTTCCTAACCTTATCTGAAAAGCCCTTTTTCAAAAAGAGAACCCTAGAAAATGTATAACCATCAAGCCCAAGCCCATGGATTTGAATCAAGATAACCTAAAGCTATTGGTGGAACAAATTGTTGATTTTGATTCTTCAATCAGAATGGGTATGATCTTTGGAGCTTCTTCAGAGTTCAAGAATGATCTCCTATATTTAAAATGCCGAATGGACCAACCTATCCTTATTTTGTAAAAGATTTATTGGTTAGGATAGAAGTTTTTGATGAACTTAGTGCATTTGTGGAACTTAGACTTCTGGTGGATAATAACAGTTCTTTGAAAGGGAAGAGTAGAGAAGAGGTTGGATTGAAGAAGTTTAAAGAAGTTGAAATCATATATATTGTGATGGGTGTTGATGAGATCATCACTCAAAAAACTATTACTAAACTTTTAAGAGCACTAAACTCTAGAAGCTTTATTGTGGGTACTAAAGACAACAGTCTTGAAGCAAAATCAATCAAGAGTTATTTGTTTGATAATGCTGATAATCGTTGTTCCTCTGACTTTGGAAAGGTCAAGAACATGAATAGGGGTTCAGACTTGTATTTAAAATTTTAATTGGATGTCTGATTCCCAAAGAAGGAAGCACTAATCAGATTTCATGGGATCACAAACATTTCCTTTTCTACTTTAAGAATGAAGATAAGATAAATATGTCTGCATACATCTTCAATCACCTGTGTGAAGCAACCAAAGATAACACAAAGCTTCACAAGAAGAATGTGCCTTATGCTAGACTATTGTCTGAGTTGTTTTATTAGGATCGTCTAATTGATGCCCTTAAAAACTTGCCTGTCAATGGGGATCTGAAGGAAATCTATGGAAATGTTTTGTCTGCTTATGTTTTTGGTAACATGAAGCTTATGAAGAAAGGATATGTTGTGGTTTTGAAGGTACCTTTCTCTGTTAGGTGTACCAATCTTAATTATCTTGAGGATTATCATGTCATCACCAAGATGGATAATCCTGAAGTAATCAAGAATTTCATTGAATAGACTTACAAAGAAGAGTCATCAGATACAAAGATATTCCTAACAAGCCTATTGAAGTGTTTAAGGCTTTTAATAAGACGACTTCAAATGTTCATAAACCTAGCTTCTAAGAAGAAATCTGTACACCAGAAGGAGGTTGAAAAGGAAATTGAAGAGTTGATTACATCTACTGAAGTAGAATTAATTCTTTTTTGTCAAGATTGATTCAGAATTCTCCAAGTTTTGGGTGTAATTCCAACAAAAATCGAGGTAAAATGTGTTTCTTTTTAAATAAAAAATACAATAAAACATGTTTCATCTCAAGCAGCACATATCTCTTGATTTTTGTTAAAAATCGAGGGGAGTAAACTTTTTTATTTATTTAAAAAATTACATTACTTTATAGAGAATATTAAAATACATTGTTTAAACAAATCCAGATTTTGACAATGGATTCTTGAAAAACAACAAATCTTTTCAAGTTATTCTTAAAAAACAATAACTCTTTGCTGTTATCTAGATTTTGTTGTATACCATTTGTGCGCATTCTTTTCAAGTTCAATGGATTGCATACATCCAATTTCTATTAAGTTATTTGTTCCAATCTTGAGAAGTTTTTTTTTCTGCACTTGCAATCCATCACAGAGATCTGTTCAAAGATTTCATTATCTTGAGCAAATATTTGCATTGCTAATATTTTAACAAGAAAGGGAACAAGATATATATTGGTGTATGTAGAGAGTTTCTTGTACATTGACGTGTTGACAATATCTTGAGCATTGTTAAAATAAGAACTTTCTCCTCAGTTTTATAAAAAAATGAAGTAATATATTACTTACAAAAAATGCTGAATGATAAAAAATTAAAAGTAACATGTCTTGTTTTCTTTTTAATATTTTATCATTCATTATTTTTTATTGCAATTGCTTACAATTTATAACATTTTTAAGAATAAATTTTTCAATATTGTCAACGGAAGAAAACAATAAATTATGGAGTGTTTTCTTTATTTGACAACATAGAAAAATTATCATAAAAATACAACAACATCAACACCATTATTTTAAATAGACTCCAAATACAATAAAAACATGACAAAGATACGGACTAAAACCCATAAAAATTTGGGTTAATACGTAACTAAACTCATAACTAGTTTGTAGAAAATTCAAAAACTAACAATTATGTTCACTATTTGTTGATGATTTTCATTGAGTCACGGTGTATAATATTGTTCTAATCAATTATACTTTCTTCAAACCAACATAGATGAAAAAAAGTATTTTCAACTTATTGTCTCTTCCCAACTTATTAACGGGCAGGTTTCATATATTCTAAATTTATACATCTTTACCATTTTCAGATTGAACTTTGCTTGACATTGAACGTTAGGACATTTTCCGCTCCTTCAATAGATGCTCATCATTTTGGTAAGTTATTTTGTTTACTTTTCAACTTGAAAATCATAAACATAGAATTAATAAAAGAGCCTCATTTTATTGTCAGTGTCCTTAACACATGATTTTATATTGTCAGTGTCCTTAACACATGATTTTATTGGATTCAACTGATTGATGAGCTGAAATCTTTGAAGAAATCTAACGAAATTTGTGAGAAAGCAGATTAGATAATTAAAATGAAGGAGTAGTAATCGTGGTACTTGAGGAAGTGTAGCTTTTGAAGGCTTTGAATATGATGAAACAACATACAATCAATCCTGTGCACTGCAATGGTGATAAAATAAGTTAGTTATTTCTTGTTTTACTAAGCAATTTTAATATTAAGCTAAGAAAAAGATTTTAAGATGAATTAAATTTTGTTGTCTACTTAGGTAAACTCATTCACACACCAGGTAAAAAAAGTTATATAAGTGTGGTGCTTGTTTAAGGCAAAAATAATATTATAAGGAAACATGTTTCTCTTTTAGTGTTGTTAACTTGGAGAAAATATTGTCCTAATATTATTAGAGAATTAAGTCTCACATTAAAATATTTAATATTAAAAAATAAAGCGGAAAGTGTTAATTATAAATAATTATAATATTTTGTTTTTAAATTAATTTGAAAAAGTTGAAGTAGGGATGTCAAACGTGTACATTCATCCTCTTTAAAGTATTTCTGCAACTGCAAAAAAAAGCCTTAAAAAATAGATGGAATGTGACAAATATATTTGAGGGTGATGGCTTAAAATTTTAGTATGTAAGAATGGTGGGGTAAGATAGACCCGCGAGCTTTAAATTTTTAAATTTAAAAATTAAAAATTTCAATGTTAAAGTCTACGCTCACAAAAATCTCAACAAAAAAAAGACAGATACACTATATAAAATTTTAATTTTTTTTATAAAAAGTGTGAGAAAAACATACATGATCAACCGGTGGAATCCGTTTTATCACTTTTAATTAAAAAAGTGTTTATCATCTAGATATAAGCTTAATTTTTCAATCTAATCGATTGAATTGGATGGCTCGATAGAGTTTTCATAAGCTTGATTATATATTAAAATAGAGTTTGATTGTTTAACTTTATCTTTTATAATGAGTAACATAATAGAATTTTTTTTAAAGAAACAATGTTATATAATTTAATTACCAAATAAAACAAGCTTTCAAAAAAATGTGGCTAAAATGTTGTTTCAAGGCGAATTAGTTAAAATGTTGTTTCAAAGGCATTTGCCAAATGGAATGACGAATTAGGCCATTTGGAAATTGGTCAATGTGTTGTCGCCACATTGAATTGGCGAATGTGGCTAATTGTTAGGCTTTCCAATTTTTTTTGTTTTTCTTGTTTTTTTTTATCATATATTTAAAGTTTTAAAAATTTATTTGTTTTTTGATTTTAATATCATTATTATTAGTAACTATAAAATATATTAATTTATAATATAAATAATATTAATATAATTAAAATATTATTATTAGTAACTATAAAATATATTAATTTATAATATAAATAATGATGGAATCGAAGGATAAATTTTTTTTTAATAATTAATTTAAGATTTATTTAGTCTTTTTCTCATTCACCACAACTTACTAATGAAACTGATCACACAATGTCATCGATGAATCATACGAAGACCGAAATTTAATTTGTATTTTTTTCTTGTTGACTTGGTTGTAAGTTAGATTGTTTATTTTTTTTTAATTTAGTTGGACAAATAATTATTATTAACTTGGTCGTGAGAGTCATTTTTAATAACGTGACTCTAGCAATACTTGTTACTAACTTTATAACCGTTTTTAGTAATTGGTTGTTCTATGTAATTGAATTTATCTTATTTAAATTTAAAACATTTTAAATTAAATTTTAATTTTTAAATTTTGGTTATTTTAATATTTAAAATTTATAATGTTTTAAAATTTTATTTAAACTATAAAATTATTGATTGTGTACTTGAAAAACATTATAAGTTTTCATTTTTGTTTTATTTTAAATTTATTATTAAAATAACTATAACATAAATTTAATATTTTTATATTTAAAAATTTATTAAAACTAAAATTTGTGATTTATCTGTGGTTATTTTATGCGGATTTATTTGAGGATCTTTTTGCCAAATATATTACTCATAATGGTTTTAGTTGGTAATCAAAAAGTCAGAAAAAACCATTTTATGCAAAGATTTAGTTAAAATATAGAAAAGGTTGTCCTAATGATTTTGACTATCTATTTTGATTGTATTCTTAAATTATTTTAATAGACTTCAGTTTCTAGTTTTTGTTAAAATATTGTACTTTTAAAGTAAGGGATGTGTTTCATAAAAAAAAAAGAAAAGATGTTACTTATTATTTTCTATGTATTAGACTTATTAATATAATGTAAATAATATGCTAAAGTTAATATTTTTAGTATTTTCTAAACAAATTATCAAGTGTGTTACAATGACATTATAACATTTAAAATTTAAATAATCGTGAAATTCACATCATACTATTAACAATTTAAAAATTGAGCATTTATAAATTTCAATCCACAAAAATGATAGAGTTATTTAGAGAATCAAAAGTATATCTAATTGAATTAATAAGTCCGGTGTTAAATTGCTCTCTAATAGTACTAAAAAAAATTTCAACAACTTCACCCATGATCTTTCCATGCCAAACTGTTGAACATAAGATTTACCTTTCAACCATGAATTCGAATGTTGAACATGCTATTCACCTTTCAACGGTGAATTAGAATGTTGAACATGAGATTCACCTTTCAACATTTATGAACTATCATGTTGAACATAAATATAACCTTTCAATGATTATTATAAACTTTGGAACGATGTCAAATTTTAATTTTTTATTAAAAGTTTTTCGTAAGTTATAATATGGATATTTGGGTCTTAAATTTTTTTGATGCTTAAGATAAACAATATTTCTTTCAATTTGTAATTGATGGAATTATGTATCATCTTTACCTATAAGACACACTTTATATATCATTTTTGTGGATTGAAATTTTTAAATGCTCAGTTTTTAAATTGTTAATAGTATGATGTGAATTTCACGATTATTTAAATTTTAAATGTTATAGTGTCATTGTAACACACTAAATAATTTGTTTAGAAAATACTAAAAATATTAACTTTAGCATATTATTTACATTATATTAATAAGTCTAATACATAGAAAATAATAAGTAACAAATAAATTAATATATTTTATAGTTACTAATAATAATTATATTTACATTATAAATTAATATATTTTATAGTTACTAATAATAATATTTTAATTATATTAATATTATTTATATTATAAATTAATATATTTTATAGTTACTAATAATAATGATATTAAAATCAAAAAACAAATAAATTTTTAAAACTTTAAATATGATAAAAAAAACAAGAAAAACGAAAAAAAATTGGAAACCCTAAAATTTAGCCACATTCGCCAATTCATGTGCCGACAACACATTGACCAATTTCCAAATGGCCTAATTCGCCATTCCATTTGGCGAATGCCTTAAAACAACATTTTAACTAATTCGCCAAACCATTTGACGAATGCCTGAATGAGTTTCAAAGTTTGTCATTTTGATAATTTTTTTGAAAACTTGTTTTATTTGATAATTAAATTATATAACATTGCTATTTTAAAAAAAATTCCAACATAATAATAGAAAAACCAATGGATAGGTTGTGTGAATTTGAGAGAAGTGTAGGAAAAATATATATATATATATATATATATATATATATATATATATATATATATATATATATATATATATATATATATATATATATATATATATATATATATATATATATATATATATATATATATATATATATATATATATATATATATATATATATATATATATATATATATATATATATATATATATATATATATATATATATATATATATATATATATATTTATAGTGGTTTAAATTAATTTTATTTTTTTGTTTTTAAAATTAGTTTTAAATTTTGTTTTAAAAAGTAAAATAAAAAATAAAACATACTTCTTAATATCATTTTTAAAAATTATTCTAGGGATGAAAAATAAAAAATAAAAAATTGTTTAATAGACATATTTTTATTCATAAATGAAATTGTGTTCATCAAGAGATAAATAAAATGGTATAAGATGATGGAGTAGAAAAGTAATAAAGAACACAATAATTGATAATTCAATTCAATGCAACAACACGTACATTTGAAAAATTGACTTCCAATCAAAAAAAGGAAATTCAATATTTGTAGCTCAGTACAATTTGTGTTACAAGCAATAACAAATTCTATACATGTTGAATGCCCCTTCCCAGCATTACCCAATGACTTTTTATATAGGACTCCCCTAAATATGAGAATCTCTCTTCATTTTTTTTTCAATCACTACATCTTAATAATTGGTGTTTAACCCAATTAACAATATTGATTATTACAACTCAACTAGACAAATCTCTTATCAAAAGTTACTTAAACATAGAGGTAAGTGTCCATAAACATGTTGAATTTACAACTCAACTAGACATACATAGAACTATGTCTAGTTACTGAAAAGTAGTGTGGTATATATAAAATATCAAGGACTTTTCTAAATTTTATCACTCTAAAATCTTTAATATTAATGTTTGTTTTCTAATTTAGGTTTAAGCTCATAATAACTCTGGGATATTATTTGTTTCATAAATCTTTTTAATAAGATATAATTTGTTACAATTTAAATTCAAATTTAAATATTCATTTAAATATGAATCAATCTTTGTTTAACTGTCAAACAAATCACTTAGAGCATCTTTAGTGGGAGTAAACTAAATGGGTAAACTAAGATACTTTTTGTGGGTCCAAAGTGATTTGTAGGATTTAAAAAATTTATAGTTGATTTGAGTAGTTTTTACTTTAATGGTGGTTGTCTATAAGAAACCAAAACTTGACCCCACATTTTATATTTTTTATTCAAGTTACCATTAATTTAATTATTTTAATTAAAATACATATAATTTTTTAAATAAAATTTACCTTAAAAATTTAAAAATAATATTAAATATATTTTATTATAAAATTAAAAATGATACAAAATTCACAACAATAATACATAAAAAAAATTACATTTTCATAGGAATATAATTATAATAAGTATTCGATTGGTTGGGATTCATTTGATAAATAAATAAGATTGGAAATTGAAAGAAAAAAATTTAGAAGTAAAACTGTGTGTAAAAAAAATTAAAATTTCTATAGAATTTATAGAAGGTAAAAAATAATAATATGACCGTTACTATTTTCAAATATCATATCCCTACTTTAATTTTGTTGGAATATTTAGAATATTTTATTAATATTAAATAATATTATAATAGGTTTCACATAGTTAACATTAACTATATAGATAATGGAAACTAAATTTTAGTTCACTTGGATGCCATGTCAGCTCTCCTATAACGCAAATTCTTTATTACTAACGTAAGCTATAAAGAATTTTGGTTTAACAACCCTTCGTTAAAGTTGCTCTTAAACATATCACAAAAATAATTAACAATAAAATCTAATCTAATTTTTGAACAAAAAAATCTTCCAAAACACAGTAGCAAAATGATTGATTGCGCGCCTAAATGTCGTACAAATATGTTGTGACATCGCATACAACATTTATCTCTTTTGCACCTGCATACAATTTAATCTTTTATGAATGTTTTTTTTTAAAAAATATTATATTATTCTATAACAATTACTACGTATGTTTAATTTGAAAATATTTTAGCTCTTTAGAAAAATTGTTAATTAAAAAAAGTGAGAAAAAGAATAGAAAAATACTTTCAAAAACCTCTAAATTTATTAAGTCGGATGCTGTTTAACATATTTAATAATTTTTTTTAACTCAATTCCGTTTAACTTAAGAAGTCAAAACTTCTAATACAAACAATTTTTAGATCAAATTTAAAACTATTTTAACAAGTCGCTTTTAACCGCTTAGCAAGCTTTTTTTTTTCTCTTAGTAATGAATAGGATAGAGCAATAAATAGATAGAATATTTGAAAATATAACAAAAAAATAGAATAAAAAGTCATATATAAAGTTAGAGAAATCCAAATGGTTTGCATGTAAAGAAGAGATACTAATTAGACTATGAAAAATAAGTAGCGTTGGAGATTTCTTTGGCCGCATACGACATTTGTGGTTTTATGAGCGGTGGAAGATTTCTTTGGCCGCATACGACATTATGGATTTTCTTCTTAAGTCTTTATGGATGGAGGATCTGTCCTCAATGTTATGTGATTAAAGAAGTGAGGTCGGTAACTTTTGTGTAATTTAGACACGATGCAAGCATGATAGATGTGGAAGTTTGAAACATTGCCACCACGCCTCATTTTATTATAAAATTCCCAACCTCAATCAGAAACATGTCGTGCAGTGCACTACTATGAAACATGTCTGTCTGCTCATATTTTAATCCAAAAAATGTAGGTGTCTGTTTTAAATAGTACCGCTTTTGCCTTTTCTTTATGTCCTTTTCCAGTGAGACATATGCTTGAAAAACAATCTACTACTACCCATAAATATCAACTCTCTCCAAGGAATAGAGAAACACACATTCACCTCACCTCAACAATGGAGTCTCAACAATCCCATAACCAGCTTCATGTTATTTTTCTTCCATTTCCATCTCCTGGCCATATGATTCCTATGGTTGACACAGCAAGACTATTTGCCAAACATGGTGTTAATGTTACTATCATTGCCACACATGCCAATGCTTCAACCTTCCAAAAAACCATAGACAGTGACTTCGATTCAGGACACTCCATCAAAACTCGTCTTATTCAGTTCCCTTCAGCTCAAGTTGGTCTCCCTGAGGGTGTTGAAAATCTCAAACATGGCACTTCCTCAGAAATCCTTGGTAGAATCAGCCATGGAATATTTATGCTCCAAGATCCGGTTGAGGGTCTGTTTCAAGATCTTCAACCAGATTGTATAGTCACTGATATGATGTATGCTTGGACTGCAGAAGCAGCTGCAAAATTAGGTATTCCAAGGATTCACTATTACAGCTCAAGCTATTTCTCCAACTGTGCCTTTCATTTTATCATCAAGTATAGACCTCATGATAATTTAGTTTCTGATACACACAAGTTTACAATTCCTGGTTTGCCTCATACCATTGAGATGACTCCTCCGCAGCTTCCTGATTGGTTAAGGGAGAGGAATCCTGCCACAGCCTATTTTGAACCAATGTTTAAATCTGAGGAAATAAGCTATGGAACACTATATAATAGTTTTCATGAACTTGAAAGTGATTATGAGAAGCTTAGTAAGACTACAATAGGGATCAAATCATGGAGTGTAGGACCAGTTTCTGCTTGGGCTAACAAGGATGATGAAAAAAAAGCTAATAGGGGACAAATTGAGGAGCTTGGAAAAGAATCTGCAGAGTTGTTAAATTGGCTAAACTCAAAGCAAAATGAGTCTGTGCTTTATGTAAGTTTTGGCAGTCTTACTGTGCTAGTTCATGCTCAGCTTGTAGAAATTGCACATGCGCTTGAAAATTCAGGTCATACATTTATCTGGGTTGTGAGGAAAAATGATAGAGATGAGGGTGAAAATAGTTTCCTACAAGATTTTGAGAATAGGATGAAGGAAAGCAACAAGGGATATATCATATGGAACTGGGCACCACAGCTTCTGATATTGGATCACCCTTCAACAGGAGGGATTGTAACTCATTGTGGTTGGAACTCAATTCTCGAAAGCTTGAATTCTGGTTTGCCAATGATCACATGGCCAATGTTTGCTGAGCAGTTTTACAATGAGAAGTTGATTGTTGATGTTTTAAAGATAGGGGTCCCGGTAGGAGCAAAAGAAAACAAGTCATGGAATAGCATTGTTGTAGAGGCAGTGGTGAAAAGGGAGAAAATAGTAAAGGCTGTGAAGATTTTGATGGGAAGTGACCAAGAGAGCAAAGAAATGAGGATTAGAGCAAAAAAACTTGGTGATGCTGCTAAGAAGACTATAGAGGAGGGTGGAGACTCTTACAACAACTTGATTCAGTTGATTGATGAGCTGAAATCATTGAAGAAATCTAAAGCACTTGGTGAGAAAGAAGATTAGACAATTGCATGAAAGAATTGTCTTGGTGCCTTAGGATGTGTAGGTGATGAAGGTTTAGAACATGATGAACAACATCCAAGTATTTCCTCCAGCTGTTTCAATAAGATGAAACACTATCCAATCATTCTTGTGCACTGCAATGATGATAAAAGAAGTTAGTTTTTACTATCAAATTATCATATTAAGCTAATAAAAATATGTATTGATGAATTAAATTTTGTTGTTTACTATGGTTTGCCATGCCTTATAGTAAATTTACAAGTGGTCATACTATTTCATCACTACAAATATTATAGTGTTCCATCACGCCATGGGTTATATTCTAGTACATAAATCTGAGACTAGTAAAGTATATGTTGATGAGAATTGCACATAATTCACTTTATGTTATGTCAAAGATGGGTTAGGTGACCAAATTCTTTCTCTAACATCACTTTGTGCAATTTTTCTCTTTGACTTAGGTAAGGGTTGAAATTAAATAAGGCGATATGGTATATCCTTAAGATTCATTGGGGATAACACTTGAGAAGAAGAGAAGGAGAGAATGATTGAGAGAAATTTGTCAGAGAGTGAAAGGTGATTATCACATTGAATTACTTGAGATTTATTTATGTATAGTTATATACAAAGTAGATGTTATTTGCTCAGCAAGTAACTGCCTTTTAACAAACTAAAAGCAATTGTCAACCTAATGGTCTCATGTCTTGCAATTGGTGAGAAAACCTCATCATAATCAAATCATTGTTTTTGCAGGAAGCCTTTTGCAACAAGGTTGACTTTGTGCTTGACAATCTTTCCTTTAGAATTTATTTTGAGCTTGAAAACCTATATGTATGAAGGTAAGATAAGTACACAAGAAGAGCGAGGGGGGGGGGTGTTTCTTAGTTTGCATCTTATTAGAGTTCAGAATCTAAACTGATATTCAGATTCTGGTTAATTCTTAGTAGCAGAATGTTAATAGAAACAAATAAATAATAGCAGAAGATACAAAGATTTATACTGGTTCATCTCCTAACTGAGATTAGTCCAGTTTCATTGCTTCACAAGAGATTTTCCATATAATGAAATCATGATTATAATCGCTTATGCATTCTACATAAGACTTTTACACTTTCTCAGACCCAAGGTCCAAGACTTCTGCTCAAGGTCCTCACTCGAGATTTCCTGCTCTGGTTCCACGAACCAAAGACTTCCTTGCTCAGGCTCTTAGCCCAAGACTTCTACTTCAAGTCTCATGAAACGAGCCTCTCAGCTTGCACGTCTCAGGTCAAGAATTACTGTTCCAATTCCATGAACTAAGAATTCCTTCTCAAGCCCCTCAGGCTCAAAACTTCTGCTCTAAGTTCCATAAAACGAGCCTTTGCTTTCACCCCACCGGTCAAGACTTACTGCTCTAAATTTCATGAACCGAGCTAACCTGCTCAAGCCACACTGTCTCAAGACTTCAATGCTCAATCAATATACTTGATTAAGACTTTCACTGCTCAAACACATAGCAAGAGACTTACGTGGCACAAGCATTTTGGCTTGAGACTTCCTTGCTTGTATCCCAATGACGCAAGACTTTTATCTAAACTGCCGAACAAGCTCAGTAGAATAGAGAACAAGGTGTACATGATACAAGTATCAAAGGTACGGAAAATCACTATAACAAAGAGTTTTTGTACTATTAGAGGCGTTAATAGTATATATCCAATATGTAACATGTTTAACCTTTAAGTCTTCAAGAGTTTTTGTACGGGAAGATCTTAATCCAATGTATAACATGTTTAACCTTTAAGTCTTCAAGAGTTTTTGTACTATTAGTGCCGTTAATAGTAGATATCCATAAAGCATCTCAGCTTTTCTTGAGCCTTGCAATGTGTAGAATCTAGCTGACAAACTGATTTGACAATACAACTTGTTTTCTACAGTACAAACAACTTCATCTTTATTACCAACTCTGGATGTTACCAGAAGGCAATTTTCATTCACTAAGTGTAGAGAAAATAATGTTGTTTCTTCTGATGCTGAGACTTTCAGCTTCAGAGTCTTCGTCAGACATCACTTAGCAAGTGTTCTTTAGATTCTGCCACCAGAAGCTAGTAATTTAGCAACTCTCAAAGTATGATTAATGTAGAACAGATTTTGACAATAATATTTACAAGTATTAGAACATGCACACATGTAACACACATCAAATAAATCATTGTTCTTTCAATACTTTGTTATCATCAAAACCCAAGGAAAATATATTGTAAACAAATATTGGTCTAGAATCTCCCCTTTTTTGATGATGACAAACACAAGTATTTAAAGGACAATGTTGGGCAGTTATAATTTTCTTTGCAACATCAGGGTATGAGGTTTATAAGCCCCCTTGAGTCTAATAGTCTAAAGCAGATTTCTGTAGACATCATACTAGGTATTACTCTTAAGACAAAGTAACTCAACTTTTTAGTAACATCAGAGTTTAAGGTTTGTAAGCTCCCTCTGAGTCAAACAGTTCCAAGATTGAGGTTTGTAAGCTCCCCTAAAGTTCCATATTTGAGAAAACCAAAAATAATATTTTAACTTCCTTTGGCAACATCAGAATATGAGATTTGTAAGCTTCTTCTAAGTCTGATAAGCTAAGACTAAGGTTTGTAAGCTCCTTCTTAGTTCTATGTACAAGAAAGTTAAAATGTGTCTCCCGGGCAAGATAACCATAAAAATAGAAATATAAATAATATTATAAATGACAAATATGTATAACTAAATAGGTACTCAATGGATTCCGTTTCTAATGATATACTTACCATTATTTCTTCCCCTTTTGCCACATCAAAAAGAAAACCAAAAGAGAAGAAGAAAAGAATTACAGTCATAAATGCATCACAGGTCATCATTACATGATCAATTTCCAAGAAAATGAAAAACGATCAAGTAGCATGGGGTCATTAAGGATTGTATAGTGCATGCTTTAAATTTTTAGTGCTCGTTACTGTTCCAAGAATCAAGAAGGATTAAATCATACATTTGAGTTGCTCATAAGTCATTATAAAAGAAGTCCAGACATAATTCATTTTCATCAACATCCAACAGAGTCATGGAGGCATCAACTGAGAGTTATAAGACTTCTGTAGTAATAGAAATCTCTGAGAGCTCTATAAGACAAGATGTCCAGAGTGTTCAGAAACAAGATGTTTCTTAATCATATACCATTGGGCATGTTCCCTCTGCAAGACTCACTTCTGAAGAAGCAACGTCAGCAGCTCCAACATAACCTACATGAGTAGGTTCATCAGAAGTTGTGATGAAGCCAAATAGAAAGATAATGAAGAGATCAAAGAAGAGAAGACGGTCCAACAAGTTGTTCTACCATCTAATCCCAGAGGCAGAAGAGGAAGAAATTGATGAGGATAAGCTAGACATAGGCTATGACAACTGTTATCATCATAAGGCTCAAGATGACTTAGATATGGACCTATAATAAGCATTACCAGTTCCTTATGAATCAATATTTTGTAATCCTCAGCTTCAATTAATGAAAATCACCTTTTTGACCAAATTTTGTTTATTGCATGAAAATACTTTCAATAACTTCCTTTAGATTTACTGAAAGACATTAATGAAGTAAAACTGACACCAGAAACATCAGTTAAACGAGTCAAGTAAAATATTCATAGTTGTTAAAGAATCTTTAATAGGTTAGACTATTAGATAACATTTCCAAGATATATCATTTAAGATATTGATAAGACTTAATCAATATTAAAACAACATATACTTGGAACAATGTATGTAACAAATCATAGCATGAATACTTTCATAATCACTTAATCCTCAAAACACCAAGATATACAAACATAAACAAATATGGGTTTCAAAGAGAGATTTCAGAAAGACAACCATACTAAATGCAGCAACTTAGGAAAGTGAAAGCAAAACAGAAACTGAAGGATCTACTAACAAGCATATGACTTCAGAAGCTCTCACCTCTTCAGTATCCTTTGTGAAGACACATAGAAGAAGAATATCTTCTGGGTCCAGACGCATAAATCAACTGAGAAAGGAGGCTTTAGAGTTTGCCAAGGAAGAATGACAAGATTACTTAGATAATCTGGACATATCAGATGATCCTAGAGAATACCTTAGGGCCAATCCAACAAACTAGAATGTCTAAATAATTTATAATCTCTTCCTTCTTATTAATGATAAAAGTTGCAAACAATAAGTTCTTACTCCTATTACTTTTAATTCTTTTGAACAACCATAAATAAATATCATCAATAGTTAACTGAACAACAACATGAACAAACTTTGAATTAATAATAAGATAACTTAATACAAAGGTTCTAACATTACAAGGCATACCAATACAGAAATATAACATCAGATTCTTTCATAGATAGATTCAAACTTGTCTCTCCAAATGTTAGACAAATGAGCCTCTGAAGTTATGATAACTCCCTGCCGAATAAGTAATTCTGAAAGAACTCGTCCAAAAGGAATGAAGAAAATCTTTCCCTTGTGAAAGGAAGAAAGAGTCTTCTTCACATAGTCAAACATAACTTGAGGAAAATAAATCTGGAGGTCTAAATTGAGAAGCAGAAACATATCTTTTTCAATAGGGTCCACAAGGTCTAAATCCTTATCCTTAGGAAGTAAGTTTAAATTCAAAACCCGATTCCAAACAAAAACATCAGAATGAAGATTTGATGCCTTTGATGTATTAGATAGATCTACAAAGATACGTCAAGTAGGAAGATAATGTTCCCAAACAAGAGTTCTTGAGATTTCACCAATTTCCTCATAATTGATCACATTAGCAATCACTTTAGAGGTTACTGTTATAGAAACACCAGTTACTTTAGAAAGAATAACACACTCATAATTCAACTCAACAATGGAATCATTAATCCAAAACTCTTGGACAAGATCTGGATAAGTGAAACCACAGAGCATCTCAAAGTATCCATTCCATCCTTGTTCATACACAACCCTCTAGAAGTTAAATAATAACTTAAGCAACTCATCAAAAGCCATAAACTTTTCATTGATGACTACCAGTTGATTCAAAGAAGAATTTACTAGGAAATTCATCTCAAGTTTGGCTTGATCAACACACAACCACGGAGAAAATAAAAATAAAAAGAACTGAACAAGATTCCTAAAAGAATAAAAACCTTGTCAGAAGAAGGACAAAGTGATGTTTCACAAGACAGGGGATAGTGACAATAAGTATTCAAAAAGAAAACATCATTACCCAAAGGTTCTTATTCAGCAGGTTTCTTGAATCCACTAGATGAATTTCACCTTTATGAAAAATTTAAGTATTATAAAAGTCTTTGAAAAACCTTTTACTTAAACTGCTTTATAAGAAGTAAAGAATCCTCTTCTGAATCTCAAAATCTGACAACTTTCAGAAGCTATCATCCATTAGAGTCTAGTAGAACTAGACTGGAGAGAGATATCTCCTGTCAGTCATAAGTCTCTAAGATTTTATTCAGATCTAACACTTTCTATTGAAACAAGAGTCACAAGTGATAGATGAATATTGAATTGTTTCCTTTGATAGCTAACAAACAACAGTAACATTACAAAAAGTGAGGAAACTATTTCCATACAACAAAGTTTCTTCTTAAAGATTTATAAAGATCCTTTCAAAAGAGCTTATATAGAAATCTAACAGAAACGTTTTTTTACACCTACATAAATATCTCATTAAATCAAAAGATAAGCCAGAAAAGAATAAGCATACACTTTTTTTTTCTCGGTCAGACCGAATCAGTATTCAAACTTAACCATAGAGTTTGAAAACCACTTTGAGTGGATCCTAATTCAATGGTTGTTAAACCAATGACTCTACTACTCTCACCAAAATCAGTACCTCTAGCACTTGTGTCTGGGTTATGGGTTATTCTTCCATCAAATGTTGCACACAACCTTTGATAAATTCCATGGAAGATCCCACTGCTCATTTTTTTGATATCTGCAGTAAATACATTTAAATCATGACACTCATATTTCTATGAGACCATTCATGAATGTTTAGACAGGCATTCCTTTGTCTTATGCCACATTCTGATAGAATTACCATGATTCTTCCAGAGTATCAGTCTAGAATAAACCATAATATGAACAAGATATTTTTCTTAGTAGAATCATTAATTTCATTGTCTTGCCTTATGCCACATTCTGTTTTAAATAGTACCGCTTTTGCCTTTTCTTTATGTCCTTTTCCAGTGAGACATATGCTTGAAAAACAATCTACTACCACCCCCCATAAATATCAACTCTCTCCAAGGAATAGAGAAACACACATTCACCTCACCACAACAATGGAGTCTCAACAATCCCATAACCAGCTTCATGTTATTTTTCTTCCATTTCCATCTCCTGGCCATATGATTCATATGGTTGACACAGCAAGACTGTTTGCCAAACATGGTGTTAATGTTACTATCATTGCCACACATGCCAATGCTCCAAGATCCGGTTGAGGGTCTGTTTCAAGATCTTCAACCAGATTGTATAGTCACTGATATGATGTATGCTTGGACTGCAGAAGCAACTGCAAAATTAGGTATTCCAAGGATTCACTATTACAACTCAAGCTATTTCTCCAACTGTGCCTTTCATTTTATCATCAAGTATAGACCTCATGATAATTTAGTTTCTGATACACACAAGTTTACAATTCCTGGTTTGCCTCATACCATTGAGATGACTCCTCCGCAGCTTCCTGATTGGTTAAGGGAGAGGAATCCTGCCACAACCTATTTTGAACCAATGTTTAAATCTGAGGAAATAAGCTATGGAACACTATATAATAGTTTTCATGAACTTGAAAGTGATTATGAGAAGCTTAGTAAGACTACAATAGGGATCAAATCATGGAGTGTAGGACCAGTTTCTGCTTGGGCTAACAAGGATGATGAAAAAAAAGCTAATAGGGGACAAATTGAGGAGCTTGGAAAAGAACCTGCAGAGTTGTTAAATTGGCTAAACTCAAAGCAAAATGAGTCTGTGCTTTATGTAGGTTTTGGCAGTCTTACTGTGCTAGTTCATGCTCAGCTTGTAGAAATTGCACATGCGCTTGAAAATTCAGGTCATACATTTATCTGGGTTGTGAGGAAAAATGATAGAGATGAGGGTGAAAATAGTTTCCTAAAAGATTTTGAGAATAGGATGAAGGAAAGCAACAAGGGATATATCATATGGAACTGGGCACCACAGCTTCTGATATTGGATCACCCTTCAACAGGAGGGATTGTAACTCATTGTGGTTGGAACTCAATTCTTGAAAGCTTGAATTCTGGTTTGCCAATGATCACATGGCCAATGTTTGCTGAGCAGTTTTACAATGAGAAGTTGCTTGTTGATGTTTTGAAGATAGGGGTCCCAGTAGGAGCAAAAGAAAGCAAGTCATGGAATAGCATTATTGTAGAGGCAGTGGTGAAAAGGGAGAAAATACTAAAGGCTGTGAAGATTTTGATGGGAAGTGACCAAGAGAGCAAAGAAATGAGGATTAGAGCAAAAAAACTTGGTGATGCTGCTAAGAAGACTATAGAGGAGGGTGGAGACTCTTACAACAACTCGATTCAGTTGATTGATGAGCTGAAATCATTGAAGAAATCTAAAGCACTTGGTGAGAAAGAAGATTAGGCAATTGCATGAAAGAATAGTCTTGGTGCCTTAGGATGTGTAGGTGATGAAGGTTTAGAACATGATGAACAACATCCAAGTATTTCCCTCCAGCTGTTTCAATAAGATGAAACACTATCCAATCATTCTTGTGCACTGCAATGATGATAAAAGAAGTTAGTTTTTACTATGATATTTTCATATTAAGCTAAGAAAAATATGTATTGATGAATTAAATTTTGTTGTTTACTATGGTTATCCTTGCCTTATAGTAAATTTACAAGTGGTCATACTATTTCATCACTACAAATATTATAGTGTTCCATCACGCCATGGGTTATATTCTAGTACATACATCTGAGACTAGTAAAGTATATGTTGATGAGAATTGCACATAATTCACTTTATGTTATGTCAAAGATGGGTTAGGTGACCAAATTCTTTCTCTAACATCACTTTGTGCAATTTTTCTCTGACTTAGGTAAGGGTTGAAATTAAATAAGGCGATATCGTTTATCCTTAAGATTCATTGGGGATAACACTTGAGAAGAAGAGAAGGAGAGAATGATTGAGAGAAATATGTCAGAGAGTGAAAGGTGATTATCACATTGAATTACTTGGGATTTATTTATGTATACTTATATACAAAGTAGCTCCTAGGAGTTTCGAAAGGTAGTCAATTATACTTCTTTTATTAATATTGTCACACCAATCAGCATAAGAGAAACCAATTAACTCAAGCTCTTTGTGTTCTTTTCCTAGTGGAAATAGGACACCATAGTGAAGTGTGTCATTTATATATATCATTATCCTCTTTGCAAGACTGAAGTATTGTTTGAGAGGGTGTCTTCTGAACATGCTTACCAATTCAACTGAGTAACTTATATATGACCTACTTTCACATAATTACCTCAATGAGTTTACCAGTTGTTTGAATGTGGTAGCATTTACCTTATCTTCCTTTCCTTCATCCAACTCCACTAGTTTCAAATTGGTGTCAGCAGGTGTGATTGTATATTGCACTCCATTATATTAAACTTTGCCAATATTTGACTTGCATATTTGACTTGTTGCAATATTATTCCTTCGGAGGTAGATAAAAATTACATGCCAAGAAGATATGCTAACTTAGCTAGTCAGTCATATCAAACAATTAATTCATATTTCTTTTGAATTGCTCAATTTATTTCTCATAACTTCTAGTTACAAGAAGTTCATCCACATAAAGGAAAATAATCATAAGATTTTTTCACTCTTTACCTTTTTAATCTAAACACCATGTTTAGAGTTGCACTTTTTGAACCCTACTTCAATGAAGAATTTGTCAATTCTTCTATTCCATGCTATTGGTGCTTACTACAGGCCATATAAGGCTTAGTGTACTCTTTGCCTTTTTAGGCTATGAATACTTCTTCCTCTATAGGGCAATTGAGGAAAGTTGACTTGACATCAAGAAAAAAAGGGTCACCTCTATTGAAGGCAAAAACAATTGTCAACCTAATGGTCTCATGTCTTACAACTGGTGAGAAAACTTCATCATAATCAAATCATTGTTTTTGTAGGAAGCCTTTTGCAACAAGGTTGACTTTGTGCTTGACAATCTTACCTTTATAATTTACTTTGAGCTTGAGAACCTATATGTATGAAGGTAAGAAAAGTACACAAGAAGAGTGAGGGGGGGGGGGGGGGGGATTAAATTGTGTTTTTCGTTTTTTTAGTTTGCATCTAATTAGAGTTCAGAATCTAAACTGGTATTCAGATTCTGGTTAATTCTTAATAGCAGAATGTTAGAATAAGCAAATAAATAATAGCAGAAGACACAAAGATTTATACTGGTTTATCTCCTAACTAAGATTAGTCCAGTTTCATTGCTTCACAAGAGATTTTCAATATAATGAAATCATGATTACAATCGCTTATGCATTCTATATAAGACTTTTACACTTGCTCAGACCCAAGGTCCAAGACTTCTGCTCAAGGTCCTCACTCGAGATTTCCTGCTCTGGTTCCACAAACCAAAGACTTCCTTGCTCAGGCTCTTAGCCCAAGACTTCTACTTCAAGTCTCATGAAACGAGCCTCTCAGCTTGCACGTCTCAGGTCAAGAATTACTGCTCCAATTCCATGTACTAAGCATTCCTTCTCAAGCCCCTCAGGCTCAAAACTTCTGCTCTAGGTTCCATAAAAAGAGCCTCTGCTTTCACCCCACCGGTCAAGACTTACTGCTCCAAATTTCATGAACTGAGCTAACCTGCTCAAGCCACACTGGCTCAAGACTTCAATGCTCAATCAATATACTTGATTAAGACTTTCACTGCTCAAGCACATAGCAAGAGACTTACATGACACAAACATCTTGGCTTGAGACTTCCTTGCTTGTATCCCAATGACGCAAGACTTTTATCTAAACTGCCGAACAAGCTCAGTAGAATAGAGAACAAGGTGTACATGATACAAGTATCAGAAGTACGAGAAATCACTATAACAAAGAGTTTTTGTACTATGAGATCCGTTAATAGTATATATCCAATATGTAACATCTTTAACCTTTAAGTCTTCAAGAGTTTCTGTACGGGAAGATCTTAATCCAATGTATAACATGTTTAACCTTTAAGTCTTCAGGAGTTTTTGTACTATTAGTGTCGTTAATAGTAGATATCCATAAAGCATCTCAGCTTTTCTTGAGCCTTGCAATGTGTAGAATCTAGCTGACAAACTGATTTGACAATACAACTTGTTTTCTACAGTACAAACAACTTCATCTTTATTACCAACTCTGGATGTTACCAGAAGGCAATTTTCATTCACTAAGTGTAGAGAAAATAATGTTGTTTCTTCTGATGCTGAGACTTTCAGCTTCAGAGTCTTCGTCAGACATCACTTAGCAAGTGTTCTTTAGATTCTGCCACCAGAAGCTAGTAATTTAGCAACTCTCAAAGTATGATTAATGTAGAACAGATTTTGACAATAATATTTACAAGTATTAGAACATGCACACATGTAACACACATCAAATAAATCATTGTTCTTTCAATACTTTGTTATCATCAAAACCCAAGGAAAATATATTGTAAACAAATATTGGTCTAGAATCTCCCCTTTTTTGATGATGACAAACACAAGTATTTAAAGGACAATGTTGGGCAGTTATAATTTTCTTTGCAACATCAGGGTATGAGGTTTATAAGCCCCCTTGAGTCTAATAGTCTAAAGCAGATTTCTGTAGACATCATACTAGGTATTACTCTTAAGACAAAGTAACTCAACTTTTTAGTAACATCAGAGTTTAAGGTTTGTAAGCTCCCTCTGAGTCAAACAGTTCCAAGATTGAGGTTTGTAAGCTCCCCTAAAGTTCCATATTTGAGAAAACCAAAAATAATATTTTAACTTCCTTTGGCAACATCAGAATATGAGATTTGTAAGCTTCTTCTAAGTCTGATAAGCTAAGACTAAGGTTTGTAAGCTCCTTCTTAGTTCTATGTACAAGAAAGTTAAAATGTGTCTCCCGGGCAAGATAACCATAAAAATAGAAATATAAATAATATTATAAATGACAAATATGTATAACTAAATAGGTACTCAATGGATTCCGTTTCTAATGATATACTTACCATTATTTCTTCCCCTTTTGCCACATCAAAAAGAAAACCAAAAGAGAAGAAGAAAAGAATTACAGTCATAAATGCATCACAGGTCATCATTACATGATCAATTTCCAAGAAAATGAAAAACGATCAAGTAGCATGGGGTCATTAAGGATTGTATAGTGCATGCTTTAAATTTTTAGTGCTCGTTACTGTTCCAAGAATCAAGAAGGATTAAATCATACATTTGAGTTGCTCATAAGTCATTATAAAAGAAGTCCAGACATAATTCATTTTCATCAACATCCAACAGAGTCATGGAGGCATCAACTGAGAGTTATAAGACTTCTGTAGTAATAGAAATCTCTGAGAGCTCTATAAGACAAGATGTCCAGAGTGTTCAGAAACAAGATGTTTCTTAATCATATACCATTGGGCATGTTCCCTCTGCAAGACTCACTTCTGAAGAAGCAACGTCAGCAGCTCCAACATAACCTACATGAGTAGGTTCATCAGAAGTTGTGATGAAGCCAAATAGAAAGATAATGAAGAGATCAAAGAAGAGAAGACGGTCCAACAAGTTGTTCTACCATCTAATCCCAGAGGCAGAAGAGGAAGAAATTGATGAGGATAAGCTAGACATAGGCTATGACAACTGTTATCATCATAAGGCTCAAGATGACTTAGATATGGACCTATAATAAGCATTACCAGTTCCTTATGAATCAATATTTTGTAATCCTCAGCTTCAATTAATGAAAATCACCTTTTTGACCAAATTTTGTTTATTGCATGAAAATACTTTCAATAACTTCCTTTAGATTTACTGAAAGACATTAATGAAGTAAAACTGACACCAGAAACATCAGTTAAACGAGTCAAGTAAAATATTCATAGTTGTTAAAGAATCTTTAATAGGTTAGACTATTAGATAACATTTCCAAGATATATCATTTAAGATATTGATAAGACTTAATCAATATTAAAACAACATATACTTGGAACAATGTATGTAACAAATCATAGCATGAATACTTTCATAATCACTTAATCCTCAAAACACCAAGATATACAAACATAAACAAATATGGGTTTCAAAGAGAGATTTCAGAAAGACAACCATACTAAATGCAGCAACTTAGGAAAGTGAAAGCAAAACAGAAACTGAAGGATCTACTAACAAGCATATGACTTCAGAAGCTCTCACCTCTTCAGTATCCTTTGTGAAGACACATAGAAGAAGAATATCTTCTGGGTCCAGACGCATAAATCAACTGAGAAAGGAGGCTTTAGAGTTTGCCAAGGAAGAATGACAAGATTACTTAGATAATCTGGACATATCAGATGATCCTAGAGAATACCTTAGGGCCAATCCAACAAACTAGAATGTCTAAATAATTTATAATCTCTTCCTTCTTATTAATGATAAAAGTTGCAAACAATAAGTTCTTACTCCTATTACTTTTAATTCTTTTGAACAACCATAAATAAATATCATCAATAGTTAACTGAACAACAACATGAACAAACTTTGAATTAATAATAAGATAACTTAATACAAAGGTTCTAACATTACAAGGCATACCAATACAGAAATATAACATCAGATTCTTTCATAGATAGATTCAAACTTGTCTCTCCAAATGTTAGACAAATGAGCCTCTGAAGTTATGATAACTCCCTGCCGAATAAGTAATTCTGAAAGAACTCGTCCAAAAGGAATGAAGAAAATCTTTCCCTTGTGAAAGGAAGAAAGAGTCTTCTTCACATAGTCAAACATAACTTGAGGAAAATAAATCTGGAGGTCTAAATTGAGAAGCAGAAACATATCTTTTTCAATAGGGTCCACAAGGTCTAAATCCTTATCCTTAGGAAGTAAGTTTAAATTCAAAACCCGATTCCAAACAAAAACATCAGAATGAAGATTTGATGCCTTTGATGTATTAGATAGATCTACAAAGATACGTCAAGTAGGAAGATAATGTTCCCAAACAAGAGTTCTTGAGATTTCACCAATTTCCTCATAATTGATCACATTAGCAATCACTTTAGAGGTTACTGTTATAGAAACACCAGTTACTTTAGAAAGAATAACACACTCATAATTCAACTCAACAATGGAATCATTAATCCAAAACTCTTGGACAAGATCTGGATAAGTGAAACCACAGAGCATCTCAAAGTATCCATTCCATCCTTGTTCATACACAACCCTCTAGAAGTTAAATAATAACTTAAGCAACTCATCAAAAGCCATAAACTTTTCATTGATGACTACCAGTTGATTCAAAGAAGAATTTACTAGGAAATTCATCTCAAGTTTGGCTTGATCAACACACAACCACGGAGAAAATAAAAATAAAAAGAACTGAACAAGATTCCTAAAAGAATAAAAACCTTGTCAGAAGAAGGACAAAGTGATGTTTCACAAGACAGGGGATAGTGACAATAAGTATTCAAAAAGAAAACATCATTACCCAAAGGTTCTTATTCAGCAGGTTTCTTGAATCCACTAGATGAATTTCACCTTTATGAAAAATTTAAGTATTATAAAAGTCTTTGAAAAACCTTTTACTTAAACTGCTTTATAAGAAGTAAAGAATCCTCTTCTGAATCTCAAAATCTGACAACTTTCAGAAGCTATCATCCATTAGAGTCTAGTAGAACTAGACTGGAGAGAGATATCTCCTGTCAGTCATAAGTCTCTAAGATTTTATTCAGATCTAACACTTTCTATTGAAACAAGAGTCACAAGTGATAGATGAATATTGAATTGTTTCCTTTGATAGCTAACAAACAACAGTAACATTACAAAAAGTGAGGAAACTATTTCCATACAACAAAGTTTCTTCTTAAAGATTTATAAAGATCCTTTCAAAAGAGCTTATATAGAAATCTAACAGAAACGTTTTTTTACACCTACATAAATATCTCATTAAATCAAAAGATAAGCCAGAAAAGAATAAGCATACACTTTTTTTTTCTCGGTCAGACCGAATCAGTATTCAAACTTAACCATAGAGTTTGAAAACCACTTTGAGTGGATCCTAATTCAATGGTTGTTAAACCAATGACTCTACTACTCTCACCAAAATCAGTACCTCTAGCACTTGTGTCTGGGTTATGGGTTATTCTTCCATCAAATGTTGCACACAACCTTTGATAAATTCCATGGAAGATCCCACTGCTCATTTTTTTGATATCTGCAGTAAATACATTTAAATCATGACACTCATATTTCTATGAGACCATTCATGAATGTTTAGACAGGCATTCCTTTGTCTTATGCCACATTCTGATAGAATTACCATGATTCTTCCAGAGTATCAGTCTAGAATAAACCATAATATGAACAAGATATTTTTCTTAGTAGAATCATTAATTTCATTGTCTTGCCTTATGCCACATTCTGTTTTAAATAGTACCGCTTTTGCCTTTTCTTTATGTCCTTTTCCAGTGAGACATATGCTTGAAAAACAATCTACTACCACCCCCCATAAATATCAACTCTCTCCAAGGAATAGAGAAACACACATTCACCTCACCACAACAATGGAGTCTCAACAATCCCATAACCAGCTTCATGTTATTTTTCTTCCATTTCCATCTCCTGGCCATATGATTCATATGGTTGACACAGCAAGACTGTTTGCCAAACATGGTGTTAATGTTACTATCATTGCCACACATGCCAATGCTCCAAGATCCGGTTGAGGGTCTGTTTCAAGATCTTCAACCAGATTGTATAGTCACTGATATGATGTATGCTTGGACTGCAGAAGCAACTGCAAAATTAGGTATTCCAAGGATTCACTATTACAACTCAAGCTATTTCTCCAACTGTGCCTTTCATTTTATCATCAAGTATAGACCTCATGATAATTTAGTTTCTGATACACACAAGTTTACAATTCCTGGTTTGCCTCATACCATTGAGATGACTCCTCCGCAGCTTCCTGATTGGTTAAGGGAGAGGAATCCTGCCACAACCTATTTTGAACCAATGTTTAAATCTGAGGAAATAAGCTATGGAACACTATATAATAGTTTTCATGAACTTGAAAGTGATTATGAGAAGCTTAGTAAGACTACAATAGGGATCAAATCATGGAGTGTAGGACCAGTTTCTGCTTGGGCTAACAAGGATGATGAAAAAAAAGCTAATAGGGGACAAATTGAGGAGCTTGGAAAAGAACCTGCAGAGTTGTTAAATTGGCTAAACTCAAAGCAAAATGAGTCTGTGCTTTATGTAGGTTTTGGCAGTCTTACTGTGCTAGTTCATGCTCAGCTTGTAGAAATTGCACATGCGCTTGAAAATTCAGGTCATACATTTATCTGGGTTGTGAGGAAAAATGATAGAGATGAGGGTGAAAATAGTTTCCTAAAAGATTTTGAGAATAGGATGAAGGAAAGCAACAAGGGATATATCATATGGAACTGGGCACCACAGCTTCTGATATTGGATCACCCTTCAACAGGAGGGATTGTAACTCATTGTGGTTGGAACTCAATTCTTGAAAGCTTGAATTCTGGTTTGCCAATGATCACATGGCCAATGTTTGCTGAGCAGTTTTACAATGAGAAGTTGCTTGTTGATGTTTTGAAGATAGGGGTCCCAGTAGGAGCAAAAGAAAGCAAGTCATGGAATAGCATTATTGTAGAGGCAGTGGTGAAAAGGGAGAAAATACTAAAGGCTGTGAAGATTTTGATGGGAAGTGACCAAGAGAGCAAAGAAATGAGGATTAGAGCAAAAAAACTTGGTGATGCTGCTAAGAAGACTATAGAGGAGGGTGGAGACTCTTACAACAACTCGATTCAGTTGATTGATGAGCTGAAATCATTGAAGAAATCTAAAGCACTTGGTGAGAAAGAAGATTAGGCAATTGCATGAAAGAATAGTCTTGGTGCCTTAGGATGTGTAGGTGATGAAGGTTTAGAACATGATGAACAACATCCAAGTATTTCCCTCCAGCTGTTTCAATAAGATGAAACACTATCCAATCATTCTTGTGCACTGCAATGATGATAAAAGAAGTTAGTTTTTACTATGATATTTTCATATTAAGCTAAGAAAAATATGTATTGATGAATTAAATTTTGTTGTTTACTATGGTTATCCTTGCCTTATAGTAAATTTACAAGTGGTCATACTATTTCATCACTACAAATATTATAGTGTTCCATCACGCCATGGGTTATATTCTAGTACATACATCTGAGACTAGTAAAGTATATGTTGATGAGAATTGCACATAATTCACTTTATGTTATGTCAAAGATGGGTTAGGTGACCAAATTCTTTCTCTAACATCACTTTGTGCAATTTTTCTCTGACTTAGGTAAGGGTTGAAATTAAATAAGGCGATATCGTTTATCCTTAAGATTCATTGGGGATAACACTTGAGAAGAAGAGAAGGAGAGAATGATTGAGAGAAATATGTCAGAGAGTGAAAGGTGATTATCACATTGAATTACTTGGGATTTATTTATGTATACTTATATACAAAGTAGCTCCTAGGAGTTTCGAAAGGTAGTCAATTATACTTCTTTTATTAATATTGTCACACCAATCAGCATAAGAGAAACCAATTAACTCAAGCTCTTTGTGTTCTTTTCCTAGTGGAAATAGGACACCATAGTGAAGTGTGTCATTTATATATATCATTATCCTCTTTGCAAGACTGAAGTATTGTTTGAGAGGGTGTCTTCTGAACATACTTACCAATTCAACTGAGTAACTTATATATGACCTACTTTCACATAATTACCTCAATGAGTTTACCAGTTGTTTGAATGTGGTAGCATTTACCTTATCTTCCTTTCCTTCATCCAACTCCACTAGTTTCAAATTGGTGTCAGCAGGTGTGATTGTATATTGCACTCCATTATATTAAACTTTGCCAATATTTGACTTGCATATTTGACTTGTTGCAATATTATTCCTTCGGAGGTAGATAAAAATTACATGCCAAGAAGATATGCTAACTTAGCTAGTCAGTCATATCAAACAATTAATTCATATTTCTTTTGAATTGCTCAATTTATTTCTCATAACTTCTAGTTACAAGAAGTTCATCCACATAAAGGAAAATAATCATAAGATTTTTTCACTCTTTACCTTTTTAATCTAAACACCATGTTTAGAGTTGCACTTTTTGAACCCTACTTCAATGAAGAATTTGTCAATTCTTCTATTCCATGCTATTGGTGCTTACTACAGGCCATATAAGGCTTAGTGTACTCTTTGCCTTTTTAGGCTATGAATACTTCTTCCTCTATAGGGCAATTGAGGAAAGTTGACTTGACATCAAGAAAAAAAGGGTCACCTCTATTGAAGGCAAAAACAATTGTCAACCTAATGGTCTCATGTCTTACAACTGGTGAGAAAACTTCATCATAATCAAATCATTGTTTTTGTAGGAAGCCTTTTGCAACAAGGTTGACTTTGTGCTTGACAATCTTACCTTTATAATTTACTTTGAGCTTGAGAACCTATATGTATGAAGGTAAGAAAAGTACACAAGAAGAGTGAGGGGGGGGGGATTAAATTGTGTTTTTCGTTTTTTTAGTTTGCATCTAATTAGAGTTCAGAATCTAAACTGGTATTCAGATTCTGGTTAATTCTTAATAGCAGAATGTTAGAATAAGCAAATAAATAATAGCAGAAGACACAAAGATTTATACTGGTTTATCTCCTAACTAAGATTAGTCCAGTTTCATTGCTTCACAAGAGATTTTCAATATAATGAAATCATGATTACAATCGCTTATGCATTCTATATAAGACTTTTACACTTGCTCAGACCCAAGGTCCAAGACTTCTGCTCAAGGTCCTCACTCGAGATTTCCTGCTCTGGTTCCACAAACCAAAGACTTCCTTGCTCAGGCTCTTAGCCCAAGACTTCTACTTCAAGTCTCATGAAACGAGCCTCTCAGCTTGCACGTCTCAGGTCAAGAATTACTGCTCCAATTCCATGTACTAAGCATTCCTTCTCAAGCCCCTCAGGCTCAAAACTTCTGCTCTAGGTTCCATAAAAAGAGCCTCTGCTTTCACCCCACCGGTCAAGACTTACTGCTCCAAATTTCATGAACTGAGCTAACCTGCTCAAGCCACACTGGCTCAAGACTTCAATGCTCAATCAATATACTTGATTAAGACTTTCACTGCTCAAGCACATAGCAAGAGACTTACATGACACAAACATCTTGGCTTGAGACTTCCTTGCTTGTATCCCAATGACGCAAGACTTTTATCTAAACTGCCGAACAAGCTCAGTAGAATAGAGAACAAGGTGTACATGATACAAGTATCAGAAGTACGAGAAATCACTATAACAAAGAGTTTTTGTACTATGAGATCCGTTAATAGTATATATCCAATATGTAACATGTTTAACCTTTAAGTCTTCAAGAGTTTCTGTACGGGAAGATCTTAATCCAATGTATAACATGTTTAACCTTTAAGTCTTCAGGAGTTTTTGTACTATTAGTGTCGTTAATAGTAGATATCCATAAAGTGTAACTATACAAGCTTCAAAAAAATGAACCCTACAAATCTAAGCACAAGGATTTAAATATTGTCCGAGCATCAGACATATCAATGATGTTGACGTACTCAGAAGTGAGATAAAACACCCACCAGAATGAAACTACCTCTGAAGAAATTCAATAAACTTCTTCTGAGTTGGTGATAGAAAATTTCAAATAGATTATCTCTACATCATCAACTTCTATAGTAATACCTTTTTAAACGATATTCTATAGACCTTCAGAACTCCTTTTATCAAGACCAATGAGTTAAAAATATGTTTTTCTTTTCCATCATTTAAATTCAGTGGAATCACCCTTTGAATATGGTAGGAAAAACAATATAATATTTTTCATGTGGGACTTGATTCCTTCTAGAAGGAAAGTCTTTGATAGACATACTTTTCTTATTGGATCATTATCTATACCACTGTTAAGTATTAAGCACATACCAACCTCTAATAACAATTAAAGGTGAGAAAAGTACACAAGAGGGGGGAGGGTGAATTGTGTTTTTCGTTTTCTTAGTTTGCATATGATCAGAGTTCAAAATCTAAACTGGTGTTCAGATTCTGGTTAATTCTTAGCAGTGGAATGTTAACACAAGCAAATAAAGAATAATCGAAGACACAAAGATTTATACTGGTTCCTCCCCTAACTGAGACTAGTCCAGTCCTCTTGCTTCACAAGAGATTTTCACTATATTCAAATCACGATTACAATCGCTTATGCATTCTCCATAAGACTTTTACACTTTCTCAGGCTCTCAGCCCAAGACTTCTGCTACAAGTCCCATGAAATAAGCCTCTCTACTTGCACCTCTCAGGTCTAGAATTACTGCTCCAATTCCATGTACTGAGCATTCCTACTCAATCCCCTCAGGCTCAAGACTTCTGCTCCATGTTCCAAGAAACGAGCCTCTGCTTACACCCCACCGGTCAAGACCTATTGCTCCAAATTTCATGAACCGAGCTAACCTGCTCAAGTCACACTAGCTCAAGACTTTACTGCTCAACCAATCTACTTGATTAAGAACTTCACTGCTCAAGCACATAGCAAGAAACTTATGTGGCTCAAGCATCTTAGCTCGAGACTTTCATGCTTGTATCCCAATGACACAAGACTTTTATATAAACTACTGGACAAGCTCAGTAGAATAGAGAACAAGGTGTAAATGATACATGTATCAGAGGTACGAGAAATCATCATAACAAATACCTAAAGCACTAAATATTTCTATGATATTCAATGTGTAAGAAATCTTAAGGCTTTTACAATTACAACTTACATCAGAAAAACCTGCATATACATTAAGTTGATAATTGTTGATCTTGTTACTCTATTTTCTTGTTGATCCTTGTTAAAGATTTAACTTGAACATTCAGCCATGTTTATAGCCTTTTCAGAAACTAGTTGTTGAAGAGGTAACTTGATTAAGACTCTTTACTATTACTTCATAGTACAAGAGTCGTTGAAGATAGATACACCAGAAGATCTTAATCCAATGTGTAACATGTTTATCCTATGAATCTTCAAGATTTTCTGTACTATTAGAGTTGTTGATAGTAGATATCCATAAAGCATCTCAACTTTTCTTGAGTCTTGCAATCTGTAGACTCTAGCTGACAAACTGATTTGACAATACAACTTGCTTTCTGCAATACAGACAACTTCAACTATATCACCAACTCTGAATGGTACCAGAAGCCAATTTTCATTCACTAAGTGTAGAGACAATAATTTTGCGTCTTCTGATGTTGAGACCGTCAACTTTGGAGTCTTCGCCAAAAATCACTTAGCAAGTATTCTTCAGATTCTGCCACCAGAAGCTAGCAATTTAACAACTCTCAAAATATGCTTACTGTAGAACAGATTCTGACAATAATATTAACAAGTATTAGAACTTGCACACATGTAACATACATAAAATAAACCATTGTTCTTTCAATACTTTTTTATCATCAAAACCCAAGGAAAACATGTCATGAACAAATCTTGTTCTAACAATGTCTACAATACACTTCTTGCCTTCAGGTAACTTTGTCAATTCCCAAATTTTGGTTTTCTCTATGGATGATATTTATTCAACCATGGAATCCTTCCAAGCATACTCATTGAGAGCTGTCTGATAATCAATTGCCTCAACATCTCCAAAAATTTTAAGATGCATCATTTCTCCATTAGTGCCTATTTCTTTATCATGTACTAGCTCATAATCAACTAGCCTTATAGAAAATTGTCTTGCTCATTGTGGGTTGGTCTATGTTGGTGCACTTTCTTCCTTATTAGCATCCTCAATCTTTTCTATGTCCTTAGTGCCAAATTCCTTGACATCAAAAGTTTTAGAGTGAACAAGCACTGAAATGTTGATAACATCATTCTCTTTGGCATTCCAATTCCATGCTTCATCTTTGAAGACTATCACATCTTTGTTGATAGAAAGTAGCTTTGTATAATAATTAAACAATCTATAGGCTCTTGTGTTCTTGTAGCCTACAAGGACCATTAGCTTGTAGTTGTTCTCCAGCTTCTTTCTTTTGGCATCAAGAATGTGCTTATAGCGTAAGAAACAAAAAATATTCAAACGATTTACCCTAGGCTTCCTTCTTGGCTGTACTGGTCAAAAATTTTATGTGTGTGGTATCCCTACAAGGGTTAGGGATACTCATAGGCCATAGTAGCTTTATAAAAATTAGGGCTTGCTCGCAGTGGCAAAAGGCTTTACACAGTGGTTTTTACTTCATTTATGACAGTATGAAAGGGTCAACTCATGTTAGGTGAGTGACACTTTGTAAAAGTGCATGGGTAAAATGTGTTATGTCTCTCTTCCCTTAGGGAAGAATTATTTGTAAAGGTGTTTGCGGATGTTTTTGGCGAACAATCTCTAGCCTCTTATTAAAGGTTACTTGCAGGATCGACTACAAAATCCTAGACTTAGTGTTAAGTATGGAATGGTTATTTAAGTGTTTGGATTTGAAATGGTAGACAAGGAATTGAATGAAGTTGTGTTCTTGCAATTAAGATAAATAAATGAGAAAACAAGACAAAAACTGGAAACGAAAGTGAGTTGAAAAATACTTATAAAGTAAATTTCTTGAACATAAGTTGGACACAAGCATACATTTGTGTAGAAATAACTCGTTTCTCTTAGACGTTGATACTTTGAGTGTTTTCTTTGCAATGTTATGTGACCACTTGAACTGAAACTAAATTCTACTTAAATATGCATAAAAATAATTGCTGCTTTGTTGCTGACTATTCACAGCTTGCCACGCGTCCAACCATGTACACCCACTTTGTTTGTAACCCTCCCCCCCCCCCCCCCCCGGTTCTCATCAACTGCTTTAAAAACTTGCCCGTGTTAACTTGGCTTCGACTTTTATCTATATGGTTGTCCATCAGACTTGCTTCGACTAGGCCCATATGTCCCTTTTCCTGTATTTCCCGTTGAACCTCTTCAGCGACGTTGGCCTATTTTGACGCTTCTTTGTTTGTGATGCAAAGTTTCTCCCTATGATTCACTTTTTTTCCCTAGTCAAAATTTTATAGCTAACAAATTGCCCCCCAAAAAGGTCAATTTTGACAGAGATTATCTTTGACTGAGAAATCTGTTGTTTTATTCCTGCCAAATTTCGACTATATGTCCAATCAGCTGACATCATGTGTAATGATAACTTTTGGTGTCACCATTTTCAAGGAACACTCCGTCACTTTTCATGATTTCGGCTATTCCATTTTGATTTGAACCTCTTGGAGCATAGGTTTATATTTTTTCAAATATTTCTCGTTTACCCTTAAGACTCATCGATCAATACCTAGTTCTTAAATTTCATAGGCATTATTCATAAACTTTGTGTCGCAACTGTGAAAAAGGGGGCCGGTGGAAACAAACAGAAGATTTATCCCAAAGAGAGGGAAAGGAAACGATCGAAGAAAACCTAAAAGGACGGGAAAGACAAGGTCATCACAACCAAATCTCGGGTTCGGGAGCCGGTTACGCAAGGGGAAGGTATGAGCACCCCTCACGTCCGTTGTACTCAACGGGATCCACGCTTGTTGTCTAATATACGGGTGAAAGCTATCTAAAATCTACTGCTAAACGGGGGTGGAAAGAAAGAACAGACTCAATAGGATATCATCGCCCTATGCCTACGTATTCCCTCGTGCAATGGGAAAGTCAGAGTCAACGTAGTTCGGAAAACTACGGGTGATGGGGGGAAGGTTGCTCGCCAAGACTTCGCCGTCTTGTGCCTACGTATCCTCATATGGTATGAGAAATCAGAGCAAACGTAGTTTAGGAAACTATAGAACCACAGGTTGGTTAAGTATCTTTTATGAGCAATGTTAAATTTCAATTCCAGCAGTTAGGGACGATGCCTGTTTGCGGTAGAACAGAAAAGTAATGCACTCTTTCTGAAAATGAAGTTTGAAACAATCCCGAAGGATAAAAAGGTTTGAATTTGGTTTGTGAATTTTAGAAGAAGTGGATTGAATTGATTTGAGACTCATGTTGCACTAAAGACTATGACACAAGAGTGAATGCGTCGCATATCGCCCAAAGGGCATACGCTAAACACTCTAGACAGGTGAAGAGAGACCTTCCCCACTTATCATTTCTCATGCACTTAAGGCTCGTAGCGTACAACATTTTTCATTCTTTATTAAGTGTCTTAGGGGAGTTTGAGATGAGAAGAGAAGACCCAAGGACACTAAAGGGAACTGAGAACCCTAATGTTATCATGAAAAGTGGTCCTAAAGTTGGGATGAAAGGGTACTACCTAATGTTATCATACAAAGGATTGAAAGCCTAATGTCTCTCCTACTCCCATCTTAAACAGAGGGACTAGGAATCCTAAGGGATCATGTGAACAAGCACAAGTAAACACATCACTAATTAATCACAAATGAAAATAGAAAGAAATACTTAAACAAGTCATGAAAGATGAAAAGAGATGAGAGAAGCATACACATCAACAACAAGGATCATGTAAACATGAGAAACACATTAATGACACACATATCATAAACACAAATTAATAAAATGAAAGTGATAACACCAAAGCAAACAAGGCAACCACACAAGATCACGTGCCTTAAACATCTTAAGAAGAATGATGTCAAACATTGAACCACAAACAAAGAAACGAGGGGAGAAATACAGTGGGGCAGCAACTACATCATGATTATCAAATTCACACATTCATTCATGATCAATCAAAAGAAAACATCCAAATACAACTCCAAGGAAGTTCAAATATTCACATCATTCTCAAAGTAAGATACATGCCACAAAAACATCAAGATCAAGTATCCACTCAACAAGATCAGAAGTAACTTCAAATGATATGCATCAAGTTCAAATTCAACTTATCAAACAAGATCAAGAAGGATCACACTCAAATTAGAACACTAAAGTCCATGCAAATATCTCACAAGTCAAACACAAGTGGAAAACAAGATCATACAAAGCATATGAGATGAAACAAACATTCAATGGACCTCTAATCATGAAGATCAGAACCTCAAACATGTTATCAAAAGCAAACAAAACCCAACAAGCATTCATGGGATCATACAAGATCACACCTCAAAACTAGGTCAAGACATGCGCACACACACACACACACACACACACACACACACACACACACACACACACACACACACACACACACACACACACACACACACACACACACACACACACACACACACACACACACACACACACACACACATAGTTAAAACAACAAGGTTTTGAGGCATCAACCAAAAATTGAAACAAGTCCAAATAAAATCCAAATAAAATCCTAAACTCAAGTTAAGTCAATCAAAAATCAGTGTGCAAAAGATCATAACAAGGATGACAACAAAGCATCACCAATTGTATCAAAAAAACAAGGTACTCAAATTATCGTGCACACCTCGAGGGTCAAATAAAATCCAATGTAAAATAACCAAGGATCACCAAGACCTCAAACCATCCCTCAAATAATCCTCAATCAAACACCCAAGTGTGAGAGGAAAATTGGTCAAAGGGGGTATTCAAATGATGTCAAAGATCAAGCCTAAATCACAAGGACAAGCAATAAAACCACTTCACAAAATAAATTGAATAAAAATATTAAAAATAAATGAAAAATAAAATAAAAATAGTGAAAAATATCTCAAGACACCAATTAATCAGAAATTATTTTTTATGGATTTTTAGAATGATTAAAACTATTTAAAATAAAATTGAAACGAAAATAGAATAAAAATAAAATAAAATGGAAAAGGAGTGAAAGGGGGTGTGATAGCAATAATCAGATTGAACTAGATTTAGTTCAAAACGCGGAAACGAGGATGTGTGGATAGCAAAAAATGCCAGGCCCAGTCCAGGATTCAAACACAAACTCAGATTAAATGAAACGCACCGTTTCATTAACGGATGTGGCATGCCACATCACGTTTCAACGTGCCACACCAGCCAAGTCAACTCCCTATCACCATCCACCTCAGCTTTACACCTCAGACACCGGAGCCCTAGCTCCGGTCGTCTTCTCCGGAGAGCCTCACCGGTGATGGCTGAAAAACTCCATAAAAATGAAAACCCAAGACATGCTTTTGAAGGATTTTTCACGTAGAACACGAATATGCCATTAGTTTTCCGAAAAGCCTCCTCTATCATGGTGAAAACACAACACGAAAGTTCAACCTCCAAACTGAAACTTGAATAAACAGACACCTCATGCACTCAAATGTTGCCTACATATGGTAGGACTTCAGATGTAACCAATATGAACTTAATTACATGCCTAAAGTGAGAGTTCTAGATGGTGAAAAGTTACTTAACTGAGCAACTCCGTTGGTCCTTCAAATGCAGTGCAAGCTTCACTCCAAAGCCACCAGACCCCTCCTTGAGCTTCAGTAAGTTAGAATCAAGCAAGGAATGGAAGATAAAACTAGAGAAAAATGCAATTCAAAGAGAGAGAATATTTGAGAAATTTGAGTAATTTTTGGCTCTCTCTGCAGCAGCCAGCTTCTCTGCCCACATTAGGGTTTCTCTAGACCTTATATGTGAAGGTTTTGTGGTGTTTTTGCAGGCCCATGAGGGGTGGTTCCCTTGATTTCACAAACTTGCCAAAAATACCAAAAATAATGCATACACAGGTTTGGAGGGTTTGTTACTCATTCAAGTCTTTCTTTTGGGTCAGATAGAGGTGAGGAAATGAATTTGTGTGGTTAGAAGGAGAGGAAATGAGTTTGTGTATGGTTTTCAACAATTCCTTCATAAGGCATGAAATTTGAAAAAAGGCTTGAAATCATGAGCTCATGTTTTCTCATTTTGGGTAAAAACTAATATGGCCATGACATGATGATGATATGATATCAAAAGAGAAAAAAACAATCCCATTTGGTGACTAGGAATGTAAGAAAATCACATTAGATCCATAATCCATATTTTCATGTTCATAATGCTTTAATTGTCTCACAAATCATCAAAGGTCATGGAATTTAGGGTCATGATGAAGTTAATGTCTTGGCATACAAGTTTCATGTGGCAAGAATCTTGATTTGAGGTCTTGAAGTTCATGAATTTGGTCCTTGAAATGAATGACCTAAAGCTAGGATTCCAAAAATGACCTTGACTTGGGATGATCATAACTAGAGCTTAACACATGGGAATGATTAGTTCTAACACTTTTTGGAAAGCTTAGATAATAAGGAACAACTCTCATGTTTGTTGAAAAACGAGGAAGAGTTTGATTCCATGTGAAAAATGCCTTAGAAGTGAGTTACCCTTGAGTGCCTCTAAATTCTCTTCATTTTGTGACACCAACTTGTAGACATCATAACTTGAGATGTATGAACCCAATGGAGGAGTTCTTGTACTTAAAATTAAACTTGAAAGATGAGGAGCAAGCCTCATGTTTGATGGAAAATGAGATAGGACTTGCATCATAGTGAAAATTATCCTTGAAGTTAGATACCAAAAGAGGGGATTTTACACAGAATCATCTGAAACCCTAATTTAGCAACTTCTTGAACTCTTGAATCTCCTTGACCTGGATTCAACATGACATTTGAGATGACTTAGGATGACTTCTCATGTCTTTAATGATCAAGAGTCAAGCCTTGAGCTCTCTCAAATCCACAGTTGACTTTTGTTGACCAGATGAAACCCTAACACCTTGTCCACTACTTGAGGTTCTTGAAAATGGTTTGTGTAATCATATGACCCCCATAGAAGACCCTCAGGGTGTACATTGAGCCCTTGAACCATGTATCATCCAAGGAGATAGCCACATGTGCCTCTAATCATCCTCAAGATAGGAGGAGACAACCAAACACCTACTTTCTCTCTTCAAGAAGCTTTGAGACCAACTCTGATGATAATGAAGACTTGGTGACTTGAAATTGTACCCTTGCCTGAGCTTTGAACATGGAGCTTCTCTCTTGAGTAGCAAATACAACATCTTGATCCCCTGTCTAGAACCAATGCTATGCACAAATGCTAATGCAAGATACTATGAAACATAAGCCAAGATAGAAGAAAAGGTTGGGCAAACTTTGGGGTGCAACAACTTGGATCAGTTGAAATGGTCCTTCTCAGTTTGGTGACCATTTTCCTAATTTTCGATCTCTTCGATCCATAGGTAGGATCACTTTCCAAATGTAATTATTTACTGCGAAAGTTTTCACCTTAACCTTTTTATTGTATGCTTTCACCACCTGTACTTTTTATTGCAACATCACGTCCAATGCAGCCAACCTTTCTTTGTTCAAGTCGACTGTTTCATCGAACATTATACTCCAATATTTCTCTAACGAAATTTCGTTTTTCCATTGTATCCTAATTTATTATAAACAAATTTCCACTGGCAACACAACACTATGACCAAATGTCAAATGAGAAGGAGCTGAATTTGTTGCCTCCTTAGGGGATGTTCGACAAGCCCATAAAATCCGATCTAGAGTTTTGTGCCAATTATTAGGTTTTTTGACAACATGTTTCTTGATTATCCTAATTATCACTTTGTTAGCTGCTTGACCATTTGCTTGGGCGTAGTAAGGTGTGGAAGTGATCAATTTGAACCTCGTTTCGGCTCAAACTCTTGCATTTTTTTACCAACAAAAACTGATTCTTGGTCCGTGGTGTCACACCCTAATTTTTAACCCTAAGACCTTGATCTCCAGTAGATTTATTGATACATAATTAATAACAAATGGCAATCCCTTTAGCAGAGACAATTTGTATTAGGTCCTTTTCAAATGTAAGGCTTGAGTAAAAAAAGAAATTGAGACCTGTTTGTGGCTTGTGACCCGAGGCGTGGGGAGGATTGTTTATCCTTTTCAAGCAAATGAAGAAACCGAGACCCGTTTGTGGCTTGTGACCCGAGGTGTGAGGAGACTTGTTTGACCCTTTTCAAGTAAAAGACCTTGATCAAAGAAGAAATTGAGACCCATTCGTGGCTTGTGACTCGAGGCGTGGGGAAGTTTCTTTAGCCTTTTCAAGTGAAAGACCTTGATCAAAGAAGAAATCGAGAACCATTCATGGCTTATGACTCAAGGCGTGGGGAGGTTTGTTTTACCCTTTTCAAGTGAAAGACCTTGATCAAAGAAAAAACCGAGACCCATTCGTGGCTTATGACCCGAAGCGTGGGGAGATTTATTATCTTTTCAAATATATTACCCTATTACCGAAAACTGAATCATTTTCACATGAAAGCTTACTTCTTGGAGGTACCATGTGTTTAAGCTATACCCAGTGGTAGTTAGTAGTCTCTTCCCCATTTGAAGTTGTCAATCTTTTCCCAATGGAGTTGCAACCTTTTCTCTATATACATATTCTTCTCCCGTGACATCATTCCTAACAGGATCTTTGTCTTGCACTTCATATCATATCATGTCATATCATAAGCATATTTGTGGCATCTTAGGGCCAATAATTGTGCATGTTTGTATTTAAGTCTCTCATATCTCGTAGAGACGAAGATTTCAATCTCCATATCTCCAGATAGAAGAACCTTAAATAGGGGCATCTGTCACACCCTAATTTTTAACCCTAAGATTCCACCTCATTTGCATCATTTTTCATAGCATACATCATCTCATATGTGTGTTTGTATATATTCATTAACCTCTTTAAAATTTAATAACATGTGCTTTGGTTGTGTTTTGATCATAACTAGGGTTTTGCTCTCAAGGAGCTCAAAGTTTGACAAGTCAAAGGATTGTGTAATTCTCAACATCTCAAGCCTTAATCCGTTCAACATTGATCAAATGTCTCCTCTCATCAATAATCAAGTGCAATATTGCATTGAATCAAGATAAATAGGTCTCAAGTCATCAGATACACTCAAATTAGGGTTTTGACCTAATTCATTTCCTGGGTTGACTTTTGGAGCAAGGCATGATCTCATACCTCATGTTATGAATCAAGGACTTCAAATACATCATATTAGTCCATTCATGTGTTTGGATTGATCCAAGAATCTTGATTCATGAGCAATGGAAAAATTCAAATTTATTAGATAAAAAGTCAACTGTTCCTTAAAGTCAAAGTTTGGCTTTTGAGATTTTTGGCCAAAAATGGACTCCTCAAGTCAAAGATCATGAAAATATGTGATTTAAGTCACTATAAATAAATAAAATCAAACAAAACATCCAAGGATCATGATTTGCAAAAATTAGGGTTTCATGATTTTTCTAAGTTATGGAAATCCTATGATTTTTACCTTATTTCCCAAGTCCATAACTTCCTCCACAAGCAACCACTTTCTTGATCCAAAGACTAAATTGAATATCTTGTTTCATACTATATTCTTTTTCATAGGGATGATTTCCAAAAGATGTATGGATTAAGAGATATGAGGCCATGAAGTGGAAGGTTCACTAGTTGTGAAACAAGAACACTTAGTGAAATTTTCAACTAATTCTGCCTATGTCATGTAGCTAACTTTGCAAGCATTTTTCATCATGATCCCAATTGAATCAAGAAAAGTAGTCAACATGAAAGTTGTAGAGGATATTTCAGGCTTTCCAAAGAGTATACAAACATAATTTTATCATGCTTGAACTAGGAGTTTTGAAGACATGAAGTTGGCCCTTCCAAGCTGAATTCTAGGCCATCTTCATAGCAAACCTCATGATCAAATCATAGCTAAACCTATATGATCTTAATTTTCAGGATATCTTGCTTCTAAATCTCAACATGATCTGAGAATTACACAAGTTTTTGATGCATTACACAAATAATTCGAGCATTGTCCAAGACTTCATTCCATTTATGGAATGTCTTGCATAAAGTTTCATATCCATTCTTGTAAAGTTACTTTTTGCCAACCACTTGTGCATTGAGCCTCTAAATTTTTTTCTCTGATCACACTTAGTTCATAATGCTCAGAAGGAAGCCCTAAAACCTCAGTAAAGCATGCCTATCTTCCTTAATTCACTCCACCTTTCCATCTTGATCAAGAATGCTTACTTATGCAAATGAAACCAAATCTCCTAAACCAGAATTGCAATTGAACTAAAAAAAACTTCTGCAATTTACTTGAAGCCTCTATAAATAGAGGATTACACCTCAAAACACTTCAATATTTGACTACATTGAAGCTTGGACAGAAAACCAGAACTTGCATCAAACCTCATTGTTACAAAAACACTCCATTTCACAAACTTGTCAAAACACTCCATAATCACACAAAAATTAAACCACCTATCCACACACACCACAAATCATCTACCAAAGTTGATCAAACCTTCCATTTCATCAAAAAACATCCAAATCAAAAAGTCAACCTTCACTTGCTCATTTGTTGACTTTATGTCTAAAACTCCATAACACTTCATCCAAGCCTGTTTCAATCCATTTAAACCTTTAAACACCATCCATAAACATTACACAAACTGTCAAAGGTGTTGTTTAATAACTGTAACGCCATTTTCATAAGAATCAAATTCAAACTTTTCCATTTTGCAAGAGGGATCATGCAGAAAGTTTGAAGCTATTCCAAGTCAATCTAAGCATCGTAAAAGCATCCTAGGAGGTCAAAGAAGCGTTTTGAATTATTAATCGCCTTTTGTAATAAGTGAAAGAGGCATTGGACCTTGCTCTAATAGGTAAGTTTACCATGACTTGAAACTCCATGATTTTGATATCATCCTCATCCATTTGAGTCACAAATATATTTGCCACAATGTAGAGGTAATTTACCCTTTGTCAATTTATTTGAATATGTTCTATATGTGATTTCATTATAGATTTTCATGTTAGGGTTCATTCTGGTTTTGAATTGATTATTTGTTATGTGCTAAAAATTAATGTAATTAATTGATACCATCATGTCCCTTGTGAAAAACAATCAATCTTCATGTTTACATCTTTTCATTTCATTGAGTATTGAGAGAGATACGAAATTGAGAAAATAAAAAATGGTGGAAGAAGTTCAGGATGATGATTATGAAGATGGCACATGATTTCACATTTTAAAACCTGTTTTAATCTTTGTTTCATTGTTTCTATTTGGTACATTGAATAGGAATTGTGCCATAATGGTCATTGTGATGTGTTTGTGTGTGCTAGAGAGCTCTAGGTCTGGAGTTCCAATCCCCCTCGCCCCAGACCTCTTGTATTTTGTTTTTGGATGTTTTTCATGTGTTTATTGTGAAAATTGGTAAACAATCGCTGGTCTTGTAAAAATGGTTTACTTGTAGGATCAACCAGTGAATTCTAAGGACATAGCTATTATTTAATTTCTTTATGAAAATTCTAAGAACACTTCAACAAAGTTCATATTTGTAAAATGTTGTTTTAAATTTTTAGAAAATATAAACTTTGCGGAAATTGATGAAGAAAATGCAATGAAGAAAACTTCAAAGTAAAAGTGTAGTAAAAGAAATAATTGATAAATGGGAATACATTTCTATTGAAATGAAATAATGTGGTGTTTTAGACGTACATTCTCAATGATAACTCTTTTCTCAATTGAGTGACTTTATGAGTATTGTACAACAATTGAACACACCAAAATCCTAAACACTAAGACTCCTATTTATAACATGTCAAAAATAACTGTCTTCAACGGATACTCCTCCAAAAAATGATACGTTTTTCTCTGCATGTCTTCATTTCGCCACAACTCTCCATGCGTCTTCTCGGAGAAATGTATAAGGACAAAAGACAATTATTATTCGTATTTTGAAATTCAAAACTCCTGTTGAAAGAGAGCTATGCATACCCTCCATCGAATCCAAACTTAGAAAAATATTTCTAAGTATTTTTCAAGCATGTCCTTCTCATGAAGACCTCTTCGACTAAGACCCTTGTATATGCTCCTGTCGAATTCTGCAAAAACTCAAGAAACATTTTCTCTTTGTTTATTTTTCTTAAATAAAGCTTGTCATCGAAATTCCCAGCCAACATCATGTCATATATTATATAACACGCGCGTGTTTCATTAACCCAAAGCAAATGGCCTGGTGGCTAGGTTTTTAAGCTGTGAGCAATGATGCATGTGTTCAAGTCCTGGTGGCAGCAAGACCTTTATTTTTTATCACTTGGTTGTTTCATATTTTCCCCCTGTTCTCTTAGTCATATCTTATGTTCCTCTTATCATTTTGATATGATTTTTCACAAACTTGTTGTTTGTCATATGTATTTTGTGAATATATGAAAAAATACCAAAAAAATATATTTATTTTATCATTTTTATCATGTTGAAAACTTGTCCTTTTTATGTGATTTTTTATGACTTTTAATGTTGTTCTTGGTTTGTTTCTTTGACTTAATGGTTCATGAATGTTTTTATGGTCATGCCTTGTCTTATACCATGCCTTGTACCATGTTATAAATGTTATGACTTTGTTCTTCATCTTTATTAAATGTGTACAAATTTTAACATGTTCAAGTTTGTCTTCCATGAACTTCTATTTTTCAAAACATGTTTGTCTCCTAGGGTTTTTGATTGATTTTGTCTTTAACTTATTCATGCTTTTCATTCATAAATTGTTTGTATGTTAAGTCCCTTTTAGGGTTAAGAGTTGTTTTCACCTTGCGTGTTTTGATCCTTATCTTTCATGTTCATGTTTGTATGCCATGACTTATATCTTATGATGTTCATTTTGTCCACAAGTATTTCCTTCATAAACTTCACATTGTTAAGCATGTTTTCTTGTCTTGTGTCTGTCCATGAGATGTTCCTTGTGATGTTATGTAAACCTTTGTCATGTCTTGTTCATGTTTACCATGCCTAAATCAATGTTAATGTTATGTTCATGATGTTTATTCATTCATGTTTATGTAATCATTGTTATCCATTCCAAGGGAAAGGCTTGTTGTTGACATCTTTGTCATTTGCACTTGCATCTTTGCATCTTCTTGTATATGTCTCTCTTGTAATCTTAGAACTTGCTATCCCTTAGGAAGTCTCCCTTAGGATTACCTTCAACTTAAACATTCAATTAGGGTTTCCCCTTTACAAACTCAAAACCACTTTCATAAAAAACCTTGACCTTACGCCATTGACTTTTTCAAACTTTTTTCTTAACAAATGCTTCAAGACACCTTAAGCATATTCAAACTTGTTTCATAACACTAAAAAAAACAAACTTCAATTGAAACCTTTTGCCACTTTGGCTTTTCAAATTTAAACCTTTTCAAGATTGACTAGACATTAGTCATCCCTAGTTGAGATATAAATCTCCTACCCCATAACATGGTGAGAAAGATGTTGATTCTTTTCTACTTGAGAGAGGTATGTGGCATACTTGTTGATTACAATTCAAGTTGGAGTCCTTCTCTCAATGTGAAGCAAAGATCCCTCTTCCACTTGTTTGTGGTGGTTTAGATGAGTATTCTCCGTAAGATGGAAACTTGTCTCTTCTTCAATAAAAATCCACCATAACAAACACTTTCTAATTTGTACCCCAAACTACGAGGTTTTGATCCTTTATTAGTATGTAGACATACGACTTTGTGTCTTGCCAAACACAAAAACAATAAAAAAACATTTCTTTTCTCTTCTTCCCAATCAATCCCAAATAGCAAACAACTTAATAATAACACAAATACAACAAGAGGTTCCTATAGAGTACTATAGATACTTAGGGTGCTAATACATTCCCTTAGTATAACCAACCCCAAACCTTAAATTCTCTTTATTGCATTGTTTGCATTGAATGTTTATGAGTTATTCTTTCTTTACTCCTTCCCTTGGATAAATTAAAGATCAGTGGTGATATCTTAATATTTGTGAAGCCTAGCTAACTCAATAGCTATGGTCTCCGATTATCACCGATACACGTGGTAATGGTTTTAGGAATTCTAAATCAATAAATAATGTATTTCTGAATGAATTCAATCACCGCCTCTTGATATACTTTTATCAGAGGTACAACCTTTATCCATTTTATGAAATAATCTATACCCACCAGGATAAATTTTTGTTGTTTCAATGATGCTGGTCGAATTTCACCTATGATGTCCAACACCCACCCTGGAAAAGGCCATGGTTTAATGATTGCGTGCAATTTACTGGCTGACACATGCTGAATGTTTGCATGTCTTTGACATTCCTGACACCTTTTGGCGAAGTCAATACATACTTTTAACATGCTTAGCCAATAGACACCTTGTTGAAATAGTAGCCATTTCTTTTTATGGCCAGTTTGGTGAGCTCTACATGCTCCACTATGTACCTCTAATGTTACTAGGTATGCCTTTGTATTTCCAAGACACTTGAGTAATACACCTTATGGTCTTTTTCAACAATTCATTTCCCATACGGACATAACTTAATGCTCTATACTTGATTTTCCTGTTAGTGTCTCCGACTGGATTTTCCAAGTATTCTACAATTGGCCTTCGCCAATCTGACATTGTCAAATTTTCAATGGCAAAAACTTCAAAATTTTAAAAAATCTCGTTCAGAGTTTCTGCCCCCTTAGCTTTTGGGATTGAAACATTTGGTGGCGGTAATACGTCCGACACCACCTTCTCTTTGACCTCAATAAAGTCTCTGAGCTTATCATTCGACACCTTATACCCAGATGCAATCTAGGCTAATTCATTAGCCTCTTGATTTTCTATTCTAGGCATATGTGTGATGCTGACTATCTCAAAGTACTCCAGAAGTCGTTTTTCTATTGCGAGATACACTAACAAATGCTCTTTATTGCACTTATATTCTCGTGTAATTTTCTTTATCGCTAGCTCCGAATCACCCTTTATTTTGACTTTCTTTGCTCCTAAATCTTTCAATATTTTGAGGTCAGTGATTAGGGCTTCATATTTCGCTTTGTTATTGGAACATCTTTTGTATACTTGACACTTGAACTTCGTCGGAATTCCTTTTGGAGATAATATTAAGACTCCAACACTAGTTCAATTTTTATGAATTGACCCGTCGAAGTTAACTTCCAAGGGTTTGTGTCGATCATATTCAGTTATGGCTCGACTATTGTGTGATCTACAATGAAGTCTTCCACAATTTGACCTTTCATGGCCTTCAAAGGCATATATGTCCAAGAGAATTCAGTTAATGCAAGTGCCCATTTCCCAATTCGAATCTGTAAAATAGGTTTAGACAACATATGTTTAATAACATCAAAATGAGACGAAACATAAACATAAACTGGTTTTATATATTGCTTCAATTTCATACATGAGAAGTACAAGCATAGGCACAAATTTTCAATCATATTGTACCTATTTTCCGCATCTATTAAGATTTGACTGAGGTAGTAAATAGGTCTTTCGACACCACTATCATTCTCTTGCACTAATGTACTTCCTATGGTTGAATCAGACGCTGCAATATATAATTTCATATTATCATTTCTACTAGGGGGCAATAAAATGGGAGGCTTTGTGAGATATTATTTGATGATGTCAAAAGCCTTCTGTTGCTCTTGTTCCTTGTGAAAATCACTTTCTTTCTTATTTTTGAGTAATGGCGAGAAAACTTTTGTCTTGCCACTTAGATTCGATATGAATCTTCTCAAGAAATTTATTTTCCCCAACAAAGGTTGTAACTGCTTCTTTGTCAAAGGAGGCTGGAAATCTAAAATTGCCTTTGTTTTGTTTTGGTTGATCTCAATGCCTTTTTTGTGCACTATGAAATCTAGAAAGACTCATGTGTGTACACAAGCACATTTTAGTGGATTCATTTTTAATCCATATTTTCTTATTCTCTCGAAGGAGCGTCGAAGATGGTCTAAATGACCATTTTTAGATGAGGGTTTTATCACAATGTCATCGATGTATACTTGCATAAACATTTCTATAAAATCATGGAACATAGAATTCATAGCTCTTTGATAGACTACTCAAGTGTTTTTTAAAACAAACGACATCATAACCCATTCGTATGTTCCAAAAGCACCTGGGCATCGAAACGCTGTTTTTGGTACATCAGCTTTTGCTATGAAAATCTGGTTATAACCAGAATATACATCAAGCATATTGAGGTATTCGAAACCTGCGGCTGAATCGAATAACATTTCTGCCACTGGCATTGAATACTCATCTTTTGGAATTACCTTGTTCAAATCCCTAAAATCTATATAAACTCGAAGCATTCCATTTTTCTTAATGACAAGTAAATATTAGCCAACCATTCGACTTACCTTGTAGTTCTAATAAACTGGCTCTTGAGAAATCTTTTGATTTCTTGCTTAATCTTCATCGTGATTTATGGAGCAAAACTTCAAGGATGTTGCTTCACTGCCCTTTTCCCTGGTTGAATAGGTAAGCGATGTTCCACCATGCTTCGAATCAAACTAGGCATCTCTGTCGCTACTGCGAAAATCGGCGCCGGCTGAACAGAAGAGTCGCCACCGTGCGTTATTTATCCCAACAGAGGGAAAGGAAACGCTCGAGGTAAACCTACCTCAAAACAGGGAAAGGAATGGTCATCGCAACCAAATCCTGGATTTGGGAGTCGGTTACGCAAGGGGAAGGTATTAGCACCCCTCACGTCCGTCGTACTCGACGGGATCCACGCTTGTTTTCGGGTATGGATTGTTATTCTATCTACTCTACAGGATTAAGGGTTAAAAGAAAAGAAAATGACTCGGCAAAGTATCGCACTTTATGCCTACGTATTCCCGTCTGGAACGAGAAATCAGAGTCAACGTAGTTCGCCTACCTACGGGAAAGGAGGGGAAGGTTGCTCGCTAGGATATCGCATCCTATGCCTACGTACTTTCATACAGCATGAAAGATCAGAGCAAACGTAGTTCGGGCCACGGAAGACACAGGTTTGTCTTGATTGCTTTTATTCCTTCTGAAAAAGGTTTTTCTGATTAACAGTCCATGCGGACAAAAATGACGTCTTGATGAGTTCACGTTCTTTTACGGAAGAAGTGTTTTTTATTGTGTCTGAAATATTTATTGTGTTTTTCTGTTTGTTTTGAGAAAGAAGAGACAGAACTCTAACCTACGGTTGCGAAGGGAATCAAACTAACCTAATGTTATCATGCATGGGTTAAGACCTAGTGTCTATCATGCTCCTCTCCTGCACAGAGAGAAACAGAGATCCTAAGGGAATAGACGGAAACAGAAACAATAGCAAATATATATACAGAAACAGTAAAATGCATGGATGCAACAGTACAAGCGAGGCAAGGGAGTCCCACTCAACCTCGAACCTAGAAAACAATAGGCAAAAATGAACAAGGTTCACTTTCTAACCCAACAGGTTAAACAGCAAACAATACAGTCAGGGGAAACCAATCAATACATCAAGAATAAACAGCCACAGCAGCTCTGCATCAACATCTGACTTCAAGTCATCTCCAAACAGCTACAAGCTTCAGCAAGCATCAATCTCCATCTCCACAGCCTTCAAGCAAGGGCTTTGATTATCAGTCTTCCATCTGCAATGGCTTTTCTTTCAGTCCCAATCTCCAAGAGGAATATCAGTCAACAAGATAGAATGAATGTTAAACAGTAAACTGCCTACCAAGGGTGGCCCATTAACTGTTAACATTATACAGACAATTTTCTCTCAAAAGTTCTATCTTTCAAATACATTCACTGATCCTTCCAAAGGAAAGAGGTGGATATTTGAAAGAGACTTTGAATCATAGAGAAAGAATGGAGGCAGACAAGGCCTTCCATGTTTGAGAATCAATCTTTCTACTTTAGGGCTCTGCCTAACTCCTAAGTCCTATACTTCTCAACAGCTGCTAGCAAGAATCTCCTCATCAACTCTGGAAGTTGGACTTTAATCTCTGATCCCCAATGGCTTCATCATCACAAGTCTTCAGCTCTCCCAATCCCCAAACAAACCCAATACCCACACAGACAAATCATAATCCCCAGAGAGGGCACACCATACCAGTCAAGCAAATATAGACAGTATACTAATAGCAGTAGGGGAATCCTAACAATTTCTAAGGGATCTAATAACTACCCATAATCCCTATAGTCCCATACCCCAAAAATCAAATGAAAATTCCTAAAAGAATTAAACTATCTCACACATGCTCATTTAAAACCCTAATTTTGATCATACTAATCACACCTAAACAAAACACCTAAAATTAAATTCTAAAATTGTGAATTAAATCCTATGTACAAGTTGAAGTTCTAAACTAAACAACCTAAAAAGAATGGATTAAAAATACTAAAGCATCTATTAAACTAAAATCACCAAATTTGAGTATCAAACAAAACTCATTAAAATGCTATTTACAAGAAAAATGCATGAAAAATATTAAAACAAAATAAAATGCCAATTTTATTATTTGGTATTTTTCTAGACAGAATTATAAACCTAGAGAAAAAAGAACCAATTAAAACTAAGCTATTTTCATTTTTTTATGATTTTTAAAAGGTGTTAAAAATATTAAAGAATTAAAAACACAAAAAAGAAATAAAATGGGAGGGGGTGCCATAAGCAATGGCGCCCAGTTATAATCTTGATGGGCCAGAAAAATGGGAGGCGCGTATAGCAATTAGCGCTAGGCCCAGTTGGTTCAGAAAATCAGTTAAAAATATAAAAGAAAAAGATAAACTCACGGTGCGAAAAGCAACAAAATCAGGCGCATTTGGTTGGGCTTCTCAAAAGGGGGGTGGGGATAACAAGGATTGGATCAGGCCCATTGGTGCGTTTAGTGAAACGCTGCGTTTCACGCTGGTCAGCTCCCTCCATTTTCTTCTTTGAACATCAGCCACACGATGCGATTAAAAGGTCAAATAAAAAAATCAATCCAACGGTCAACGGTCATCGTCTTCAATCAACCTAGGGTTTCAGGGTTTTACAGTCTCCATGCAACCATAATGAAGCTCATCGTTCTCCCTCCATACTTAACCAAATCCCTCGATCTCAAAACCAAAATTGGCCTACTCAAAGCCCTCTACAAGATCCCATACTTGGATTTTGCTGAAACTCAACATATAATCAAGCTCGATAGCTAGAAGTCTTGGACACCACTGAATTACACCTGATGTGCATGATCACCAAACTTGCTCAAACTACCCTAGAACGATCTATGGACTATGCTGAGTATTCTGAGCCACAAATCTAACATTATCTTGTCCTAATTCAGGAGTCCTTGATCAAGAAAGTTTCATCACCATGAATCCAACCGTCTCTAATGGCCATAACAGACGGGGTATATGTTCATCTACCTAACCCTAACAACCTTATACCAATAATCTAACCTAGCAACACCTAGTTATGGAGATAGAAAAGAAAACACCAACCTGATATTCTTGTTGGAACAGATGAGGAAGAGCTCGATTCACCACTTGCAAGCTTTCACCAATGACCTTTAGATGATGCTAGGGTTTCTGTTTGCAAAAAGTAGGAAGAAAAATGCTTGGATTGTGAGGTTTGTATCTGAGATGGATCTTTGCAATTTCAATCTTAGAGCTTCAATCTGCCATTGATGCACCTCTGAGCTTGTTTGTTCCCACTCACAATCTTCAATGGATGATGGATGAAGAGAAAGAATGATCTGAATTGATGTAGATTGGGGAATTGCACACTTTCTTACAAGAGAAGCAACAATGGAACTCTCTCTTTTCTCTCCCTATTTTCACCAACCCTTTGCACCAATGGCTTCAGTTCATTATATAGATGAGGAGAGACAGATCTAGAAGGTTCTAGATTGATCTAGGAAAGTGTGGAATGTGATGGAAAGTTATGGAAGTTCTCATGTGATGATACTTTGAAATATCTCATATCATGCTTGCATCCTTTCTAAACTTGTGTCAAAATCTCCTCTCATGAGTTATTGAAATGGTATGTGTGAAAAAACTAATCTCCTTGCCTTGAAATTTCACTTATGCCAAGTTTTCCATACTTGCCTTATGATGCAAGTAACAAAAATACAAAGCAAGTCCAAAAATTAACCCCTGACTCAAAAAGGTGGATGAACCAATGTCTCTAAAATGATGTTTGGAATCAATTTGGTATATTGGATGACCCATTTTGGATTTGTAGATCTCTCAAACCAATTTTTCATTTCAACTTTTTCAACTTATATGCCTTTTTTATGTCATTTTCCACCAACTTTGGTCAAGTCTCATTCTATGCATTTCCAAACTTCCATGACTTCTTTTCTAGACTTAAAATGGCATTTTGAGAAACTTTGATGTTGTGAAGTTTTTCATTTGAAGCTTCCTTGTATGAGTTTTAGGCATAGGCTAAGAATGACCTGTAATCCTCAGATGACCAAAATACCCTTTGCTTGCCAAGACCATAAGTAGAGTTCCACAAATCATATGAAGGCATACCATACCATTATAGAAATCTAAGACAATGAGGAACAATTCTTATGTTAACCATAAATTCATTTGAAATCTCCTTGAGGGGTAAAAATTGCTTGGAAGTCAAGTAACTTTCATAGACAAAATTTCAGATACCTCAGATGACCTGTAACTTGCAAGGACCATAACTTGAGTTCTATAAATCTCCTTGATGTCTTCCACCACTCAAATTAAAGGTCTTGAGATCTTCTACAAGTTTCATGTTGGCCAAGGATCCATTTGAAGCTTGCATTTTGACTTATCTTGCTTGGAAATTTGACCTAAACTAGGGGATTTTACACAGAAACCCTAATTTAGAAACTCCTCTTCTCCTTGATTTCTCTTGATTTCTTCTTAGCGCAACACCATATCCTTCTCTACATGTCAAATGATGAACCCCACATCTCTCCAATAGACCTTAATGCCTTTCAATCAATCAATTGACCTAGGGTTGACCTAGAGTTGACCCCAGATGAAACCCTAGTTGACTGTCTTCAACTGCAACTCTTGTGATCATATCAATGACTTGTCTCCTTCTCCAAATGACTTTCTAAGTCCTCTATGATGTCTAGATACTCTCCATGCTCAACCCACAGCTCACAATTTCTTTGATGATCCTCAGATACCCTCAGATAGGAGATAGATGCAATGCTTGATCCACTGACTTCTCAGCTTTCAAATTATTTATGATGACTTGGATATGATTGAATAATAACCTCTTGCTAGGCTCATAGAGATGAGAATAATGCTTGGTCCCTTGTTGGATGATTTGCTATGCTATGCTATGCAAATGATTAGACTATGTACATGACTCTATATGCAAATGCTAATGCAGTTGAAACATAAACCAAGTGAATTAGGTTGAGCAAATTTTAGGGTGCAACAATCTCGTCATAATCCCAGGAAAAGAAATCTTTGTATTCTTTCAATAATTCGATCAACTTCACCTTCATTTTTGACCCAACTTTGGTGCTTATATAAGTTGGTCTTTTTGTGACTCCATCTCCCTTTGAGTGGATCTTATGCTTGCATTCTCTGCAATTCATTCAACGGGTCTTCCTCAAACTCCAAAGGCTCATTGTCGTAGATACAATCTAACCTCCAGCTTTCTGAAGCTGTTGTTTGGCTTTGTTGGTCATTTCAATTTTTTTGACTTTGGCCTAAATAACCAAATTTTATAGTTTCTCGCCTTCTACTGCTGATTTTCTTTTGTTTTTCAGCCAGATATACCAAAATTCGAGACAGACTTTCTGACACAGTGGTCATCTTCATCGACCTCAGGCCACCCCGTAGGTGGAGTCACCTCTTTAGGCTCTATTGCCTTTTTGATATCCCAAATAAACCCATAGTCGGGATCTAGACTCAGGAAACATTTGTATTTTCGACAGAGGTGTGAACTTCTGATTCGCCATCACAAGGTACAACATTTGCTAAATGTTGGTTGAAGGACTTCTTCACGCCCTTTGCTTCGTCGATTCGGTAGTAACTCTGATCAGCTTCGATATTCTCTACAATGCCATCTTTTCTCTAGATAATTAACCTCTGGTGTAAGGTTGATGACATTGACCCTATTTTGTGAGTTCATTCACATCCTAACAACAAATTAAATTTTGCTTTGGAGTTTCTCACCATGAACATCGTTGATCGGGTAGTTGTACCAACAACCATTTCAACTTGGATCACTTCTTGGAATGAGAGGGTTTTCTCTTTTCGGTGCCTTCTTCTTGTTAACTTCATACTTTTCAGCAGCTTTTTCATCAAAGACAACATTGCATCTTGGACATAGCACATCCTTCGACCCTCTTACTCTGCATTTTTCTTAAAAATCAGTCAAATCTTTTCCATCTCGAGGATAGACTTCCCCCAATTCATCTTCAGTTTTCATGTCAAAACCCTAAGTAGTTTCAACCATCATGCACTTAAAAGGTTCATCATACAAGGCTTCATCGAAACCATCAGTAGTTTCAACCATCATGCACTCAAAAGGTTTAGCATACAAGGCCTCCTTAACCTTCAAAGGATCCGTATCCACTTGCATCTTTGACTTTTCGCCAAATTGAAGCTTGCCTTCTTTCAAAGCCTCTTGCACAAAATTCCTGAAAAAAAACACATTGAGATATTTTATGACCAAGAAAACATTGTATATTGATGTTTCAGTATCTTGTCTCTTGGTGTCTTGTCTCTTTGTGTATTGTCTCTTTGTGTGTTAACTTTAAATATCTATAATTCCAAATAATCATACTTGGCAGTAAATAAGCTTAGAAATTATAACTTACAATAAATTACGAATAAAGAATAATATACTTGTTAATTTTCCCATATGCCTTCTTTATGATCGTTATGAATAACATGCACATCATCTCTATCAACTTCATTATATGAGGTATGCACTTGTGTTCTATAAGAAGGAGTCAAAAGAATATCAAAACTTTCACCACCACGAAGAATGTATTTGCCTTGGAGAATGATTGATCATCTCCCTGATATGTCTGAAGGGTCATTCACATGGAAACCATTACTATGAATAACACATGTCATGTCAGACGTGAAATGAATTTCATCTCAGTTATAATATCCAGGTAACGAAGTGCGTCATGAAAAGTGCACACTTTACCTCTCGATTTTATACAAACCGACGGCAGGTATGTGAAAAGGTTATAGGTTCGATCCCTAAGGAGACCTTTTTGGAATTATGAAATGGAAAAAACACATGCCTCTTCGATTTTGTAATTTCGCTGACGGATATACCATATTTTCACCTCGGTTTTCTCATAAAATTGAGGGGTAAAACAATTTTGAGTTTATTAAATCTAATGTGAATTGCTTATTTCACTAAATCCTATACTGAACATATAACTTCTAAAAATTTATTAGGAAAATAATTATATGAGCAATTGTGTTATATTTGAAGAACAACTTACATTGATTAGTGATTTTGAAGCATCCTGCAACTCATCATTCATCTCACGCTGTTTTATGGTTAAAATCCCTCCAATGTTTCAAGTTCCTTACTCAACACTTTATTTTCTACTAATTCATTCTTGAAAGCATAGAATATGATACTTTGAAAAATGAACAAATATGGAAAATAGTTGAATGAAAACTAGAAGTATTAAAGAGATTTTAACCATAAAACAACGTGAGATGAATGATGAGTTATAGAATGCTAGAAAATCATTAATCAGTGTAAGATAAGTTTCAGATATAACATAATTTTGCATATGATTAGTGAAACAAACAATCGACATTAGATATAATAAACTCAGCTCGATAAAACAAGATGAGAGCTGCAGAAAGAATCACAAAAAAAAAACACAATCTCAATATCAATATCAACAACAAAAACAACAATAAAACAATAACAACATCAACAATAATACCAATAACAACAAAGTCAATAAATAATAACAATATCAATAACAACAACGTTAATAAACAACCTCTAGGATTTAGGGTCTCAACAACATCAACAAAAACAATATAAATAACAAAAAAAACTATAGGGTTTCGGATCTTAACAGCACCACCACCACCACAACAACAACAATAATAGCAACAACAACAACAATAATAACAACAACAACAACAACAACAACAACAACAACAATATGGAAACAATATTGATAGTGATGTTTAACGTATTAGATATCTAAAGAAGAAGTAAAAGAAAATGATTTAGATTTTTGAAGAAGAAATGTGAGCACTAAACACATCACATCTTTATATTGAAGATGATATGTGTTATAGCTCTCGTTGTTTAAGGCTCTTTGTTAGGGTTCTTTTTGTGTTGCTTAGACAAATGAAACTGAATGCTACTAGCTAAAGTTATATATATCACAGAAACATATTCACCTTGGTTGGAAAGAAAACCGAGGTGAAAAGTAACATATTTTTAGATTAAAAATAAAATATTTAAGAAGGCGCTGTTAGCTAAAGCTATATATATCAGAAAAACATTTTCACCTCGGTTGGAAACAAAACTGAGGTGAAAAGTAGCGTATTTTTAGATTAAAAATAAAATATTCAAGAAAACACCACTTTTAATGAGATAAAAATATAAACTGAGACTGATGGTATACGAAGCATGTGCACTAAATAGGTTTACTCATCGGTTTTCAGAATAACCGACGAAATAAATTAAATATATATTTTTTATAAAAAAATAGAGTGCGTCCAGAAATTATACCTCGGTTTTACAATAACTGCGGTGAAAGCTTCGTCATGAAATGTAGTATTTATAGTAGTGAAACTTGTTTTGCTTTAGAAACCATGATGAATGGTTGGTCATATAAGTTGTCTTGCCTAAATCAACCCATGTGAATTCTAAGTCATCAGTTTGTATACTACTATTATTGGAAGCACACTTGCATTTAAATAAAGGCACTTAAAAAATAACATAATCAATCTCCCAAATCTGTTCAATGACACCATAGAACGCTCTAGATGCTAATATAAGATTCTTATCTTTCGAACTAGAGAAATACATGAATTCGGCCTCAACCATAACCTCGCTATTTTGCATTATACTATGATCATCTTTTAATTTTGTATAAAAGAAAAAATGATGAATGTCGTATGCAGTTCAAATTATCATATTAAATTTTGGCTAATATTTTAAAGGGTGTCCTTAAAGTAAACAAAAAGATTTTGGTAAAAGCCAAACAAGAATAGAGTCGCACTGCATTGACTCTTTCATCGCACCGACCCCATTACCTGCCTCTGTCGACTTCTAGGTTAATTTTTAATTCTAAAACCTTGAAACATGTTTCACTTCTCTTCAACCATTAAGATTTTAAAGCATATTTCAACACATATTTTATTCTTATCATTATTAATATCATAAAAAGTAAAAATATATTTATGGTTTTTAATGCTAAATGAAATAGATACATAATAATAATAATAATAATAATAATAATAATAATAATAATAATAATAATAATAATAATAATAATAATAATAATAATGCACATCTAGTAGATTTATCATTAGTGTACTTTTACATCCACAAACATTTGAGCAATTAAAAATTGCGACTTTACTGGCCCATCACTAGTAGATTTATCATTAGTGTACTTTTACGAGTACATTTGGCGCCACCACGGCTCTATTAAAAACTATTGAAAAACACACCGCAAGTGCATGACTGTGTGAAATAGTAAAAGGTTATCGAATTACAAGGACCAATTCATTGAATACTGAATTCCGTTCTATCGATGTATTTCTAGAGAGATCAAATATTGAGATTTTGTAAAAAAAAAAACCTATCAGAAAAATAACTTAATTTAAAATCACTTAAATCAAAATGGAGACAAACAGGAATTAGGGTAACAGTTCTTACTCTGACACATCCGTACGATTCGATTCACCATGTTCTGAATTTTTTTTAGAAAATAGATAAATATGGACAACACCTACTTTCTCCAGTGTGTTGCCATATTGATCGAATTATTCGTTGGCTTTCTCTCGATCAGATTATTTATCAAGGATTCCTTACTTTTGCAAAACTATTAAAATTAGAACTTTTATCAACTTCATCCAAGCACTTTCGTTGTATTGGACTTGTATGTTTAAAAACCTGTGCTCTGGTACTGATACATATCCTTTCGGACTACGATTGATACCTAAAAACACTTTACTTTCGTATAAGGGTTGGAATGTATGGACTCAGGCATTAAAATAAATACAGACAAGAGACTCTTGTAATTGACTTGTGACCGATCATACAAATAGTCATTAGATAAGTCTCATAATCCTTAGTCTCTGATGGACTACTCAGTTATGGTGAAGGAAAATACAATCAAAACAATGTTCATAATTGAATTCATCATATACAATTTAAAATAGATAAACAATTGAATTGAAAACAATAAAGAAAATCTGATTGAATAAACCTTTATCCAGTACTCCAATGGAGACTTGAGTAATGAGAGAATACAAAATACACAAAAATTTATAAAATAAAACTTTGATCCTTAAATTCAAGACTTACTATGAGTTTTATAGAAAATTCTAAACTTGTATCAATATTTCATTGATCAATTGTCATTACATCAGAAAATATATAATAATAATAATAATAATAATAATAATAATAATAATAATAATAATATCAGTTTTTATTCGTTAAATCAGGGTTGAAATATTTTAAAATATTTCATCAAACCACTTTGAAGTAAAAAATAGTTAGATATATAAAAAGAAAAATTATATTATAAAAAGTTTAATTGATATACATTAATAATGTAAAAATTTTTACATTGTCCATTTATCTCAACCGTTAATTCATTTTGAATGTTTTAACTTTTTCTCTAACTATTTAAAAGATAAGTGATTTATTGATAGTATAAAATTTATTACATGTATAAAAATTAAACTCTAATATAAAACTATACATAAAATATGATAATGTTTTTTTGACTGTCATAATATAATTTATATTGTGGAACACTAGAACATGGAGTGGAGAATAGCTGTCAAACATAATGTAATAGCCAAATTTGGAAGGAAGGAAAGAAAAAAATAGCCATTGATCAGAACATGGAATGGAGAATAGCTGTCAAACATAATGTAATAGACAAATTTGGAAGGAAGGAAAGAAAAAAATAGCCATTGATTCTTGATCCCGTGCCTCGTTTTTCTTCTTTTATTTTGTCTTTGACATGCATACATATGAAGCAGAGGGAAGTAAGTGTTAAGTAACACAGCGCAGAAAAACAAAGGAAATCGAATTGGAGGATTTGAGAAGAAAAGATTGGAGCTTTGGTATTTGGAAAATAGGTATGTATAAACTTCTTCTAACTTGGCTTTTTTAGTTTATTTTCATTACTATTTCTCCAATTTCAGAATTCTTTGTAGATGTTCTCTTGTGTTGCAGTTATAGTTTGGTTGTGTCTTATAATTTTGTGTTTCTTGTGTTCAGATGGCACAATAATTTTTTCTTATTAAAATAGTCTTAATCTTGGACCGAGATTGCATGACAGAGAGTTGCAACTATGTCAAGCAATATTAGAAATTTAAATATGACATTTTGTCTTTCACATGTTAGGTTTTTCGGTAGTACTTAGGAAAAAAATTTACTCTTACACGACTCATGTTTGAGGGATTGTGTAAATGTTCGGTTTTTTTATAGGAATTATGAAAACATTTCACTCTTACATAACTCATGTTTGAATGACTTGTAGATGTGTAGTTTCTTGAATTGGGTTACCTCGAGTGAGTCAGATTCCACTTGAACATAAGAAAGTTCGCCCTAATAATGACTCATCTAAAAGATCAAGATTGGAGGTTGGTCATGCCCCAAGACTAACATGAGACAATATCTGATTGAGATACGATGGAGAATGAATTTGTGATTGATGGAGAGCTTTAAGGATTTGGATTAAGGAAATCAATGATTTCCATTATCATTAAAAGGTCATAGGAATCACGTGCAATCATATTAAATTGTCTCTAATGGAGTTTACCTGCAAAATGAGTCAAAATTACAATATAAAGGGGAAAACACAAAGAGAAAGATATAAACAATTTGCATACATAAACATTTGAGCATTAAAACATTGCGACTTCTATGGACCTCGCTAATAGATTTATCTTTGTAATTTTACGAGTACATTTGGCACCACCGTGAACTTTATTAAAATTGATCAGGCCAAACATACCTGTTCCAATAGCAGTTTGATCCCATCTAACCATGACGCGGACTGTCACTAGTAACAACAACAACACTGACTGAGTTGAGCTACCATAATGGGGATGTTTTCCTTTATGGATGAGCTCCATCACCAGAAATAATTGTTACATGAGAGTGTATATGACCTACAGGAGCAACAACGAACATGTGAGATGTTGGATCGAACTCTAGTATGGTCGAAGTCTGTTTGCGAGTAATGCGTGTTGTAGTCGAAGTTTGTTCTAACATGCATTAATTAATATTGCTAAGATTGTTAGCATGTTGAATTGGGTCTTGCTTGTAAGCCCAATTGTTTAAGTTAACTTGTACTCTAAGTTAGCTTGTAATGGATAATTATTAAAAAGCCCATTAGGTTAGTGTGCTATTTTTTCTTATAAATAGGATACTAGTTTCTCAATCTTGTCAATAAGGAAAAATAGGAAGATAAAATCCAAATTTTAAGAGAGAGGTTATTTTGTTATTCTTGTATACTTGTAATCTTGTTCTAAGAGAAAAGAAAGAATAGCAGTTTAATAACCAATTCTTGTTGTTTTCTTCTTTATAAACCCTAACCCTTGTGTGTTTCCTGATCATTAAGAAACTGTTTATACTTAGTTTTAAGGTGTCCGATTCACAACAGAACAAATCCTAAGGTGATAAAGGACGAGAAGACTGCATATCCCTAACCACTCGCGACGAAGACTTGCGACATTCGACGATTTCAAACTACTCTCTTTGGCATCATTCGACGACAATTCCCATCCACAGGAGCACATAATTTCAATCAAAAACCCAAATGAATATCATTAGTCTAGAAGATTCACTAAAGTGAAAGGTGATTAGCGAAACGTTCTAGGAGGCCTCCATTAGAAAGTACACTAGAAAGTACACGAGCTATACGAGGTTCTTAGTGTTAAGTTACAATGAGTTATTAAGAAAATTTTCCACCATCAGTTTGTTCAACCGCCAAGGATATTCTGAATACTTGTGTGAGTATTTGGCCTAATTTCATGAAGAGAACATACAAGTCTCAAATACAAACACATAAATATTCGTTAAAGCTTTCAAGGACGGTCTCAAGTTCTAGAACTTCAACAAGTTCTTGACTTAGAAATCGGCAGCCTTGATGGAAAATATTTTGTCATGCACTTTAAAAAAATAGTAAAGCAACACTAAACAAAGAATCTATAATGCAAGAGAGTGAGGTGGGAAAAATATGAATTATCTATTCAGCAAAGGCACTTGAACACAATATTTGTTCAAGGAAAGGTTGCATTCAAGCTCGTCAGGAGATCATTAAAGCTTTTCACCCTGACTAAATACGAGAAGGGATTAGATTCTCCAAGACGTCTATCACACCAAAGTCATTTCTAAATCTATTGCCACCAAGGGAAATATGATGAGGAGTGAACATGAGAGGTGTATAAGTACCATATGATATGTGGTCACCATACAGACAATTGTCACTACCTGAAGCGAGAAATCAAGAAGTTAACTAAAGATGACCTCCTGCAAAGATACATACGGTGTAACGCCCAAGGTTCAAGCAAAAGAGCACCATAAACGAGAACATACGACCAAAGAATACCCCTACCTAGAAGAAGTTAGCACGTTTTGCAAAAGATATAATGGCTAAATATATTATAAAAAGATCAATATATCATTAGAAAGATCCTTTCAACGATGTAGTTTTCAAAGGATCATTCTAATAAATCTCTTTCCCTTTTAGAATATCAAATCAATCCATTCATTAAGTCGAGTTATTGTTATTCAATCCATTAATATTTACTAATCCAATCTTACATCTTAAAATTGTGGTTCAATTAAATGACACAATAAAATTAAGTGCGAGTTTTATTGGTCTATTCGATACTACTCCATCATAAGTCGTAATAGATAAATCACTTTTATGGTTGACCTACCAAACATAAAACCAAATTGATTCTCAGTAACTTGAATCTCTTTTCTTAGTCTCTATTAAACTACTCTTTCCCATAACTTCAAGGAATGACTCATACGTTTAATCTTCCAATGATTTGAAAATTTTGTATGTCGCTCTTATTCTTATAGATTGGAACTAAAGTGCTTCATCTCTAATAATTTTTGACACTCCAATAGACTTGTTGTCTAGCCCAACCACCTTACTGTTACTCATCATTTTCAATGCTTCTTTTACTTCTTATTTTTGAATTCGACCATAATAATTATAGTTTCAACCCTATTCTCCAATGTCGAGCCTTCTAAAGTATGGTGAAATATCATATACTTCATTAATTAAATTGTAAAAATACATCCTCCACCTATCCTTTATATCCTTTTCTAGAATAAAAACTTTTCCTTCTTCATATTTAACACACTTCACTTGATCCAAATCTCTTGTCTTTCTTTCTCATGTGACTTGTTCTTCTCGCTGTTCTCTTGACTCTTACATCCATAATAAATAGTCAATCAAATCTTTCTATCTAACTTCCTAATAAGAAAGAAATATATTCGAGAACATGGTACCCCACTTTTATATGTAATAAGATGTTTTAATCTTTTTCTAAAGCAGACATTAACTATAGAAAGATCAAATGTCGACGAAAACTCTAGGATGATTTTACCTTATACATTTACCTCCCTAATACCATACCCCTCATGCACACCCTCCTCTGCAATTTTTCTGGTTATGATCCGATCTCCTAGTCTTTTCACAATCGAAATATCCTTCTTCTACTCACTGTCTACAATAATTCTCACCCCATTTCTCGACTTAACTTTGCCAATATACCAAAGCTTAAAGCCCAAGCTATATAATTCTTTCGTCTATTCACTCGTCCACTTAGTTTTTTTTAAGCACATGAAATTGATCATCCTCGTGACTATAATGTCCATTATTTCTATACATTTTTTAGTAAGTGTGTCTAAATTCCATGTTCCAAAACAAATCTACTCTCATGAAACCACTTTTTTACCCATACCTGTTCATGAAAATATGGGAATTATTTATTTTTCAAAGCATCCATATGGCGATGCAACAACCCTTTCTCTTTTGACACTATACTCGAACCATATAATGTGTTTCTTCCGAGCAACGATCTAACATTCACATTATTGCGCAATTGATCCATAATGTATAAATTAAATAACAAATTTTGTTGGCTGTCGAGAGTCTAACACAACCATCTCTTTTTTTATCGAAGTTTGACAGAGACTATGCATTACAATGTTAACATTGATATAATTAATAATTAAAAAATAAAAATAAAAATATTAAAATTAATAAGATAAGCTTTTAGAGCAAACCTATATTAGACGTTAACTTGTTTAATAGTATTATTAATTTTCTTGAAGATGACACTACAAAACAAAGCACGGAGAAAGCAAGAATAGGAACACAAAATGTTGTTTCTAATTCAAAGTCAAATGTCGTATTTAATATTTAACTGTGTGCAGACCAGACCTTGTTTGTATATCACATGATTGCACTAAATAAAAATCACTTTCTTAATTTGTATATCTCAGGAACAACTTCTCATCAAAAGCAATGGAGTCTCAACAACTTCACATAGTTTTTGTTCCAGGTCTAACTCCTGGCCATATGATTCCTATGATAGACACTGCAAGACTATTTGCCAAACATGGTGTTAATGTAACCATCATCAATACTCATGCCAATGCTTCAACGTTTCAAAAATTCATAGACAGTGACTTCAATTCTGGATACTCCATCAAAACTCAGCTTATACAGTTCCCTTCAGCTCAAGTTGGTCTCCCTGATGGAATTGAAAACTTTAAAGATGCCACTTCTTTGGAAATTTATGGTAAACTCATGCAGGGAAATCTGATGCTTCAAGATCAAATTGAGATTCTACTTCAAGATCTTCAACCAGATTGCATAATAAGTGATATGACTTATCCTTGGACTGTTGAATCAGCTGCGAAACTAAACATTCCAAGGATTTACTTTTACAGTTCAAGCCTATTCTCCAATTGTGCAAGTTATCTTTTGAGAAAGTATAGACCTCAAGATGATTTAGTTTCTGATACACAGAAATTTACTATTCCTTGTTTGCCTCATACCATTGAGATAACACCTTTGCAGTTACCTGCATCGACAAGGGTTACCAGTCCAAACGCAAGTGCTTTTGGAGAAATGTTTGAATCAGAGAAAAGAAGTTATGGAACACTATACAATAGCTTTCATGAACTTGAAAGTGATTATGAGAAACTTCATAAAACTACAATAGGAATCAAATCTTGGAGTGTAGGGCCAGTTTCAACATGGATTAACAAAGATGATGAAAGAAAAGCCAATAGAGGAGACATTGGAAAAGAGGGAGAATTAATAAATTGGCTTAATTCAAAGCCAAATGAGTCTGTTTTGTATGTAAGTTTTGGAAGCCTTACTAGACTTTCTCGTGAACAGCTTGTGGAAATAGCTTATGGACTTGAAAACTCAAGTCATAATTTCATTTGGGTTATTAGAGAAAAGGATAAAGATGAGGATGGAGAAGGTTTCTTACAAGATTTCAAGCAAAGGATGAAGGAAAACCAAAAGGGCTATTTGATTTGGAATTGGGCACCACAACTTGTCATATTAGGCCACCCTGCAACGGGAGGGATCGTGACTCACTGTGGTTGGAACTCAATTCTCGAAAGTTTGAGTGCTGGTTTGCCAATGATCACATGGCCAATGTTTGCTGAGCAATTTTACAATGAGAAGTTGCTTGTTGATGTTTTGAAAATAGGAGTCTCTGTTGGATCAAAAGTGAATAAGTTTTGGGTTAACATTGGTGAAGAAGTAGTGGTGAGAAGAGAAGAGATAGCAAAGGCTGTGAAGATTTTGATGGGAAGTGATGAAGAGAGCAAGGAAATGAGAATGAGAGCTAGAAAGCTTGCTGATGCTGCCAAGAGGAGTATAGAGGAAGGTGGTGACTCCTACAACAACTTGATTGAGTTGATTGATGAGCTGAAATCATTAAAGATTGCCAGAGAACTTGAAAAAAGAGGATTAGATAATTGAACTGATGTTGACATTGATTTTATGTTATTGCTCTATGAGTTGCAGCTGGTTTAATTTTATTATGTTTTTTGGTTTTGTAACATGATGAATAATATGCAAGTACTTTTGAAGCAAATAATTCTCTTGTTGGAGTTATCATTTACATATGTTAAAAGAGAGAAAATGAAGATATGTTGGAAAACATGAAAAGTTATGTTGTTAGGGGTTGAGGGGTACCCCTAGCAACTTTTTGAATGTTGCAATTTTATAAGGATAATCCTTTGCAAAATTGAGTTGATATGAACCAATGGCATCACATTATATATGATTTTACAAAATTGAGTTGATATGAACCAATGGCACCACATTATATATGATTTTAAAATATGTGTTGTGAAGGATTTAACCCCTCACATTTGTTTTAAAGACATTTGTGTGTCAATTTTAAGATTAGAAGACCTTATTAAATTAGACTAAAATATTTCAATCATTCTTTGGAAGTTGGAACAAGTTTTTTGGTTTGGTTTCTTTATTGTATGAAGCATATTCTTGTGCATATTGCATATGAGGCTTTGTTTGGTGGACATGTTCAATATAGATGGATGTTTCTTTATGAAAGATTCATGGGCGATTCAAAGCGATTAGTTTAAAATAAGACAAGAGTTAAGGGATTAATATGTGCACATTACTTGCATCGGGAAGCATCACATTTTTGCTCTTGTTATTTCAATCATATAATGTTGACTCCAATAATCATAAGGAACAAAGTTGAGGTTAGACAAAAAAGTCAATTTACCTTATTATTCTTTGATCTTCCTGATCATTCTTTTTTTTGAAAGACAAGTGTGCATTGGCTGACTAAAAAAGAATTGTAATTTGCTCATTTTCATGTATTAATTAACTGCGTTAAAGTTAAATCATATATTGAGTAAATATATTAAGTACATATTTATTTTGAACAATTTGGATATAAATATTTTTTACTACCTTCTAACTTAAATTATATTTAATATAAGTCATTTAATACCTACTATTTTCAAAATACTAATACCTACTATTTTCAAAATACGGGTTAACAAGCCTCTACTAGTTACATACATGTATATTTTCTAGCATGGTTCAAGCAACAATTATAATACATTGTTGCACCAAATCAAGAAATACTCCATTTGAGAAGCTTCTTTAAATGCCCTCATCATCTTTTTGCCATATAAAACCTTTTTGGTTTCAGCATCATCTCATTCTTTTAGATGTTTTACAACATCGTCATTGCCCTTGAGAATATATGATCCCTCGGTGATTGCACACCACAGCTTTTTATCAACTGATAACAAGTGTACATACATGTTCGCTTTTCAATAAGTATAATTTTCTCTTTTGAAAACACGTGCTCTATTATACGCTCCCTTAGGATCTTCATATTTTTGCCATACTCACAATTTTTGGATGTCGATTAGACACAATCGAAAAACCAGCTCTTGACACCAATTGTTGGGTGTGAGTATAAGAGTAGAAAACGGTCTAGAGGGGGGGGGGGGTGAATAGACCCAAATAAAGTTCAACCGCCATTTACAAAAATCATCTGTGTTTTTAAAAAAATTTGAGCAGAAGGTTTGGTGCGAAAATATGAAAATTATACTATTCGAAATTTGATCACGTTAACACTAAATCATTTCACAAACACCAAAGGTGAATATGATGCAACACTAGGTATTCAATTGATTCGATTGTGTAATCCACGATGTGTGTTTACACATTGATTCAATGTAGAGGATTCTAACTTCAATTGTTTATCAGAATATTAATCACCAATTCAACTTAATAAGGTATCCAATTCCAACAAAACCTAATGCTTACGTAATAAATCACTATCATTTGAATCAACGATAAACTACGATAGAATTGAAATACTTAAGCATGCAAATACTATGAAATTAAATGTGTGTGTGTATGTGTGTGTGTGTGTGTGTGTATGTGTGTGTGTGTGTGTGTGTGTGTGTGTGTGAGAGAGAGAGAGAGAGAGAGAGAGAGAGAGAGAGATGACAACGAGATTTATAGTACTTCGACGTTTGCACTCAATTTGCATACGTGCATTTTTCAATAGTTTCCCATTGGAACCTTCAATATTCCTTTTTAATTGACAAATATTTTCAAGAGTTCATACAATCACTAATCCACAATACAACTGAGAAAATTAAAATCTCTTATATGGATCTTGACAAGTATATAGCAGAATGCTAAACTCTTCTATGTAATCTTTACTCAATTAACGCTTCTTAAATATTTCAATATCACCAATCTTCTCCAAGACTTCGTGCGTAGCAATTAACCCCTTGATCTTGCCGATTCCTTGAGAGATTAATTGTTTGAAGATTTGAGAAGAACTTTGCCTTATCAGTAATCTTCTACGCAGACACTACTAAGGAAATTCTGGAAAGAAGAACCTACTTCTTTTCAATAGAATTTGTCATCACCATCGACAAATACCTCAATCTTCCAAACAACCTAAAAATCTCAACCAAAATTTCAAGAACAATTAGTTTCAAGAACATGACTCCTTATATCAATTATAAATCTCTCGTTATCATGATCTGAATCAAATTGAAGTTGAAGATGCAAGAATTTAGTTGTAAGAAATTTGACTTTCAAAATAGAGGAAATTGATTTTTCACAGAATCACAATGTTTATTATGATTTGATATATGTGAAAGTGATAACAAAATGTTTTATATGTGCTTGAGACTAAACACTAAAAATGATTGAAAAAGTCAGTTAGATTTGAATCAAGAGTAATTTATGATTTTAATCAATTGAACAAGTGAAATTGAATAAAGAAAAATTGCGCTTTGATTCATTTTTCAGTTGATTCGAATAAAGAGGAAAGTGTTATTTGAATCAAGGAGCTCGTGATTCGAATCATGTGCAAATTTTGATCTAAATCAAATGTAACAGGCCCAACTAGAAAATGCTGAAAAACTGTTCGATTTGAATCATGTGTAATATTTGATTCAAATCAAATCAAGCAGAGGTGAGCTTTAAGAAATTGATTCAAATCATATGTAAAAAATGATTCGAATCAAATGGTAAGAAAATTCCTAGTTTGCCTCTGTCTAATTTGATTTGAATCAGAAAGTGTGTTTAATTTCCATGATTCGAATCAAACACATAAAATCTGAAATTTTCTGGCACATACAACACATGATGGTGATTTTGAAGTCTCAACATCAGAGTGCAAAGTCATGACAGATGTTTTGACATCTTCAGACTGACAAAACAATTTATCCAACTGTAAATATGCAGAATTTTAAATGCAAAAAGATAAATAACACAGTCAATTGGTAACCCAGTTTGATGCAACATCACCTACATTTAGGAGCATTCAAGCCAAGAAGGAAATCCCCTATGATAACATTAGTTCAAAACTAAACTCCCCCGTTTATAACTTCTCGCCTAATACTACCTTATGCTATTTCTACCTAGAAATCTCCATCTAGATATGAGATCTCCCTCTCACTTCCTAACAAGCAGTCATAATTCCAATGACCATGTCACGATAAACCAAAAAGAAAGATGTACCCTCTTTCTACTACAATACTAGATCAAGACTCTTGACCAAGAACAATACTCGTTTTTGCTTCACAGATTCAATCAAGAACAATAATCAACTTCTTTGCTTAAAAGCTTTAGAGAGAGAACAACATACAATAAACAATATGTCTACCACAATGTATCAAAAGATATAAAGGGTGACTTACAAAGTCACAAGAGACTCTCAAACCTAACACTACAAAACCTACCCTTATTTTACACAAGTGAAAGTCGTTGGTTCATTAGGTTTATTCTTCTTTAAATGTCTTTCATACCTACTGGACCTGGGCTTCTTGAGGCGCACAAATAGCAGCAATCAATATAAACTGGCTGGAAATCAACCTGCATAATAATATGAGAAAAATAAAAACTTTCCTAAAGGTTCAAGGATCCTTTTTATGAAAATTAACAGGATCTGTAATAACAAAAATTTCCACAATATACTCCCATAAAAGTCGCCCATGTGTGCATCAGAACACACTAAAAAATCACACTAAAATTATCAAAATAGTCATACCCTAACTATTTGGTATAACATGTCCTAGAACATGTCACAATATCATGTAAAGCATGATGTCTAACTAACATGGCAGAGCATCTGGTTCAACATCTTGCTAACAGCATGTTGTTTTACAAAAATGCAGCCAATCTAAAAACTACAGGACTTACAATCTCCCCCTTTGGGAAATTTTGGTTAAACCAACCTTAGCACACATCAGAGATACACAAAGTGGAAACAAAAACAAAAACGCAAAAACCCAAGAACGACAATGCTGCCAAACCAATAAAGAATACCAGACAGCACAATGTCAAGACATTAGGTCTGACATCATAAACCAACACAAGCTACATGAGATCATATAAGCTTTGTACAAAATGCAATCTTGCAACAGCAACACAGACAGGTACACCATTCCCCCTGTCATACAAAATCAGTTCTCCCCCCGAAGAAGAAAACCAAAAACACAAAAAACTTGAACAATTCAAGTTCCCATAAAGAGCAGTAACAACCATCTCAGCCTCATTCCCCCTGAAGACTACAACCTACTATAGAGAATAATAACTTCTTCCAGACACAACAAAGAGCTCTACATCTTTTCATCAACAATAAGCAAGCATGACAGACTAGCATGCTCCCCCTAAATAGTTGCACATGTTCAACAACAACAAAAACACAACTACTCTTCCTAAGAAGTAGTACACACATGACATGAAGTCATGACATCTGATTCAACATCAAAACAAAACAACACTTTACTTCCCCTTTTTAGCCAAAAATTAACAAAACGATAATAGAGTAAATGTAAACAAGAAGAACTGGAATCACACAGTAGCAAAGGCTACAAATAGTACAAATGGAAGCAAACACAAAACACCTGATGGAAACACAAGTTGTTTGAGACTTATTACAGCCCAAACATCAAAAACAAAACAACAAAACAAACCAAAAGAACACTACAACTATGGATCCGTCAATCCTCTCAAATCTCATGAGTTAATGAAATTAACCCAATCTTCATCACTGTTCTCATCAGAGTCATGGTTTTTCTTGCAAGGCCTCATAGTTGTCACAAACGTCTTCCTTGTCCTAGATGCTCTAGTAGATGAGCCAATAAATGTCCAAACTTTGGACTTAACCTTCTTCGAACCAGCACTCTTATCATTATTGGCATCCAACACACCAGCCATTGACGCATTAATGGTTTTGGAATTTTGGCTCATGTTGAAAACACGTCTGGGTACACGACTGAAATTGCAACAAAGAATAACACCCTTGTTATAACATCTGGACAGTCAAGAATAGGACTACGGACCGGAGGGAAAATATCCTGGGTAATAGAGGCATTCTCCTTTAAGCTTTCCAACCTTTAACTGCAGTCTTAAAATGACATTGAAAAATCACTTTTCTTGAAACACGCATGTACCAACGGAAAAATGTGTTTCATGCCTCCTAAACTGAAGATGCTATAACTTTTCATTAATACAACCTCCCAAAACACTCTTGACAGGATGTTGACCAGTCATAACAATGTTGTCCAGCTGCACAGAGAGATAATCCTTGAAACAACTGATTGTGATTAGCTTGTCACAGTAAAATATCATGACATTGCGTTTGACATTGGAATCTTCTAACATTCAACACAATTTAGAGCAACAACTTCCTCAAGAATATGATTATACCAAGGAGAAAAATGACTCTTACTGATCCACAAAGACATGATTATTTCTCAAGAAGAACTATCCTTAATCAACCAGAGACACACAAGCTCGAAATAGAACATGATCCATATAAGAACACCACCCAGTGAGAACTCACACAACTCCCTCTAGAATACACAGTTGAAGAAATCATCAAGATGAACAGCTCAAGAGCAATTCCATCATGAATTGTCCCAATTCACATATCAAAGGCCTACCCACAGCGGAAAACCTTAACACATTTAGGAGAAACCATAGTTCTCCAAAGCCCTTCAGGCAGGCAAAATGTCATGCATATTTGGTTTGACATCAAACACATAAACCGTATTAGAAGATATACATCTTCTCTTATACACCAACAACCATAAAGATGTCAGAATGTGGTATCCCCTCATAAATCACAAGGGCAAGTAGAGATTATTCCCATGCCTCATACCATAACATCACCAAGAAATCTCAGAGAAATCATGATTCTTCTTAACATTAGGAATGCCATCATACTCTACACAACAAAATCTTCCTTTCAGCACTGTCAAGGCCATCATCACCACCAGACTTGGCTAAAAATCTACTCCAACTCCACCAGAACTCGATATTTTAGTTCTGAATCGGTTGATGAACACAAACTCCATAAGATGAGATCTCATGAATAATCTGTTGCAATAATGTCCCAACATTTTCTTGGACATTAGTCCCTTGAACCCTTAACCTTGGTTCTGGACAACATTCATAGGATTTGTTATCATCACAACAACTCAGGCACATTCACTTTCATGAACTACTTGAGAAACAAAACACAACAGCAAATCAACAGGCTGCAAAGACAGACCATATACACTCAAGGAAAACTTCACAGAGAGAAACTCTCACACACAACAAGACCCAAACATAGCTTCTACATGGAAGCACGATGTCAAGACAACCTTTTTGACAATACAACACCAGTATAAACACTTATGCAAACAAGATGAGGTTCTCTCACCAAACCCCATCTGAGTTGCCCATGTTATCAGGGTGCTGACTAAGCATATAACACTTATCATACTCTTCCACCTCATTCTGCTCCTTCATCCACTAAGACTCTTCCTTGCACCGCCCTCATAGAAACTATGAGAGGAAATAAATCTGATGATGCAACCTTTAAAGACTTCATCTCCCTTGGTCATGAGCAAGAGCAAGCAACTCACATAGAAGCAACTGGCTATGGAATTAACTTCCCCATCATCACTTCATTCTACTCACCAAGGAACAACTGTTATCCCATAAGACCTTGAATATATAGTTGAGTTGTGTTGATCTCACTACTCAACAGGCCTATATCATGGGGAACTACATCAGAGCAGGAAACACCTGTCCACACACCCTTTTGAATTCTCTCTTTTGGCTCATAAGGTTGGGAGGAGATATGTAGAGTCTACCAGAATCCCTTTTTACTCCAGTCATGAGTCTGGAACACCCACATCCATAACACCTATCGTGCTCAATTGTATCCTCAAAAGGTATAAGAGAGAAGACAATCTGCATCTTCTTAGATCTCTAACCACTGGATAGTTGGCTAAAGGCTGAGTTGAACCATTGAGATAAATATTCAAGATGAAACAGAAGTACCTGCCATGACTAGCTTAATCCTAGAAGAGATACTCCTTCAAATCAAGTTCCTGCCTCCATAATGAGTATTCAGATGTTCATCCTGATGTCAAGACATTTTGAGAACAACATAGACTTAGCTTCCCTCTTAATGGAAAACAAGTTGACATTTAAGTTCTATAAAGCCTTAAGAACACTTATCCCTTTTAGGCTCCCAGTCAACTCATCAAACTGAATAACATCAGAACAGTTGTTCACAACCTCATAGAATTGGTCAAGAAATCAAGATTAGAGGTAAAAAAACCCACCTCTTTATATTCCTTCTCTACTCTAGATGCACAAACTTTAAAGAGGCAACCAACTCAACACGAATAAATTCTCCAATATAGGGGACTGCTTCAGAGGCCCGCCTTCCAAATAAGTCAGTAACAAGGTAAACCAATTTACCTTCAAGTTCATGACACATAGTGCCTCTACCTTTACACCAGGTCCAACATATCCTTAAGTACCAAAATCTCGCAGATGTCAGGATGAATGTATTTAACATTTGACCTTGAACTTTCTCTTCGTCATAACCTAAGTCTCACACTTCCACAAAGTAGGCGACACAAACCATGCTCATGTTTTCCAAATCACACTTGTCATTCTCACACACAGAACAACAAGACAGTGGCCAATAAGACTAACTTGTTAATGATGACTTGATCTTTATCCATAACAGCAACCACATTCCTGAAACATCTCTAGAGAAGAGACCTCATAAACCATTTAGCCTGATTAGATGTGTCTTCAAGCAAAGTCATTATAGACTTTCAAGCCCTTTTGGTCACCACATATGTGTTTAATAATCTAAACACATGCTAAAGAAAACTTCATTAGATATGGATTCAAAATATTCATAATGAACAATCCAAACACATTCTTTGGTGACAGATTTCCAAAAGATGTTTCCCTATCCAAAATCACACAATACCAAAAAAAACTCCCTGAAGCTCACCCAAAACTGACTAGGGTGCCAACTCCAATGCCAATTGAAATTTTCTAGCACATACAACACATGATGGTGATTCTGATGTCTCAACAATAGAGTACAAAGTCATGACAGATGTTTTGACATCTTCAGACTGACAGAACAATTTATCCAAATGTAAATATGCAAAAAGATATATAACACAGTCAATTGGTAACCCAGTTTGGTGCAACATCACCTACATTTGGGGGCATCCAAGCCAGAAAGGAAATCCACTATGATAGCATTAGTTTAAAGGAAAACTCTCCCGTTTACAACTTCTCACCTAATCACTACCTTGTAAATCACCGTCTAGATATGAGATCCCCCTCTCACTTCCTAACAAGTAGTCATAATCTCATTGACCATGCCATGAGAAACCAAAAAGAAAGATGTACCCTCTTTATACTATAATACTAGGTCAAGACTCTTGACCAAGAACAATACTCGGTTTTTCTTCACAACTTCAACCAAGAACAATACTCAACTCCTTTGCTTAAAAGCTTTAGAGCGAGAACAACATACAACAAACAATATGTCTACCATAATGTCTTAAAAGATACAAAGGGTGACTTACAAAGTCACGCGAGACTCTCGAACCTAAAACTACAAAACCTCCCCTTATTTTACACAAGTGAAAGTCGTTGATTCATTAGGTTTAGATCTTTTTTAAATAGCCTTCAGACTTGGGCTTCTTGAGGCGCACAAATAGCAGCAATCAGTATAAACTGGCTGCAAATCAACCTGCATAATAATAGGAGAAAAATACAAACTTTCCTAAAAAGGCTCAAGAATCCTTTCAATGAAAAATAACAGAATCTATAATAACAGAAATTTCTACAATATACTCCCATAAAAGTCGCCCACGTGTGCATTAGAACACGCTAAACATCACACTAAAATTACCAAAATATTCATGCCCTAACTATCTGATATAACATGTCTTGGAACATGTCACAACATCATGCAGAACATGATGTCTGACTGACATGGCAGAACATCTGGTTCAACATCTTGCTAACAACATGTTGTTTTACCAAAATGCAGTCAATCCAAAAACTATAGGACTTACAAAATCTTTAACTTTCATAGTTTTAAAAGCACTTTGAGATTTTTCTTTGTATCTCACTTAAATCTAAAACATAAGATGTTTGTATTCCACTTATTCATGCTATTAACATTATGATCAATATCAAATCTGACCAATGGTTTATGCATGCTAAAATGAATCATTTCAAAACTTTATTTCGAGAAGTGCAATCATGAAGGAGACTCAATAATAAAAAGTAAATCAAATATGAAAGTGATAATACAAGAAAAAAAATAATCAAATTAAGGTGTTCACCATGAATGAATTAGGGACATGCAACTACAAAGTCTAACTCCTGTTAAAGACTAATCATCTCAGGAGAAAAAATGTCTTTAAGTTATTCACTATACAAACCCCCGTCCTTTAATATAGAAGGATATAATTTATGGAAAGTGAAAATAAAAATTAATCTTAAATAAAACATTTAAAAGAAAACTTGTATTCATGCAGTTTGATTTGATATTGTCATAACCCTAAATTATCATATATCATCCGTTAAATCGTTTGAGATTTGTTTTTAATATTACTTTATAACATGGAAAAACTCAAGAATAATAAAAATCTCTTTTTCAAATTATACAAAAAAACATATATCATATTTAGAAAGGATGATGGGAGGAGACATGAATATGGTGAATAAAATTGATGGTCAACTTGAGAATTTTAAGAGTAAAAAAAAGTATTTTGAGATGGAATAGCTCAACGTGGACTAGAAAATAAGACACCAACTCAGTGGTGGGAATCTTACGGCGATGCACACCCAGAATTATAAAACTTTGTTATTCATGTGTTGAGTTTGACATGCAGTTCTTCTGGCTGTAAGAGAAATTGGAGTGCTTTTGAGATAGAATGTTTTTAAATTTATCATATATATTTTTTATAGTTACTATATGCTATGCATTTTAATTTAATATTTCCCCTTTTTAGATTCATACGAAGAAAAGAAATCGGTTGAAACAAAAGACTATGAATGATCTTGTGTATGTGATGGTAATACAAGATTGACCAAGAATAAGGTTGAAAGGAAAAAGCGAGATCTAACAATTGATGATTTCCAAGATGATGACGATTGGTGGTATGTTGCTGAGGAAGAAAATGTAGGTGGTAATCATGTAAACGTGGCTGATTTAGATGAAGATTTGATGCAAAGTATTGGTGCTAAATCAACTGCACATGTAGATGAATTTGATGTCCTTGAAATTATAGAAAGTGACAATGAAGAAGGAAATACAGATGAAGGTGATGGAGAAGACGATGATGATGATTATGGTGGAGGAGGTGACGAGATTAATGAAGATGAAGGAGTTGACATTATGGGGGAAAATTAAAATTATGACGCATTTGTAATTTATATTAGCCTCTATTATTTTGAGTATTTTATTTTAAGTTAAGATTTGAGATTTTTAATTTTATGGTTAAGATTTTAGACTTGGTGGTTTTATCTTTAAAATGAAAACTTATGCACTATTTAATATAAATATAAAATATTTTAATTTTTTTTTTTTAGTAAAATTTTATGATTTTGTTTACGATCTTGTTATTCCCTCTCGATCTTATAAAATTAATTGTGTAAGATCTTCTGATCTTAATTACGGTTTTATATTTTAAAATTTTAATATTCCCCCTCGATCTATGTAAGATCTGAATTCCGACAAAATTGCTCCTGTCACTGAACACCGAAAACACACATACTACTGCAGTTCACATATACCATATTTAACAAAATATAAATTATACACTTCGCACAATATACAACCTCCTCTTGATTGATACATAATATGAAATATATATAATGTACCGACGCTTTAATTGTAAAAATCATTTGTTTATAACATTATTAAGCTACACGTCAAAGATGGGTGAAGAAAGCAAGAACATGATTAAAGAATAAAGGGAGAATACAAACACAAAATGTTCCTTTTTTTTCAAAACCAATATTTAACGAAGTGCAGGCCTTTTTTTTGTTTTATATGGGCATTTAACTTATAATGAAGTTTAGGCTTTACAATGTTTCAACACACAAACTCACACATTACAGTAAAGCAAAACACACTTCAAAAGCAATGGAGTCTCAACAACTTCATGTAGTTTTTGTTCCATTTCCAACTCCTGGCCATATGATCCCCATGATTGACACAGCAAGACTATTTGCAAGGCATGGTGTTAATGTAACCATCGTCAATACTCATGCCAATGCTTCAACGTTTCGAAAATTCATAGACAGTGACTTCAATTCTGGATACTCCATCAAAACTCAGCTTATTCGGTTCCCTTCAGCTGAAGTTGGTCTCCCTGATGGTGTTGAAAACGTCAAAGATGGAACTAACTCAGAAATTCTTGGTAAAATCATTCAGGGAATATTGATGCTTCAAGATCAAATTGAGATTATGATTCGAGATCTTCAACCGGATTGCATAATAACTGATATGATGTATGCTTGGACTGTTGAATCAGCTGCAAAACTAAACATTCCAAGGATTTACTTTTACAGTTCAAGCCTATTCTCTAATTGTGCAAGCTATTTTGTCAGAAAGTATAGACCTCATGATTTAGTTTCTGATACACAGAAATTTACTATTCCTTGTTTGCCTCATACCATTGAGATGACACCTTTGATGCTAGCTGATTGGATTAGGAATAAGAATTCAGCCACAGGCTCTTTTGGTGCAATATTTGAATCGGAGAAAAGAAGCTATGGAACACTATACAATAGTTTTCATGAACTTGAAAGTGATTATGAGAAACTTCATAAAACTACAATAGGAATTAAATCTTGGAGTATAGGGCCAGTTTCAACATGGATTAACAAAGATGATGAAAACAAATCCAATAGAGGAAAGATTGGAAAAGAGGGAGAATTAATAAATTGGCTTAATTCAAAGCCAAATGAGTCTGTTTTGTATGTAAGTTTTGGAAGCCTTACTAGACTTTCTCATGAACAGATTGTGGAAATAGCTTATGGACTTGAAAATTCAAGTCATAATTTCATTTGGGTTGTTAGAGAAAATCATAACAATGAAGATGAAGAAGGTTTTCTACAAGGTTTTGAGGAGAAGATGAAAGAAAGCAAAAAGGGTTATATCATATGGAATTGGGCACCACAACTTTTGATATTGGATCACCCTGCAACAGGAGGGATAGTGACTCACTGTGGTTGGAACTCAATTCTCGAAAGTTTGAGTGTTGGTTTGCCAATGATCGCATGGCCAATGTTTGCTGAGCAATTTTATAATGAGAAGTTGCTTGTTGATGTTTTGAAAATAGGAGTTTCTGTTGGATCAAAAGTAAACAAGTTTTGGTCAAGTTTAGGTGAAGATGCATTGGTGAGAAGAGAAGAGATTGCAAATGCTGTTGAGATTTTGATGGGAAGTGATGAAGAGAGCAAGGAAATGAGAATGAGAGCAAGAAAGCTTGGTGATGCTGCCAATAGGAGTATAGAGGAAGGTGGTGACTCCTACAACAACTTGATTCAGTTGATTGATGAGCTGAAATCATTAAAGATTGCCAGAGAACTTGAAAAAAGAGGATTAGATAACTGAATTGATGTTGACATTGATTTTATGTTATCTCTCTAGGAGTTGCAGATGGTGTGATTTTATTATGTTTTTTTTATTTTGTAACATGATGAATAACATGCAAGTACTTTTGAAGCAAATAATTCTCTTGTAGAAATCTGTTAAAAAAACACTCATTATCTAACTTCTTGATGAACAATATTTACTCAAATTTTATTGTATATTTTTAAGTAAATCATATATCTTGATATTGTCCTTGATCAAAGCAATGAAACTAAAACCAAGTTATATTTCATTCTACTCTTTGATTCATACTGTGGAATGTAACTTGAAATCTTAACAAATTCAACATTCAATATTCTGATCTGGACCTTATTTAGGTTTATTTTTAGGATTGGGTTTAATATTTTAAAAGTATGGTAGAATTGTTAGCTCGTCTAAAATCAGATTTTATTTGAACATAGTAACTTGACTTATATTTAAATAGATTAATGGGCTAAAAGACTAATGAGACTAAAAAGTTGTTTGAGTTGACCTATATGAGTTTACCTAGTGAAACTAAAATATGACGACGATGATAACAACAACAATCAAGTTTTATCTCACTAAATGAGGTCCACTATAAGGATCAAATTTTGTCATAATGTTCTATTCAAGACCATGTTTCTATCCAATTTGTTAATCTCAAGGCCTTTTTTAATAGTTTCTCTTATAATTTTTTTAAGTCTTCTTCTACTTTTAGTTGTTTGACTCCTCTCCATCAGATCTACTTGTCTTACAACAAAATCTACAATGATTATTATCTCTACATGTGTAAGCCACCTAAGTCTATTTTCCATCATCTTTTCTTACTATAGGTGCTATCTGAACACACTCTCTAATATTGTCATTTTTAATCTTATCTTGCCTATTATTACCATACATTCAACAACAACATCCTCATATTTATTCTTAACCACTCAACATGTTTTCATGTACAACATCGCATGTCTTACTGATGTCCGATAAAAAATTTCTTTCACCTTTAGCAATATTGTGTCACATAAAACCTCTGAGGCCTGATACAAAGAATTTATTATTTTATCTAACCAGAAATTGTATGAACAACCCAATTTGTTATAAAAAATGGATAAACTTGATATACAACATATGTGTGAACATTAGAACTACGCCTTCTCCAAATACAAGTTAAAATGTCATAAGAAAAATCATATAACAAACATTTTTAACAACATCATGTTTGATGAGCGAGCATGAGACTCGACTAGTGAAATCAGGATAGTGAGCAAAGTATACATTCTAGGACATTTTTTCTTAAAAAAAGATACAAGCTCGTCGGAAGAAGGCGATTCAGAATACCACTTAGATAAGTTACTTCATGGAGAAGTAAAAAATCCTCGTTGGAAAAATCGTCTAAGTCAATGGACGAAACAAGGTTGTTCATATCCTATTTGGCTAAGTTACTTTATGATGAAATAAAGAATGTCTTGCTAGGAAAAATGTAGGATCACAAGTAGAAAGAAAATGTTTCAGCGTCCACTTCTATAAGTTGGAAGTAACTTCTTGAGAATGAAAGGTATGCTCGATGGTCGAGCTAATGAAGTCGTTAGGAAAACTTTCCTACTCAGACCCCATAAATAAAGGTCATAGATTTTCTATTATCGATTATTCCACACCTAAAAGTGATAAGTGACAAGTGATAATATTAAATTTTGTGAACTTTCCTCGTTATTCTTTAGACATAAATAACATACTCATAGCGATAAGTGATAATATTAAATTTTGAATATAATATCTATAAGTGATTACAAGAGTTAATTAGAATAGGATAATGAAATCTAATCGCAACAATCTCTTCTCATTTGTTAAAGTTGTTTTCACCTACTGTCATTTTACTTTAGTTTTATGAACAAAGATATTTTGCATCACTTTCCTTAAAATCATAAAGATTGTTGAATGGCTATAAAATTACGCTAAAACGTTGTGAACTTTCCTCGTGAGATTATTTCCCCATTTAACATTTAAGAATGTTGAAGACGCAATAGCTATTATTGAAATAATGGCACTCAGTGAACTTCAGAGCCATTATAACATAAATCCTTCACAGAGAAACACATTGATTATTGAAGTGAATACAAATGATTCAATCCTAGCTCAGAATATGATGTTGACTCAAACTGTGGATGAACCAAAAATAATATTGATGCTTCAATCAAAAATCTTGAAACATAGATTGGTTAGATAACCTGGATGATCAACAAAGGGGAACAATTAATTCCAACACTCAAACCAACCTAAAAGAGCATTGCAATGCAACTAGTAAACAAAGATGACATTAACAGGTATGGTCTCAAATCCCATGCTTCCTTAAATTTTTCTCTTTACATGCAATATGTATTAATTCATGATATTGACTCTTGCAATTTTATTTATTATACTTCTTTGCATTTGAATAATATTCTGATAGTTGTTAGAGAAAATTGCTTATATATGATAATGAACATTATATTTGTTGTTGTATTCTTTGCATTTTATGGTGGTTCTGTATTTTATGTCGTTTTTATCATATTGTTGTATTTATTTAGGAAATATTGTTTAAAGATTTATAGTAATGAACTATGTGTTATGATGATTTGGTTCTTAAATTATGTGATTTAATCCTTTCTATGTGATACCAATTTAAACCATTACGTAGTAATAATTAATGTGGTGAGGAACTTGTTGATGATTCACACTAAGGTGGACATTGATGATTAATTATAAATTTTTATGATGTTCCAATGTTGCTAAGAACTTAGGTTTTGATAAATTCTATCCAATTCATAATAGGGCCTAGTGTTCAAACATTGTACATGGTTTAATGTAAAAATGTTATAGGTTTCTTAGAAAGAAAATAATTACTGAATTTATTTTGTTTAGTTTTTATCATTAAAAGTTTAGTTGCAGTGCTTTTTTAGAAAATCGTCTTGCGAGCGAGTAAGTTTTAATTCTGAAAAGGTAGTTTTGTAAATTCGTCAAGGAAGTTTTATTTTTTACATTGATTGAAATTTTATTCATTTAGAGATTGTTTGTTCGGGTTCGAAGCTAAACTCGTAAAAAAAAATTTGGTTTGGGGATTGCGTGATCAACTCTCAATTTAGGTTCGAAAGTTCAGCATGTTCAAAGGCTTTCAAGGTTTGAGACCATCCAGTTATCTAATCCCATAGGTTCTTGTTTAGCCTATGATAAAACCATGTTTTGGTTAAAGCTCAATCCGATGTTAAAAACTTGTTTTGCTTTGAGATTAGCCCGGTGGTAAAATCTCACAAGTTTTTGGTTAGTCCGATATAAAACCAAGTTTTGATTCGCAAGCTCGTCCCAGTGTTAAAAAATCCCAAGGTTTGTTTGAAGCTTGAAGAACAACTGCTTTGATCCATTGTTTAGAAGGTAGACTCACCACTTCTCTCTCATGTTTGTTGTTTGGTTGTCAGTTAGCCATAAACTTCATTTTTTTTCTTGTATAATGGGGTTCAAGAGTTTAACCTACTAAAAGCTCTTAAGTTTATTGCATAGTCTCAATATAAACTTTTGGGAAGATGAGTAGATGTTTTTCGCTTTTGACCGAGCCTTTATAATTGTTGGTGACTTCTCTCTTCCCTTAACTTTTTATATTTCTACATTTTATCCTCCGCAACTTTATCATTCCGCTGCATAACTCTAAAAAATTTATAAAATGTTTTTGAACTTTGATTATAATCCTAATTCTTTTTTCAAATTCATGTTTTTTTGAAACACACAATTCACCCCCTCTCGTGTGCGAAGTCACGTGTCCAACGAGTTGCATCAGAGCCTAACTTCTGTTTAACGACTAATTGTCTCAAGAGGAGGATGACTTCTAACAAGAGATCTTTTCTAAATACACTACCACTTTTTAATAGTAGTATATTTGATATACGTTAATCTAGGTTTATCATTTTTATTCAAAGTATAAATTAAGATTTATGAGAAACAATAATCAATGGTTTGTTTATCCCTTCTTACCATATAAATGGAAAAGTAGTAGATAAATTTGATTCCCTTTAGACCAAAGAGAAAAAGAAGAAGTTTGAGATATATTTCAAATCCAAAAGTTTTATAGTAATGTCTCTAGTTGATAGTAAATTTTTCTATGTTCATCATTACTAAACCACCAAGGAAATTTGGAATACTCTTGAAATATTATATGAAGTTGCTCCAAGTATTGAACAAGAGGAGATGAACACACGAGGCGAAGAAGATGAAGATACCACCTTTATATATTTTTCAAAGTTTAGAAATATGTGAAATTATATTGGAACGTTCTTCACTAACTAGTGTCTAAGAGTTAAGAATAAGAAATTTATACCAATCCCTAAATCAAAAGATGGGAGCTTTCATGAATTTCAAGAAAAATCAAGAAAGAAGGAGATCATAGAAAATAATAATGAACTAGTTCAATTACTCAAAGAAGAAGAAACAAAAACCGAATAATCATCAACTTCATCATACTCATATCATACAACTTCGATAGAATCCTTCAAAAGAATATACTTAGTAGTTGAGCGGTCTTCAGAAGATTCAACATCAAATAAAGGAACCTCATGTTCAAGAAACTGTGAAGAAGAAGAAGAAGTATCTTCAATATTCGAAAGAAGAAGAGAATAAGAGATTTCAACCTCGGGGAGAAATATAAAATAACCTTCTTCCAACAAAGAAGATGAATATTTTTTAAAGGCATCTTACGAGGAAGATACTGTTAAGGTAACCAAACCACCTTACGAGCAATTGTTTAGAATGAACACTTAGTTAGTTAAAGAAAAGTATAACTTATGAAACACAACTTAGGTATTAAGGAGTCTTTAAGATATCTTGATGAAATCAATAAATCATTTAAGATACAAATTACTAAGATCAGAAATTCAAGAGAAACTTATGAGAGTCGTGTCTCCCTCAAAAAGGAAGTAATTGATTTACATTAGACCTTAGGTAAGTTTAGCCAAAAGAAAGAAAAACTCTACTTGATCTTATCAAGTCAAAGATCTCCCTTAAATAGAAATGAACTAGAATTCAAAAAGGATAGTAAAGGCGTAGGTCACAAGAAAAAGAATCCTCTAGTTTATAAATGCACAAACTACAAAAGAGTTAGCCATTTAGAGCTTTTTATTTTGACAAATTGAAAAAAATCTAAAGGTAACAACCTTAGTTTACTAAATGCCATGTTGTTGGTACTGGTAGTACTAGAGCAGGTATATCTTTGTGAACTAATCCACCTTAATGTTTTACATGTATGCTTGGTAGCTCAAAGCTTTAACGCTTATTAATGGAGTTGTGAAAGAAAAAGTATACTTCTCAGTATACAATATGTTTTGAAAATTTATGTAGTTCATATTCGATAGACAAAAAAATAACACTATCAAATTTTTCAAAAAAATTTGATATATTTTGTAGTTTTTCAAAATTTTCTAAAAAATCCGATGTAAAATGTATAATTTTACGATGGCTTTTTACTTGTGTAAAAAGTATATTTTCTACACAAGTTTTTTAAGAATCCAGTAAAACCTCAAAAAACCCTTTCCAAAAAATTTGGTAAAAACTGATGTAATTTTTCAAAAATCTAGTCAAATCTCATAAATTTTCCAAAAATTTGGTAAATAAAATTTTTAATGTAAAATTAAAATAAAAACATTACTTCAAAGGGGTACAAATTAAATTGTGTTAGTGGCTGGTTAAATTCTCTGCTATCATCCTTATGCACCACGTGAAAATACAAAAATGCTTCCAATTTTCAGAGATGTATCTCTGAACGCACCCCGAGTACATAGAATTTTGACTTAACGTTAAAATATTACGAAGATGCATTTTCGGACACTATTGGAGCTTAAATCGCGCCAGAACCCTTCTCTTTTCTCATTTCTAAAAAAACTCAATTTTCTCAAACTCAATTTTTTTTCCATCAACCAAGTCCAAAATCAAACAACCAAACTCAAAGGATCTTCAATAAATATCAAGTACACCAGAGACATCATCCGACACTAAAGTAAAGTCTAAATTTGTAAATTTTTGATGTTTTGATAAGTTTTTTGAGTTTTTGTGTAAAAGAGTAGAAAATGACGATTTAGGTAAGAAATGAGAAGGAATTGCATGAATGGTAGTTTATGCATACTGTTAAACATATTTTTTGGTTGAAAATGACGACCAAACCATTATTTAGAGGGTTTGTATGTCTGTATTTCCGTCATTGACGAACCTGAAGAGTGTCGTACTTCGAAAATTACGATCCTCGCGATGGACGCAGAAAAAATGTTCGAACAGAGTCACCGCCGAACTTTATTCATTCCAAGGAAGGAATAGAAAAATATCAATAAAACATTTAAAGAGATAAGAACATAGACGTCGCCACCAAATTCTAGGTTCAAGAGTCGATTGCGCAAGAGGGGAGGTATTAGCACCCTTTACGTCTGTTGTACTCAACGGGAACCTCTTGAGTCGATTCGAGAGAAAAGTTAGCTAGGTTTGTTTGTTTTCTTCTAAAGGTTTGTTTCTAAAGGGGAAGTGGGTGGTTTTATATAGGGTGCTCGCCAAAGATTGGGGCATTTGTGCCTACGTACTCCCTCGTGCAATGGGAAGGTCAAAACATCGTAGTTCGTAGGATTACGGAAAAAGGTTTGGGGTAAAAAGAAAAAACGGTAGCTCGCTAGGATCTCACAACCCTATGCCTAGGTACCCTCATAGTGCAATGAGAAAATCAGATTAATCGTAGTTCGGACAACTATGGTTGGTTGGTGTATTTTATGAACGAGTGTTTATGTCGTATTCTAATTGCTAAACATTGGCTTGTCTGCTCGCTAGGGAAGGCTGAAGCACGAGTTTATATGCGCGAAAGAAGGGACTAAACAATGTTCTTTTGAAAAAGTTGTTTGAATAGATTAAAGTGTATTAGGGATTTGATTGAGAAAAAAGAGTTTGATTTTAGTAGGTTTTAGGGTTTCGGTCGCACGGGAGCGAGAAGATGAAGTTTGATTAAGTATTTTAAGAGAGAATGACGATTATTCGATAAATGAGACGTCAACCTCGCAACCAATTAACCGGGGCATTATTGGAATGCTATATTCCAACGACGCATTTTTCATTCAGTTAATTACGAAATCATGTTAGTTGGACAATAAACGCCTTTTGTCCAAATATTTAGGGCAAGTATTTTAGGAACGAAAGATCAAGCAACCCACAATCCAAGGTGTGCGCCCCAAGAGCGGTCACTTAAGAATCCAAGGAGTGTGATTCCATTAACTCAGTTCTCTCGTAATTCGATTAAGAAAAAGATTTGATTTTGATTAGAGTATTTTGATTAGACGCGTTAGGTATTTTAAACGGATTGAGTGTCTTAATAATGAATGATCGAAATAATCACAACCCAAGGCGTACGCCCCGAGAGCGATCTTTCAAGAACCCAAGAAATGCTAGACCTCAAGACTTCAACATCTCTATTATTAACTGAGAAAAGTATAGTCAACTTTTCAGAGTGATTTAATCGGGTTAAAAGTTTTTAATAGAATTAGGTTTTTTCCCCTAAAGTGAATATAAGTTTTGAAAAGAATTAAGTAATTAAAAATGAAAGACGAGACCAACACAACCCAAGGCGTGCACCTCAAGAGCGATCGCCCAAGGATCCAAAGGGTGCTAGACCCCAAGAATCCACTACCTTCGTTATTAGTTAAGAAAAACTTTTAAAAGTGTTGAACAAGATGAATCATGATTTTAATTTAGTTTAAAAGATATTTATAAAGGTTAAGAATTTTGATTTTGATTGAAGAAAATACTCGATATGAATCGAGGTTTGAATTTATGTATGTGAAAACAAATTCGGTATCGAATCGAGGTTTAACTGAAAGATAATTCAAGTGTGCAAGTGAGATAAGTTAAACACATGTTATTATAGCATGAGACAGTTGAAAAAATTGTACAACTGAATTAATCGAGCAAAGATCACTAAATCATACAAAATTATTAATTAAACTAAATATCAATATTTAATAAAACTAATTAGATTAATTAATAAATGTATTAATAAAATAATAGCTCACTTTCCTATCTATTTACATAATTTTTATAAATAACTTAAATCAAAAAAGAAACTAAATAAATATTGTAAAGAAAAAAATAATAAAATAATAAAAAAATAAATATCTGGTTTTTAATAGCGCTTGTTTTGGGGCAGCTGTAAAAAAGTGTACAACAGGATAAACGTTTTAACAGCGCTTCAGTTAAGAAGCGCTGTAGTTGTGATGATAGAAAACGAAAAAAAAACAGAATTTAGGATAATAACAGCAGCATATTAACAGTCCACATCTAAAACTCGCAAAATCGAAGTTGATGTGAAAAAACTTCGTTCTATAATCCACAGCAGTAACATTACGATATCGATTAACAACGCACTTTTAAACTTTGCAAATTTCACAAACATATTCAAGACTTTGTAACAGATTCATATCAATCCACAACAATGATTTTCAATTTACGTATGCGAAAATCTAATGTAAGAAGCTCACATCAATATCGCCATCGCTACAAATGGATACTATCATCCCCCATTGAGAATTGAAACAAAATGCAGAGTCACAACATCCCACAAAAATGAACTGACAGACCAGAATTTGTACTAATGCAACAAACCTGACAGTGAAGAAGAACAACAACATTGGCAAAACCAAATCAAAAATTTAATGCAATAAATACCAAGAGATCAAAATTGGATACCAATAGATCAAAATTGAATTGAAACCGACAGCGAACTACAACAATATCAGAAGCATATTATACTTCACGACCTCAAAATTGAATTGAAAACAAAATTCAAACTCAACTGAGTCGCATAATCATAAAAACTCGTACAGACAAACAACATTCCATATGATATTTACGCAACGAAATCGTACGAAATCAGGCAGCAATGCAATTAGATTTTACATGTTCACTACAGAACCAAACATAAACTCCTTAATGAATTCAAATATGAACCGGAGCCGCATATGATTGTTTTAATTCAGAAAAAAAAAGCTCAAGGTACAACATTAGCGTTATTGTAATGAGAAATGAAATGGCAAAATAACGACATACTATCGATGCCTAAACCACATCACAACACAGAGAATCTTTCAAACAATCAATATGTGAACAAAAATTCAAAGGTAGTGGATTCAAACAACAGCAGCACAAAGTCATATCTCAGAAGATACAGCCTAACCAACACTGCATAATCGCAATCAAACCGAAAACGCAACACACATGAATAATATTATCAAAATACTTATAATGTAAACAACACACCCTATATGACATGAACATAATATAAACAGGATTTCAAGCACGAAAAACTTTTTGGCAGCACCACAATGATTCAAAGTAGCAGCGGTCCGGAACCATAACATATTGCAATATTTCAGAAGCTACAACACTAACTAGCCCAACATCATATAATGTAACTACAATCGGTCATATAATCGGAACTTGCAATGTAACCGATTTCGAGTGCAATTCCAGTATGTAAATGGAAGAGGGTTTAGAATAGCAGCAGCACGCTATAATATCTACATAGTTACAAATCCATTTACCATAATTAAATCACAGTAAAATTAAACTATTTGGATTGCAACAGCTACTGTGATATAGGAGAACAACAATTAGAGGAGTAGAGGAGTAGAAGAAAAACAGGGCGAAAGGGATATCGTCGTGTTTGCGTGTATAAATCTCGTGCTGCTGCAACAAAAATCAATCGAAATGGCGAATGCAGCTTGTTGCTGTAGCGAAATAGTTACCGTCGTAGTGTCCGCATCAAAACTTGTTGTTGTTGCAGCTTGGAATTACTGTTGATGTTTGTCGTAAGCTTGGGTAACGTTGTCGGTGTCGTTGGCATTACTCGCTTTGAACACCTCTCGCTATTATTGTTGGTGTGAGCTTGAAGCGCAGCAGGTGAGAAGTCATAGTTGCTTCGTGCCTTGACTCGATGGTGGTGAGCAGAAACTTCATAGGCGGCTGTAAGGGATCTCCGGCGGTGTGAATCGGAGAGAGTTTCGTTTACGGGTGGTCGTCGTCGGAATATGAACGGAGGGCGTGTTTACGATGGTGAGGAGGAAGGTTGTGGGTGGAATCAAAGGCAGAATGTATGGTTTGTTTGGGATTGTCTGAGGGTTAGCTTCTCACGACGGAGGAAAAGGGTGAATCACGGCGAGCGTTGATGAGGATGGGTCTAAGTCTTAACGTGCTTTTGAAAGAGGATCACGATTAATGATGGAAGGATTGTTCTTCCTCCCAGAAAGAAACTCGTGAGAGAGAAATAGGGTGAGTCCCCCTTTCCAAAAAGTGAGAGAGAGTCCGTGGAGAGGTGAGTCGATAAGTGAGTGGAGAGGTCACTCCTTTGTTAACGCTGCGTTTGGATTATTTTGGATTCCAAAAACCGTTTTTTTTTTCTTTCTAGAATAGGGCACGTGTTGGCTGAGGAAAGGAGTAGAGAATTTTCTTTGGATATCCTAATTTTATTAATTAAACGAATTAATAAAAACCAAATTTATGATTGGTCTAGAAGAAAAATAGAGGATAATACACATGGATCTTTGATTAAATTTGAATCAACGATTCAGATTTAATCAAAGAAGCACACTAAAAAATACACATTGTAAGACAATTTAAATTTTCTAAAATGCCCCTTCTAGATGATTTGATTGATTTAAATCAATTAGTTCAATTAAATAAAAACAAATTCGCATCTTACTAACTGCACATGATAAAATTAAAAATACAAGCACGGAAAATTCTAGTTAATTATTCCGGTCATTTTTGTGAAATTATAAAAAATAAATTCGATGAAAACGAATAGATATCGGGCGAAAAAGTGCCCCAAAAATAAGTCGACTACACATAAAAGATTAGCGCATAATAAACAACTCAGAAACAAACAGCGCTCAGTCAAATGAAAATTGACCGGGACTGATAAAAAAGCTTATACTGATTTAAAAATGACTAAAAATTTGTCGAGAGATAAGGCGAGCGCGCTACGCCAAGCTTTATGGAAAATAGGTCAAAATCACTAACGTCTCCAAGCTTAAATTTGAAACTTTTTTATCATTGATTTTCTCGTATATTTGAGACACAATTCGACCAGTCCGTCTGTATATCCAAGAAGTTTATTTTGCCTAATCATTTTAGGAATTATTCATACTGAAAAGTAAGTTATGCAATGTAGGGGATGCAGAAATGAAAATAAAATCAGAAAAATGAAAAATTGAAAAAGATAGGACAAGTTTGGGATATGACAAAGAGTTGTAGAAAATTCTGGAGATGCATCTCCGGAAATTTTCAATGTTCAGTTTCACAATAACTGAAGATGCATATCTGGAAATTATCAATCTGTTTTTTATTTTCTTGCTTGTAGTGTTACTTGTACTAATTGTCTAATTTACTTACAATCATTATGGTTGATAGACACGATATACTCAGGCACATGAAAATTACACAACATGCATCAATGCGCATGGAGAAGAGTTAGGTTTCAAAGGCTCCTGTTCACTATAGTCATGCAGAGGCATCTACTTCTGGGGCTCATGCTTATCCATCTTCTGTTAGAACACAGATTGGTTCTTAATAATATCTCTATGTTTTGATGATAACTATTATGAAATTTTGTAATTAAGAATTATATACTCTAAAATTTTCTTAAGAGTTTTTACTTCAGATAGCAAAGGAATTAACACTCCAGAAGCAAATCAGAATTGAACATAAGAAATTTGCTAGACTCTGAAGCGCCAGATGCATCCATTAGAAGATTCTGAATGCTGCCTTAAGAAGATCCTGAGCGTAGCCTCTAGAAGGATCTGAAGCAGAAGCTCCAGAAGGATCTGAAGCAGAAGCTCCAGAAGAATCTGAAGCAAGTCAGAAGCATCTGAACCAAAGAAGAATTCTGTATGAAGAGTTTTCAAAGCATAGTTACTACAGAAGATTCTGAAAGTACTAAAGCTGCCAGTACTGAGGATCTGACTCAAATATGCTCTGAACTTGAACACGCTAAAAGCACACCTGCTGCAGAAGACTCTGACTCAGCAAAACTCTGATCAACATCAGAAGGCTCTGATAAATTTAGGCTCTGATGGAACTTGCTAAAAATTGAAGAAGAATTATTCAAAGATTATATCCGTTGGAATAATCCAAACGACTCTTTCCTTATTTATGCTAGACACAAGAACACAGACAAAAAGGATTTATCTGTGCTTTCTTCTTCTAGGAAAGGTCACTTGATGTGAAGACAAAAAGGCTCAGACATTTTGAACACTCTTCTCAACGTGAAGCTCTCCTTGGATCAGCTGCCTATAAAAGCAAGTCTTCACCCATCTTCTTCATTTGACGTTTTATCTGAAAGAAATCAACATTCAAAGCTCTCATACTATTCATATTCTTTCTAAGAATTAATTTCTTTGTTCTTAATATTTAAGTGAAAAATCACAGTTGTGATAAAGCTTTTTAGAAGCAATTTAAACACTTGTATTTGAATTACATTTGATTGTAAACCTTAAGAAGATCCAGTTAGGATTAGTAGTTTTTGAGAAGACTTTGAACAGTTGTTCTAAGTGTTAACTATTGTAATCAGTTGACTAAATAGTGGATTAAGTCCTTGATTGAGAAAGGCAAATCACTCTAGGAAGGGTGGACTGGAGTAGTTGAGTTCAACGAACCAGGATAAAAATACTTGTGTTTTTATTTCTAAGTTTTAATCTTAATACTTATTCAACCCCCCCCCCCCTTCTAAGTATTTTCTCACCTTCAGTTGGCATCAGAGCTCCGGTTCTGTGTGTGCTACCACTTCACAGTGACAGTAAAGATCCAGTGAGAAAAACTTTGATATATATTTAGTTGTTACTATGGCTGATAATACAATGTCTAACACTAATAACAAATATGAAGAAAGGGACAGAATCAGCACCAAACCCTCTATGTTTGATGGGGAGAAATTTGATTATTGGAAAGACAGGATTGAAAGTTTTTTCCTTGGATATGATGCTGATTTATGGGATCTGGTCATAGATGGATATGTTCATCCCACTGATGGGAATGACAAGAAAATAGACAGAAAATCTATGACAGATGCTCAGAAGAAGGAATTTAGAAATCACCACAAGGCCAGAACAATATTGTTAAATGCAATATCTCACACTGAGTATGAAAAAATTACAAACAGGGAAACTGCATTTGACATGTTTGAATCCTTAAAGATGACTCATGAGGGAAACTCTCAAGTCAAGGAAACAAAGGCTCTGGCTCTAATCCAGAAGTATGAAGCCTTCAAGATGGAAGACTCTGAATCTGTTGAAGCTATGTTCTCCAGATTTCAAATACTTACAGCTGGACTAAAGGTTCTGGATAAAGGATACTCTACTGCTGATCATGTGAAAAAGATCATCAGAAGCTTACCTACCAGATGGAGACCTATGGTGACTGCGCTGAAGATGGCTAAAGATCTGAACAAGATCTCCTTGGAGGAACTAATTAGTTCACTAAGAAGTCATGAAATTGAACTTGAGGAAGATGAACCTCAAAAGAAAGGTAAATTTGTTGCTTTAAAATCGGCAAAATAACCCTTTTGGTCCCTTAACATTAGCTCGGGGTCCATTTTAGTCCCTTATCTTTAAAAAGTGTCAAATTGGTCATTTAACTTTTAAAATGGTGTCATTTTAGTCCTCACCGTCAATTGCCCACAAACGTCCGTTTGTTTTGTATATGTGGCAGATGAGGTGGCAATCTTGTTCATGTCTTCCTTCTCCCTCCTCCCTCCTTCGTTGAAAGCCCTAAAAAAATTTCATATCCCAAATCCCAATCCCACTCACGAATCCGTAAATTAATCTAGGGCAAGCATGAAATCCGGATGTTCCTCTTCCATTTCAAAAACGAAAAGTCGGGATTCAGATGTTTGTAGTCGGTCACGATGGAAGCCCATGTGCCATTATGGAGACATGGTTGTTCTTCAAAGGACAACGACTGTTAAGAATATGGGAAAACTTTTTTGGGGTTGTCCAAATTATAAGGTATGCAAGCTGGTTTTGTTCTCTATTCAAGTTATGTTTTTGTGTAAATTATGTTTCTGTTTATTATCCTCTAAACAATTAATCTTACAGGGAGGTATGCAAGCTAGTTGTGGCTTCTTTGATTGGTTTTATGAGGAGATGGGTGATGAGAATGAGCAATTTTGGATGCATAGGTTGGGTGTGGTAACTAAGGGACTTGAAAAAGCGGCAATGGAAAATGAAGAATTAGGAAAAAAGCTGATGAAACTTGTGTAAGAGCACAGATTGTGTCTTAGTTATATCTCTATGTTTTGATGATAACACTTATAAATTTTGTATTCAAGAATTATATACTCTAAACGTGTTCTAGATTGTTTGCTACAGGCACTAAAGAAAATTATCTTAAGAAAGCAAAATTAGATCTGAACATTGTTCTTATGAAAGGCTTCATAAGTTCAAGAGCATCTTAAGTGAAGATCTGAACACTGCTCCCAGAAGAATCTGACTACTGTCTCTTGAAGATTCTGAAGAAGGAGCCTCTAAAGCATAGAAGACTCTGCTCTGAAGGATTTACACGCTCAAGCACACTAGCTGCACATACTCTGATTCAGCTCAATCTGAAGAACATTCAAGACTCTGAAGATCCAGATGATCCTTGGTCTGGAGACTCTGAAGATTCAGATTCTAATGTTGAAAGCTGAACTTACTTTGAAGAAGATTTAAATATGTACGTTGGTTTTTCTCAACAGCTCTTTCCTATTTTGTGCTAGACACAAGGACACAGACAAAAAGGTTTTATCTGTGCATTCCATTCTGAGGAAAGTTTTCTGCAAGTGAAGACAAAAGGCATCAGGCTTGTTTCAGCACAGCCTCCAATGTGAAGACAAAAGGCTTTAGGCTTTTCTGCACAGCCTTCAACGTAACAAGACTTCTTGGATCTTAGTGCCTATATAAAGAAGTCCACTCCATCTTCTTCAGTATCGAATCTCTAGCAAAATCACTCCTCAAAGCAAACCTTTCAAAGCTCTTAATCATATTACTTTGCTTTATCTTTATTCTTAACTTAAGAGAAATATCACTGTTGTGATAACAGCTTATTAGAAGCATTCTTACTCTTGTAAAAGTTTTACTTTGTTTGTAAAAGGTTTTCCTTAAGAGGATCCAGTTGGGATCAGTTGCTCTTGAGAAGACTAAGAACGGTTGTTCTTAGGTGTTGCTATTTGTAATCTGTTTGATTAAAATAGTGGATTAAGTCCTTGACAGAGAAAGGCAAATCACTCTTGAGAGGGTGGACTGGAGTAGTTGTTTTCAACGAACCAGGATAAAAATATCTGTGTTCTAATCTTTGACTTTTAGTCTTACTTATTCAACCCCCCCTTCTAAGTAATTTTCTCACCTTCAGTTGGCATCAGAGCTCCGGTTCTGCGTGTGCTCCACTTAACCGTGACAGTTAAAGATCCAGTGAGAAAGATACTTTGATATTTGTGTTGTTGCCAATATGGATACATCTACATCAACTTGCAACAACAAATATGAAGGAGATAGGATCAGTACCAAGCCACCCATGTTTGATGGGGAAAAATTTGACTATTGGAAAGATAGAATAGAAAGTTTTTTCCTTGGGTATGATGCTGATCTTTGGGATATGGTCATTGATGGATATAAACATCCTACTGATGAGGATGGCAAAAAGATTGATAGAAAATCAATGACTGAAGTACAGAAAAGAGATTTCAAGAATCACCACAAAGCCAAAACTATATTGCTTAATGCAATCTCTCATACTGAGTATGAGAAGATTACAAACAGAGATACTGCTCATGACATGTTTGAGTCACTCAAAATGACTCATGAGGGAAATTCTCAGGTTAAAGAGACCAAGGCGCTGGCGCTCATACAGAAGTATGAGGCATTCAAAATGGAAGAGTCTGAAAATGTTGAAACTATGTTTTCTAGATTTCAGATTCTTACTGCTGGTCTGAAAGTTCTGGATAAGGGCTACTCAACGTCAGATCATGTCAAGAAGATCATCAGAAGTCTTCCCACCAGATGGAGACCAATGGTGACTGCATTGAAGATGGCAAAAGATCTGAACAAGATCTCCTTAGAAGAACTTATCAGTTCTTTGAGAAGTCATGAAATAGAGCTGGAGGAAGATGAACCCCAGAAGAAAGATAAAGGTAAATCCATAGCTTTAAAATCTAACAAACCTGTTAAAGCTTTGCAGGTAAAAGAAGAAAGTTCTGAAGAATCGTCTTCTGAAGAAGAAGATGAACTGTCCATGCTTTCCAGAAGAATCAACAAGCTCTGGAAGCACAAGGGAAAGAAGTTTAACAACTTCAGAAAAGCTGACCACAGGAAGGAATCTTCTGGACACAGAAGATCTGGAAAGAAAGAGGTCACATGCTATGAATGCAAGGAACCTGGGCACTACAAAAATGACTGCCCCAAACTTCTCAAGGAGAAACCCAAGAGAAAGTTTGATAAAAAGAAAAAGGTTCTTATGGCAACTTGGGATGATTCAGATGAATCTGAATCTGAATCTGAAGCAGAAGAAGAGTGTGCCAACATGGCATTAATGGCTGGAATAGAAGATTAGAATGAAGAATTATCATCTGAATCTGAGTCAGACTCCGACTCTGACGCTGAAGAGGTAATGTCCAAACTTACCAAAGATGAACTTATAAAGGTGTTATCTGAAGTTTTGAAAAGCTACAATAATATCAAACTCAAGAACAAGAAGATGAAAAGCAATCTTGAATCTGAGATTGATAATCTGAAAACAGAACTTGTTGAGCAGAGAGAAATAAATTTAAAAATAAAAAATAATTTGGAAATTGTCCAACAAGAATCTAACTCTGAAGCTAAGTCATCTGAAAATATTTTGGAAAAATATGACTCTAGTTTTCAGAGGTTCCTCACTAAAAGCATAGACAGAAGCAAGATGACTTCTATGATCTATGGAGTTAGTAGGAATAAAAGAAAGGGAATTGGATTTCAATCTTCCTCTCTTGAAAAAGATGTAAGACCAATACCTATAGATGATCTGATCATTAAGATAACTCCTTTATACTCTAATTTTAAATTTGGTCATTTAAATGATATTAAACACACGAGCTCTGAAAAGAATACTCATGTGTTTAGATCTAAGGCAAGTCTAAACAAAAACTATGTTGAAAAACAAAAGTTTAGACAAACCTACAAGGCAACTAACCCTAAAGGACCCAAGAAGATCTGGGTACCTAAAGACAAAATAATCCCTGTTGCAGATGTCCTTAGCAGCAAAGTCAGGACACCAATCATGGTACCTGGACTCTGGATGCTCACGACACATGACGGGAGAAAGGTCTATGTTCCAAAGTCTGGAACTTAGATCTGGAGGGGACGTGAAATTTGGAGGGAACCAGAAGGGCAAGATCATTGGCTCTGGAACTATAGGTAATGGCAACCTACCCTCTATTTCTAATGTTCTGTTAGTTGAAGGATTGAAACATAATCTATTGTCCATAAGTCAATTAAGTGACAATGGTTATGACATTATCTTTAATCAAAAATGTTGCAAAGCTGTATGTCAAAAGGATGGTTCTATACTATTCAATGGAAAGAGGAAACACAACATTTATAAAATTAACCTTTCAGAACTTAAAGTTAAAAATGTAAAATGCCTCTTATCTGTGAATGATGAGCAATGGGTCTGGCATAGAAGATTGGGGCATATTAATATGAGACGTATATCTCAGATTAATAAACTCAATCTGGTCAGAGGACTTCCTAAGTTGAAGTTCAACTCAGATGCTCTGTGTGAAGCATGTCAAAGAGGTAAATTTTCAAAATCTCATTTTAAATCAAAAAATGTTGTTTCTACCTCCAGACCATTGGAATTACTTCACATTGATCTGTTTGGACCAGTGAAAACTGCATCCATCAGAGGCAAGAAGTATGGGTTAGTCATTGTAGATGACTACAGCAGATGGACATGGGTAAAGTTTCTAAAACACAAGGACGAGTCTCATTCTGTGTTCTTTGACTTCTGCAATCAAGTCTAGACTGAAAAAGATTGTAAAATTATTAAAGTCAGAAGTGATCATGGTGGAGAATTTGAAAATAAACATTTTGAAAAATATTTTTCTGAAAAAGGCATTGCACATGATTTCTCTTGTCCTAGAACTCCACAACAAAATGGAGTTGTAGAGAGGAAAAATAGAACATTGCAAGAAATGGCCAGAACCATGATCAACGAGACAAATCTGGCAAAATATTTCTGGGCAGAAGCAATTAACACAGCTTGTTATATTCAGAACAGAGTGTCTGTAAGACCTCTTCTGAAAAAGACTCCCTATGAATTGTGGAGAAACAGAAAGCCTAACATTGCTTATTTTCATCCTTTTGGATGTATTTGTTATATGCTTAATACTAAAGATAATCTGAACAAGTTTGATTCCAAAGCACAGAAGTGTTTCATGCTTGGTTATTCTGAACGCTCTAAAGGCTACAGAGTATTCAATACTGAAACACAGATTGTGGAAGAATCTATTCATGTCAGATTTGATGATAAGCTTGGCTCTGAAAAGCCAAAGCAGTTTGAAAGTTCTGCCGATAGAGAAGTGATTCTCACAGACTCTGAAGGCTCAGAGGCAGAAAAGGCAAAGAACAAAGAATCTGACGCAACCCCAGATGCTACACCTTTGACTTCCCAACTAAATAACTTGCATATTTCTGAAAGACCAACTGTCAGAGGATCTTCTTCCAGAATCAAAGCCTCTCATCCAGAAGATGTGATAATTGGAAAGAAAGATGATCCTATAAGGACAAGATCATTTCTCAGAACTTCTGAATCTTCCTTATTTGGCTTAGTGTCAATGATAGAACCAACATCTGTAGATGAGGCTCTGGAAGATAATGAATGGATTATAGCTATGCAAGAAGAGCTGAATCAATTCGCCAGAAATGAAGTTTGGGATCTGGTTCCTAGACCTAAAGGATTCAATGTCATTGGAACAAAATGGGTCTTCAGGAATAAGCTGAATGAAAAGGGAGAAGTAGAAAGGAATAAGGCAAGGCTGGTTGCTCAAGGATATAGTCAACAAGAAGGTATTGATTACACTGAGACATATGCTCCAGTGGCAAGGTTAGAATCTATTCGTCTTCTTATTTCATTTGCTGCACAGAATAACATCACTCTGTATCAGATGGATGTTAAAAGTGCTTTTCTTAATGGTATTATAGAAGAAGAAGTATATGTCCACCAACCTCCTGGTTTTGAAAGTGAAAACTTTCCAGATCATGTTTTCAAATTAAAGAAATCCCTTTATGGATTAAAACAAGCTCCCAGAGCTTGGTATGAGAGGTTGAGCAACTTCCTTCTGAAGAAAAATTTTATCAGAGGAAAAGTGGATACAACTTTATTCTGTAAATCTGTTAAGAAAGATCTGTTGATTTGTCAAATTTATGTAGATGACATTATTTTTGGATCAACAAATATTACGCTTGGAAAGGAGTTTGCTAAATGTATGCAGGAAGAATTTGAAATGAGCATGATGGGAGAATTGAGATTCTTCTTGGGAATCCAAGTCAATCAAACTCCAGAATGCACCTACATACATCAAACCAAATATGTTAAAGAGCTTCTGAAGAAGTTCAACATGGTTGATAGCAAAATGGCAAAGACTCCAATGCATCCTACAAGCACTCTAGGTAAGGAAGAGGTAAGTAAGAAGGTAGATCAAAAACTCTACAGAGGTATGATAGGATCTCTTCTATACTTGACTGCTTCTAGACCAGATATTCTGTTTATTGTCTGCTTATGTGCTAGATTCCAATCAGATCCTAGAGAATCACACTTAACAGCTGTTAAGAGGATTCTGAGGTATCTGAAAGGTACTGCTAACATGGGTTTGTGTTACAGAAGATCTGATGAATTTTCATTAGTTGGATTCTGTGATGCTGACTATGCTGGAGACAGAGTTGAACGTAAAAGCACTTTTGGAAGCTGTCAGTTTCTTGGAAGTCATCTGATCTCATGGTACAGCAAGAAGCAACCTACCATTGCACTATCAACTACAGAGGCAGAATACATTGCTGCTGCTGGATGTTGTACTCAGATGCTCTGGATGAAGAGTCAATTAGAAGATTATCAAATCTATGAGAGTAATCTTTCTATCTTCTGTGATAATACTTCTGCTATATGTTTGTCAAAAAATCCAATCTTGCATTCTAAGGCAAAACATATAGAAATTAAACATCACTTCATCAGAGACTATGTTCAGAAGGGTGTAATTAATTTAGCTTTTGTTGATACAGATCATCAATGGGCTGACATTTTCACAAAACCCCTTGCTGAAGATAGATTTAAGTTCATTCTGAAAAATATTTGTATGGATTTATGTCCAGAGTAATATTTCTCAGAGGCAACCTCTCAGATGCAAAATGTTTAATAATCTGAAGTATTTCATCTGTCTATTCGTTCATTTATATTTATTCAATTATTTCGTTTTGTGTAAAACTCTGAACTAACAAGCTCAGAAGATCTGAAAGTTGGAAACGTTTCATTTCTTGAGAGACATCAGATGAGCCAACAAAGCAAACACGTGTCATTCAATATCTGAAAAGATTGAGTGCTCAACTGAATTGACGTTTGAGGTATTGCTTTGAAAATCTCGCTTTTCTTGTTTTTACCCCCAGCTGTCATAATTTAATGTGAAATGATTACTTTTCATTAAATGCTGTCCAAACGTGCGTAAGTGTCTTTTGTGTGCCCTATGCTTGATTTTTGGTTTTCTATATATATCACCTATCACACTATTATCACACTTTCCACATTCACTTCATTCATGTGTTTCTGCTTTCTTTTCAATCTCTTCCAAAACCCTAAACCTAAACCAAGGTATTCTTCTTCTTCAATGGCGTCTACTTCAAACACTGCTGCAAAACCTAACAAGACTATAATGTACAAAGAACCTGAACGAACCTTATTCACTCCAGTGGCTGATCTAGAGGTGCTCTGTGAAAGCTTCATTGATCTTGACTCTTTAAAGGAAAATGGGTTTGATCTCATTTCTGCCATTAAAGCTCAAGGATGGGAAAAATATTTTGAAAGGCTAATGGGTCCTGTTTTTCCAACACTGGTAAAGGAATTTTGGATTCATGCAAGCGCTGGTCCCAAGTTTATACATTCCTCGGTTCTTGGAGTGGAGATAGTCATCACTGAAAACCTGATCAGACAATTGTTTAGCTATACTGAATCTGATGGTGTTTCAAATCTTGCTTCTTCTCGCATTGATATGGCTAGGGTTTATGAAGAAGTTACTATTGCTGGATTGCCGTCAAGTAAGGTTAAAGATTTAAAACCCATTTATAGGATCTGGGCGAAAATCTTTATGAGTACGTTTTTTCACAGAAAACCATCCAACTCACCAGATTATGTGAGTTCGGAACATCTGTATTTTATGTACTGCATTAGCAAAAATGTCAAAGTGGATCTACCGTATCTCATCTTCAGTCATTTACTAACTCATGTCAAAGAAACCAGAGAGGAAGTAAGGGCGAAAGCTGGTAAAGTGAGGACGTGGATACCCCTGGGAAGGTTGATTTCTGATATACTTATTGAGAACAAGCTGGTACAGCATCTGACTGATGCGAAGATTATAGAAGATCTGAATCACATCATTGGCTCTGAAATTAATGGACTCAATCTGAAAAGGATGAAAATCATTTCAGAATTGAAAGGACAACTCAGGAAGATCAACTCTGAAGAGATTCAAGGCAGAAGAATTCCTGTGGAAGATTTTCCACTATTCAGTGCAGATGAACCTAAGGAATTTGTCTGGCTGTACATTACTGAATGTCTAAAGGAAGGAATCCCTTTACCTGCCAATCTCGTTCAGAAGCCAGGAGAAGAATTGCCTAATCAGATGAAGGAAAGGCGCAGTAAGAGGAAGGCTGACGAAGAATTCGTTCAGAAGAAGAGAAAAGCACCTGAAGCATCAAGAAAGAAGAAGAAAGAAGGAAAGAAGGCCAGAAGCAGTCCTAGAGAAGCTACTCTGGAAGAAATCAGAGACACCATTCAACAGGTATTAGCTTCTGATCCTACTCCTACTGTTCATTCACCACTATCTTCACCACAACTCTCTCCAAGCCTCATACCAAGAACTTCAAAATCTAAAAAGTCTGTCAATATCTCATCCGAACCACTATCCTCTGATCCAGTAAATTTACAATCATCTCCAGCACCAATTCCATCTGATCCACAACCTCAAACTATTCAAACAGAAATTCCTCCACCAGAACCAATTCTATCAGAAAACTCTCCAACAATAACTCCACCAGAACCAACTCAACCAGAAAATTCTCCAACAGCAACTCCACAACCAACTTTGTCACAACTAGAGAATCCCCACTTAGAGACTCTCCAACCAGAAACAATTATTTCAGAACAAAATCAACCAGAGACTGTTCAAACTGAACACTCTGAACAAACAATTCCCTCAGAAGATCCAAATCTTTCTGACAATATTCTTGATATTCCACCCCTCAACCAAACAATTGAAATTTCTTCTACATCTGTTCACTCAGATGAATCCTCTGATTCATCTGATTCATCTGACTGTGATTCAGAATCACTCAAACAAGCTCGCTCTGAGAGTGTTATGAAGAAACATCTTAACATTGCTTTGTTTCATACCCCACCAAACTCTCCATCTCAACAACCATCTGAAGCTTAACCCTCTGACACTCAAACAGCTGAAAACCAATCCATTCCTCAAACTAACCTATCTGAGAATCAAACTTTTCCTCATTCAGCTGAACTCCCTCAATCTGTCATCCACACATCTCAACCACCCACACCTCAACCACAACCATCTGAACCTACTCCTGCTAACACCCCCAATCCTTTTTCCTCTGGACAGAATGAACAGTCAGATTTAGGATCTTGTGTTAATGCTATGTTTGATATTTTCAAAAAGGAGTTAGATTCTGAATATGATCGTGTTAAGGCTGTCTGCATGTCTAGTTTGGATCCAAATGTTTCGAATATTGCTTGGAAGCGCTTCATCTGGATGTTTAACAAAGCTGCCCTAAAAGTTAGAGCAAAATGCTCTAAGCTTGCTAAGACTAAATTTGCTGAGTTAATAAAGGTAACACTGATGAACATGCCTCCTCCTCCTCCTGTGTTACTTTTGGAAGCTGCTCCTCCAGTTGTTCCTGAATTTGAAATGGTTGAACAAGCTTCTGTTGAAAACCAAACTGAAGGGAACCCTGCTGCTACTGCATCTGCTCCGTCTTCATCTGTGGTTTCAGAACTTGTGAATGATGTGAAGGATATAAAGGACTGGATGATCAAGCAAGAGAAAACAACTGATGAAATCAAGACCTGGATGTCTAAGCAAGAAGAGTCAGCTGCCAAGATGACAGAGCTTCTGACCCTCATTGCCTCTCGCCAGACCTAGTTTTATTTGTTGTTTTGCACATGAACTGATTTTGATGTTTGGTTGCCTTTATTGTGTTATGTGTTTTTGGCCTCTGCCTGTTTGTCTGTGAACTTTGGTTTGTTTTTTAATTGCATGATAACATGTTTTGCTCCTATTTGCTTTTTTTTCTTCTATATCCTTCTGTCTTTGAAAATCTTTTTGATTATGACAAAAAGGGGGAGAAAAAGAGAAACTGAGTGTTCAACCTATAAGCAATTACTAAAACTAAAATTCAGACATTTTATTAACTTACTTTGAATTTAAGTCTTTCAGATTACATTGATATATCTGACATAATTCATTGAAGTTACCCTGAGACTGTGTCAACCAGAACCTGATTCTCTAAAGGAAATCTGAGCTCTGAATCTGAAATATACTTAATCAGAAAGGGAAGTATTCTATTCTATTGTAGTATTTATTTCAGGGGGAGATTGTTTATCTCAGGGGGAGTTTCTAATTCTTACTCTTTATTGAACAAAATTTTCTCATGTTTTGTCATCATCAAAAAGGGGGAGATTGTAAGAGCACAGATTGTGTCTTAGTTATATCTCTATGTTTTGATGATAACACTTATAAATTTTGTATTCAAGAATTATATACTCTAAACGTGTTCTAGATTGTTTGCTACAGGCACTAAAGAAAATTATCTTAAGAAAGCAAAATTAGATCTGAACATTGTTCTTATGAAAGGCTTCATAAGTTCAAGAGCATCTTAAGTGAAGATCTGAACACTGCTCCCAGAAGAATCTGACTACTGTCTCTTGAAGATTCTGAAGAAGGAGCCTCTAAAGCATAGAAGACTCTGCTCTGAAGGATTTACACGCTCAAGCACACTAGCTGCACATACTCTGATTCAGCTCAATCTGAAGAACATTCAAGACTCTGAAGATCCAGATGATCCTTGGTCTGGAGACTCTGAAGATTCAGATTCTAATGTTGAAAGCTGAACTTACTTTGAAGAAGATTTAAATATGTACGTTGGTTTTTCTCAACAGCTCTTTCCTATTTTGTGCTAGACACAAGGACACAGACAAAAAGATTTTATCTGTGCATTCCATTCTGAGGAAAGTTTTCTGCAAGTGAAGACAAAAGGCATCAGGCTTGTTTCAGCACAGCCTCCAATGTGAAGACAAAAGGCTTTAGGCTTTTCTGCACAGCCTTCAACGTAACAAGACTTCTTGGATCTTAGTGCCTATATAAAGAAGTTCACTCCATCTTCTTCAGTATCGAATCTCTAGCAAAATCACTCCTCAAAGCAAACCTTTCAAAGCTCTTAATCATATTACTTTGCTTTATCTTTATTCTTAACTTAAGAGAAATATCACTGTTGTGATAACAGCTTATTAGAAGCATTCTTACTCTTGTAAAAGTTTTACTTTGTTTGTAAAAGGTTTTCCTTAAGAGGATCCAGTTGGGATCAGTTGCTCTTGAGAAGACTAAGAACGGTTGTTCTTAGGTGTTGCTATTTGTAATCTGTTTGATTAAAATAGTGGATTAAGTCCTTGGCAGAGAAAGGCAAATCACTCTTGAGAGGGTGGACTGGAGTAGTTGTTTTCAACGAACCAGGATAAAAATATCTGTGTTCTAATCTTTGATTTTTAGTCTTACTTATTCAACCCCCCCTTCTAAGTAATTTTCTCACCTTCAACTTGAAATTGAAATGAAGAATATCATGAAGTGGAAAAAGATTTTGAATTTGATGTTTGTGATTATTATCATTGTATTAGTTGTTATGGGTAGTTAGGTTATTACGGGTTGTTTGGAAGTATTATGTTTAATTAAAGTTTGTATGACTTCAACATGAATGTAATAGTTGGATTTTAATATATGTATTGTATCAGTTTAGTTAATTTCAATATTTGCAGCAGCATAACAGCAGTTAATTTCAATTTCAATATATGGATTGTAAAGTGGTTTGCAATGTTTGGCATTTGGAATATTTGCATATTTGTATTTGCATACTTGCATAACAGCATAAGCATTATCATTGTATTGTGTTTGGCATATTTGCAATATTTGAAATTTACATGTTCTGGTGTAGGTGGTGCTTGTAATAATTTCAATGTTTGGTAATAACAGCAGCAATGTTTGGTAATAACAGCAGCAATGTTTTGGTAATAACAACAACAATGTTTGGTAATGTTTTGGTAATAACAGCAGCAGTGTTTTGGTAATAACAACAACAATGTTTTGGTAATAACAGCAACAATGTTTGGTAATGTTTTGGTAATAACAGCAGCAATGTTTTGGTAATAACAACAACAATGTTTTGGTAATAACAGCAGCAATGTTTTGGTAATAACAACAGCAATAATATAACATGTTTTGGTAATAACAGCAGCAATGTTTGGTAATAACAGCAACAATAATATAACATGTTTTGGTAATAACAGCAGCATATATTATGTCACAATTTCAATTTACAATTTCAAATTATAAACTTGTTCATAACACATAAACTTGTTCATGATAACAACAGTAGAATGTAATAGACTTGTTCCAAAACAACAACAGTACAATACATAAACTTGTTCTAGGTAACTTGTTCTAGGTAACTAAACATGTTCCACAACTTAGAGTTTCTTCTTTGGCGTGGTCCTCTTTGTTGGAGTAGACCTCCTTGTTACTGGGCCAACAACATTATTCGCCGCACGCATCCTAGTTGTAGGGCTAGGTGGCACAAAAGGTCTTGTTGGCTTCCTTACAGGAAGCTTTTGTGTCTTGCCCGTAGCAGCCTGAGATGGAGTGTGTTGACTAGTTTGTTGAGCAGTCTGTGATGGAGTGTGTTGACTAGTTTGTTGAGCAGTCTGTGATGGAGTGTGTTGAGTAGTTTGTTGAGAAGTCTGAGATGGAGTCTGAGTAGGAGTATGATTGAGCTGGGCTGATTGTTGAGTTGTTGTGTCTTTACAAGTAGATTTGTAATGTCCTGCTTTCTTACACCTGCTACACTTCACCAGAAAACCTGTTCTTCTCATTTTGCGAGCAGACCCGTCAATTTCACCTTGTTCTAGGTTCCTTCTCTTTTTAGGTCTACCTGGCATCTTCCTGAACTTGGGTGGTTTCACATCCGGGTATGGTGTCTTAACCCACAAGTTTGCTCCATTAACAGGGTAGATCACATGCTTATAAACTGCCTTATACCTTGAAACCCTATAATAGTCTGGAATGTAAGTATCAACCTTGAAATTCCTACTCTTCATAGCAGAATGAGCATGAACACATGGGAGCCCTGTGAGTTCCCATCTTCTGCATGAACATATCTGATTTTTCAGGTTCACAACAAATTTGTCAGCTTGATTTTCTATGTGCCTTACTTCAAATATATGTTCATCAGACATCCTAAATGATTAAACAAACAACAGTACATTAGTCACATGTATGTCATAAACAAAATATCATTACTCACATGATGTGACATACCTTACTAGCCAGTTGTTGGTGTATGTGCTTGTGACATCAAGTTTCTTTCTAATATTGGGCAAAATATCATTCTCGTCCAAAGTTCCAAATCTCATTCTGTTATTTGCCCATCTCTCCATCAGGTATGTTCTGATGTCTTCTAACATAGTGATTAAAGGTTTTGCCCTTGCTTCAAGAATGACACTATTAAAGGACTCAGACATGTTGTTGAGAACAGCATCACATTTGTTTTCAGTCCTAAAGTAAGATCTACTCCAAAACCTTGGTGGGGTCTTCATCATATGTTTAAATGCTTCTTCATTGATGGCCCCCATTCCCTTCATCTCTTTTTCCCATGACTGTGGGTATGTTGATTTGGCAGCCTTCCATATTATGTCCTTCAACATCTTTCCAGAAAACTTTTTTCTAAAATTGTTATAAAGGTGCCTAACACAAAACCTGTGCTCCACCCTTGGCAATAATTCATCCATAGTAGGTAGCAGACCCTGCACATATAACAGTAGCAGCACATGTCAACAACAGCACATATATAGCTAACTAATAATGGACACAGCAGCATCACATATAAAATTTAAAGGTAACTATATCACATATAACAGCAGCAACACATATAACAGCAGCACATCCAAAGCTACATATATCAGCCACCATAACTGGAAAATTAGTGGTTCACTTAATCCTGACTATAAATGCGGTCCTCCGATTCGTGTTAGCCCTACCATGAATCCAGATCCGACAGGGTTGCCGTTGAACAAAACGGTAATGGCAAGTTGGCAGGTTGTGTGTAATATAACAACAACCAAGGCTCTTGCGTGGGTGAGTCTGAAACATCTGCCAACACCAAAACCTATGCCTTGTGGTGATAACTGTGGTGTGAGCATAAACTGGCATTTACTTACAGATTACAATAAAGGATGGAGTTCAAGGGTCACACTTTTCAATTGGGGTGAAACTAATTTTGCAGACTGGTTTGCTGTTGTGCAAATGGACAAAGCTACTGCAGGTTTTGAGAAAAATCTTTTGTTTAGTAATTTCCAAATGAATAACAAATTTTTTAATTTATATAAATATACATGTTAAACACAAAAAGCTAATTGTGGTGTCACTATTTAGTTCTCTTTTTATCTTATAGAAAGTGACACTATTTCATTCCTAACTGTTTGATTCCTTTTAATCAATAGGGTTGTTGTCAAATATTGTGTTCAAATGGCATATTTTATCCAAATAATAGCATGTGCATCATCACAACATTTATAAAATCTTTCTGTTAATCTTTATTCCTACAAAGAAGTTAAGTACTGATATATCCCAAATGCATGTTCATGATCACTTCATAGGACATGTAGAAAATAAATAAAAACTGTTACAATACCAACATTTTCTACTGCCTCTGTTTAGATACACCAAATGACACAGCCTTAATCATCATTTTATTTTACATATAAAACTCTACTTATTATAACCAGATGGATTCATACATTCACAGATCGATAAATTGAATGGATAATTACGATACAAATTCATGCACTTTTACAGCAGCACATCCAAATTATAATTATAAGGAAATATCTGAAATTTAAAGGAAAAAACAGCAGCACATTTAATTAAAAGGAAATATCTGAAATTTAAAGGAAATAACAGCAGCAACACATACAAATTTAAAGGTACATATATAGCACATATATCAACATATATAACACATATAATTATAAGGAAATATTTGAATAATAGCAGCAGCACATATAGCTAACTATATCACATATAACAGCAGCAACACATATAACATTTAAAGGTAACTATATCACATATAATAGCAGCAGCACATATAGCTAACTATATCACATATAATAACAGCAACACATATAACAGTCTAAGATACATATAACAGTCTGAGACACTTGGATGCATATTTCCTAATACATATAACAGTCTGAGACACTTGGATGCATATTTCATAATACATATAACAGTCTGAGATGAAAAACAGTCTGAGATGATATTTCATAATACCTATAACAGTCTGACATGAAAAACAGCAGGATACACAACTGCATATGCAATAAATGAAAAACTTAAAGCTTGCCTTTTGTTGGTCTGAGATGAAGGTGTAAGTCAGGCATTCATCTTTGCTTCCAAGGTCATCAATTAACAGCTCTAAAAACCAAGTCCAGCTCTCCTTGTTTTCACTCTCCACAACTGCATATGCAATGGGAAGCATCTGATCATTAGGATCCCTCCCAATGGCAGCTAGTATCTGCCCTCCACACAACCCCTTAAGAAAACACCCATCTAGACCTATTACATGCCTGCACAACTTAAAGCTTTCCTTACACGCAGCAAAACATATGTAAAGCCTTCTAAAATATGGTCTTTCATCCTTAACACCTACTTGTACAGGCTCAACATTGAGCTTAACTGTTGACCCTGGATTGGCTCTTAACAGTTCATGACAGTAGTCATAAACCCTTGTGTAATCTCCCAAAAATGAACCATCTACATACTCTCTAGCTGCGAATCTTGCTCTTATGGCTTTGGTTTTGTTGACCCCAACATTCCACTTTTTCTGTGCCTTCTCCTTGATATCCTTTATAATCAACCTTGGATTGTTTTTCAAGCTATTTTGAAGCCTTTTACTCAACCACTTTGTACTCATCAGCTTCACATTAAACTCTCTACTGCAACTGTGTTTATTAATTACTTTCCTGAGTTGCCAAGTGTCTTCAGTTGACAACTTGCTACAATAAGCCTCCCACTCACAACCAACTTTACATCTAACCCTTACCCTAACTTTGTCATTTTTTACAAACCTTAGGTCTCTACCATTTTGAACAGCATAAGTTGTTATTGCTTCCCTAAAATCATCCTTTGAACTAAAGTACATTCCCACATCCCACTTGTAATCTGACATGTCTTTTGGCTGTCTGAAAGTTTGATGTTTTTTTCTTACAACTCCACTGCTATCATCACTGTCACAACCACTTTGCATTTCCTCACTGTCATTGTCACTTCCTTTACCATCATTTCCTACAACTTCGCTGTTACCATCATTTTCAAGACCAAATAGGGCATCAAGTTCATCCTCCCTAATCTCATCACACCCATCAGACTCATCCTCAAATGCAACATCTTCTGCGCTATCATAATTGTAGTCCTCATCTTCACTATCATCAAATGATAGACTTAAGTCATCATACACTACAACTTTGCCTTTTCCAACTCCAACATTACCTTGTTCCCCTTCAGCACTCCCTTTTTCAACTCCAACGGTATGATCATCCACTGCAGGAACCTCATCAACTCTAACAGCAGTGGCTTCATCAACCCTAACTTCACCTTGCACAACTTCTTCATGTAGTTTACTAAGTAACTCCTCTACCTCATCTACAATTTCAGCAGGGTCCTCATCAACTTCATCAACAACAGCATCACAATATTCAGGTTGGGACAATGTATGTTCAATATAAATATCAACAGTTTGGTGCACCCTATACAAATCTGCAATTTCTAAAGCACCATTGTCATCAACAAGTCGGTTCATCCCAAATTGAGGGTCCTTGTAAAATATTATTTCAAACTCCCTGTAACCTAGGTCTTTCAATACACCAACTAGCTCAAAATAACTCCATCTGTCGACATCTACCCTTAAATCATCTACTACTCCATTCTCATATACACTACGACCTTCGTTTGTGAACTCACCACTATGAAGAATTTTCAGAGTTATGTATTCTTCCATGATACCTGGGCATACCATGTAAGTAATTAACGTTTAAACTAACAAATTTATATAAACCTTAAATCTGTCTGAACCTCACCCGAAAAACCCTAAATCAGAGAGATGAACTAACCTTTCGAGATTGGCTCTTGAATCGTCTGCTTCTCTTCAATCGTTTTCGTTTTCTTCTTCTTTTTCTTCTTCGTTTTCTGCTCTTCAATCGTGCTTTTCTTGAATCGTTTGTTGTTAGTTCGTTTTCTCTTTTCTTCTTCTTTGTTTTCTTTCAGTGTTTTCTTCTTTTCCCTCTTCACTTCCACCTCACTTCCACCTCAACACTCCATTCCACCTCAGCACTCCACATGGCAATTTTTTCAAAAAAAAACTAACAGCAACTAACAGAAGGATAAACGTGACACATTTTTAAAAGTTAAAGGACCAATTTGGCACTTTTTAAAGATAAGGGACCAAAATGGACCCCGAGCTAAAGTTAAGGGACCAAAAGGGTTATTTTGCCTTTAAAATCTAATAAATCTGCTAAAGCATTGCAGGTAATAGAGGAAAGCTCTGAAGAATCCTCATCTGAAGATGAAGATGAACTATTCATGCTGTCCAGAAGAATAAACAAACTCTGGAAGCATAAAGGAAAGAAGTTCAGAAACTTCAGGAAGCCTGACCAAAGAAAAGAATCTTCTGGACACAGAAGATCTGGCAAAAAGGAGGTTGTCTGTTATGAATGTAAAGAACCTGTACATTACAAAAATGAATGTCCAAAGGTGCTGAAAGAAAAGCCTAAAAGAAAATTTGATAAGAAGAAAAAGGTTCTAATGGCCACCTGGGATAATTCAGATACATCTGAATCTGAATCTGAGTCAGAAGAGGAATGTGCCAATGTAGCTTTGATGGCAGACATAGAAGATCAGGAGGAAGAAACTTCAGGATCTGAATCTGACTCTGAATCTGACTCTGACGCTGAAGAGGTAATGGTTAAACTCACTAAAGAAGAACTTATCAAAGTGTTATCAGAAGTTCTGAAAAGCTATAATAATATTAAGCTCAAATACAAGAAGCGTCAAAGCAATCTTGTATCTGAGAATAATATTCTCAAATCAGAAGTAGTTGAGCTAAATGAAAAGAACTTAAAATTGAAAAATGATCCTGAATTAGCTCAACAAAACTCTGATTCTGAAACTGAATCTGAATGCAAAAATATTTTGGAAAAATATGATTATAGCTTTCAGAAGTTTCTTGCTAAAAGCATAGACAGAAGCAAAATGGCTTCTATGATCTATGGAGTTAGCAGAAATAACAGAAAAGAAATTGGATATGAATCCTCCTCTGGAAAGGATTTAAATCCAAAACCTGTTGATAAAATTATCATCAAGAAAACTCCTTTATATTCCCACTTTAAATTTGGTCACTTGAATGATATTGAACAAACACGCTCTGAAAAGAATATTCATGTGTTTAAATCTAAGGCTAGTCAGAATAAACCTTATGTTGAAAAACAGAAGTTTAGACAAACCTTCAGAACAACTAACCCTAAAGGACCCAAGAAGATCTGGGTACCTAAAAGTAAAATAATTCATGTTGCAGATATTCTTAGCAGCAAGGCCAGGACGCCAATCATGGTACCTGGACTCTGGATGCTCACGACACATGATAGGAGAAAGGTCTATGTTCCAAAGCCTGAAGCTTAGATCTGGAGGTGATGTGAAATTTGGAGGGAACCAGAAGGGCAAGATCATTGGATCTGGCACCATTGGAAATGGTAAACTTCCCTCTATTACTAATGTTTTACTTGTTGAAGGGTTAAAACATAACTTATTGTCCATAAGTCAATTAAGTGACAATGGTTATGATATTACCTTTAATCAAAAATGTTGTAAAGCTATTAGTCAAAAGGATGGCTCTACCCTATTTAGTGGAAAGAGGAAAAACAACATTTATAAAATAAATCTTTCAGAACTTAAGGTTCAGAATGTTAAATGCCTCTTGTCTATTAATGAAGAGCAATGGGTCTGGCACAAAAGATTGGGGCATATTAATATGAGACGTATATCTCATATTAATAAACTTAACCTTGTCAGAGGACTTCCTAATCTGAAGTTCACCTCAGATGCTCTTTGTGAAGCATGCCAAAAAGGGAAGTTTTCAAAATCATCTTTTAAATGAAAAAATGTTGTTTCTACTTCCAGACCACTAGAATTACTTCATATTGATCTATTTGGACCAGTGAAAACTGCATCCATCAGAGGCAAGAAGTATGGATTAGTCATTGTTGATGACTATAGTAGATGGACATGGGTAAAGTTCTTAAAACACAAGGATGAGTCACATTCTGTGTTCTTTGACTTCTGCAAGCAAGTCCAGAATGAAAAAGATTTCAAAATTATAAAAGTCAGAAGTGATCATGGTGGTGAATTTGAAAATAAATATTTTGAAAAATATTTTAATGAAAATGGCATTGCTCATGATTTTTCATGTCCTAGAACTCCACAACAAAATGGGGTTGTAGAGAGGAAAACCAGAACTCTGCAAGAAATGGCCAGAACCATGATCAATGAGACTAATCTGGCAAAACACTTTTGGGCAGAAGCAATCAACACAGCCTGTTACATTCAGAACAGAGTGTCTGTAAGACCTCTTCTGGAGAAGACTCCATATGAACTGTGGAAGAACAGAAAGCCCAACATTTCATATTTTCATCCTTTTGGATGTATTTGCTATATGTTAAATACTAAAGAAGATCTGAACAAGTTTGATTCCAAAGCACAGAAGTGTTTCATGCTTGGATATTCTGAACGCTCTAAAGGCTACAGAGTATACAACACTGAGACACAGATTGTGAAAGAATCTATTCATGTTAGATTTGATGATAAGCTTGGCAATAAAAAGCCAAAGCAGTATGAAAACTCTGCAGATAGAGAAGTAGTCTTCACAGACTCTGAAGTCCCAGAGGCAGACAAAGCTCTAGTGAAGGAACCAGAAGCAACGTCAGATGCTATTCCTTTAACTTCTCAGATGAACAATCTAAACATTTCTGAAGAATCAATTGTTAGAGGATCATCTTCCAGAATCAAAGCTTCTCATCCAGAGAATGTTATTATTGGAAAGAAGGATGATCCCATCAGAACAAGATCCTTTCTTAGATCATCTGAAGCATCATTATTTGGACTGGTGTCAATAATTGAACCAACTTCTGTAGATGAAGCTCTGCAAGACAATGATTGGATTATTGCCATGCAAGAAGAGTTAAATCAATTCACCAGAAATGATGTATGGGATCTAGTTCAAAGACCTAAAGGATTCAATATAATGGGAACTAAATGGGTCTTCAGAAATAAGCTTAATGAGAAAGGAGAAGTTGAAAGAAATAAGGCAAGGCTTGTTGCTCAAGGGTACAGTCAACAAGAAGGTATTGATTATACTGAAACTTATGCTCTAGTGGCAAGGTTAGAATCTATACGTCTTCTTATTTCATTTGCTGTACAAAATAACATCACTCTGTATCAGATGGATGTTAAAAGTGCCTTTCTAAATGGTATTATAGAAGAAGAAGTTTATGTCCACCAGCCTCCTGGTTTTGAGAGTGAAAAACTTCCAGATCATGTTTTCAAACTAAAGAAATCTCTGTATGGTTTAAAACAAGCTCCCAGAGCTTGGTATGAGAGATTGAGCAATTTTCTTCTGGAGAAAAATTTCATCAGAGGCAAAGTGGACACAACACTCTTTTGTAAACCATTTAAGAAAGATCTTCTAATTTGTCACATTTATGTGGATGATATAATATTTGGATCTACCAATACTATGATGGGAAAGGAGTTTGCTCAATGTATGCAGGCAGAATTTGAAATGAGCATGATGGGAGAACTGAGATTCTTTCTAGGAATTCAAGTCAATCAAACTCCAGAATGCACTTACATACATCAGACCAAATATGTTAAAGAACTTCTGAAGAAATTTAACATGACTGATAGTAAGCTGGCAAAGACTCCCATGCATCCAACTAGATCACTTGACAAGGAAGAGGTAAGTAATAAAGTAGATTAGAAACTCTACAGAGGTATGATAGGATCTCTTCTTTACTTAACTGCTTCTAGACCTGACATATTGTTCAGTGTATGCCTGTGTTCTAGATTCCAATCAGATCCTAGAGAATCACACTTGACAGCTGTCAAGAGGATTCTAAGGTATCTGAAAGGTACTTCTAATGTGGGTTTGTGTTACAGAAAATCTGATGATTTCAAATTAGTTGGATTCTGTGATGCTGACTACGCTGAAGACAGAGTGGAAAGGAAAAGTACTTCTGGAAGTTGTCAATTTCTAGGAAGAAATCTAATCTCTTGGTACAGCAAGAAGCAACCCACAATTGCATTGTCAACCACAGAGGCAGAATATATTGCTGCTGCTGGATGTAGCACGCAGATGCTCTGGATGAAAAGTCAGCTAGAAGATTATCAGATATTTGAAAGTAACATTTCTATTTTCTGTGATAATACTTCTGCTATATGTTTGTCTAAAAACCCCATTTTACACTCTAAGGCAAAACATATAGAAATTAAGCATCATTTCATCAGAGACTGTGTTCAGAAGGGAATCATAAATTTAGCCTTTGTTGATAGAGATCATCAACGGGTAGATATTTTCACAAAACCCCTTGTTGAAGATAGATTCAAATTTATTCTGAAAAATATTGGTATGGATTTTTGTCCAGAATAATATTTGTCAGAAGCAAGTTTTACAGATGCAAAAATGCCTAATACTCTAAAGTATTTCTTCTGATTACTTATTGATTCTCTTTAATTATTTTCTTGTGAAACTCTGAACTAACAATCCTCAGAGGATCTGAACGTTGGTTAACGTTTCATTTCTCAAGAGAATTCAGAAGCACATGCAAGCAAACACGTGTCACTCCAAATCTGCAAAGGTGGCGTGTACACTACTGAAGAGACGTTTGAGGTGAAGTTTGAATAGTGAAAATCTTGATTCCCCCCCCCCCCCCCCCCAAATTGTCATAATCGATAAATGCTTGAAATGATTTTATTCTTTTTCATTAAATGCTTGGTGTGAACGTGCTTTCTTCTGACTGTTTGTATGCCTAAGTGTTTAGTATAAATACATCATTTCTCTTCATTTTCACACTTTTCACATCTCAAACCTTTTATGCATTTCTGTCTTCTCTTCTCTCTTCACAAAAACCCTAAGCGTTTGACAAACTCATCTTCAATGGCAACTTCATCATTAACTGCTGCACAATTTCAATCAACCATGACTGCAGTTACTTCTGCTAATATGGGTGTAACTCCTTATACACCACCAAAGAGAACATTGCTAACACCTGTTGAAAAACTGGAGGTTCTCTGTGAATCAATGGTGGAATTTGATTTACTGGCTGAGAATGAGTTTGAGTTTCGCTCCATTATAGATGCTCAAGGATGGGTGAAGTATTTTGACAGACTCTTTGGACCAGTTTACCCTCTTCTAGTAAAAGAATTCTGGATACATGCTTCTGTATACCCTAAGTTCATTTTATCTTCTGTTCTGGGAAAAGAGATAATCATCACAGAAGATCTGATTAAAAAACTCATTGGATATGAGGAAACAGATGGAGTATCACACTTTCCAGCTGGGCGTGTAAATATGGATGAAGTATATGAGGAAGTGATGACTGCTGGACAAGCTTCTAATAAGTTCAAAGATCTGAAGCCTGACTACAAGATCTGGGCTAAGATTTTCATGGGATGCATTCATCACAGAAAATCTACAAACTCTCCAGAGAAACAACCACAATCAGAAAATCCACCATCCAAAACATCTGAAACTCACTGCATCTGTACCAGTTACTTCTGAACCAATCACATCAGAACCACCCACATCCGAACCCCCATCAAAACCTTCTAAAAACCCTTCAGAATCAACCAACCCATCTGGAACCAACATCCCTGAGACAGAAGTTCTTGATGTTACACCACTCAAAACTGTGTTTCAAGTGTCTTCTACCTCTTGCACACCAACCACATCATCCAATTCCTCAGAATATGATATACACCCAGATTTTCTGATATCCCCCTCTCACAGATATTCTGAGGTAAACCAACCAGAACCCCCTGTATCTTCCAAAGTTCTTATTCCAGATCCTACTCCCTCACCTAAAACATCATCTGAAATCCTCATTCCAAATCCTATCCCAACATCTACACCAAGAACATCTGTAACTCCTGCCTCATGTGAACAATTCTCATCTTATCTTCACAACCTTTCCTATGGTTTCAAACTCAAAGATTTCTATGACAGAGTTGAACCATCTGACCCTATCACTCCCTTCAAACCCAAGCTTACAATCATTCTACCATCTGTGCTTCTAACCTATATCCAATCAATGTCAGAAGTAAGTTCATTAGATACAATATCATACTCTGCTAAATCTGCAAAAGCTGTTACTTCTGCTAACCCTGTTTCATCTGATAAACCTGCTGCTTCTGATAAACTTGCAAAATCTGCTTTCCAACCTTACTCTAATAAACCCTTTGATGTGGTTTCCTATCACACCAAAGCAAAACCAAATCTGTTGAATGCTTTAAACAGATATAAACCTGACAAATCCCCTGAAATTCCTTTCATACCATACTACCCTCCTCCTCTGATCTCCATTCACAAATCCATATTTCCACCTACTCCCCAACCAAAACCAATAACATTTGAGACTCTGTTACATCCCATACCTAGACTAAATGTTGATCATTTATTTACATGTTTTTTGCAAGAAATACAGATGTATTTAGGTACTGTACAGAGGAAGTGTTCAGCAACAATGGATGCAACAAAATCTGACGTCATCTAGAATGGCTTTATCAACAGATTCAACACTGTAGCATCAAATCTGAAGAACATATGTTCTGATGATGCGAAGCTCAGATTTGCTGAAGCTGCAAGAAGTCTGTTCTGGACTGTCAAGAGATCTGGACCATTACTTCTTACAGATGCTCCTCCATCATCAGAAGAAGATGTTGAATCTACATGTGAAGACAACCCTTTGGCCATGACTGTGATAGAACATCCTTCTGGCTCTAATGCTCCAAGCTCTAAAGCCCTTATGGAAATTGATTATGTTCAAGCTTCAGAAACTGTTCAACCTTCTTCATCTGAGATTAAGAAAGAACATCCAGATCTTGAGGACAAGATTGTTGTTCTGGAAGCTGGTCAATCAGAAATCAAGTCATGGATGGCAAAACAGGATAAGAAGTCTGAAGACATGACTCAGTGGATGTCTCAACAGGATCAGAAAAATGAAACAATGGCTAAGTGGATGTCAAAGCAAGAACAATCCTCTTCTAAGATCACAGATCTGTTGAAGATGCTTTTGTCAAAACACTCTTAGTTTTTCATTTTTTTTTTCATTCTGATGTTTGCTTATGTATTTTGAATATCTTCTAATGTGTGTACTCTTGCTCTGAACTGAATTGAATGAATGTTTCAAAGTTTTCTCCACTTGATTTATCTCAATTACTGTTTCCTTTTATTTGTCTTTTCAAAGTTTTTACTTTTTGCTTTTGACAAAAAAGGGGGAGAAAATATAGATCTGAACTATTTAATTAAACTTCACCAGAATGAAACTTTAGACATATCAATTTTATCTAACATTAAATCTAAGTATTTCAGAACATTTGATAAGTACACTCTGTAAGAGAAACTCTGAGACTCTCAGATCATTTATCAATATGCAAGACTCTGACTCTGAAATTTGCAAGACAATCTGACTCTCAAATGTTAAAGAACAATCAAGCTCTAACTCTGAAAAATACTCAAGACAAAAGGGAAGTTTCTATTCCTTATTTGTATTTAATTCAGGGGGAGATTCATCATCTCAGGGGGAGTTATAATTATTATATTTTTAATTAAACAAAATTTCTGATGTTTTTGTCATCATCAAAAAGAGGGAGATTGTTAGAACACAGATTGGTTCTTAATAATATCTCTATGTTTTGATGATAACTATTATGAAATTTTGTAATTAAGAATTATATACTCTAAAATTTGCTTAAGAGTTTTTACTTCAGATAGCAAAGGAATTAACACTCCAGAAGCAAATCAGAATTGAACATAAGAAATTTGCTAGACTCTGAAGCGCCAGATGCATCCATTAGAAGATTCTGAATGCTGCCTTAAGAAGATCCTGAGCGTAGCCTCTAGAAGGATCTGAAGCAGAAGCTCCAGAAGGATCTGAAGCAGAAGCTCCAGAAGAATCTGAAGCAAGTCAGAAGCATCTGAACCAAAGAAGAATTCTGTATGAAGAGTTTTCAAAGCATAGTTACTACAGAAGATTCTGAAAGTACTAAAGCTGCCAGTACTGAGGATCTGACTCAAATATGCTCAGAACTTGAACACGCTAAAAGCACACCTGCTGCAGAAGACTCTGACTCAACAAAACTCTGATCAACATCAGAAGGCTCTGATAAATTTAGACTCCAATGGAACTTGCTGAAAATTGAAGAAGAATTATTCAAAGATTATACCCGTTGGAATAATCCAAACGACTCTTTCCTTATTTATGCTAGACACAAGAACACAGACAAAAAGGATTTATCTGTGCTTTCTTCTTCTAGGAAAGGTCACTTGATGTGAAGACAAAAAGGCTCAGACATTTTGGACACTCTTCTCAACGTGAAGCTCTCATTGAATCAGCTGCCTATAAAAGCAAGTCTTCACCCATCTTCTTCATTTGACGTTTTATCTGAAAGAAATCAACATTCAAAGCTCTCATACTATTCATATTCTTTCTAAGAATTAATTTCTTTGTTCTTAATATTTAAGTGAAAAATCACAGTTGTGATAAAGCTTTTTAGAAGCAATTTAAACACTTGTATTTGAATTACATTTGATTGTAAACCTTAAGAAGATCCAGTTAGGATCAGTAGTTCTTGAGAAGACTTTGAACAGTTGTTCTAAGTGTTAACTATTGTAATCAGTTGATTAAATAGTGGATTAAGTCCTTGATTGAGAAAGACAAATCACTCTAGGAAGGGTGGACTGGAGTAGTTGAGTTCAACGAACCAAGTAAAAATACTTGTGTTTTTATTTCTAAGTTTTAATCTTCATACTTATTCAACCCCCCCTTCTAAGTATTTTCTCACCTTCATCTTCTTCTTCTCGTAGGAGACAAATTTCACCTATCAAAGCATCACTCTCTTCATCCTCCTGCAAGCGACAAGTTTCACCTAGTCAGGCGCCAGAGGTACCCGAGTCACCAGTGGTACATGACTGTTGCACTCTAAAATTTGCTCAACCTATTTCACTTGGTTTATGTTTCAGTTGTATTATCATTTGCATAATAGATCTTATACATAATTCATTTGCATAGCATAGCAAGTCATCCAACAAGGGACCAAGTATGAGCCTATCAAGAGGTTCCTATTCAAATTCAATCTTATCCAAGTCATCAGAAAGAAATTGAAATCTGAGAAGTTAGTGGATCAAGCAGTGGATCTGTCTCCTATCTTGAGTGTATTTGAAGAGCATCAAAGAAGTTGTGAGCTGTGGATTGAGCATGGAGGGTATATAGACATCATGGAGGACCTGGAGATTCATTTTGAAAGTGAGACAATTCATTGATGTGATCACAAGAGTTGCAGTTGAAGACAGTCAACTAGGGTTTCATCTGGGTCAACCCTAGGTCAACCCTAGGTCAAATGATTGATTGAAAGGCATCAAGGTCTATTTGAGAGATGTGGGGTTCATAATTTGACATGTAGATAAGGATGTGGTGTTGTTCCAAGGAGAAATCAAGAGAAATCAAGAAGAAGAGAGGTTTCTAAATTAGGGTTTCTGTGTAAAATCCCCTAATTTAGGTCAAACTTCCAAGCAAGATAATTCAAAATGAAAGCTTCAAATGGATCCTTGGCCAACATGAAACTTGTAGAGGATCTCAAGACCTTTAATTTTAGTGGTGGAAGACATCAAGGAGATTTATAGAACTCAAGTTATGGTTCTTGCAAGTTACAGGTCATCTGAGGTATCTGAAATTTTGTCTGTGAAAGTTACTTGTCTTCCAAGCAAACTTTACCCCTCAAGGAGCTTTCAAATGGATTTCTGGTCAACATGAGAGTTGTTCCTCATTGTCTTAGATTTCTAGAAAGGTATGGTATGCCTTCATCTGATTTGTGGAACTCTACTTATGACCCTGGCAAGAAAAGGGTATTTTGGTCATTTGAGAATTACAGGTCATTTCAAGCCTATGCCCAAAACTCATACAAGGAAGCTTCAAATGAAAAACTTCACAACATCAAACTTGCTCCAAATGACATTTTGAGTCTATAAAAGTGATCATGTAAGTTTGGAAATGCTCATAGCTCAAGGTTCCAAATTTGGTCAATTAAAAGGTGAATTTAATGAATAAAAGTGACCTAAAAATGAGATTTTTCATATCATGTCCAAATGGGATGAAATTATAGGTCATTTTGATTGGAAATAATGTTTTGAGATGATTGGCAAAAGTAGATTTTTTAGTTTAGTTCAAAGTTTGGAAATTATACTAGTTGGCTTACAAAAGAAGTAACATATCCAAATCCACAAGGGATTTGAGTGCAAGAAGTTTCTACCAAGTTCTAGAGGGTTCCATAAGCATCTATATATTGAGTAGGGTGGATCCAATCATTGGTTGGTGATTCATTTTGGTTGAAACTCATAGTTGCATCTCATTCCTCAATTTTGCAAATTCATTCCAAACTCTATCAAATCTTCATCATTCTTCAAAATTCTTGATTCAATCATCATCTACATTCATCATAGAGCAAGTTTCCATCAAGATCTGGTTGAATTGAAGCAGAATTCGTGTGCTACCAAGTGTATCATCCAAATTGCAAAAGGAAGTGGTTATGGCAATCCAAGGTGTTTAAGCAAGTGCTGTTGCATACAGAACCAAGAACCAAGTCTATTGATCAAGTCCAAAGCATTGCAAGTTGTGGATCCAAGGATTTCTGCATCTGTTTTCAATTTTGCACCAGGTTAGTTTTTCTATCGAATTGGTTAGAATTAGTTAGCATGATGTAGAATCATTAGGTTAGAACTGTTAGGCATAGGTAGAGGATCATTTCCAATGAACTTGAGAGCTTTCCATGGAGTTTGACATTGAAGCACACCAACTGTTTGGGATCAGAACTCTCTTGATATGAAGTGTTAGCACTAGCTCTTTAGCTTAGGTTAATCATTAATGCAAGGTGGTCATTTTGATGGCAAGAAATTGGAGAAAGAGGAAGTTGGAAGTTTGAGCATCCATGGAAGTAGAGCTATCGGGTTTGGCATTGTAGGGTGTTTTAGTGAAAACTAATGTTGTAGTTCTATTCAGCTTGAGAATTGGAGCAACTTTGCTCTTTACAGAATTGGATTTAGTTGAGAGATGAAGGAGAACAAGGCGATGGAAGGTGGCTGAGAAAAGCTTCGTGCATGGAAGCTGGTTCACAAACCCTAGGGCTGGAGGTAGGAGACGACCTCCCAGCCGTTAGATCGAAGCAAGACTTTGACTGAGTAACTCATCCAACGGCCTATGTTTAAACTGAAAACGCGAGGGAACTCTGAAATGCCAAAACGCGTCGTTTCATTAAACGACTCAGCTGGGCTTAAGTTGCCACTGCTTTTCACACCCCCAAACGCCAAGGCCCAAACCAATGAACTGATTTTATTACTTTTTACACCGTTTTCTGTTTTTATTTTCTTTGGTGTTTTCTGACTTAACTGGGCCCAGACGCGCCTTGCTATGCGCACCCCCAGTCTGGGCCCATCATCCTTCTTTTAACTGAAATCATGACTAACTGCAGCCCTACCAAATTTAATTCATGTTAATTTCATCCATTTTTTTTAATTCTTTGAAAAATCATAACAAATTGAAAATTTCACCTTTTTTAAGTGGTTGTTTTTGCATCTTTTTTATATTTTTGTTAAGAAAATTGTCATATAATAAAATTAGCATTTTATTTTATTCTTGCATTTTTAGTATATTTTTCTTTTAAATAGGTTTAAATGATGTTTAGTTTAATACTTGATCTTGTTGATTTTAGTTTAGTTAGATCCTTTTATATTTTGGACCCATTCTTTTTAGAGTACTTCACTTAGGACTTCAAATTTCATATGAGATTTAATTCATGATTTTAGGACTAAATTTTAGATGGTTTGTTTAGGTGTGATTAGGAGAATCAAAACTAGGGTTTAGATATAACATAGGTGTGATAAATCTTTTCTTTTAGGAGTTGTAGTTTGAATTTTGGGGGTATGGGACTATAGGGGTTATGGGTAACTAATAGATCCCTTAGAAAATATTAGGCTTCCCCTATTCTATTATTACTACTAGTATATTGCTTGTATTTGTTTGACTGTGTGGTGTGCTCTCTCTAGGGTTATTATTTGACTGTGTGGGGTATTGGGCCTGCTTGGGGTTTGAGGTTTGAGCTGAAGACTTTGTTGATGAAGCCATTGAAGACAAAAGAGAATGAAGACCAGTTCCCAGAGCTGATGAAGAAATTCTTGCTGGCAGCTGTTGAGGAGTGTAGGATTTAGGAATTAGGTAGAGCCCTAGAATAACAACTTGATTCACAAACATGGAAGGTCTTGTTTGCCTCCATTCTTTCTCTATGATTCAAAGTCTCTTTTAAACACCCACCTCCTTCCTTTGGAAAGATTAGTGAATGTATTTAAAAGATAGAGCTTTTGAGAGAAAATTGTCTGTATCATGTTAATAGTTAGTGAGCCACCCTTGGTAGGTAATTGACTGCTTAACATCTTATTCATCTTGTTGATTGCTGATCATCTTGGAGAGTGAGACTTGAAGGAAAGCCATTGAGAGAATGAAGATAGAGACCATGCTTGAAGGCTTGAAGATGAAGACTGATGCTAGCTTGAAGCTTGTAGATGGTGGAAGATGACTTGAAGACAGATGTTGATGAAGACTGCTTTTGCTGTTTATTTTAGCTGTTTATAATTTTTGATGTATTGATTGAATTTCCCTGACTGTATTGCTTGCTGTTTAACTTGTTAGGTTGAAAGTGAATTCTGTTCACTTTTGCCTGTTGTTTTCTAGGTTCGAGGTTGAGTGGGACTCCCTTGCCTCGCTTGTATTGTTGCATTCATGCATATTTTACTGTTTTATTGTATATTTGCTATTGTTTCTGTTTCCGTTTATCCCTTAGGATCTCTGTTTCTCTCTGCGCAAGAGAGGAGCATGATAGACATTAGGTCTTAACCCATGCATGATAACATTAGGTTAGTGTGATTCCCTTTTCAACCATAGGTTAGAGTTCTGTCTTTTCTTTCTCAAAAACAAACAGAAAAACACAATAAATATTTCAAACACAATAAATATTTCAAACACAATAAAAGACACTTCTTCCGTAAAAGAATGTGAACTCATCAAAACGTCATTTTTGTCCGCTTGGACCAGTAATCAGAAAAACCCTTTTTCAGAAGGAATAAAAACAATCAAGACAGACTTGTATCGTACGTGGCCCGAACTACGTTTGCTCTGATCTTTCATGCTGTATGAAAGTACGTAGGCATAGGATGCGATATCCTAGCGAGCAACCTTCCCCTCCTTTCCGGTAGGTAGGCGAACTACGTTGACTCTGATTTCTCGTTCCAGACGGGAATACGTAGGCATAAAGTGCAATACTTTGCCGAGTCCCTTTCTTTCTTTTTAACCCTTAACCTTTAGAATAGATAGAATAACAATCCGTACTAGAAAACAAGCGTGGATCTCGTCGAGTACGACGGACGTGAGGGGTGCTAATACCTTCCCCTTGCGTAATCGACTCCCGAATCCAGGATTTGGTTGCGATGACCATTCCTTTCCCGTCTTTGCGGTAGGTTTACCTCGAGCGTTTCCTTTCCCTCCGTTGGGATAAATAACGCACGGTGGCGACTCTTCTGTTCAGCCGGCGCCGATTTTCGCAGTAGCGACAGCTGGCGACTCTGCTGGGGATCCAACGTCCCCTGGCTGCTAAGGGCTGCGATAGTTCCTTATGCATTTGGGATCCAACGTCCCTTAAGCGAGTCAATCCTAGCGCTTGTTTTCCCGTCGAGGATTTTGTATGGATTTATATTTCTGTCATTTACTTTCAGCATTATATTATTGTTATTATTGCTGTATTAGGGTTGTGACGGGTGTTCTATGATTGAGAGATAAGCCGGACCTGGGCTTGAGTGCACCTAGAATTAGAGTAGAAAGTAGTGGGCGCGTGCCGGCTTTGCTTGCATTAGTGTCCCACAAAATCTACACTCGGACGAGGTTCTTCTGGTTGACTTCTTTTTCTACCCTTTGGGTCGAAGGGGTTGTTGGTTAGTTGGACTGTCGACTCCGGGAACCGATCATTTGGAAGTTGGCTAAGTGAGGCCTCTTCAGGATTTGATGATGCCACTCCTTCTGGGAATCGTATCATCAACCCTGAAAGTCTGCGATGCCGACGACCGCATAGGATGTCGTACCATTGTCAATTGCTAGGACACCTACCTGTGAGAGGGTTTGGGGCTATGCAGGTAACTAGACCTTCAGATACCGGTTATTTCTTGATCTGAGATCCTGGGTATTTATGGATCGTTATGAGGTCTGTCAGAGACCAGTTGGAGTTCAGTTGAGAGGTCTATCAGAGACCAGTTGAAGTTATGATGTGAGGTCTATCAGAGACCAGTTGGAGTTATGATATGAGGTCTATCAGAGACCAGTCAAAGTTATGCTGTGAGGCCTATCAGAGACCAGTGTTGGAGCTTTGTATTGGGTCTATCTGAGACCAGGGTTTGAGGAATTCTGGAGGGTTTATCTGAGACTTTTGATATGGTTCAGGCTTCTCAGCTATGGCATTTGGTCCCTGTTGCATGTTACTTGCATTGCATTGTTTGCATAACCATTATCATTTCATCCCATTAACGTGTGTCTGTGCCGCAGGTGCATTTGCATATTCCTTGGTTCTAGTGCCCGGGCTTCTGCTTATCGATCATGGCTGGTTTGAGAAAGACAGTTGCGTACAAGTTACCTACACCTGACGTTACTCCCCTACTTGGTCTGATGTCCCTTGCTGATGAGGAGGTTAGGAGAAGTTTCAGGATGAGTCATGGAAGATTGTTGAGACTAGTTTGCAAGCCAACTGTTGTTGAACTGAATGGGCTGTATACACTGATGCAATTCTATGACCCTGCTTTGAGATGTTTCACATTCGCTGACTTTATTTTGGGGCCTACCATTGAAGAGTATGTAGAGTTTACTGAGCTGCCAGTACAGAATAAGGTTCCCTTTATTCACTCTGCCGCTGAGCCCAAGTTGGAGGACTTAGCTAGGGCCTTGCACATGAACGCTTCTGAACTATTACTGACTTCTTGGCTTGGGGTTCCAGGTTTTTCCCTTGATTTTCTGGTTGGCAAAGCTCAAGAGTATGCCAAGAGCGGGTGCTGGATAGTCTTTAATGCTATCTTGGCTCTATGCATATACGGAATAGTGTTGTTTCCCAACTTACCCAATTTTATGGACTTGGACGCTTTTCATCTGTTCGCTGCTGGCAACCCGGTACCCACTTTGATTGGAGATCTCTATCATTCATTGCACTACAAAAATGAAATTAGAAGAGGAAAGATTGTTTACTGTTGTGCGCCGCTGTTGAACATGTGGTTTAAGAGCCATCTTCCCCTGAAGGGACCTTTTGTAGATAGTGCAACTACAGCTGACTGGCCAGAGCGCATGATGAGACTATTTTCGGAAGACATTGAGTGGTTTGACCGAGACTTGTTGGGGTCTTGTCGCTACTGCGAAAATCGGCGCCGGCTGACAGAAGAGTCGCCACCGTGCGTTATTTATCCCAATGGAGGGAAAGGAAACGCTCGAAGTAAACCTCGCAAAAAACGGGAAAGGTATGGTCGTCGCAACCAAAACCTGGGTTCAGGAGTCGGTTACGCAAGGGGAAGGTATTAGCACCCCTCACGTCCGTCGTACTCGACGGGATCCACGCTTGCTTGGGTTGTCTACAGGATGCAAAAACAATCTATCTACGGCTGCTAAATCTAAACGGGAGGGAACTAACTCGATAGAGCGTCGCACTCTATGCCTACATATTCTCAAGAGAGAAAGTCAGAGTCAACGTAGTTCGGGACTACGGGGAAATTGGCTCGCCAAGACCTCGCGTCTTGTGCCTACGTACTTCCACACGGCATGGAAGATCAGAGCTGACGTAGTTCAGGCTAACTACAGCTAATCTGGGTGCTCTCACACAGGAGTGAGAAATTAAACTGGTTTTACAGGTACGGGAACCTATGGGAAAAACTACGGTCTGGTCTCAAATGCACTTGGGCAAGAGAAAAGGGTAACATCAGTCGTCAGCGGGAAAGTCTCGATCGCACAGCAGCGAGAGAACAAAAGGTTAGTCGTTAGTGTACTCGCTAGGATATCGCATCCTATGCCTACATATTCTCGTCTGGTATGAGAAATCAGAGCAGCTGTAGTTCGGCTACTTTCGGGACCACAACTCAAATCTCATTTTATTGACCTTCTGAAAAATGGTTACAATGATTGAGAACTGAAACATAAACTCCTAGGAAATACTATCCTATCCATCTACCATGGAAAATCAAATGGAAAATAGTCCCCTAACAAGTGGACTTTTAAAACTATCTCTAAAAGAGTCCTCTAACAAATGGACATTTAAAATTATCCCTAAAATAAACTCCATGAAAAATGTACTCTAAAAAATATTAAATCTACAAACTAATATTTTTTCCTTCTTTTTCATACTTCTATTTTCTTTTTCTTTCTTTTTCAATATTCTCTTCAAATATTTTTCCCATATATCTATGTTTTCTTTTCATATTTCTTTTTTTTTTTTTTTTCATATTTCTTTTTCAAAATTCTTTTCAAATATCCTCTTTTTCTTTATTATTTTTTTCTTCTAAAAAACTAAACAAAATAAAATAAAGAAAAGTAAACAAAAGGGGGGGGGGGTACACTGCAGTTCAGGGGATGTACAATAGTAAAAAAAAAAATCCAGGCCCAGCCCACACTAAAAAATATGCACACAGGAGGGGGGCGAGAAACAGAAAACGGAAGGTGTAGCAGCATCCGCTGGGATTCGCTGGGCCCAGCCCAGTCCACAACCAAAGAACACACGGGGGGTGGTGAGGAAATTGAAGGGGTGGGGACTTGGAAAAACGAATTGGGCCCAAGGGTTTGTGAAGCCCAAACCGGTCCACGAGACTTCTACTCTCCTTCGTCCAAACTCCACAGAAACCCTAGCTCTCTCCTTCTCCCTCACTCAGCTTCCGCCGCCGCCAACACTCGCCCTCCCTCACCGCTCTCCGTTCAATCCTTCTTGCTGAAATAAATCTCTTCCCACAAAGACCTCACCGTCCAAAACACTTCTTCCTCCTGAAGCTCCTCTTCCTCAGGTCCCCATCTCCGATGTATAATACTTCAAAATCCAAATAAAATAACGAATCCCCCAAATCAATACGAATCGCAAGGCGTTTTCAAATCCTGGAGGATAGATCTGAGGTTGAAGATCTTGAAGAAAAAAAAATCTGGAAAAGTTGCTTTGAAGGTGCTATGGAGATCTACTAAAGATGAAGAATCTTAGGGAGATCTTGATGAGGTGCGACGAATCCGGATCTGGATTCAAAATAGACGATGCCTATGAACGGTTGTTGACGAATGCATCGAGTTCGGGATGGATTCGTGAAGATACCTGGAGAAAGGTTGAGGATCTATGGTTCTTGACGAATATGGGAAGAATCTGATGTTGGTTCGATGATGAAGGTTGAAAAATCTGGAGATTCTTAGGATGAATTTCTGGAAACAGGTGAACCGATGATGAAGTTTCCACGATCTTGATGAATATTGGTGGTTGATGTTTGCTGAAAATCCAGATCTGGATGAAGATTGAAGATCCTGATGAATGAATGGTCCGTTTCTGGAAAGAGTACTGGAGGATCTATGAAGGTTGAGGATGAACATTGATGACCGGTGTTGAATGTTCCATGAAGATCGATGAAGATCTTCTGGAAAATCTAATGAACGTTCAAGATCTGGAAAATTTGGATCCGGTATGATGTTCTTGATGATGATTCCGGCGACGATCTGGTGATCATTGATGATGAATGTTAGAGGACGATGATGAAGATCAGTGGAGGAAGATGAAGATTCGACAGATTCTGGGAAGAAAATGGTTTCCGGCGAAGTCTACGGCGGAGGGCGGTGGTCGGAGGAGGTTAGGGTTGGCCGGGAACTGAAAGTTACGGTGGCCGGCGGACTTTGCATGTCGGCCGGTGGGAGATTACCGGCGAGGTTGCATGCATGAGGGGGAGGTGGAGGTGGTGACAAGTGTCAAGGGGTTAGGGTTTGCATGAGTGCCGCGTGGAGAGGGAGAAAGATAGTTGAGGGTGATGTGGCGTGATCTGGTGAAGGGGAAAATGTGAGGTGGGTCCCCTCAGAATTGCACGCGTGGCTGAATATATACTGGACAAGTGGCACTTTAATTTTCTGGACAAAAAAAGGCTGAAAATGGACTGAGATGGATTGGAGTGGGCCTCCAAGGACTGGGCCCAACGAAAATGATATTGCTTGGACCACAAAAATCTGAATTAAAAATGGTTAACCCTAATTGAAAACTAATTAAAGCCTAAACCTAATTAACTAACTAAAATCTGACTTACTCTAATTAAAATCTAAACTAATATTAAACTCTAATTAAACTAATTAAATCCTAATTAAATCTAAAAGATGATTAAAATCTAATTAAACCTATATTAAACTAAAACTAATAAAACTCTAATAACCTCTATTTAAAAAAAACTATTAAAACTCTACTAATTCTAATAAAATCTATATTACTTATTTAAAAGAAAATCTCTTATTCTAATAAAACTATTAAAAAACTATTAAAACCTATTAAAAAACTCTATAAATTCTAAAAAAAGGATTTAAAGCTATATAAAAAAAATCTATTAAAAAACTATTAATATTCTATATTATTCTAAAATGATTAAAAATCCATTAAAACCCTAATAATATCTAATAAAATCCAGAAAATTCACAATAATTCCAGAGGGAACAAAAATAGCACCGAACGACAAATAACACTGCGAGAGTGTAACAAAATAGCCGGTAAAAATAAGCGGACACCGAAATATCCCTAAAAATAACAGCGCGAGCTGAAAACACCGGGAATAACACGAATTCCCAAAACTACGATTCTACTTATCTAAACTGATTAAAAACACCTGAAACGCGAGACGAGGGCTGTGACCCCGGTAAAATTAAAATAACTGAAAAAATGCACTGTATGCGATATGCGGATGCGAATGCAGTCATGCGCCGAAACATCGAGTCAGATACGGGACCCGGTTGGTCAAATTTTAGGGTGCAACAGCTGCCCCTATTCAAGCGGCTTGGACCTGAATGGTTGAAGAGCGCTCAACCTTAAAACATTCAAAGGTAGATGACGGTTGAATACAAATGAAACCCTCAAATTTGCCAACCGTGGGAATATACTACAAAACTGCTTGAGGAATAGCCTCCAATAAACTGAAATTCGGTTGTCACGACAACATCTGGTCAATTTTCTGATAGATTTTCTCTCCTTTTCAACATCAATCACTTGTGCGACGCCACAAGTATTGGAATAATGCTTCAGACAGCAAACAACTTGATTCCCATCTCTCTTATGGGATCAAATCCTGTCATCTCACAGTTCACAGCGAACTTGAGGACAATTCTCCTGGGGAACTTCTGAATCGACTGCTCGGCACCCATTCTGTCAACAGGCCACAGCTTCAGAACTCTGATATATGGCAATCTTTTTTCCGTGCCGACGTAACAACCAAATGTGAAGAACCACTCCGCTGGGGGAGAAGAGAAACTTAACCACACAACTCTGCAAGGGAACAAATTCGAAATCCAATAGGTAACCAACCTGGTCCATGTTTCGAAATGCGTATGCCTGAGAATGATGCAATGCCCTATACGACATGGAAATGCTATGCGTTCTGTTTGAAAATGCGAGGCCCAAACGGCGTGGAAATGCTATATGTTTGTATAAATGCTATGACGCTATATGCAAATGTTAATGCAGGCTCAAGCTGCCAGAGAACACCAGGTCTGCAACCACTTGGCAAAATAAATGCCGAAGGTAGACGTCGACTCCACTGAAGGTAACCTGATATCACTGAATCATCTCAGCAAAATAAATGTTGGAAAAGGGAAACCAAATCCGCTGGGGATAACCGTCCTGCTGGAGAAATGGAAAAGCAACCCTGCTTGGGGAGAAAGAAAAAAAACAACTCTGCTTGGGGATGCTCTCTTCAAACCATTGGCAACTGATTGTGCTCTGTGGGGATTGACCCAAACTGGGGTTGATTGCGCGCAGCACGCTGCTGGAAATGCCCCTACTATCAAGGATATTAATCTTAATCTGCTGAGGATACTCCTGATCCTACTCTGATACGGGGTAAAAATACAATCTCAACTCTTTCGATAATACACAACTTTCATCTGCTGAAGCGTAGCAATTCTGGTCTTAACAACATCCACAAAGAATTCAAACATTAATCGGAGCACTGGTATCCGTCGAGCTTCGTATCGGGGAACATGACAACATGCGAGTCATTGGGAATTACTGTGTCAGATACCTTTTAGGTTTTTTGTTTTTCTGGTTTAGGATAAACATGGACTATGTACAAGATGGAAGATATGGAAAATACTAGACGAGAACTAGCATTCAAAGGTAGGCTACCAGACGAGAACTGATAGAAAAATAGATTAGGAAAATTGACAGGACTGACGGGATAACAGACTGCGGCATAGACAACCAGACGAGAACTGATTGAAAGCTGACATGTACCAGACAAGAACCGATATAACACATAGGTTAGGACACACGATGACCAGACGAGAACTGATTACGCGATGACATGTACCAGACGAGAACTGATACAACACTTGAGGAAACGGTAACCAGACGAGAACTGGTTACAATAAACTACACCAGACGGGAACTGATGCTTACAATAAACTACACCAGACGGGAACTGATACTTACAATAAACTACACCATACGGGAACTGATGCTTACGGAAGGGTGGGCCAGACGAGAACTGGTTACCGGTTTTCCGGGCGAGAACTGGACTTTGGAAACGACCGGTTACTGACATGTAACAGGTTTAGACTGCAGGTCAATGATCCAATGGCAGCAAGGCCTTTTTATTTAGAAGGTTCAGGTTTTGATAAGGGTAACGACACAATTCCCCGATACTCAACTCCGGCTGGGGATAAACAGACTGCCTGAACAACTTGCCCCAGTATAATTCAACTTGCCCCAATCTAACTCTTGGGAATACCTGCTCTGAACAGCTTGCTACGAGACAACCTCGAGATTACTTGCCCTAGTATCTGTACGACAACAGAATTCAATCTCCATTAACATTTCTGCAGTGACTTGCCTCTGATTGAGCGTTCTAGCGACTTAACCTGATCTGATTATCCACCCGAAGTATCTGCTTTCAAATCTCCACGTTCTGCATAATTGCCCCTGATTGGCTCTCGAGAAGACTCACTTCTGATCAAATGTTTCTCAAACAAACTGCCCCTGATCAACTGAAGCTTCGGGACTTATCTTCAGACTAGCTGATTCCGAACTTACTGGAAGTCAATGCCTCGGATTTACAGGACTTCACAATATACACCATCCTGGTTCAGACTGCTGAATTATTCAGTCCTGCTCGATTATTCCCTGTTGGAATTTCTTTCATGTCAACTACTAACCTGCAAGTAAAAATCGTCTGTTCACGAATGGTAATCTTAATGCAGTGTTTATGCAGATTTTGAAAAAATTTGAGCTGTCACTCATTTACATGTCATGATTGTGACGAATGAACCTAAGTTCAACCGTAGTGCTTACGTGGTTAGTGAAAAATACAACAAGGATGTGACTAGCAAGTCAAGAAAGAGTCAGGTTACTCAACCTTATCGTAATGCGCTTTCAGAATAAACCCTACCTCAATTAGGTCTTTTAAGGGTTGTATCGTGGTCGGGTTCACGGTTCGTGAAACAAAGGATATTCGGCTCGAATTTTAATTTGTACCCACCCCTTCTACGTGATGATCTCCGATCCTAAAGTTCAGTTAACCTGGCACAAGCGCTCGCCTCTTCGAGAGGTATGCTGAGTGGCAAGAACCTCAATTAAGGAACTCACAGGGCTTTTCCGGAGTGATAGCTACTCCTTTTTCGTTTTCGGTGTCTGTATACACGACTTTGTGACTCGCTGGGGAAAAAAAATTTTCTATCCCTTCTTTTTCATTCTTTTGACTCCCTAATTTTTGCCTGGACTGACTCCTTTTGAGTTCTTTTCGATTTTTTCTTTTTGAAGTCCAGCGGGATGCCCTAATTTTTACCTAAGTATTAGCTTTCCAGCTTTTCTTTCTTTTTACTTAGCAGGCTTTCTTTTTCTTTCTTTTGGAACAAAGCCGTGTGACACTGGTTGTCTTGATTACTCCGAAAATATTGTAACTGTCTCACTCCTGATTGGTGAGGTTTAACCTCTTGAAAGGCATAAACTGATATTGGTCCTCGAAAGACAACACTCCTCTGTAAAACTTGAATGCTCGGTCAAGCTAACTGACAACTACCCTGCCCCGGGTTAAGATGTGAGGGTTTAAAAGTCCGAAAAACTTCTACTTCCTGGCTCGAAGTGGTTAACAAGGGACTAACTCCTTATATCTCCAGTGTTTGGGGGATTTGAAACAATGCCTTGTACGTCATTGGTAAGGTCTTATCTGAAAGCATACGATCATCGGTTATGAGTTTAGTTTCGTCATCCTCCCTCCAATCTTTGCTAGTCACAGTGATAAAGTGGAGTGAATAAAATGCAAGTGTCAGTGCAATGCAGTAAATGAGCGACAGCGACATGATTAATTCAGAAAAATGCATAGTCACTTTATTATTATTACCATTCGAAACAAACAATGTTTAAAAGCAAGTAGTAACTAACAGAAAAGAAACTACAAATGCAAATGGTATAAAGTCTGAGGACTGCCAATGCTGAGGACGCCTGCCTGTCTGGACCACTGGCTTTTGCTGGGGAATACTTTCCGAGTCTACGAGTTTAGACAGCTGAGCGGTTGGTATGAACAAACAGAAGTCCTTCTCGAAAGGGAATGCGATCTTGGTCGATCAACTGCTGTACCTTCGCCTGAAACGCTTTACAATCTTCAGTTGAATGCCCCGGTGAGCCACGATGATAACCACACTGAACACGAGGATTATACCCAGGAGGGTAAGGTTCTGGCACAGGCTTGAGAGCTTTAGGTTCCACCAAAGAACTCTGGACCAACTGTGGCAAAAGCTGACTGTACGGCACAGGAACTGGGTGAGAAGGAGCATTCCTTCGTTCCAAGTTGCTACGAGGTTTGTTCTGATTTTGACGCTGAGTCTGATAACCTTGACCACGAGTTCGCTGATTTGCAATGGAAGCGACATAAGACTCCTGATATGGTGCCCCAGGCACAGCTGTCTGTCCAGCATAACAAGGCATAGAAGATACTGATCCAACAGATTTCACCGATTCATCTCGAGGATACCCAACATCTGGCATGACTGCATTGATCACAACTCCTTCTTCATTCTGATAGTCGTAAAGAGATTCAGTTTCACTAGCCTGACCGCTTGAGACAACCTGAATTTTTCCAATCTTTATAGCATTCTCAATACGTTCTCCAACTCCCACTAATTCGGAGAAGTTCAGCGAAACTCCAAGCAATCTCTCAAAGTACGGGCTTTGCAAAGAGTCTACGAACATGCCTGCTAACTCTCGGTCAGGGATCGGTGGTTCCACTCTGGAAGCAAAGTCTCTCCATCTCCGAGCATACTTTTTGAAAGGTTCATTGATCCCCATAGACAAAGATTGCAACTCCATGCGAAAGGGAGCTATGTCCATATTGTAATCATACCGCTTCAGGAAAGCTCTGGCTAAATCCACCCATGATCGAATCTGATCCTTCTCTAACTGCATATACCAATGTAGAGATGCCCCAATCAAACTATCCTGAAAACAGTAAATCATCAACTTGTCGTTTTGCACAAACGAAGTCATCTTCCTGCAGAACATCACCAAATGTAGTCTCGGACAACTATCTCCTTCGTACTTTTCAAACTTCGACGCTCTGAATTTAGGAGGTAGCACTAGGTCAGAAACCAAGCACATATCTGAAGCATTGAGACCAACATCGTTCTTGACTTCCAGGGCTTTGACTTGTTCTTCCAATGCGTGCAGCCTCTTAGCTTGCACAAGAGCTAATGGATTATTAGTCCTCACTATCGGAACTTCTCTTCGGGAGATCAAACCAGCAGGAATAACATTCTGATAATTCGCGGCATCAGCAGAAGAACGTTCACTTGGGATGACAAACTGTTGGTGCAGATTTTGGCCTCTAACAGAAGTCTGCACAAGTTGAGCTGCAGTAAGGTTATTCACTTGCGGAAAGCCTTCGTCAGACGTGGAATCGTACAAAGGATTGGTCGTCATAATAAAGCCTGACAAGGCATCAGTAATCTGGAAGTCGTTTCCTGACATGACTATCAGCAACTCTCAACTGACGGCACTGCTTGATTCTGCTTGATCCGTTTCAACCCCTTGGTCGTCTTCTGACAATCCACACTTGCTCAGACCAATCACCGGATAATCACCTTCTGAAATCAAACAACGGCTGGATGAGAGCTCTGGCCAGCTGGAGAAATGCTATGCAATATGATGCAAAGATGCTTATGCAAATGCAATGCAGCAAACATGGGATCACAGCCCCCACACAAACTGAGTACTGCTGTACTGCTGACAGAGTACGTTCTCTCTAAAAGAGAACGCCAGGATAGCTGGTAGTCTGGAAGTCGAGGTTTCGCAAAAAGAAACCCCCCCCCCCCCCCCACTCACGGGTATGGACCTAAGTCACGGCATCCTATGCGGTCGTCAGCGTCACAGACTTTCATGAGGAATGATGTGATTCCCAGAAGAAGTGGCACCGTCATCTCATGAAGAGGCCTCACTTAGCTGACTTCCAATTGATCGGTCCCCAGAGTCGACAATCCTCACGTCTGGACTCCCCTATGATCCTCAGGACCTTAGAGAAGCACCTCGGAGAGAACCTCGTCTGAGCGTGAATTTCGTAGGGAGCGGTGCCTGCTCAGCAAACAGGTTCGTCTACTACTCTCCACAACTACGTCTAAATGCATACTCAAGCAGCCCAGGTCCGGCTATCACTCAAAATATCACCCTCCCCAGCACAACGGCAACAGATAATAGCGATGAAAAAAATAAACACCCAAAAGACAAGCAAACAAACGCTAGGATTGACTCTCTTAGGGGACGTTGGATCCCACATGCATAGGGACTATCGCAGTCCCCAGCAGCCAGGGGACGTTGGGTCCCCAGCAGAGTCGCCAGCTGTCGCTACTGCGAAAATCGGCGCAGGCTGACAGAAGAGTCGCCACCGTGCGTTATTTATCCCAACGGAGGGAAAGGAAACGCTCGAAGTAAACCTCGCAAAAAACGGGAAAGGTATGGTCGTCGCAACCAAAACCTGGGTTCGGGAGTCGGTTACGCAAGGGGAAGGTATTAGCACCCCTCACGTCCGTCGTACTCGACGGGATCCACGCTTGCTTGGGTTGTCTACAGGATGCAAAAACAATCTATCTACGGCTGCTAAATCTAAACGGGAGGGAACTGACTCGATAGAGCGTCGCACTCTATGCCTACGTATTCTCAAGAGAGAAAGTCAGAGTCAACGTAGTTCGGGACTACGGGGAAATTGGCTCGCCAAGACCTTGCGTCTTGTGCCTACGTACTTCCACACGGCATGGAAGATCAGAGCTGACGTAGTTCAGGCTAACTACGGCTAATCTGGGTGCTCTCACACAGGAGTGAGAAATTAAACTGGTTTTATAGGTACGGGAACCTATGGGAAAAACTACGGTCTGGTCTCAAATGCACTTGGGCAAGAGAAAAGGGTAACATCAGTCGTCAGCGGGAAAGTCTCGATCGCACAGCAGCGAGAGAACAAAAGGTTAGTCGTTAGTGTACTCGCTAGGATATCGCATCCTATGCCTACATATTCTCGTCTGGTACGAGAAATCAGAGCAGCTGTAGTTCGGCTACTTTCGGGACCACATCTCAAATCTCGTTTTATTGACCTTCTGAAAAATGGTTACAATGATTGAGAACTGAAACATAAACTCCTAGGAAATACTATCCTATCCATCTACCATGGAAAATCAAATGGAAAATAGTCCCCTAACAAGTGGACTTTTAAAACTATCTCTAAAAGAGTCCCCTAACAAATGGACATTTAAAACTATCCCTAAAATAAACTCCATGAAAAGTGTACTCTAAAAAATATTAAATCTACAAACTAATATTTTTTCCTTCTTTTTCATACTTCTATTTTCTTTTTCTTTCTTTTTCAATATTCTCTTCAAATATTTTTCCCATATATCTATGTTTTCTTTTCATATTTCTTTTCTTTTTTTTTCATATTTCTTTTTCAAAATTCTTTTCAAATATCCTCTTTTTCTTTATTATTTTTTTCTTCTAAAAAACTAAACAAAATAAAATAAAGAAAAGAAAACAAAAAGGGGGGGGGGGGGTACACTGCAGTTCAGGGGATGTACAATAGTAAAAAAAAAATCTAGGCCCAGCCCACACTAAAAAATATGCACACAGGAGGGGGGCGAGAAATAGAAAACGGAAGGTGTAGCAGCATCCGCTGGGATTCGCTGGGCCCAACCCAGTCCACAACCAAAGAACACACGGGGGGTGGTGAGGAAATTGAAGGGGTGAGGACTTGGAAAAACGAATTGGGCCCAAGGGTTTGTGAAGCCCAAACCGGTCCACGAGACTTCTACTCTCCTTCGTCCAAACTCCACAGAAACCCTAGCTCTCTCCTTCTCCCTCACTCAGCTTCCGCCGCCGCCAACACTCGCCCTCCCTCACCGCTCTCCGTTCAATCCTTCTTGCTGAAACAAATCTCTTCCCACAAATACCTCACCGTCCAAAACACTTCTTCCTCCTGAAGCTCCTCTTCCTCAGGTCCCCATCTCCGATGTATAATACTTCAAAATCCAAATAAAATAACGAATCCCCCAAATCAATATGAATCGCAAGGCGTTTTCAAATCCTGGAGGATAGATCTGAGGTTGAAGATCTTGAAGAAAAAAAAATCTGGAAAAGTTGCTTTGAAGGTGCTATGGAGATCTACTAAAGATGAAGAATCTTAGGGAGATCTTGATGAGGTGCGACGAATCCGGATCTGGATTCAAAATAGACGATGCCTATGAACGGTTGTTGATGAATGCATCGAGTTCGGGATGGATTCGTGAAGATACATGGAGAAAGGTTGAGGATCTATGGTTCTTGACGAATATGGGAAGAATCTGATGTTGGTTCGATGATGAAGGTTGAAAAATCTGGAGATTCTTAGGATGAATTTCTGGAAACAGGTGAACCGATGATGAAGTTTCCACGATCTTGATGAATATTGGTGGTTGATGTTTGCTGAAAATCCAGATCTGGATGAAGATTGAAGATCCTGATGAATGAATGGTCCGTTTCTGGAAAGAGTACTGGAGGATCTATGAAGGTCGAGGATGAACATTGATGACCGGTGTTGAATGTTCCATGAAGATCGATGAAGATCTTCTGGAAAATCTAATGAACGTTCAAGATCTGGAAAATTTGGATCCGGTATGATGTTCTTGATGATGATTCCGGCGACGATCTGGTGATCATTGATGATGAATGTTAGAGGACGACGATGAAGATCAGTGGAGGAAGATGAAGATTCGACAGATTCTGGGAAGAAAATGGTTTCCGGCAAAGTCTACGGCGGAGGGCGGTGGTCGGAGGAGGTTAGGGTTGGCCGGGAACTGGAAGTTACGGTGGCTGGCGGACTTTGCATGCCGGCCGGTGGGAGATTACCGGCGAGGTTGCATGCATGAGGGGGAGGTGGAGGTGGTGACAAGTGTCAAGGGGTTAGGGTTTGCATGAGTGCCGCGTGGAGAGGGAGAGAGATAGTGGAGGGTGATGTGGCGTGATCTGGTGAAGGGGAAAATGTGAGGTGGGTCCCCTCAGAATTGCACGTGTGGCTGAATATATACTGGACAAGTGGCACTTTAATTTTCTGGACAAAAAAAGGCTGAAAATGGACTGAGATGGATTGGTGTGGGCCTCCAAGGACTGGGCCCAACGAAAATGATATTGCTTGGACCACAAAAATCTGAATTAAAAATGGTTAACCCTAATTGAAAACTAATTAAAGCCTAAACCTAATTAACTAACTAAAATCTGACTTACTCTAATTAAAATCTAAACTAATATTAAACTCTAATTAAACTAATTAAATCCTAATTAAATCTAAAAGATGATTAAAATCTAATTAAACCTATATTAAACTAAAACTAATAAAACTCTAATAACCTCTATTTAAAAAAAACTATTAAAACTCTACTAATTCTAATAAAATCTATATTACTTATTTAAAAGAAAATCTCTTATTCTAATAAAACTATTAAAAAACTATTAAAACCTATTAAAAAACTCTATAAATTCTAAAAAAAGGATTTAAAGCTATATAAAAAAAATCTATTAAAAAACTATTAATATTCTATATTATTCTAAAATGATTAAAAATCCATTAAAACCCTAATAATATCTAATAAAATCCAGAAAATTCACAATAATTCCAGAGGGAACAAAAATAGCACCGAACGACAAATAACACTGCGAGAGTGTAACAAAATAGCCGGTAAAAATAAGCGGACACCGAAATATCCCTAAAAATAACAGCGTGAGCTGAAAACACCGGGAATAACACGAATTCCCAAAACTACGATTCTACTTATCTAAACTGATTAAAAACACCTGAAACGCGAGACGAGGGCTGTGACCCCGGTAAAATCAAAATAACTGAAAAAATGCACTGTATGCGATATGCGGATGCGAATGCAGTCATGCGCCGAAACATCGAGCCAGATACGGGACCCGGTTGGTCAAATTTTAGGGTGCAACAGGTCTGAGCTCATTTTCAGTTGTTCTGGGTATCCTAATGTTCCTTTGATAGGAAGAAAAGGGTGCATCAATTACAACCCATCTCTGTTTGTTCGCCAGTTTGGATACGCGTTGAAGAACCCACCTAAGGAGGAAGAAGTACAGGAATCTCTGTACTTCACCGGTGATTTGAATGGAGAGTTACTAGCCAAGCTTCAGCACGCATGGATGCGTATCAACAGAAGAGGGAAACCGCTGTTAGGGAAGAACGATTGTCAGGCTTATGCACCCTACAAAGTTTGGATCCAAGAGAGAGCAAGACAGTTGCTGATGCCATTTCCAGCTGCACCAGTCCCTGTTCATATTCCGGTGGAAGAACCAACCACTGTTACTATGGAGGTCTACGAGCGAGTTGTAAAAGAAAAAGAAGCCTTGATGAAGATCAACGAAGGGTTAGAAAAGGAGCTGGCTCAGATGCGTAGTGAGAAAAACAAGGCTGTGCATTCTTTCCAACAGCAGATTGAATTAGTAAACAGGCTAGGTGCTGAATTGACTGAAGAGAAAAAGAAGCGTGAGCGCCTGGGGAAAGAATTCAGAAGCTCTCATGACATGTTGGAGTCCAAAAAGAAAGCACTCGATGCCGCTCACCGGGAAATCTCTTCTTGTAACAAGACGTGGAATGCTACGCTAACCAACAACAAAAAGAGGGAAGACAAATTGAAGCAGCAAATTTCTGAACTCGAAGAGCAGTTGAAGGCTAGCACCAAGAAGTATGAAGAGGAGGTAATGGCCAGATATAGTCTCCAGAATGCATTGAACAAGGCTATTGAAGGTAAGAAAGAAGTTGTGTCTCAGAAGCGGAAGCTAGAGGATCGCTTCGGAGAAGGGGTATGGGAGGAATCTTCTAGTGATTTGCGACGTGTTCTCAAGCGGAGAGATCTACTTGTTGAGGGTCTTCTTACCCGACCAAGTCATCCAGAGACTAAGAAGTTACTAGAAGAGTACCAGGCATATGGGAGTACTTGATCTTTTCATGTATTAATGTGTATGCTTTATTCGCATAGTGCTGACCATCACCAGGATTGTTGGTTGAGGTCATGCCTTCTTATTGTACGCATTGATATTGTATTCTGGGCTTAATGGATTTCTCTGCAATATATGAGGTTTTCTATGATTCGGCTCCGATCACCGTATTGCTGTCACTGTCACCACACTGACACATTCACACTAGAATCAGGGGAATGATATTCACTAATGCACAAACACATATTGCATTTCATTCCCATTCATATTGCATTACAGGTGATTATTGAACAGTATCTCATTTCTTGCACTGTACCAGGTCTCTTTCAGGATTGAAGGTCAGCGCCCGCACCGATACTCCACTCGTACCAACAGTCGAAGAATTATGGATCAGATGCAGAATGAAATGCAAGACATGCGTGAGAAGCTGGCGCTATTCATGCAGACAATGGAGACCATTGCGAAAGGCCAGGAGAATTTGCAAGCTTTGGTGCAGTCTCTGTTGGTAAGAAATGCTGGGCACGAAAATGAGGATCATCAGTCTGTGTGAGTCGACACTATTCATGGGGATGGTACCCCCACACCGGTGGCTCCACCTGTGGTAAACATACCTGCTGTCAATGTGAACAACGGCGCTGCTGCCGGGAACGGTAACGTTGGAATTGGGAACGAGACTGTCATCAACAATGTTGGGCTGGGAGATGTCAACCTGGGTGATAATATGGGAGGTAATGGCTTCGGTAATAACAGATTTGGCTTCAATGACCAGGGGTTTGATCATGCTGGGAAGTACGGCTTCAACGCTCAAGGCTTCGGACAGGACGGATATGGTATGAATAATCAGGGTTATGGCGGATTCGGAAATGGAAATGGCGCTGGGTTAATGGCTTTTGGACCTGCGGGGGTCGCTCCGGGGTACGGTAACAGGGGGCGAGGCCCGGTAATGAATCATACTAGAGTTGGCCGTAACAACGGGTACGATGGATACGGAACTGGGAACGACATTTGGCAAGAAGATCAGCAAGAGGATGCTTTCTCCGGTGGAGGTTTCGAAGGTCCTATGGATGACTCTCAGAGAATCAGGATGCTCGAAGAGCAGATGAAGGGGGTCGTGAATTAAAGCGCTGTTGGCTTAGATATGACTACAATGGGTCTGGTGCCTGGCCTGAGGGTGCCAATCAAATTCAAAGCTCCCACATTCGACAAATATAAGGGGGACACCTGTCCAAAGGTGCACGTGCGGTCATACTACAGAAGGATGTCGACGTATTCAAACGATGAGAGGATGCTAATGCATTTCTTTCAAGACAGCTTGGCTGGTCCTTCCCTCGAGTGGTATATGGGATTGGAACCAACTCAGATAAAGACGTGGAAGCAGCTGGCTGAAGCATTTGTAGCTCACTATAAGTACAACAGTGACTTGGCACCCAACCGGGTCCAATTGCAGGGGTTGTCCCAGAAGAAGGGCGAGAGCTTCAAAGAGTATGCGCAGAGATGGCGCGACATGGCTGCTAGAGTACATCCTCCTTTAGAGGACAAAGAAATGAATGATATGTTCATAGGAACATTCACTGGCATGTTTTATGACAAGTTGTTTCATACCTCTTTGGGCAGTTTCTCAGACTTAATCCTGATGGGAGAGAAGATTGAAAGCAACATTAAACAGGGAAGATTCCAAGCTGAGGAATCCACTGCAGCTGGCAGTAACAGAAGGGCTTTCGGTGGGCGCCGTCAAGGTGATGCAAGCGCAGTGTTTGGGGGCCGAGGCCGAGGCTGGGGCAGAGGTCGAAACCAGTACAATCAGCCGCAGCAGGTGGCAAGTGTTACTATTCCATTTCAGCAACAATCAATACAACAACCACGGCAACAACAGCCACAACAGGGGGCACATACTGCCCAGCGCAGATTCCAGGGGGGCAAACCAAGGAGGGTGTTTGAATCGCCTCCTTCAACGTATGCAGAATTGCTACAGACATTATTGGGTTTGAACTTGGTGGAAAAGAGGACTCTAGCGCCAATAACAGGCACTCCTTCGTACGGTTACGATGCAAGCAGGCACTGTGAATTCCACTCCGGGGCTCCTGGCCACGATGTAGAGGGTTGCCACACGTTCAAGCATGTGGTGCAGGATCTATTGGATAGCAAGGCTATCAATTTTGGACAGGCGGGTCCGAACATAGTGCAAAAGCCCATGCCCAACCATGGGGCAAACGCCATTTTAACCGAGGAGGGTTTGAACTTGATTATGAATGTTGACAACCTAAAGACACCGTTGTGCGAGATAAAGAGCAGGTTATTGCAAGGTGGTGTGTATCCAGGTTGCGACGAGTATTGTTTAGGGTGTTGGACCCAAGCTGGGGGGTGTGCTGACTTAAAGAAGGGTATTCAGACCTTAATAGATGGAGGCACGTTACAATTCGACAGAACGGCAGTTGAAGAACCTGTAGAGGTATTAGCAGACAAGCAAAGTGATGTAGCTACTGTGACGATTCCCCGAAAAACGATAACTATAACGACACCGGCCAAGCGACCGCCGATCACTATCACCAAGGCAGGACCAATCCCCTATGAGAGCACTAAGGCAGTCCCCTGGACTTATGGGTTGGAAGTATACTGTGACGGGGTGAAAATTGATGTTAGTAAGCAGCCAGTTGAGATTGTAGACAACGTCGTCGGTACCGGAGGGATGACGAGAAGTGGGAGAATCTTCATATCGCCTGAGGTAGAGGCTGAACGACTGACGAAGGGAAAAGGAAAGATGAATGAGAATGTCCCGGTGCAGAGGAACGAAAAAGAGACGTCGTCGAAGGATGTGGAAGAGTTCATGCGCCTTATTCGTAAGAGCGATTATAAGATTGTGGAGCACCTTCAACAGACGCCGTCAAAGATATCCATCCTGTCGTTGCTATTGTGTTCTGAAGCTCACAGAAATGCATTGTTGAAAGTCCTAGATACTTCCTTCGTACCCCAAGATGTTTCCGTGAATCAGCTGGAGGGGGTGTTGGCGCATGTGAACGCAGGCCATAGCTTGGGATTTACAGACTTTGATTTGACCCTGAAGGGGAGAGAGCATAACATGGCGTTGCACGTCTCAGTTGAGTGTAGGGGATCAGTCATGTCTCATGTACTGGTAGACACCGGATCTTCCTTAAACGTGCTGCCCAAGAAAGCGATGATGAAACTGGATGTCAGAGGAATCCTGTGTACGCCTAGTGACTTAGTGGTCAGAGCATTTGATGGTACACGAAGAACAGTCTTTGGATCCATAACATTACCTCTACAGGTGGGGCCGGAGGTTTTTGCGACTGAATTTTATATTATAGACATCCAACCAGAATACAGCTGCCTCCTCGGACGACCCTGGATCCATGGGGCTGGGGCAGTCACGTCTACCTTGCATCAAAAGCTGAAATACATGGTAGGGGATAGTGTGGTCACAGTCTGTGGAGAAGAAGATATATTGGTCAGCCATCTGTCATCATTCAAGTATGTAGAAGTCGACGACGAGATTCATGAAACACCCTGTCAAGCCTTTGAAGGGTTGCGCATCAAAGACAAAGGTCCCGGGCCGAGTAAAGCGTCAGAGGTAGCCGTCTCGTCATATAAGGAAGCTCAAGCTCTAGTAGAGACTGGTGAGACAAAAGGCTGGGGCAAGGTGCTGGATATTCCCGTGAAGATGGACCGATTTGGGTTGGGATATCAACCGTCGTCATCAACACCTGCTGTGGGCGCGCCCCGTTTCAGAGGACCGATAACAATCACCGCTAGTGGAGTGTGTCACGAGGCCATCAACGCTGTTTCAGATTCCGAAGAAGGAAACAATGATTGCGACATGGATGCCTGGATTCAGCCGAGCATGCCAGGACAAGGATTATGCAATTGGTCTATTCAGGAGATTGTTCCTGTGACTCTCAAACAGTAATACTTTGTTTTCTTAATTGTTGAACAATCTGGTGTCTTACCCAGGGCATCATGATTTGCTTAGGGCTATGCCGTTATGAACATTGCGTTGTTTTAACATTAAATAAAAGGCGTTTTTTCATGTACAAATATTGCGATCTCTGTTTTTCCTGTTTTGTGTTTTACAATAAAATGGCAACGTGGTTATTCGCTTTATACGTATTTTGAAGCATTTAACCATTCCTTTTGCAGGATAACATTTTCAGATGACATCATTGAACCGCCTATGACTCGTCTCGACTTTGAGCACCCGGTATTTCAGGCCGAAGAAGAGATTGTTGAAGATGGCGACGTGCCTGAAGAATTGTCTTGGTTGGTAAAGCAAGAAGAACGTGTCATTCTGCCTCATGAGGAGGTCATCGAAATTATTAACCTGGGGTCGGAAGGGGTTGAAAAGAACATCCGTATAGGAGCCGCGCTGCAGAGCGACGTCAAGCGAAGACTGGTTGAAATGCTCAGAGAGTACAGTGATGTGTTCGCTTGGTCGTATGAAGACATGCCTGGGCTTGATACAGATATGGTTGTACACCGTCTGCCGTTAAAAGAAGAATGCCCGCCGGTCAAGCAGAAGCTTCGCAGAACTAGACCTGATATGGCAGTGAAAATTAAGGAGGAGGTTCAAAAACAGTGGGATGCTGGTTTCCTAGCTGTTACAAAATATCCCTCATGGGTCGCTAACATTGTCCCAGTGCCAAAGAAAGACGGTAAAGTGAGAATGTGCGTGGATTACTGAGAGATTTGAATAAAGCGAGCCCGAAAGATGATTTTCCGCTTCCTCACATTGATGTGCTAGTTGACAACACTGCTCAATTCTCCATATTCTCCTTCATGGATGGCTTCTCGGGCTATAATCAGATTAAGATGGCACCAGAAGACATGGAGAAGACTACTTTCATTACGCCTTGGGGAACATTTTGTTATAAAGTGATGCCCTTTGGATTGAAGAATGCTGGGGCAACGTATCAGCGTGCAATGACAACTCTTTTCCATGATATGATGCATAAAGAGATCGAAGTTTATGTTGATGATATGATTGCCAAATCCCAGACGGAGGAAGAGCATTTGGTGAATCTGCTGAAGTTATTCGAAAGGCTTAGGAAGTTCAGGCTGAGACTGAACCCTAACAAGTGCACCTTCGGGGTGAGATCGGGTAAACTGCTGGGGTTTATCGTGAGCGAAAAAGGAATAGAGGTCGATCCTGCAAAAATAAAAGCAATACAAGAAATGCCGACGCCTAAAACAGAGAAAGAGGTGCGCGGGTTTTTAGGGAGGTTGAACTACATCGCTCGGTTCATATCTCACCTAACAGCTACGTGTGATCCATTATTCAAGCTGTTGAAGAAGGACCAAGCCGTAGCGTGGAGTGAAAATTGTCAAAAGGCGTTCGATAAATAAAGCAGTATTTGCAGGAGCCTCCTATTTTGATACCCCCAGTGGCAGGGAGACCCTTGATTATGTATTTGAAAGTTCTTGAGGGAAGTATGGGTTGTGTTCTCGGGCAACACGACGAGACAGGAAGAAAAGAGCATGCAATCTACTACTTGAGTAAGAAGTTTACTGAATGTGAATCTCGATATTCAATGCTTGAAAAAACTTGTTGCGCGCTGGCCTGGGCCGCCAAGCGTTTGAGGCAATACATGCTGAATCACACAACCATGCTCATCTCGAAGATGGATCCTATCAAATATGTATTCGAAAAGCAGGCGTTATCAGGGAGAATTGCCCGTTGGCAGATGGTTTTGACTGAATATGACATCCAGTATGTCTCGCAGAAGGCTATAAAGGGGAGTGTATTATCTGAGTACTTGGCAGAGCAGCCTATTGAGGATTACCAATCGATGAGGTTTGATTTTCCTGACGAGGATATCATGTACCTAAAGATGAAAGATTGTGAAGAGCCGTTGCCAGACGAAGGACCAGAATTGGGTTCCAAATGGAAGTTGATATTTGACGGAGCTGTAAACGCCTACGGTAGCGGAATAGGGGCAGTCATCACTACTCCACACGGGTCGCACATCCCGTTTACCGCTCGATTGACCTTTCCAATTACCAATAATGAAGCCGAATACGAAGCTTGTATCATGGGGCTTGAAGAAGCCATTGATTTGCGAATCAAAAATCTGGATGTATACGGAGACTCAGCTCTGGTGGTGAATCAGATAAAAGGGGAATGGGAGACACGTCAGCCCAATTTGATACCGTACATGAATTACGCAAGGAGATTGCTGCCTTTCTTTGACAAGGTGGAATTGCATCATGTACCGCGAGCGGAGAATCAGATGGCTGACGCCCTGGCCACTTTGTCTTCCATGTATAAAGTCAACTTCTGGAATGAGGCTCCCAGAATTGTTATCTCTCGGCTTGACAGACCTGCCTTCGTATTTGCCATCGACGAAGCATCCGACGATAAACCGTGTGTCGCTACTGCGAAAATCGGCGCCGGCTGAACAGAAGAGTCGCCACCGTGCGTTATTTATCCCACGGGAGGGAAAGGAAACGCTCAGAGTAAACCTCGCACAACACGGGAAAGGTATGGTCGTCGCAACCAAAACCTGGATTCGGGAGTCGGTTACGCAAGGGGAAGGTATTAGCACCCCTCACGTCCGTCGTACTCGACGGGATCCACGCTTGTCTTCGGATATGGATTGTTATTCTATCTACTCTACAGGTCAGGGGTTAAAAGAAAAGAAAATGAAGTGACTCGGCAAAGTATCGCACTTTATGCCTACGTATTCCCGTCTGGAACGAGAAATTAGAGTCAACGTAGTTCGCCTACCTACGGGAAAGGAGGGGAAGGTTGCTCGCTAGGACATCGCATCCTATGCCTACGTACTTTCACACGGCATGAAAGATCAGAGCAAACGTAGTTCGGGCCACGTACGACACAAGTCTGTCTTGATTGATTTTATTCCTTCTGAAAAAGGTTTTTCTGATTAACAGTCCCGGCGGACAAAAATGACGGCTTGATGAGTTCACATTCTTTTACGAAAGAAGTGTCTTTTATTGTGTTTGAAATCTTTATGGTGTTTTTCTGTTTGTTTTGAGAAAGAAGAGACAGAACTCTAACCTACGGTTGCGAAGGGAATCAAACTATCCTAATGTTATCATGCATGGATTAAGACCTAGTGTCTATCATGCTCCTCTCTTGCACAGAGAGAAACAGAGATCCTACGGGATAGGCAAAAACAGAAACAATAACAGGTATAATAAAACGGTAAAATGCATGGATGCAACAGTACAAGCGAGGCAAGGGAGTCCCACTCGACCTCGAACCTGGAAAACAATAGGCAAAAGTGAACAGACTTCACTTTCAACCCAGCGGGGTAAACAACAAACAATACAGTCAGGAAAACCAATCAATACATCAGAAATGAAATACAGCAGGGAAATAAACATCAACAGCAACTTTGAATCAACATCTGGCTCCAAGTAATCTCCAATCAGCTACAGGCTTCAACAAGCATCAATCTCCATCTTCATGGCCTTCAGGTAAGGGCTTTGATCATCAGTCTCCTCTCTGCAATGGCTTTTCTTCAAGTTCAAACCTCCCGGATGAGGGATCAGTCACAAGAGTGAATTGGGTGTTAAGCAATCAGTTGACTACCAAAGGTGGTGAACAGACTGCTTCTAACACAAAAGACATTTTCTCTCAAGAGTTCTATCTCTTAGACACCGTCACCAAGCCTTCCAAGGGAAGGGGGTGAGTATCTTAGAGAGACTCTGTATCACAGAGAAGAATGGATGCAGACAAGGCAATCCATGTTTGAGAAACAAGCTTTCTAACCTAGAGCTCTGCCTAGCTCCTAAACCCTAATCTCCACAACAGCTGCCAGCAAGAAACTTCTCTTCAACTCTGAAAGTTAGACTTCAGTCTGGATCTCCAATGGCCTTTATCTCCTCAAGTCTTCAGCTCTCCCAAGTCCCCAGACAATCCCAATACCCACACAGACAAGCAATAATTCCCAGAGGGCACACCACACCAGCCAATCAGATATACAGACAGTATATTAATATCAATAGGGGAATCCTGACTTTTTTCTAAGGGGATCTAATAACTACCCATGGCCCCTATAGTCCCATAGCTAACCTATTCAATCTCTAAGTCCTAAGGGAAGTGAGTTAATTCTCCTAAGTCATCACCCAAAACCCTAGTTTGTTCATGTTGTTCACACCTAACCTAAACACCTAAAATTAATTTCTAAAAATGGGAACTAAATTGTATCTACAAGTTTAATGTCTAACCTAAACAACCTAAAAAGAATGGGTGAAAAATATTAAAGCAATTAATAGAACAAAAATTAACAAATTTATGTATGAAATGAAACTATTTAAAATGCTATTTATTTAGAAAATATGGGAAAAATATCAAATAAAAAATAAAATGCAATTTTATTTTTTATAATTTTCTTGACTTTTTAAAGAAAATGTTAAAAAAAGAATGAATTGAAAATATGCAATTTCTGATTTATTATGAATTTTCAAAAATGAATGAAAAATAAAAAGAAATTAAGAAAAGAAAATAGAAAGAAATAAAGGGAGGGGGTGAGAAAAGCAAGAAAATCAAGTTCAGCGCGTTGGGCCCATCAAATTGGGGGGTGCGTATAGCTATCTGAGTTCAAGCCCAACGTTTCAATTAAATGAAACGCGGCGTTTCGTACCAAGTCATTCCCTCCGTTTTCCATTTGAATATGATCCGTTAGATGAGTCCTTCAGTCAAAAGTCAAAATGAGATCGTGTGGCTCCTGACCCTTCTTCAACCTCCAGCCACTTAGGGTTTCAGAAAACCCTTCTCATGCACGATTCTTCCACCTCCTCTATCTCCTTCAACTCTCATCCAAATTCCACGATCCAAAGAGCAAACATGACCTACATTTCTCCCCCTATACAGCCATGGCACTATCTCATTCTGAAACTCATTCAAGGAGCAAACCCGATAGTAATACCAGATAGAATCCACCATTATCACCTGTCCTCAACTATTCCAATTCTCCACAAAATTCATCCTAAACTAATCTACAACTCATCCTGATCACATCATGCTAATCCAATCACATTTTCGTGCCTTATCTTAGGAATTACAAGTTCTAACAGATTTGGTACCTCATGCTCGACCTCCATGAAACTCAACCAAACTTACCAAAATCAATCATCTACTTATGCCTAACCATTCTACAATAATAAAACCCTAAGATTCTTCCTAAACTAAGCAAATCGAGTAGAAAACAAACCTGGTGCAATTAGTAAAAACAGGTGTGCAACTCTTTGGATCAGATGCTTGTGATGAATGGAAAGTGATCAATAAGCTTGGTGATGAATTCTGTATGCAATAATTCGTGTGCAAACCTTCTGAATCTTGTTCTTCCAATTTCTTGAACCTTGAATGATGAAACTTGTATGGCACTCTCCTTGATTGATTCAGCCAAATGAATATGTGAATTACAACCTATGGATGATGGTGATGAGGTTCAGATCAAGAATGAGGAGGATTGGTGAGAAATTGAGGGAGTTTGAGATACTTTTGCAAAATGTAAAAAGTGAATTAAACTTGGGGTTTTGAACAAATGAAGTCACCAACCCTTGCATGAACCATCTTGCATGAATATATAGATGAGGTTAGAACCTCCTAGAAACTTGGAGAAGTTTCCCTTGCACAAATTCCCTTGGATTTTGATTATGTTTCTTACATTGCAAGCAACCATGGATAACTCACAAATTATGAACTAAACTCAAAATTCCACTTTAGCCAATGTCTTTAAAATGCCCTTTCCATTCAAAATGACCTATAATTTTGCTTCATTTGGCCAAGATATGAAAAATCTCATTTTTTAGGCCATTTTTATTCATTAAATCCAACAATTTTGAAACCTTGTGCTATGAATCTTTCCAATCTCTCATGGTCACTTTTCTAGACTCAAAATGTCATTTGGAACAAGTTTGATGTTGTAAAGGTTTCCATTTGAAGCTTCCTTGTATGAGTTTTGGGCATAGGTTAAAATGACCTGTAATTCACAAATGACCAAAATACCCTTTTCTTGCCAAGACCATAAGTAGAGTTCCCCAAATAATATGAAGGCATACCATACCATTCTAGAAAGCTAAGACAATAAGGAACAATTCTTATGTTGACCAGAAATCCATTTGAAATCTCCTTGAGGGGTAAAAATTGCTTGGAAGTCAAGTCACTTTCACAGGCAAAATTTCAGATACCTCAGATGACCTGTAACTTGCAAGGACCATAACTTGAGTTCTATAAATCTCCTTGATGCCTTCCACCACTCAAATTAAAGGTCTTGAGATCCTCTACAAGTTCCATGTTGTCCAAGAATCCATTTGAAGCTTGCATTTTGACTTATCTTGCTTGGAAATTTGACCTAAACTAGGGGATTTTACATAGAAACCCTAATTTAGAAACTCCTCTTCTCCTTGATTTCTCTTGATTTCTTCTTAGCATAACAACATATCCTTATTCTCCATGTCAAATGATGAACCCCACATCTCTTCAATAGCCCTTAATGCCTCTCCAACAATCCTTTGACCTAGGGTTGACCCAGGGTTGACCCAGATGAAACCCTAGTTGACTGTCTTCAACTGCAATCCTTGTGATCACATCAACAACTTGTTTTCTTCTCCAAATGACTTTCTAAGTCCTCCAAGATGTCTAGATACTCCCCATGCTCTCAATTCACAACTCATAATTCACTTGTTGATCCTCAGGTACCCTCAGATAGGAGATGGATGCACTTGCTTGATCTATTAACTTCCCAGCTTTCAAATTCTTTCTGATGACTTGAATGAGATTGGATTAGAATAGTAACCTCTTGATAGGCCTCTAGAGATGAGAATAATGATTGGTCCCCTGTTGGATGACTTGCTATGCTTATGCTATGCAGATGATTAGGCTATATACATGACTCTTTATGCAAATGCTAATGATATTGAAACATAAACCCAGTGAATAAGGTTGAGCAAATTTTAGGGTGCAACAGCTGCCCCTATTCAAGCGACTTGGACCCGATTGGGTGAAGAGCCCGGAGCCTTCAGACATTCGCGGTACGAGACGGTTGAATACCAGTGGAACCAAAATTTGCCAACCGCAGAAATAAACTGCTCCTGCTTGGGGAACGACATTCATCAGCTGAATCTGACTGTTATGACAACCCACTGGTCTCGCGCGACCGTGCTAGGGATTATTTTCATCGTTCTGAAACAGATTCTATCATCGCAGAGACAGAACACTGTCCACGTCAGGACGCCTGCTTCGTCGATTTGGAAAACCTCAATAACTTTACTGGGGATGGCTCGTCTGCCTTCTCGTCAGAAATAAATCGTCCACGTTGGGAATAAACTCTTCCACGTTAGGAATAACACCGTCTACGTTAGGAATAACATCGTCCACGTTAGGACTCACCTTTCCACGTAAGGAATCCATCTTCTTCTTCCATGTTAGGAATAACTTCTTTGATCTGTCCGCGTCAGGACTAAACTTTCCACGTAAGGAATCTATCTTCTTCTTCCACGTTAGGAATAACTTCTTTGATCTGTCCGCGTCAGGACTAAACTCTTCCACGTCAGGAATAATCTCTTTCTTTCCACGTCAGGAATCAATCTTGATATGTCCGCGTGAGGACTCAATCTTTCCACGTAAGGAATAAACTCGTCTTTCCACGTAAGGAAACCATTTTTCTTCCACGTAAGGAATGCTCTTGATATGTCCACGTAAGGACTCTGATCTTTCCACGTTAGGAATAAACTCGTCTTTCCGCGTAAGGGAGCCATTTTTTTTGCGTAAGGACTCAATCTTTCCACGTAAGGAATCATCATCTTCAAACTTTCCACGTAAGGAATCTTCATCTTTCCCCGTTAGGAATACAACTCGTCTTTTCTGCGTCTGTCCACGTCAGGACTGAACTTGCTTTTCCACGTAAGGAACTGAAACTTCTCTTTCCTCGTAAGGAATAACCTTGCCCATGTCAGGACTCACATTTCGTCTTGATTTGTCCATGTCAGGACTCCGCTGAGGAAATAAAACTTGTCCACGTCAGGACTTGCGCGTCTTTGGCTTGCTGGGAAATAAGACTTGTCCACGTCAGGACTCACACTTTGCCCGCAACACGAAGAAGGATAAACTTGTCCACGTCAGGACTCTCGCATCTTGTCATCTTAAGGAACTATAAACGTCCACGTCGGGACGCACATTTCACCATTACGAATAAAGCTATCTGCTGGAAATAAATTGTCCACGTCAGGACACCAACACGAAGAGTAATCAATCTTGTCCACGTCAGGACTCCACACTCAAGCAATACCGAGAACTCGAACCTGTCCACGTTAGGACTAACACACATCGTCAACATGAGGAAATGTCCACGTTAGGACTCCACATTCCAACAATCTTCTCTAGCACAAAGAAAACCCGTCAATAAAATTGTCCACGTTAGGACTCATCCTTCCATTGGTCCGCAAATTTCTTATCACTGACGTTACAGCAACTTTGAGACTGGCTCTACTGGGGATATTTGAAAATCAAACTACTGGATGCCTGCTCTGATAACCGGCGGTAGCCTCTGAAGTTCTGGTTCATGAAACCTTTTAATGCTGACGTAACAACAACTTTGAAGGAAACAGTCCGCTAGTCGGACTAGAGCAACTTCAACAGGAAATCCTGGCGGGGAAATAAGTAACTCTGCTTGGGGACAAAGAGAAACTTATCCTGCTGACTCTGTGGGGAGTAATGCCGAAGTTGACACTTCATTGAATGTCTCACGTCGAGACCTCGAATGTTTATTGATTCACCTGAGCAAGGGCTCTCTCTTCCTGCACGAGAAACAATACTTGGAACAAACGGTTAGCCAACCTAGTTTATGTTTCACAATGCATGTGTTTATCAATGATGCAATGCTCCACTCGACATGGAAATGCTACGCTTTTCTTTGGTCAATACAAGTATGACACTATATGCTGATGCGAATGCAGACTTGAACTGCTGGGATACAGGAACTGCTTCAGCAAAATAAATGCTGAAGATGGTGCCAACTTCACTGGGGATAGCCAGGTGCTACAGAATCATTCCAGCAAAATAAATGCTGGGCAGATGAAGTTGATTAAGCTGGGAAATTGGGAACTTAAACCAGCACCTTGTTAAAGGACCACCCTGCCGGGGAATATAACTCTGCTGGGGAACAACAGATGCGCCTAGTATGATTGAACTTCTGCGGAAAAGTGAACGGATATCACACGGTATCTTGACAAAATAAATGCCAATGCGCCACACCAACTCTGCCGGGGAGAGCCTCAATCTTCAAATTCCACTGGGAGGAATGAATACCCTAGTTGGAAAGAGAACCCCGCTGCGGATGGGATGATTCTCTTGGGAAAATCAATTGACTCCGCTGGGGGAGAGTAAATGACCGATTTTGGAATCGTCAATTCTGTTGAGGATAAATGACTTTGCTGGAGCACGCCCTCTTGGATAAGCTACGGCTAGCTGGGGGGAATTCTATCCTTCTTCAGGACGGACATGCATGACCTGCGTGGAGATCAAGTCTTTCGGTATTGCGATCTCTTGGCCCTCTTCCTCGTACGGTTATGAAACCTGCAACAACACAAACAAGACAAGACAAGCCTATACAACCAACTCGATTCAGGTTAGTGACATTATTTTCAGTTAATTCAAAGCTTTAGCAAATGTTGGCAAGGGCCAGTGATGTTATACACATGCTAGTTTCAATAAACTGAGGCGTTTTATCATACACAAAACAGTAAAGAACCAGCATCAAGTACTGAATAACATATTTTATTGATTGGGCCCCTGAATGGGCGGAGTTTCGTACACGGGATGTAACTCCTGAAAAGAGGAAGCTACACAAAACAAATATACAAGTATGCACAAGAAGCATAAATATTTTGACAAATCAAATTTGTACACATATCGGCAACGGGATGCAGATGGTCACCACGAACTGATCCTCCTATGACTCGTCCGACTCTAATGCTTTTCCCGGTATTCATACTTCTGAAAAGGTTGTACCAGATAACCGATCCTCCCCGGTGTATTCTCCCGCATTGATGCTCAGTGCAATATCAAATTCGGACCGCAGTCATTTGCTTTTCAAATCCCTAACTTTTGCGTGAACCGCCCTTTACGGGTTTTCAATTCACCGGGATACCCTTTTTTTGCCGAAGCCGCCCAGTGTAGGTTTTCAACTTCGCGGGTGTACATTTTTTCAATTTTATCCCTAACTTTTGCCCGAACCTTTCATTCTGTTTTTGGTTCGTCAGGATGCCCCATTTTTGCCTGGACTCTCTTTTTTTCTGTCCAGCGGGTCTATTTTAAGCAAAGTATTTTTTAACTGCGTCCGAATTCACAGGCGACGTAAAGTCTTCACCGTCCATAGTGGACAACAACAATGCTCCTCCTGAAAATACTTTCCTGACAACGTATGGCCCTTCGTAGTTGGGGGTCCACTTGCCCCTGTGATCTGCTTGCGGCGGGAGAATCCTTTTCAGCACAAGGTCGCCCGTCTGAAAGCTTCGCGGATGTATCTTCTTATCATATGCTTTCTTCATTCGGCTCTGGTACAAACGACCATATGCTAGAGAAGCCAGCCTCTTCTCGTCCATTAAGCTCAGTTGGTTCAATCTGTTTTTCACCCATTCTGCCTCGTCCAGCTGAACGTCTCGCAATACCCTCAGAGAAGGGATCTCAACTTCCAATGGTAGCACTGCTTCCATTCCGTATACTAACGAGAACGGGGTTGCCCCGGTTGATGTGCGTACCGTCGTACGATAACCGTGCAAAGCGAAAGGTAGCATCTCGTGCCAATCCTTATAGGTCACCACCATTTTCTGGACGATTTTCTTGATATTCTTATTGGCCGCTTCAACAGCGCCATTCATCTTGGGTCGGTAAGGGGAGGAGTTGTGATGTTCGATCTTGAAATTCTGACAGAGCTCCTTCATCATTTTGTTGTTCAGGTTCGACCCGTTGTCCGTGATTATCCGTTCGGGAATCCCATATCGGCAAATGATATCTCTCTTGATGAATCTGGCCACCACTTGCTTCGTTACATTTGCGTAGGACGCCGCTTCCACCCATTTGGTGAAATAATCGATTGCTACTAGGATGAAACGATGCCCGTTAGAAGCTGTCGGCTCGATCTTTCCAATCATATCGATTCCCCACATCGAGAATGGCCATGGCGATGACATCACATTTAGAGGACTCGGAGGCACATGGATCTTATCAGCATAGATTTGGCACTTGTGGCACTTCCTTGCGAACTTGAAACAATCAGTTTCCATAGTCAGCCAAAAATAACCCGCCCGCAGCAGCTTTCTCGTCATAGCATGCCCACCAGCATGCGTGCCAAAGGTACCTTCGTGTATTTCCTCCATGAGCAACTTTGCCTCTCTTTCGTCTACACAACGCAACAACACCAAATCGTGGTTTCTTCTGTATAAGACGCCATCCGGATTCAAATATAAATTACCCGCTAATCTCCTGAGAGTCTTCTGATCTTGACTGGATGCCCCAGCCGGATACTCTTTATTCTTCAGGAAATTAAGGATATCAAAATACCACGGTTTGTTGTCGGATGCTTCATCAATAGCAAATACATAAGCTGGCCTGTCAAGCCGAGAGATAATGATTCGGGGAGCCTCGTTCCAGAAGTTGACTTTGTACATGGAAGACAAAGTGGCGAGGGCGTCAGCCATTTGATTCTCTGCCCGCGGCACGTGATGCAATTCAACCTTGTCGAAGAAAGGCAACAATCTCCTTGCATAATTCATGTAATGTATCAAATTGGACTGGCGTGTCTCCCATTCCCCTTTGATTTGGTTAATCACCAGAGCTGAATCTCCGTATACGTCTAAATTCTTGATTCGCAAATCAATGGCTTCTTCAAGCCCCATTATACAAGCTTCGTATTCGGCCTCATTATTGGTAACGGCAAAGGTCAATCGGGCAGTAAACGGGATGTGCGACCCGTGTGGCGTGGTGATGATTGCCCCTATTCCGCTACCGTAAGCATTCACAGCTCCGTCAAATATCATCCTCCATTTGGAACCCAACTCTGGTCCTTCGTCTGGCAACGGCTCTTCACAATCTTTCATCTTTAGGTACATGATATCCTCGTCAGGAAAATCAAACCTCATCGATTGGTACTCTTCAATAGGCTGCTCCGCCAGATACTCAGACAGCACACTCCCCTTTATAGCCTTTTGCGAGACGTATTGGATGTCATATTCAGTTAAGACCATCTGCCAACGGGCAATTCTACCTGACAACGCCTGCTTTTCAAATACATACTTGATAGGATCCATCTTCGAGATGAGCATGGTTGTATGATTCAGCATGTACTGCCTCAGACGCTTGGCGGCCCAGGCTAGCGCGCAACAAGTTTTCTCAAGCATTGAGTATCGAGATTCACAATCTGTAAATTTCTTACTCAAGTAGTAGATCGCATGCTCTTTTCTCCCTGTCTCGTCGTGTTGACCGAGAACACAACCCATGCTTCCCTCAAGAACCGTCAAATACATGATTAAGGGTCTACCTGCCACTGGGGGTATCAAAATAGGAGGCTCCTGCAAATACTTCTTTATTTTATCGAACGCCTTTTGACAATTTTCGTTCCATGTTACAGCTTGATCTTTCTTCAATAGCCTGAATAACGGTTCACACGTGGCAGTTAGGTGAGATATGAACCGAGCAATGTAGTTCAACCTCCCTAAAAAACCGCGTACCTCTTTTTCTGTTTTAGGCGTCGACATTTCCTGGATTGCTTTTATTTTAGCAGGATCGACCTCTATTCCTCTTTCGCTTACGATAAACCCCAGCAGCTTACCCGATCTCACCCCGAAGGTGCATTTGTTAGGGTTCAGTCTCAGCCTGAACTTCCTAAGCCTTTTAAATAACTTTAGCAGATTCACCAGATGCTCTTCCTCCGTCTGGGATTTGGCAATCATATCGTCAACATAAACTTCGATCTCTTTATGCATCATATCATGGAAAAGAGTCGTCATCGCACGCTGATATGTTGCCCCAACATTTTTCAAACCAAAGGGCATCACTTTATAGCAAAATGTTCCCCAAGGCGTTATGAAAGTGGTTTTCTCCATATCCTCTGGCGCCATTTTAATTTGATTATAGCCTGAAAAGCCATCCATGAAGGAGAATACAGAGTATTGAGCAGTATTATCAACTAGCACGTCAATATGAGGAAGTGGAAAATCGTCTTTTGGGCTTGCTTTATTCAAATCTCTATAATCCACGCACATTTGAACCTTGCCATCTTTCTTTGGCACTGGTACGATGTTAGCAACCCATGAGGGATACATTGTCACAGCAAGGAAACCAGCGTCCCACTGTTTTTGGACTTCCTCTTTGATCTTCACTGCCATATCTGGTCGAGTTCTGCGAAGTTTTTGCTTGACCGGCGAGCATCCTTCTTTCAGTGGCAGACGGTGCACCACCATATCTGTGTCGAGCCCTGGCATATCTTCATACGACCAAGCGAATCCATCACTATACTCTCGGAGCATTTCAACCAGTCTTCGCTTGATATCATCCTGCAGCGCGGCTCCGATATGAATATTCTTCTCAACCCCTTCCGACCCCAAGTTGATAATCTCGATGACCTCGTCGTGAGGCAGAATGGCTCTTTCCTCTTGCTTCACCAACCAAGACAGTTCTTCAGGAACGTCGCTATCTTCGACAACCTCTTCTTCGGCCTGAAATACCGGGTGTTCAGAGTCGGGACGAGTCATAGGTGGTTCAAGGATGTCATCTGAAAATGTTATCCTGCAAAAGGAATGGTTAAGTGCTTCAAAATGCGTATAAAGTGAATAACCGCGTTGCCATTTTATTGAAAAATATAAAACAAGAAAGACAGGGATTACAGTATTTGCACATGAAAAAACGCCATTTATTCAATGATTAACACGCAATGTTCATAACAACACAGCCCTAAGCAAATCCTGATGCCCCGGGCAAGACATCAGATTATTCAACAAATAATAAAGCAAAGCATTACTGTTTAAGAGTCACAGGAACAAGCTCCTGAATAGACCAGTTGCACAGTCCCTGTCTTGGCGTGCTTGGCTGAATCCAGGCATCCATATCACAGTCACTGCCTCCTTCGTCAGACTCCGACGCAGCGTTGATGGTTTCATGACACACTCCACTGGCAGAGATGGTGATTGGCCCTCTGAAACGGGGCGCCCCCACGGCAGGTATTGACGATGACGGTTGGTATCCCAGCCCAAACCGGTTCATCTTCACAGGAATGTCCAGCACTTTGCCCCAGCCCTTTGCTTCTCCTGCTTCTACTAGAGCTTGAGCTTTTTTATACGATGAGACGGCTATCTCCGGCACTTTGCTCGGCCCGGGACCTTTGTCCTTGATGAGCAACCCTTCAAATGCCTGGAAGGGTGTTTCGTGGATCTCTCCGTCGACCTCCACATATTTAAATGACGATAGATGGCTGACCAGAATGTCTTCTTCTCCTCATACAGTGACTACGCTGTCTCCGACCATATATTTCAACTTCTGATGCAGGGTAGACGTGACTGCCCCCGCCCCATGAATCCAGGGTCTTCCAAGCAAGCAGCTGTACGCAGGCTGAATATCCATGATATAAAACTCAGTTGCAAACACCTCCGGCCCCACCTGTAGAGGCAATGTGATTGATCCAAAGACTGTTCTCCGCGTGCCATCAAACGCTCTGACTACCAAGTCGCTGGGCGTGCACAAGATTCCTCTAACATCCAGTTTCATCATCGCCTTCTTGGGCAGTACATTCAAAGACGATCCGGTGTCGACCAATACATGCGACATTACTGATCCTCTACACTCGACAGATACGTGCAGCGCCATATTATGATCTCTCCCTTTCGGGGTCAAATCAAAATCAGTAAAGCCCAAGCTGTGGCCTGCATTCACATGTGCCAACACTCCTTCCAGCTGATTCACGGAGACGTCTTGAGGTACAAAAGAAGTATCCAAGACCTTCAACAAAGCATTTCTGTGAGCTTCCGAGCATAGGAGCAATGACAAGATAGATATTTTGGACGGCGTCTGCTGCAGATGCTCCACAATCTTATAATCACTTTTTCGAATCAAGCGCATGAACTCTTCTACGTCTTTCGATGCCGATTCTTTGTCATTTGCTTGCACTGGGACATTCTCAACCGCTTTCCCTTTTCCTTTCGCTAGTCTTTCGGCCTCCACTTCAGGAGATATAAAGATCCTACCACTCCTTGTCATACCTCCCGAACCAACAATATTATCCACAGTCTCGGCTGGCTGCTTATTAACATCAATCTTTATCCCGTCACAATATACCTCCAACCCGTATGACCAGGGGACTGCTTTCGTGTTCTCGTACGGGATCGGTCCGACCTTAGTTATGGTGATCGGCGGTCGCTGAGCCGGTGCCGTGATAGTGATTGTCTTTCGAGGAATCGTTACAGTGGCCACATCGTTCTGATCATATGCTACTGCCCCTGCGGGCTCTTCAGTTGCTGCTTGGTCAAACTGCAATATGCCTTCATCAATTAAAGCCTGAACGCCCTCCTTCAAATCATCACACCCCCCAGCTAGGGTCCAACATTCTAAGTAGTACTCGTCACATCCCGGGTAAACACCCCCTTGCAACAGTCGGCTTTTTATCTTGCTCAGCGGCGTCTTTAAATCGTCGACACTCATAATCAGATTCAACCCTTCCTCCGTCAGAATGGCGTTGGCCCCATGATTAGGCATGGGCTTCTGCACTATATTCGGACCTGCCGTTCCGAAATTGATAGTCTTATTGTCCAAAAGATCCTGCACAACATGCTTAAAAGCATGGCAACCCTCTATATCGTGGCCCGGAGCCCCAGAATGAAACTCGCAGTGCCTGCTTGCATCGTAACCGAACGGGGGAGCTCCCGTTATCGGTGCCAGAGTTCTCTTCTCTACCAGGTTCAATCCCAACAATGTCTGCAACAAATCTGCATAGGTTGAGGGAGGCTTTTCAAACACTCTTCTCGGTTTTCCACCCTGGAATCTTCGTTGAGCCTGCTGTGCCCCCTGCTGAGGCTGCTGCTGCTGCATTGGCTGCTGCTGAGACGGTTGTTGTTGCTGGTACGGGATAGTAACACTCGCCACCTGCTGCGGCTGGTGATATTGGTTTCGTCCCCTGCCTCGGCCTCGGCCTCGGCCTCCAAATACTGCGCTTGCCTCGCCCTGACGGCGCCCACCAAAAGCCTTCCTGTTACTGCCAGATGCAGTCGATTCCTCAACCTGGAATTTTCCTTGCTTAATGTTACGCTCAATCTTTTCTCCCATCAGAATTAGGTCTGAAAAACTAGCCAGAGACGTGTGAAACAGCATGTCATGAAACAAGCCTGTGAATGTGCCGACGAACATGTCATTCATTTCCTTGTCTTCTACAGGAGGACGGACCCTGGCAGCCATATCGCGCCACCTTTGCGCGTACTCTTTAAAGCTCTCCCCCTTCTTCTGCGACAGCCCCGCCAATTGGACCCGATTGGGCGCCAAATCGCTATTATACTTGTAGTGGGCTACGAATGCCTCCGCCAATTGCTTCCATGTCTTGATATTGGTTGGTTCCAACCCCATATACCACTCTAGGGAAGGACCCGACAGACTATCTTGAAAGAAATGCATTAGCATTCTTTCATCAGTTGAGTATGCAGACATCTTTCTGTAATAAGCTCGTACGTGCACTTTCGGACACGTGTCCCCTTTATACTTATCAAACGTAGGAGCTTTGAATTTGATTGGCACCCTCAATCCAGGTACCAAACCCATTGTTGCCATGTCCAAGCCCACAGCACTTTGGTTCAGGACCCCCCTCATCTGCTCTTCTAGCATTCTGATCTTCTGGGAGTCGTCCATCGGCCCTTCGAAACCTCCGCCGGAGAAAGCATCCTCCTGCTGATCTTCTTGCCACATACCATTTCCAGCTCCATACCCATCATATCCATTATTACGTTCAGCCCTGATCTGATTCATCCCCGGACCTCGGCCTCTGTTGCCGTACCCTTGAACTCCTCCAGCAGGCCCAAAAGTCATAAACCTAGCGCCGTTTCCATTCCCGAAACCTCCGTAGCCCTGATTGGCCATACCATAACCGTCCTGCCCAAAGCCTTGAGCATTGAAACCATATTTCCCAGTGTTATCGAATCCCTGATCATTGAACCCGAATCCAGCATTGACAAAGCCGTTGCCTCCCATATTATCACCCAAGTTGACGTCGCCAAGCCCCACGTTATGGACAGCAGTCTCATTCCCAACTCCGACGTTACCATTCACAGCAGCGGTAGCGTTGTTGACATTAGCAGCAGGTATATTGACTACAGGTGGAGCCACTGGCGTGGGAGTGCCGTCTCCATGAACAGTATCGACTCGCACAGATTGATGCTCCTCATTGCTGTGACCAGCGCTTCGGGCCAACAGAGGCTGGACCATGGCCTGCAAATTCTCTTGACCCTTTGCAATAGCTTCCATGGTCTGCATGAAGAGAGCGAGTTTCTCGCGCACATCTTGCATCTCGTTCTGCATTTGATCCATGATTCTTCGACAGTTGGTGCGGGTAGAATAGCGGTGCGGGTGTTGATCTGCAATCCTGGAAAGTACCAGATACAGAGCATGAAATAAGATACCATTCAATGATTACCTGTAATGCAATATGGATATGAATGCAATGCAATGTGTCTGTGCATTAGGGAAGTTCATTCCCCCAGTTCTAGTGTGAAGGTGCCAGTGCGGTGACAGTGCTAATGATATAAAGATCGGAGCTGAATCACAGAAAGCCTCATATATTGCTGAAAAAACCAGAATACAATGTCGCTGAGAGTACAACAAGAAGGCATGACCTCAACCAACAATCCTGGTGATGGTCAACACTATGCAAATAAAGCATACAAGTTACTACATGAAATGATCAAATCCTCCCAAAAGTCTGGTATTCTTCTATCAACTTCTTGGTCTCTGGGTGACCTGGTCGGGTGAGCAGTCCTTCTACCAACTGATTCCTTCTCTTAAGAACACGACGCACGTCTCCAGCAGTTTCTTCCCATGCCGCTTCCCCGAAGCAATCTTCTAGTTTTCGCTTTTGAGACACAGCTTCATCTCTGCATTTGATTGCCTTGTTCAGTGCATTCTGGACACCATACCGGGTCATCACTTCTTCCTCACACTTCTTGATGCTAGACTTCAACTTCTCTTCGAGGTCGGAGATTTGCTGTTTCAACTTATCCTCCCTCTTCTTGTTGTTAGTGAGTGTAGCATTCCAAGTCTTATTGCAAGAGGAGATTTCTCGGTGTGCTGCATCGAGCGCCTTCTTTTTGGATTCCAGCATGTCATGGGAGTTTCTGAACTCTTGCCCCAGACGTTCGCGCTTTTTCTTCTCCTCGGCCAACTCAGCCCCTAACCTGTTTAACAGCTCGATCTGTTGTTGGAAAGCATATACGGCCTTGTTTTTCTCACTGCGCACCTGAGCTAGCTCTTGCTCTAACCCTTCGTTGATCTTCAATAAGGCTTCTTTTTCTCTCACAACCTGCTCATAGGCTTCCTTAGAAACAGTAGTTGGCTCTTCTGCCGGAATAGGAACAAGGACGGGTGCAGCTGGAAATGGCATTAATAACTGACTTGCCCTTTCCTGGATCCAGACTTGGTATGGCGCATAAGCCTGGCAATCGTTCTTACCCAACAGTGGCTTCCCTTTGCGGTTAATACGTGTCCAGGCATGTTGCAACTCAGCTAGCAATTCTCCCTTCAAATCACCTATGAAGTACAGAGATTCCTGTACTTCTTCCTCCTGAGGTGGATTCTTCAGTGCATATCCGAACTGGCGAATGAATAGAGAAGGGTTGTAATTGATACACCCTTTTCTTCCTATCAGCGGCACATTAGGGTACCCAGAACAACTGAAGATGAGCTCGGATCCTAACAGGTCTCGATCAAACCATTCCATATCTTCCGACGATAGCCTCATCAGGCGCTCTGGCCAACCAACTGGGACTGTAGTCTCTGCAACAGATCTTCTCTCAGGAAGGTGACTTTCAAACCACATACTCAGCAAGGGTACACAAAGATGAACATTCTTTCCTCTCCCTTTCTCATTCTTGTAATGCAGTGAGTGATAGAGATCTCCGAGTAAGGTAGGTACAGGATTACCAGCGGCAAACAAGTAGAAGGCGTCGAAGTCCACAAAATCCGGTATGTTGGGAAACAAAACTATGCCATAAATGCACAAAGCCAACACAGCATTGAAAGCAACCCAGCACCCGCTCTTGGCATACTCCTGGGCTTTACCAACTAAGAACTGAAGTGAGAAGCCGGGAACTCCACGGGAAACAGTAGTCACAAGTTCAGAAGCATCAATATGCAAGGCTTTTGCCAAATCCTCCGGCTTGGGTTTGGCGTCATAATGAATGAATGGAACCTGGTTCTGCACGGGCAGCTCAACATACTCAGCGTATTCCTCCAGGGTTGGTCCCATAATAAAGTCAGAGAACGTAAAGCACCTCAGAGCAGGGTCGTAGAATTGCATCAAAGCATACAACCCATCCAACTCTACCTCTGTAGGTTTGCACACCAATCTCAATAATCTACCATAGCTCATCCGGAAGCTTCTACGAATACCCTCATCAGCAAGAGAGATCAACCCAAGTAGAGGAACAATATCAGGAGTAGGCAATTTGTAAGCAACCGTTCTCCTTAAGCTAGTCATGATCAAACACTCAGAAGTCTGGGCACTAGAACTAGGGAAATGCAAATGCACCTGCAGCACAGACACACGTTAGTGAAATGCAAATGGTAATGGATATGCAGTAATGCAATGCAAGCAACATGCAACAGGGACCAAAGTTGTAGCTGAATAGTCTGAACCCAATCAAGAAAGGTCCCAGACCCTCCAGAAGTCATCCAATCCTGGTCTCGGATAGACCTCAAACAAAGCTCCAATACTGGTCTCTGATAGACCCTATAATCATAACCTGAATGGTCTCTGGCAGACCTTAGATCATATCTCCCACTGGTCTCTGACAGACCTCAGAACACATCTCCAAATAGTCTCTGACAGATCTCGGAACACACCAACTGGTCTCTGGCAGACCTTAGAACACATTTCCACCTGGTCTCTGACAGACCTTAGAACCCTCCATAAATATCCAGGATCCTGATCAAGAAACAAACCGGTGGTCTGAAGGTCTAGTTACCTGCATAACCCTGAATCCCCTCACAGGTGGGTGGCCCTATAACTGGCACAAGGTACGGCATCCTATGCGGTCGTCGGCGTCACAGACTTTCAGGGTTGATGATACGATTCCCAGAAGGAGTGGCATCATCAATCCCTGAAGAGGCCTCACTTAGCCAACTTCCAAATGATCGGTCCCCAGAGTCGACAATCCAACTAACCAGCAACCCACACCAACCAAAGGAAGGGGCAGGAGGCCAACCAGAGGAACCTCGTCTGAGTGTAGATTTCATGGGACACCAAAGCAAGCAAAGCAAGCGGGCGCCCACTAATTTCTACTCTAATTCTAGGTGCACTCAAGCCCAGGTCCGGCTTCTCACTCAATATCAGAACACCCGTTACACCCCAATACAGCAATAATAAACAATATATATAGTGCTGAAAATAAAGGTCAGAAATATAAAATAACTCCATACAAAATCCACGACGGGAAAACAAGCGTTAGGATTGACTCTCTTAAGGGACGTTGGATCCCAAATGCATAAGGAACTATCGCAGTCCTTAGCAGCCAGGGGACGTTGGGTCCCCAGCAGAGTCGCCAGCTGTCGCTACTGCGAAAATCGGCGCCGGCTGAACAGAAGAGTCGCCACCGTGCGTTATTTATCCCACGGGAGGGAAAGGAAACGCTCAGAGTAAACCTCGCACAACACGGGAAAGGTATGGTCGTCGCAACCAAAACCTGGATTCGGGAGTCGGTTACGCAAGGGGAAGGTATTAGCACCCCTCACGTCCGTCGTACTCGACGGGATCCACGCTTGTCTTCGGATATGGATTGTTATTCTATCTACTCTACAGGTCAGGGGTTAAAAGAAAAGAAAATGAAGTGACTCGGCAAAGTATCGCACTTTATGCCTACGTATTCCCGTCTGGAACGAGAAATTAGAGTCAACGTAGTTCGCCTACCTACGGGAAAGGAGGGGAAGGTTGCTCGCTAGGACATCGCATCCTATGCCTACGTACTTTCACACGGCATGAAAGATCAGAGCAAACGTAGTTCGGGCCACGTACGACACAAGTCTGTCTTGATTGATTTTATTCCTTCTGAAAAAGGTTTTTCTGATTAACAGTCCCGGCGGACAAAAATGACGGCTTGATGAGTTCACATTCTTTTACGAAAGAAGTGTCTTTTATTGTGTTTGAAATCTTTATGGTGTTTTTCTGTTTGTTTTGAGAAAGAAGAGACAGAACTCTAACCTACGGTTGCGAAGGGAATCAAACTATCCTAATGTTATCATGCATGGATTAAGACCTAGTGTCTATCATGCTCCTCTCTTGCACAGAGAGAAACAGAGATCCTACGGGATAGGCAAAAACAGAAACAATAACAGGTATAATAAAACGGTAAAATGCATGGATGCAACAGTACAAGCGAGGCAAGGGAGTCCCACTCGACCTCGAACCTGGAAAACAATAGGCAAAAGTGAACAGACTTCACTTTCAACCCAGCGGGGTAAACAACAAACAATACAGTCAGGAAAACCAATCAATACATCAGAAATGAAATACAGCAGGGAAATAAACATCAACAGCAACTTTGAATCAACATCTGGCTCCAAGTAATCTCCAATCAGCTACAGGCTTCAACAAGCATCAATCTCCATCTTCATGGCCTTCAGGTAAGGGCTTTGATCATCAGTCTCCTCTCTGCAATGGCTTTTCTTCAAGTTCAAACCTCCCGGATGAGGGACCAGTCACAAGAGTGAATTGGGTGTTAAGCAATCAGTTGACTACCAAAGGTGGTGAACAGACTGCTTCTAACACAAAAGACATTTTCTCTCAAGAGTTCTATCTCTTAGACACCGTCACCAAGCCTTCCAAGGGAAGGGGGTGAGTATCTTAGAGAGACTCTGTATCACAGAGAAGAATGGATGCAGACAAGGCAATCCATGTTTGAGAAACAAGCTTTCTAACCTAGAGCTCTGCCTAGCTCCTAAACCCTAATCTCCACAACAGCTGCCAGCAAGAAACTTCTCTTCAACTCCAGAAGTTGGACTTCAGTCTGGATCTCCAATGGCCTTTATCTCCTCAAGTCTTCAGCTCTCCCAAGTCCCCAGACAATCCTAATACCCACACAGACAAGCAATAATCCCCAGAGGGCACACCACACCAGTCAATCAGATATACAAACAGTATATTAATATCAATAGGGGAATCCTGACTTTTTTCTAAGGGGATCTAATAACTACCCATGGCCCCTATAGTCCCATAGCTAACCTATTCAATCTCTAAGTCCTAAGGGAAGTGAGTTAATTCTCCTAAGTCATCACCTAAAACCCTAGTTTGTTCATGTTGTTCACACCTAACCTAAACACCTAAAATTAATTTCTAAAAATGGGAACTAAATTGTATCTACAAGTTTAATGTCTAACCTAAACAACCTAAAAAGAATGGGTGAAAAATATTAAAGCAATTAATAGAACAAAAATTAACAAATTTATGTATGAAATGAAACTATTTAAAATGCTATTTATTTAGAAAATATGGGAAAAATATCAAATAAAAAATAAAATGCAATTTTTATTTTTTATAATTTTCTTGACTTTTTAAAGAAAATGTTAAAAAAAGAATGAATTGAAAATATGCAATTTCTGATTTATTATGAATTTTCAAAAATGAATGAAAAATAAAAAGAAATTAAGAAAAGAAAATAGAAAGAAATAAAGGGAGGGGGTGAGAAAAGCAAGAAAATCAAGTTCAGCGCGTTGGGCCCATCAAATTGGGGGGTGCGTATAGCTATCTGAGTTCAAGCCCAACGTTTCAATTAAATGAAACGCGGCGTTTCGTACCAAGTCATTCCCTCCGTTTTCCATTTGAATATGATCCGTTAGATGAGTCCTTCAGTCAAAAGTCAAAATGAGATCGTGTGGCTCCTGACCCTTCTTCAACCTCCAGCCACTTAGGGTTTCAGAAAACCCTTCTCATGCACGATTCTTCCACCTCCTCTATCTCCTTCAACTCTCATCCAAATTCCACGATCCAAAGAGCAAACATGACCTACATTTCTCCCCCTATACAGCCATGGCACTATCTCATTCTGAAACTCATTCAAGGAGCAAACCCGATAGTAATACCAGATAGAATCCACCATTATCACCTGTCCTCAACTATTCCAATTCTCCACAAAATTCATCCTAAACTAATCTACAACTCATCCTGATCACAGCATGCTAATCCAATCACATTTTCGTGCCTTATCTTAGGAATTACAAGTTCTAACAGATTTAGTACCTCATGCTCGACCTCCATGAAACTCAACCAAACTTACCAAAATCAATCATCTACTTATGCCTAACCATTCTACACTAATAAAACCCTAAGATTCTTCCTAAACTAAGCAAATCGAGTAGAAAACAAACCTGGTGCAATTGGTGAAAACAGGTGTGCAACTCTTTGGATCAGATGCTTGTGATGAATGGAAAGTGATCAATAAGCTTGGTGATGAATTCTGTATGCAATAATTCGTGTGCAAACCTTCTGAATCTTGTTCTTCCAATTTCTTGAACCTTGAATGATGAAACTTGTATGGCACTCTCCTTGATTGATTCAGCCAAATGAATATGTGAATTACAACCTATGGATGATGGTGATGAGGTTCAGATCAAGAATGAGGAGGATTGGTGAGAAATTGAGGGAGTTTGAGATACTTTTGCAAAATGTAAAAAGTGAATGAAACTTGGGGTTTTGAAAAAATGAAGTCACCAACCCTTGCATGAAACATCTTGCATGAATATATAGATGAGGTTAGAACCTCCTAGAAACTTGGAGAAGTTTCCCTTGCACAAATTCCCTTGGATTTTGATTATGTTTCTTACATTGCAAGCAACCATGGATAACTCACAAATTATGAACTAAACTCAAAATTCCACTTTAGCCAATGTCTTTAAAATTCCCTTTCCATTCAAAATGACCTATAATTTTGCTTCATTTGGCCAAGATATGAAAAATCTCATTTTTTAGGCCATTTTTATTCATTAAATCCAACAATTTTGAAACCTTGTGCTATGAATCTTTCCAATCTCTCATGGTCACTTTTCTAGACTCAAAATGTCATTTGGAACAAGTTTTATGTTGTAAAGTTTTCCATTTGAAGCTTCCTTGTATGAGTTTTGGGCATAGGTTAAAATGACCTGTAATTCACAAATGACCAAAATACCCTTTGCTTGCCAAGACCATAAGTAGAGTTCCCCAAATCATATGAAGGCATACCATACCATTCTAGAAAGCTAATACAATAAGGAACAATTATTATGTTGACCAGAAATCCATTTGAAATCTCCTTGAGGGGTAAAAATTGCTTGGAAGTCAAGTCACTTTCACAGGCAAAATTTCAGATACCTCAGATGACCTGTAACTTGCAAGGACCATAACTTGAGTTCTATAAATCTCCTTGATGCCTTCCACCACTCAAATTAAAGGTCTTGAGATCCTCTACAAGTTCCATGTTGGCCAAGAATCCATTTGAAGCTTGCATTTTGACTTATCTTGCTTGGAAATTTGACCTAAACTAGGGGATTTTACATAGAAACCCTAATTTAGAAACTCCTCTTCTCCTTGATTTCTCTTGATTTCTTCTTAGCATAACAACATATCCTTATTCTCCATGTAAAATGATGAACCCCACATCTATTCAATAGCCCTTAATGCCTCTCCAACAATCCTTTGACCTAGGGTTGACCCAGGGTTGACCCAGATGAAACCCTAGTTGACTGTCTTCAACTGCAATCCTTGTGATCACATCAACAACTTGTTTTCTTCTCCAAATGACTTTCTAAGTCCTCCAAGATGTCTAGATACTCCCCATGCTCTCAATTCACAACTCATAATTCCCTTGTTGATCCTCAGGTACCCTCAGATAGGAGATGGATGCACTTGCTTGATCTATTAACTTCCCAGCTTTCAAATTCTTTCTGATGACTTGAATGAGATTGGATTAGAATAGTAACCTCTTGATAGGCCTCTAGAGATGAGAATAATGATTGGTCCCCTGTTGGATGACTTGCTATGCTTATGCTATGCAGATGATTAGGCTATATACATGACTCTTTATGCAAATGCTAATGATATTGAAACATAAACCCAGTGAATAAGGTTGAGCAAATTTTAGGGTGCAACACCGTGGTATTTCGATATCCTTAATTTCCTGAAAAATAAAGAGTATCCGGCTGGGGCATCCAGTCACGATCAGAAAACGCTCAGGAGATTGGCGGGTAATTTCTACCTGAATCCGGACGGTGTCTTATACAGAAGAAATCACGACTTGGTGCTACTACGTTGTGTAGACGAAAAAGAGGCGAAGCTACTCATGGAAGAAATACATGAAGGTACCTTTGGTACGCATGCGGGTGGGCATGCTATGACGAGGAAGCTGCTGCGGGCAGGTTATTTTTGGCTAACTATGGAAACTGATTGTTTCAAGTTTGTGAGGAAGTGCCACAAGTGCCAAATCTATGCAGATAAGATCCATGTGCCTCCGAGTCCTCTGAATGCGATGTCATCGCCATGGCCATTCTCGATGTGGGGAATTGATATGATTGGAAAGATCGAGCCAACGACTTCTAATGGACACCGGTTCATTCTAGTAGCAATCGATTACTTCACCAAATGGGTGGAAGCGGCATCTTACGCAAATGTGACTAAGCAGGTGGTGGCCAGATTCATCAAGAGAGATATCATTTGCAGATATGGGATCCCCGAGCGGATAATTACCGACAACGGTTCAAACCTGAATAACAAAATGATGAAGGAGCTCTGTCAGAATTTTAAGATCGAGCATCACAACTCCTCCCCTTACCGAACCAAGATGAATGGCGCTGTTGAAGCGGCCAATAAGAATATAAAGAAGATCGTTCAGAAGATGGTGGTGACCTATAAGGATTGGCATGAGATGCTACCTTTCGCTTTGCACGGTTATCGTACGACGGTACGCACATCAACCGGGGCAACCCCGTTCTCGTTGGTATATGGAATGGAAGCAGTGCTACCACTGGAAGTTGAGATTCCTTCGTTGATAGTATTACGAGATGTCCAACTTGACGAGGCAGAATGGGTGAAAGACAGGTTGAACCAGCTGAGTTTAATGGATGAGAAGAGGCTAGCTTCTCTAGCATACGGTCGTTTGTACCAGAGCCGAATGAAGAAAGCATATGATAAGAAGATACATCCTCAGAGCTTTCAGACGGGCGACCTTGTGCTGAAAAGGATTCTCCCGCCACAGGCAGACCACAGGGGCAAGTGGACCCCCAACTACGAAGGGCCATACGTTGTCAGAAAAGTCTTTTCAGGAGGGGCTTTATTGTTGTCCACCATGGACGGTGAAGACTTTACGTCGCCTGTGAATTCGGGCGCAGTTAAAAAATACTTTGCTTGAAATTGACCCGCTGGACAGAAAAAGAGAGTCCAGGCAAAAATGGGGCATCCTGGCGAACCAAAAACAGAATGAAAGGTTCGGGCAAAAGTTAGGGATAAAATGGAAAAAATGTACACCCGCGAAGTTGAAAACCTACACTGGGCGGCTTCGGCAAAAAAGGGTATCCCGGTGAATTGAAAACCCGTAAAGGGCGGTTCACGCAAAAGTTAGGGATTTGAAAAGCAAATGACCGTGGTCCGAATTTGATACTGCATTGAGCATTGGTGCGGGAGAATATACCTGAGGGGTCGATTATCAGATACAATCTCTTCGGACGTGTGGATACCGGGAAAACATTAGATTCAGACAAGTCATAGGAGGATCAATTCGTGGTGTTCGTCTGCATCCCGTTGCCGACATGTGTACAAATTTAATTTGTCAATATATTTATGCTTCTTGTGCATACTTGTATATTTGTTGTGCGTAGCTTTCTCTTTTCAGGAGTTACATCCCGTGTACAAAACTCCGCCCATTTAGGGGTCCAATCAATAAAACATGTTATTCAGTATTTGATGCTGGTTCTTTACTGTTTTGTGCATGATAAACGCCTAGGTTTAATGAAACTAGCAAGTGTATAACGTCGCTGGCCCTTGCCAATAGTTGCTAAAACTTTGAATTAACTGAAAATAATGTCACTAACACTAGCCTGAATAGATTTGGTTGCATAGACTTGTTTTGTCTTGTTTGTGGTGTTGCAGGGTTCGTAGCCATATGAAGTGGACGATCAAAAGATTGCAGTATTGACCAGAAGCTCGTAACGAAAGACTCGATCCCCATGCAGGTCGCGCTTCTGAGGTGACAATGTTCCTTACTGAAGAAGGATCGAATTCCCCAGCTAGTCGCAGCTTAGCCGAAGGACATTCTCCAGCAAAGTCGTTTATCCTCAACAGATTTTGGCGATCCCAAGATCGAAGGCTGTATTCAGACAGTATGGTGTCCCCCAAAAGGATTTCCCTATCTCAAGCAGAGTGGTTTAGCCTCAGAAGATTAATATTTCCAACTCGTGAGCTGTACTTAGACAGTTTACCCTTCCCGGTAGGGTCATTTACTCTCCCCCAGCGGAGTCAGTTGATTTTCCCCAAGAGAATCGTTTCGTCCCCAGCGGAGTTCTCTTTTCAGCAAGGGTTCTCTTTCCTCCCAGTGGAACTCGAAGATTAAAACTCTCCCCGGCAGAGTTGGCTGTATGCCCTGGCATTTATTTTGTCAGAATACCGTGTGATACCCGTTCACTCCCCAGCAGAAGTCCAATCCTGATTGACGCATTCAATTATCCCTCAGCGAAGTTGGCTTCACTCTTCCAGCATTTATTTTGCTGGAATAATTCTGTGACACCTGGTTATTCCCAGTGGAGTCAGTGTTGTCTTCAACATTTAGTTTGCTGAAGCGGCTTCTGTATCCCAGCAGTTCGAGTCTGCATTTGCATTGGCATATAGTGTCATACTTGCATCCACCAAATAAAAACGCGTAGCATTTCCATGTCGTGCGGAGCATTACGCCATTTTCAAACATACACATTTTTGAAACATAAATCAGGTTGGTTAACCTTTTGCTTTCAGGTATGTTTTCTTAGCAGGAGTATGGAGTTCTAGCTTAGATCTATGACCAGACATTCGAGGTCTCGCTGTGAGACGTATGATGATACGGTTCATCTTACTATTTTCCCCACAAAGTTATTAGGTCAAGTTTCTCTTTGTCCCCGAGCAGAGTTATTTGTTTAAATTTCTCTTGTTTTCCCCGCAAGAGTTGCTTGTTGAAGTTTCTCTAGTCCGGCCAGCGGATTATTTTCTTCAAATTTGTTGTTACGTCAGCATCAAAGGGTTTCATGAATCAGAATTTCAGAGGCTGCCGCCGGTTATCAGAGCAGGCGCCCGGTAGTTTGGTTTCCAAATATCCCTAGTAGAGTCCGCCTCAAAGTCGCTGTCACGTCAGTGCTAAAAGGTTTGTGGGTTGGGACCAATGGAGTTAGTTACTGTGGAGATAAGCAGAGAAACTGTATTCAGAGTATCTTCCCGTAGGAACAGACGGATGTATTTTCTTACTGGTTGACAGAAGTATTTCCCCGGAGTCGTCAAAATTTTATTGCCTATATTGATAGAAGTTCCTCGCGTTGACGAAATATGAGTCCTGACGTGGACAATTTATTCCTATATTGACGGGATTTCTTCGTGCTAGAGAAATGGGTGTCCTAACGTGGACAAATTTATTTCCTCGGGTTGACGAGATGTGCTAGTCCTAACGTGGACAGTTTCGATTTCTCAGTATTGATGGAATGTGTGTCCTGACGTGGACACGTTTATAGTTCCTCGGGTTGACAAGATGCGCGAGTCCTGATGGGGACCATTTTATCTTTCTTCGTGTTGGCGAAACGTGAGTCCTGACGTGGACAAGTTTTATTTCCTCAGCGGGTCGAAGATGTGAGTCCTGACGTGGACAAATCAAGACGAGATGTGAGTCCTGACGTGGACAATTTATTCCTAACGTGGACGATTTATTCCTAACGTGGAAAGTTTATTCCTAACGTGGAAAGTTTATTCTTAACGTGGAAAGTTTATTCCTAATGTGGAAAGTTTATGCCTAACGTGGAAAGTTTATTCCTAACGTGGAAAGTTTATTCCTAACGTGGAAATTTTATTCCTAACGTGGACAATTTATTCCTAACGTGGACAATTTATTCCTAACGTGGAAAAGTTTATTCCTAACGGGGAAAGGTTATTCCTAACGTGGACGATTTATTCCTGACGTGGACAATTCATTCCTATGTTGATAGGATCTCCTCGTGCTGATGAAATACAGACGAGTCATCCCCAGTGAAGTCGCCGAGATTTTTCCGTGTTGACGGCAGGTGGAGTCCTGACGTGGACAAGTTTTAGTTGAGTTTTCTTCGTGTTGACGAAACAGGCGTCCTAACGTGGAAAAATTTCTATTCCTGTGTTGTTGAGATGTGAGTCCTGACGTGGACAGATTTGTGTATTCGTGGGTTGACGAAATTTGGGTCCAGATGTGGACAAGGTTACGCCTATGACAACAGAATCTCTATTCGTGTTGACGAATTTGTCTCTCTTCTTGTGTTGATAAGGTTAGTCCAGTTGTGGACCGAGGTGTTTTGCGAAAAGTGTTCAGTACCTGTGGCGTTACATAGGTGGTTGAAGTTGAAATCAGAATTATCAGACGTCGGATCAGTTGTTGCCGTAACAACCAGATTCAGTTGGTGGATGTCGGTCCCCAAGCAGTGGTGCAGTTTATTTCTGCGGTTGGCAAATTTCCGAGTTCTTAGTATTCAACCGCCTCGTACCTCGAATGTTTGAAGGCCATTCGCTCTTCACCCAATCGGGTCCAAGTCGCTTGAATAGGGGTAGCTGTTGCACCCTAAAATTTGCTCAACCTATTTCACTTGGTTTATGTTTCAGTTGTATTGTCATTTGCATAGTAGATCTTATACATAATTCATCTGCATAGCATAGCATAGCATAACAAGTCATCCAACAAGGGACCAAGTATGATCCTATCAAGAGGTTCCTATTCAAATTCAATCTTATCCAAGTCATCAGAAAGAAATTGAAATCTGAGAAGTTAGTGGATCAAGCAGTGGATCTGTCTCCTATCTTGAGTGTATTTGAAGAGCATCAAAGAAGTTGTGAGCTGTGGATTGAGCATGGAGGGTATATAGACATCATGGAGGACCTGGAGAGTCATTTTGAAAGTGAGACAAGTCATTGATGTGATCACAAGAGTTGCAGTTGAAGACAGTCAACTAGGGTTTCATCTGGGTCAACCCTAGGTCAACCCTAGGTCAAATGATTGATTGAAAGTCATCAAGGTCTATTTGAGAGATGTGGGGTTCATCATTTGACATGTAGATAAGGATGTGGTGTTGTGCCAAGGAGAAATCAAGAGAAATCAAGAAGAAGAGAGGTTTCTAAATTAGGGTTTCTGTGTAAAATCCCCTGATTTAGGTCAAACTTCCAAGCAAGATAATTCAATATGCAAGCTTCAAATGGATCCTTGGCCAACATGAAACTTGTAGAGGATCTCAAGACCTTTAATTTGAGTGGTGGAAGACATCAAGGAGATTTATAGAACTCAAGTTATGGTTCTTGCAAGTTACAGGTCATCTGAGGTATCTGAAATTTTGTCTGTGAAAGTTACTTGTCTTCCAAGCAACTTTTACCCCTCAAGGAGCTTTCAAATGGATTTCTGGTAAACATGAGAGTTGTTCCTCATTGTCTTAGATTTCTAGAAAGGTATGGTATGCCTTCATCTGATTTGTGGAACTCTACTTATGACCCTGGCAAGAAAAGGGTATTTTGGTCATTTGAGAATTACAGGTCATTTCAAGCCTATGCCCAAAACTCATACAAGGAAGCTTCAAATGAAAAACTTCACAACATAAAACTTGCTCCAAATGACATTTTGAGTCTATAAAAGTGATCATGAATGTTTGGAAATGCTCATAGCTCAAGGTTCCAAATTTGGTCAATTAAAAGGTGAATTTAATGAATAAAAGTGACCTAAAAATGAGATTTTTCATATCATGTCCAAATGGGATGAAATTATAGGTCATTTTGATTAGAAAGAATGTTTTGAGATGATTGGCAAAAGTAGATTTTTTAGTTTAGTTCAAAGTTTGGAAGTTATACTAGTTGGCTTACAAAAGAAGTAACATATCCAAATCCACAAGGGATTTGAGTGCAAGAAGTTTCTACCAAGTTCTAGAGGGTTCCATGAGCATCTGTATATTGAGTAGGATGGATCCAATCATTGGTTGGTGATTCATTTTGGTTGAAACTCATAGTTGCATCTCATTCCTCAATTTTGCAAATTCATTCCAAACTCTATCAAATCTTCATCATTCTTCAAAATTCTTGATTCAATCATCATCTACATTCATCATAGAGCAAGTTTCCATCAAGATCTGGTTGAATTGAAGAAGAATTTGTTTGCTACCAAGTGTATCATCCAAATTGCAAAAGGAAGTGGTTATGGCAATCCAAGGTGTTTAAGCAAGTGCTGTTGCATACAGAACCAAGAACCAAGTCTATTGATCAAGTCCAAAGCATTGCAAGCTGTGGATCCAAGGATTTCTGCATCTGTTTTCAATTTTGCACCAGGTTAGTTTTTCTATCGAATTGGTTAGAATTAGTTAGCATGATGTAGAATCATTAGGTTAGAACTGTTAGGCATAGGTAGAGGATCATTTCCAATGAATTTGAGAGCTTTCCATGGAGTTTGACATTGAAGCACACCAACTGTTTGGGATCAGAACTCTCTTGATATGAAGTGTTAGCACTAGCTCTTTAGCTTAGGTTAATCAGTAATGCAAGGTGGTCATTTTGATGGCAAGAAATTGGAGAAAGAGGAAGTTGGAAGTTTGAGCATCCATGGAAGTAGAGCTATCGGGTTTGGCATTGTAGGGTGTTTTAGTGAAAACTAATGTTGTAGTTCTATTCAGCTTGAGAATTGGAGCAACTTTGCTCTTTACATAATTGGATTTAGTTGAGAGATGAAGGAGAACAAGGCGATGGAAGGTGGCTGAGAAAAGCTTCGTGCATGGAAGCTGGTTCACAAACCCTATGGCTGGAGGTAGGAGACGACCTCCCAGCCGTTAGATCGAAGCAAGACTTTGACTGAGTAACTCATCCAACGACCTATGTTTAAACTGAAAACGCGAGGGAACTCTGAAATGCCAAAACGCGTCGTTTCATTAAACGACTCAGCTGGGCTTAAGTTGCCACTGCTTTTCACACCCCCAAACGCCAAGGCCCAAACCAATGAACTGATTTTATTACTTTTTACACCGTTTTCTGTTTTTATTTTCTTTGGTGTTTTCTGACTTAACTGGGCCCAGACGCGCCTTGCTATGCGCACCCCCAGTCTGGGCCCATCATCCTTCTTTTAACTGAAATCATGACTAACTGCACCCCTACCAAATTTAATTCATGTTAATTTCATCCATTTTTTTTAATTCTTTGAAAAATCATAACAAATTGAAAATTTCACCTTTTTTAAGTGGTTGTTTTTGCATCTTTTTTATATTTCTGTTAAGAAAATTGTCATATAATAAAATTAGCATTTTATTTTATTCTTGCATTTTTAGTATATTTTTCTTTTAAATAGGTTTAAATGATGTTTAGTTTAATACTTGATCTTGTTGATTTTAGTTTAGTTAGATCCTTTTATATTTTGGACCCATTCTTTTTAGAGTACTTCACTTAGGACTTCAATTTTCATATGAGATTTAATTCATGATTTTAGGACTAAATTTTAGATGGTTTGTTTAGGTGTGATTAGGAGAATCAAAACTAGGGTTTAGATATAACATAGGTGTGATAAATCTTTTCTTTTAGGAGTTGTAGTTTGAATTTTGGGGGTATGAGACTATAAGGGTTATGGGTAACTAATAGATCCCTTAGAAAATATTAGGCTTCCCCTATTCTATTATTACTATTAGTATATTGCTTGTATTTGTTTGACTGTGTGGTGTGCCCTCTCTAGGGTTATTATTTGACTGTGTGGGGTATTGGGCCTGCTTGGGGTTTGAGGTTTGAGCTGAAGACTTTGTTGATGAAGCCATTGAAGACAAAAGAGAATGAAGACCAGTTCCCAGAGCTGATGAAGAAATTCTTGCTGGCAGCTGTTGAGGAGTGTATGATTTAGGAATTAGGTAGAGCCCTAGAATAGCAACTTGATTCACAAATATGGAAGGTCTTGTTTTCCTCCATTCTTTCTCTATGATTCAAAGTCTCTTTTAAATACCCACCTGGAAGGATTAGTGAATGTATTTAAAAGATAGAACTTTTGAGAGAAAATTGTCTGTATCATGTTAACAGTTAGTGAGCCACCCTTGGTAGGCAATTGACTGCTTAACATCTTATTCATCTTGTTGATTGCTGATCATCTTGGAGAGTGAGACTTGAAGGAAAGCCATTGAGAGAATGAAGATAGAGACCATTCTTGAAGGCTTGAAGATGAAGACTGATGCTAGCTTGAAGCTTGTAGATGGTGGAAGATGACTTGAAGACAGATGTTGATGAAGACTGCTTTTGCTGTTTATTTTAGCTGTTTATAATTTTTGATGTATTGATTGAATTTCCCTGACTGTATTGCTTGCTGTTTAACTTGTTAGGTTGAAAGTGAATTCTGTTCACTTTTGCCTGTTGTTTTCTAGGTTCGAGGTTGAGTGGGACTCCCTTGCCTCGCTTGTATTGTTGCATTCATGCATATTTTACTGCTTTATTGTATATTTGCTATTGTTTCTGTTTCCGTTTATCCCTTAGGATCTCTGTTTCTCTCTGCGCAAGAGAGGAACATGATAGACATTAGGTCTTAACCCATGCATGATAACATTAGGTTAGTGTGATTCCCTTTTCAACCATAGGTTAGAGTTCTGTCTTTTCTTTCTCAAAAACAAACAGAAAAACACAATAAATATTTCAAACACAATAAAAGACACTTCTTCCGTAAAAGAATGTGAACTCATCAAAACGTCATTTTTGTCCGCTTGGACCAGTAATCAGAAAAACCCTTTTTCAGAAGGAATAAAAACAATCAAGACAGACTTGTGTCGTACGTGGCCCGAACTACGTTTGCTCTGATCTTTCATGCTGTATGAAAGTACGTAGGCATAAGATGCGATATCCTAGCGAGAAACCTTCCCCTCCTTTCCGGTAGGTAGGCGAACTACGTTGACTCTGATTTCTCGTTCCAGACGGGAATACGTAGGCATAAAGTGCAATACTTTGCCGAGTCCCTTTCTTTCTTTTTAACCCTTAACCTTTAGAATAGATAGAATAACAATCCGTACTAGAAAACAAGCGTGGATCCCGTCGAGTACGACGGACGTGAGGGGTGCTAATACCTTCCCCTTGCGTAACCGACTCCCGAATCCAGGATTTGGTTGCGATGACCATTCCTTTCCCGTCTTTGCGGTAGGTTTACCTCGAGCGTTTCCTTTCCCTCCGTTGGGATAAATAACGCACGGTGGCGACTCTTCTGTTCAGCCGGCGCCGATTTTCGCAGTAGCGACAATGACGCACTAGTGCGACCTCTGACTGATGATTATTTTGAGCCAGTGCCACCTTTAACTGCTGAGGGTGCTGAGCTAGGGCCACCTCTGGATGGTGAGGTTATTGTGGATGATGAGCTAGAGCCACCTCAGACATTTGGTAGAGGCCCTGTAAAGTTGTCTCTGCTGCCTCTATACCTACACCATGTTGCAAGACATATCTGGGACGAAAAGGTATAATTAGTTGGATTCATTTTTTTTAATTTACATTTATCATTATATTACAAGTTTCTGACAAAGATTTATTTTTCTGTAGGATCGTGATCCGCTGAAGATTTTCAACCATGGGCAAAAGATTACTGGCTTGCCTCAATCGAATGAAGAGTGGTTTCACCCTGCTTTATCCCTTAAATATTAATGTCAACCACAAGATGGTTAATGCATTTGTGGAGATATGGTACACTGAGACCTCGCCATTTCATATACCGCTTGGTGAGATGTCCATCACATTAAACTATGTGTCGTGTTTGCTGTATTTTCAAATCAAGAGGAAAATTCTAGATCATGGGAGGATTATAAAAGACGAGGAATTCAAGATAATGATAAACTATCTGGAAGTTGACCTAGAAGTTTCCATGAGGGAGTTTGAAAAAACCAGAGGGGCTCATGCTATGTTTGAATTCCGAAAAAAGGTATATACATATGAGATCGTTAGAGAAGAGTAGGCTAGAGGCGATGACGAGCAAGTGTGGCTCCATAGAGTCATGCTATGAGATCATACCTGTTATATTTCATTGGAACTACGATTTTTGGGGCAAGAGTGCCACTTATGTGAATGTCGTCTTTATACGGTACTTCGAGGACTTCGAGTGGATCCATGAGTATAACTAGAAGGTCACTTGTTTGGTCTACTTGTACTCGAATTTATCAAAGGAGTGTATATGGAAGACGAAGCAGCTCACAGACAACATCACACTACTGACATTAATATTTATTGGTCTTTTAATATTTCTCATTTTCATTGATTTTTGCAACGCCCTTATTGATGATTTGTGTGTTACAACACTTTTCAGGCATATATCCTCCAGCACTTCATGCGCATCTCCGACCGGTCTTGTGTGTCGACTTATACAGAGGATATGTTGCGTGCATCTACACGTTTCCCGCTTAGAAGGAACCAGGCGATAGAGTCGTTTAGAGTCTATCTTGACTTCTTGGTTGCTGAGGACATGCACTTCAACAACTATGTCGATCACTGTGAGATGCGGCCATTTGACGACATAGTGCTATACTCTGGATGATTGGCTTGCGGATCACGTATCACTGTTCCTCATCTTTCTGAGCGTGTGATGCGATAGTTCGGCTACACTCAGACCATTCCCAGTCACCTTGTTGTCTCAGCTCCTCCTGGTATGACACATAGAGATATGGATGCAATGTTTGATGGTTATTTTAGTCATCTGGTATCAGAGAAGGAAAAATGGTTCTTCAGGGTGACAGATTCATATACGGTGTAGGCTACTCTAGGAAATCTACCGAGGCCAGCTCATCAAAAGATACTAGAGGATGAGCAGACACAGTTAGATCGTGCTCAGATAGACATTGATAGAGGTATATTCCTTGATGGTTTTGATGTGAGGCAAATCCTAGATGTCATCACAACGGAAGCACGAGAGGTATTGATGTACCAGAGACAACGCTGGAGGACGGGGGGTATTGAAGACCGAGGAGTCGGAGGAGGCAGGGGAGATGGAGTCCGACATACGTAGTAGTGCTGTAGTATATAGTAATTGTACTTTGGATTCATTATGGATTGTATTTTATTTTCACTTCATTCTACTTTATCGTGTATTTCGACTTTATTTATATATATCATTTTTGGGCCATCTGAATTTATGTTCTTTTTTGCATATCGATTGTATGATTTAAATCTTATCGCATAACAGAGTTCTTAATGTTTACAAATCATCACTTTTAGCTGTGTAATGCATAAAACAAACGTAACTTACACTATTCTGATAGGGTACAGAGATGCATCTCCGTAAACCATAAACGGAGACGCATCTCAGAAACAATAAACATGTAAAAGGCCTTTCAGTGTGGGATGTATGGTGTATGTCTTAAAATATTACAGAGATACATCTCCGTGTATTAGTTAACGTTTTAATTTAATAGTTCACTATGAATAAAATAAAATTAATTGCATTAAAATTACTATTATTATTTTTATGTATTTAATTTAAATATTAATAATTTAAATAATTAATTTTTAAAATAATATCATAATATCTATTAAATAAATAAAATGAAAAAAAAATCATTTAAGAGGATCCGCAAGATATTATTATTATTATACTCCACATAGTCTAATAAAAATGTAGTATTATGGGGTTATCTTGTCTCGTAAGACAAATGATTGAAAAACAATCTCTCAGCCATAGAAACTTATTCTTAATTATCAACTCTCCAAGTAACATCCACCTCAAAGATTTCACAAGCAACAATGGAATCTCAACAATCCCATAACACACTTCATGTAGTTTTTGTTCCATTTCCAACTCCTGGCCATATGATTCCCATGATAGACACTGCAAGACTATTTGCCAAACATGGTGTTAATGTAACCATCATCAATACTCGTGCCAATGCTTCAACGTTTCAAAAATCCATAGACAGTGACTTCAATTCAGGATACTCCATCAAAACTCAGCTTATTCACTTCCCTTCAACTCAAGTTGGTCTCCCTCATGGTGTTGAAAATCTCAAAGATGGAACTAACTCAGAAATTCTTGGTAAAACCGTTCAGGGAATATTGATGCTTCAAGATCAAATTGAGATTATGCTTCAAGATCTTCAACCGGATTGCATAATAACTGATATGATGTATCCTTGGACTGTTGAATCAGCTGCAAAACTAAACATTCCAAGGATTTACTTTTACAGTTCAAGCCTATTCTCTAATTGTGCAAGCTATTTTGTCAAAAAGTATAGACCTCATGATGGTTTAGTTTCTGAGACACAGAAATTTACTATTCCTTGTTTGCCTCATACTATTGAGATGACACCTTTGCAGCTAGATGATTGGATTAGGAATAAGAATTCAGCCACAGGCCCTTTTGGTTCAATATTTGAATCGGAGAAAAGAAGCTATGGAACACTATGCAATAGTTTTCATGAACTTGAAAGTGATTATGAGAAACTTCATAAAACTACAATAGGAATCAAATCTTGGAGTGTAGGGCCAGTTTCAACATGGATTAACAAAGATGATAAAAAAAAAAGCCAACAGAGGAGACATTGAAAAAGAGGGAGAATTGTTAAATTGGCTTAATACTAAGCCAAATGAGTCTGTTTTGTATGTATGTTTTGGAAGCCTTACTAGGCTTTTTCACGAGCAGCTTGTGGAAATAGCTTATGGACTTGAAAATTCAAGTCATTATTTTGTTTGGGTTGTTAGAGAAAACGATAAAGATGAGGATGTAGAAGGTTTCTTACAAGATTTAGAGCAAAGGATAAAGGAAAACCAAAAGGGCTATTTGATTTGGAATTGGGCAGCACAACTTGTCATATTAGGCCACCCCGCAACAGGAGGGGTAGTGACTCATTGCGGTTGGAACTCAATTATTGAAAGTTTGAGTGTTGGTTTGCCAATGATCACATGGCCAATGTTTGCTGAGCAATTTTATAATGAGAAGTTGCTTGTTGATGTTTTGAAGATAGGAGTTTCTGTTGGATCTAAAGTGAACAAGTTTTGGTCAAGTTTAGGTGATGATGCATTGGTGAGAAGAGAAGAGATTGCAAATGCTATTGAGATTTTGATGGGAATTGGTGAAGAGAGCAAGGAAATTAGGATGAGAGCAAGAAAGCTTGGTGATGCTGCCAAGAGGAGTATAGAGGAAGGTGGACATTCATACAACAACTTGCTTCAGTTGATTGATGAACTGAAATCAGTAAAGATTGAAAGCGAACTTGAAAAAAAGAAGATTAGATAATTGATTTAATGCTATTGCTCTAGGAGTTGCAGATGTTAGATTTTATTAATGTTTTTTGATTTTGTAACATAAAGAATGACATGCAAGTACTTTTGAAGCAAATAATTCTCATGCAGGAATCTGTTATTACTTCTGTGATGTGTCACTGGTTGGCATAAGATTTCAATTTTACTAAATAATTCTTATGTGCATATTATCATTGATCAAAGCAATGAAACTAAATCCAAGTTATGTTTCATACTGCATTTTGATTCATATTGTGGAGTGGAACTTAAAATCTTGACAAATTCAGCATTCAGGACTAGACCTCCCTTAGGTTTACCCTAGTGCAAATAAGCGTTTTTATTTCGATTAAAAAAAAGGATTTTTATTTTGATTAAGTAGACGAGATAACAAAGGGTATTATGTAAGGTGCATTCCTTTTGTCGGCCAAAGGAAAAAGTGACACTGATAATGGATTAGATATACAAGCAAAAATATTGTATTTTGTATTTTTAAAATTGGAAAGCACGTCACTTTCCTCTCGGTTGTCTTTAATACCTCATGTGAAAGGTGACTATTTACCTCAGTTGAGAGTTCCAATGGATGGAAAATCCCTTGTTTTTTAAAATATAAATCTTTTAAATTTTACATAACTTTCATTTTAAAAATTCCATTTCACCACAAAACAAAATTGTTGTTTTGCAGTTTTGAAAATCAGCCGCAAAAGAAATTACCAAGTCAAGTCGCTGATTAGGTCACTCTCTTTAAAATATTTTGTGATACTGTCTAAAATTATGCAAAGCAGTTGAACTACCGCACCTCCAGGGTAAAACATCTAAGTTCTATACTATACGATTTCTACTTGCACGGTAGATACTCGGTCTAGAAATACACCCTCTAATGGTACAAATACCATTTGAATATGGTATAAATATCACTCGTAATATCTGATATAACGACCAGTCGTAATAATTTTTCAAACAAGAGAAATTCTTATAATTCTCCAAAGAGAATTCAATAATTGTCATTTGACCACTCAAAATGATTTCTCAAACAAAGAGAAATTCAAATAATTCTGTAAAGAGAATCCAAAAATTAATACTTGTAAATTCTCAACCAAACCTCTGCTTACCCTTACGGTCATTTGCAGCCTTGTAATGTGCAATCCTAGCCCTGTTATCATTATCATAAATTCTGCTCCTGCTTATCAGCTCAGGATAATCCCTGATCTTCTGACAAGCGATCCCCATCTTAACTTCCGGACGCAGCCCATTCTCAAACTTCAAACACTTGGAGGTCATCGCCCCGTCAGTATTGTAATGAGGACAATACTGCACCAAGTCTTCAAACTTAGCAGCATACTCAGCCACTGTTACATTGCCCTGCTTCAGCTCCAGAAACTCTATCACCTTAGCACTTCGTATATCCTCCGGAAAATATTTTTCCAGAAAACCAGTTCGAACCACATCCCAAGTAATTGCAGTCCCTGCAGTCTCCAATCTTTGGCGACTGTTGTCCCACCAAGCTTCCGCTTCACCCTCCAGCATGTGGGTACCAATCCTCACCTTTTGCTCATCCCTACAACCCATCGTCCTGAAAATCTTCTCAATTGCCTTCAGCCACTTCTGAGCAGCTTCAGGATCCAAAATTCCTCCTTGAAACGTCGATGGCTTGTTACTTTGAAACTGCGCCAAATCTCTGAATTGCGCACCCGCAGCTTGGTTCTGATTAGCAACCACCTGCGCCATCGCTTGCATAGCTGCAGCCAACGCAACATCATTCCTCCCCGCCATACTGCTCAACAATAACAATGCCAGGTTAACAGATACGCAAACGTTATCCTACAGACAGACTCAACTACTACACTGGCCGGACAAACCGACCTGCTCTGATACTAACTTGTAACACCCCGCTCCCCAAAGTTAAAATAAAATAAAATAAATAGCAATTAAAGCAAGCAATTATCAGAGTTACCACACCAAAGCGAGATATCACAAAAGACACTCAACAAAACACTTCAGTAAATGGTTTTCAAAAATAAACAGCGGAATATCATATATACATATATACATCGTATTCGGCCATCCGCCCAAATTATACAAGATATTCACCAAAGGTTCCAACAAAACATGATACGCCATGGAGTAAAACAAAATCATCAGAAAACAATAAACTCCCAAAGCCCCGTGTTACGTATCGGAGCATCCCTACGACTCGACTCGCCACTAATCCAAGCTACCTACGCACCTGGATTATCTGTACCTCCGAAGAAGCACAGACCACAACAACAACAAAAAGGGTGAGGAATCATGATAAAAAATATAGCGGTAATAATGTACATGAATAAAAGGCAGTAATCATATGAACATCATTCAACATACCACAACCAGGACCTACTATCCAACACCAACACAACACACAAGACAATGCAAAAGTATGCAACTCAACACCATGATATGCGGTACCGACTCAACAACACCGATGGACACCTGGACATCAACCCTCCACAAGGGAGCACATCACAAACAGGATAGATCACATACACCCACCAATGGCAATGATCTATCCCGGTCATTCTCCACACAGGAGTACGGATGAATCGCATACACTCCTTCTGAACAACGATTCATCCCACCATTCTCCATACAGGAGTACGGATGGATCGCATATGCTCCTCCTGAGCAACGATCCATCCCACCAAAACATCATGATATGCATGACACCAATGCACAACAATAATCTAGGCACACAAGGTGCACACGATCCTCCTGATCACATTTTATACATTGCAAATACATATTCCACACATCACCATGTTCATACATAATAACATACACCAATTTAATTATTCTAATTAAACGAATAACAAGGAAATCACATTCCAACACCACACATACACTCTTAACTGTTCAACATCAATCTTATATTTAATCATGACCAACAAGGGTCCCACAACATAAGAGAACATAATAGAACAACACAAAAACACAAACTACTGTCATGCTCGCTGACTCATTCGCCTGGAGAAGCATCAGCGAATGCTCGCTACTCGCTCGCCCAATGAACTCCCTAGCAAAGGAAGACAGTGGCTACTGGAAGCACTCGCTACCCAGTTTGCCTAGCGAAGGTTCGCTACTAGCTCGCCTAGCGAAAGTGCTGGCGAATGTCTGCGATTTCACAAAAACCCCACTGTTCAGAATCGACAAAACTCTCTGAAACCATCCGATTTCACTCAAACCAGTCCCCACAACACTAGTTCAACATCCTACGACTTAGCTACATAATCTATTCTAGATTCCACCCGATAAAACCTCAGCTCTACCGATTAAATCATCTTCGGCTTAAAATGGTAAACTACCGAAAATCCCATATCATCCAAACAATTATTCTACAACCACATGCAGCAAGCCTATCATACCAGCAACAATTAAAATCACCACAACGCATCAAACATATTCATCAATTCCTACGGGATTGGGGAAAATCCCTTATACCCGAAATTCATGCAAACATACCAATTTTTGACCGGTTTCTCTCCCCCCTACCTTGATAACTCGATCAAGCTGTTGAAAATCCTCGAAGAATCGATAATCTTGGCTTCCTCTCTTCTTCCTCTTTGATTCTTCTCCTCACTCTCTCTTCCAATCTTGACCGTGTTCTTCCTCTTTGATCGCGTTCTTTCCTTTTCCAACTCCAAAAATACCCGCTTTTCTATTCTTATTCCATTATTAATAATAATAATAATTATTATAATAATAATAACAATAACAATAATAATAATATTAATAATAATAATATTACCATTATTCATTAAATTATTATCACTAAATATCATTATTAATATTAAAGTCCAAAAGCATTAACTAATCTCCATACTTAAGGGCACCCTCCACGCGCTCAAACACACCCCCACAAAAGGCACACCGAAAATAAAATAACACAGAAAATACTAGATAATTAAAATGGGTGTTACAACTCTCCCCCACTTTAATTATTTTCGTCCTCGAAAATTACCTGATGGAAACAATTCCGGATACGCATCCTGCATCCTGCTTTCCAATTCCTAGGTCACACTGCCTCCTGCAGCACCTCCCCAAACCACTTTCACTAAGGATATCTCCTTCCCTCAGAGTTGCTTCATCTTACGATCTTCGATCCTCAATGGCATCGTCTCAACAGTAATATTCTCCCGGACTTGCACTTCATCTCTCTGAATCACATGAGATGGGTCCGTGATATACTTTCAGAGTTGCGACACATGAAACACGTCATGCAAATTTGAAAGCTCAGGCGGCAAAGCCACCCTATAAGCCACAATACCAATTCTCTGCAAAATCTGATATGGCCCAATAAACTTAGGATCAAACTTCTTAGACTTCAACGCACGACCCACACCAGTCATTGGGTTAACTCTCAGGAACACGTGATCACCTTCACTGAATTCCAGCTCCTTTCTCCGGTTATCATGATAACTCTTCTGCCTATCCTAAGACGCTTTCATTTTCTCACGAATCATCTGAATCGCCTCAGTAGTCTGCTGCACAATTTCTGGTCCCAATACTACATTCTCACCCGTCTCATACCAACACAGAGGAGTTCTGCACCTTCTACCATATAAAGCCTCAAAAGGTGCCATTTCGATACTAGAATGGTAACTGTTGTTGTACGTGAACTCGATCAATGGTAAATGAGTATCCCATGCACCACCTTTGTCCAACACACAAGCCCTCAGCAAATCCTCCAACGTCTGAATAGTCCTATATGACTGTCCATCAGTTTGCGGATGATAAGCTGAACTCAGCTTAAACTTAGTACCCAAAGCTTCCTGCAAACTCTTCCAAAATTTTGAAGTAAACCTCAGATCCCTATCCGACATAATACTCGACGGCACACCATGAAGCTTCACAATCACCCGAATATAAATCTCTGGCAACTTCTCCAACGGAAAACTGATATTAACCGGCACAAAATATGCAAACTTTTTAAGCCGATAGACAATTACCCAAATAGCATCAAATCCTCTTGACGTGTTCGGCAATCCCGTAACAAAATCCATAGCGATACAGTCCCATTTCCAAACCGGAATTTCCAACGGTTGCATAAATCCAGAGGGTCTATGATGTTCCACCTTCGATTTCTGACACGTCAAACAGGCGTAAACAAACTGAGCTATATCCCTTTTCATACCTGACCACCAAAATATCTTCCTTAAATCATGGTACATCTTAGTAGCTCCCGGATGAATCTCAAACTACTATGATGTCCTTCATTTAGAATTGACTTATTCAGCTCGTCATCGTCCGACACACAAATCCTGCTTCGGAATCTCAACATGTAACAACCCAAATTTCATTAATTAACTAATTATATTAATTAATTGATTTATTGGAATTAATCTTAATGATTTGGATTAATTGGATTTATTTGTTAGATAATTGAAGAGAAAAATGGAAAGGAAAGAAAATAATAGAAGTATATCAGAAATAAGTGGAAAGAATTGGATAGAAAGAAAATAGAAGAGAAAGAATAGAGAAAGAGGAGAAAAGAGAAGAGAAGAGGGAAACTTGGAGAAATCATCAAGAATCAACTTCAAGCTTCAATTCAATCAAGGTAAGGGTGAGAAACATTATTATTTGATCCATGTATGTGGTTATGTATGATGGGGTTGGGTTTGTTGTGAGTTTCCACAATTTTTCCATTTAGGGCAAAAGTGATTTAATCGGTAGAATCGTAGTTTAATCGGTTAGAAACTGAAAATAATGTCGTAAAATAGTTGGGTGATGTGGGATTAAGATTACTGGAACTGGTTCGGTGAGAATCAGACGATTATTGGAGGGTGGAAGTTTTGGGACAGAATGAGGGTTCTGATATCGCAGGTTCGCTGGCTCTCGCCAGGCGAGTGAAGGCGAAGCTTCGCCAGGCGAAGCCCAGCGAATAGTTGGCGAATAATTCAAGAAAACTCCCAGTGGTCTTCCCTAGCAATTTCGCCAGGAGAAGGTGAGTGGCGAAGGTTCGCCAGGAAAGTACATCAGCGAAGGGTAGCGAAACAAGTCAGTAGCTACTGACTTTTGTTCACTGGCGAGTTCGCCGGGCGAAGGTCCCAGCAAGCATTCACCAATGGCTTTTCCAGGCGAAGGGTGGCGAGCATGACATCATTGTTTCTTTTCTGTTTTATCCTTCCAATGATTAATTGCTTGGTTCAATTATGTTAACCCTATGTAATATGAATAATTTGTGTATTATTGTGATGAGTTGTGGGTAGCCTTTGGGCGTGAATCCTAGATTGTGATATGTGTATTGTTTGAATTGATTAGGGATACATGAGAACATATTAGTGAATATGTGTGTATTGTCTAATAAGTATGTGAATGCATATTGTTGTATGCTAATGTATGTAATGCATGGGAACATATCGTGGATATGTGTGCATTGTTTTGATGAATGTGATGATGGTATTGAATGTGAATGCCTTGAATTGTTATGAATATGTTGTGTGTGCAATCATGTTGTAATTCTTGAAGGGATGAATTATTTGAATGCATGGGATTAAGATGCGGGAACGGTCTTAAGTGCATTTTTGTTGGTTGATTGCATATGCATCATTTAGTCAAGAGGCAATGTTGGCTAGTTTAGTGGAGACTAGTGGCTTGTCCCAAACCTAGAAGGGTGGGTTTGAAGCCTAGGGGACGGGCTTTGTTGTTATCGGTCTAGAAGGGTGGACCCGGTTTACGTGTAAAAACCAAAAAATGATAACAAGTGTTGGTACCACATAGCATTGAGTTGCATTGACTTGTGATTGAGTCACATAGCATAAATGTCATTGATGTATGAAGCATGCTTGTGAATGAGATGTTTTTGGACAATTGTGAAATATACAGGAAGGGATATGCTTGATGCACGTTCATATTTGTTTATATGTATAACGTGACGAATATGAGTATGAAAATGAATTGTGGTGAGAAAGGTGGATTATATGTAATTGTTCCTTGTATAAATATATAATCTTATGCATTGATTACTATGGTAATATTTCTCACCCTTCTGCTGTTTTATAATGCTCTATGAGGCATTGCAGATTAGGTCGCTGGAGGTTTCTTTTGTGAAGTATAGCTTCATTCTTTTGAGTCGGACTGCTTTGATTATGTAACACCGGGTAGTTAGGCTTGTATAGCATTCTTTTGTGATACATTTGTGATGTATCAGTTGATGATGTTTTGTAACATGAACGATTGATGAACAACTGGATAACATGTATTTATGTGATCAAATGTTTTGAGGAAATTCAAATGTTTTATTCTTCCGCTTTAATTTTAAATATTGAGACGTGGGTTTAAGGACTAAGTTTCTTTACTTTGAAAACTATCCCACTGTTGCATATTTTTATAGAGCAGGTGTGGAGTGTTTTATTGGTAATAATGTGACATACTTCTTCTATACCGTATCTTAAATCATACTCTAATAAAATTTATATGTGCCTATATATATATATATATATATATATATATATATATATATATATATATATATATATATATATATATATATATATATATATATATATATATATATATATATATATATATATATATATATATATATATATATATATATATATATATATATATATATATATATATATATATATATATATATATATATATATATATATATATATATATATATATATATATATATATATATATATATATATATATATATATATATATATATATATATATATATATATATATATATATATATATATATATATATATATATATATATATATATATATATATATATATATATATATATATATATATATATATATATATATATATATAGTATTGTTTTATTTGGGGGTATAGAAGGGGGTGTTATATTAAGTGGTATTAGAGCAGGTCGGTCCGTCCGGCCAAGTTGTTAGTGTGTTTTTCTCCGTGTATATTGATATGTGTGTGTGTTACACTATCGATATTGGTGTTCTTATGTGGTTCTGTTGTTGGAATTCAGTAAGATGGTTGCAGGTAGGAATGACGAAGCAATTGCGGAGGCTTTGACGAAATTGGCTGGGGCAATTGGAAAGAATCCTCAGGCCAACGTGAATGGAGGGAATAATGCTAACGATGAATTCTGTGCTTTGGGAAGGTTCCAAAGGAATAATCCACCGACGTTCAAGGGAACCCACGATCCTGACAAAGCACAAATTTAGTTGAAAGTTATTGAGAAGATTTTTCGGGTTATGAATTGTTCGGATGCACAGAAGGTGCAGTTCGGAACTCATATGCTCGAAGAGGAAGCCGAGGACTGGTGGGTTAATACTCGCCAAAGATTTGAAGAGGATGAGATTGTGATTACTTGGAATCTTTTTAGAGAGACATTTTTGGAGAAGTATTTTCCAGAAGACGTGGGCGGAAATAAAGAGATTGAATTCCTTGAGCTGAAGCAAGGTAATTCGACGGTAGCTGAGTACGCGGCAAGATTTGAGGAGTTGATCAAGTTTTGTCCTCACTACAACACTGTTAATGCTGAGAGATCTAAGTGTCTCAAATTTGTGAATGGCTTGAGGCCTGAGATCAAGCAAGCTATTGGTTATCAGGAAATTCGGCGATTTTCTGAGTTGGTAAACAAAAGTAGGATTTATGATGAGGATAGTAGGGCTCGGTCTAGCCACTATAAAAGCCTAAGTGATAAGAAAGGAAATGGCCAATTCAGAGGAAAACCTTACGTGACTCCTGCTGAAAAGGGGAAACAAAGGGTATGTTTCGGTAAGAAACCAAGTGGGGGATTTTCTACTCCGGTGAGATGTTATAGGTGCGGTGAAGAGGGACACCGTGCTCCGGAATGCAAAAGTGTTGAGAAGACGTGTTTCAAGTGTGGCAAGCCAGGCCACAAGGCTCTTGAGTGCAGAAGCCGTACGGGTGTGACTTGCTACAATTGTGGTGAGCAAGGGCACATTAGTACCCAATGTGATAAGCCGAAGAAGAATCAAGGGAGCAGAAAAGTGTTCGCTCTATCTGGATCTGCGACTGCTAGCGATGAGCGCTTGATCAGAGGTACATGTTTTATTAATGGTATGCCTTTGATCGCTATAATTGATACTGGAGCTACGCATTCTTTTATTTCTCTGGAGTGTGTTAGAAGGTTGAATCTTGAGATGTCTGTTATTGATGGTGGCATGGTTATTGATACTCCTGCGATGGGTTCGGTAACTACACCGTACGTGTGTTTGAATTGCCCTATGAGTATTTTCGGTAGAGACTTTGGGGTTGATTTAGTGTGTCTTCACTTAGACCAACTTGATGTCATTCTGGGAATGAATTGGTTAAAATTCAATCGTGTCTATATTAACTATTTTGATAAAACGGTTATTTTTCCTGAACCAGGTGATGAAGGGAATTTGTTTATGACTGCTAAGCAAGTGAAAGAATCAATGCGGGATGGTGCAAGGGTATTTATGTTGATGGCAACTTTGAGTATTGGTGAGAGTGAGGCAATTTATGCCTTACCAGTTGTCCGTGATTTTCCAGAAGTTTTTCCTGATGAGATGGGGGATTTACCGCCAGAACGAGAAGTGGAGTTTTCAATTGATCTGATTCCTGGAACCAGTCTGATATCGATGGCTCCATATCGTATGTCCGCATCGGAATTGAGAGAGTTGAAGAGTCAACTTGAAGATTTGCTTGAGAAGAGGTTTATTCATCCGAGTGTGTCGCCGTGGGGTGCACCGGTGTTGTTGGTTAAGAAGAAAGAAGGTTCTATGAGACTCTGTGGATTACAGACAATTGAACAAGGTGACTATCAAGAACAAGTATCCACTTCCGAGGATTGATGATCTGATGGATCAGTTGGTTGGTGCAAGTGTGTTCAGTAAAATAGATTTGAGGTCTGGGTATCATCAGATTCGTATGAAAGCTGAGGATATTCAGAAGATTGCTTTTAGAACGAGGTATGGACACTATGAGTATTCTGTAATGCCATTTGGTGTGACTAATGCACCAGGTGTATTTATGGAGTACATGAATAGGATTTTACATCCTTATTTGGACAAGTTCGTTGTGGTGTTTATTGATGACATTTTGGTCTACTCAAAGAATGAAGAAGAGCATGCCAAACATTTGAAGATTGTGTTATCTGTGTTGAAAGAGAAGCAGTTGTATGCGAAACTTTCTAAGTGTGAATTTTGGTTGAAATAAGTGAGTTTCCTTGGTCATGTGATTTCAAGTGAAGGTATTGCGGTTGATCCATCGAAGGTTGAAGCAGTATCGAAATGGGAGACTCCGAAATCAGTTATTGAGATTAGAAGTTTTCTTGGTTTAGCGGGTTATTATCGTAAGTTCATTGAAGGATTTGTTAAGTTATCGTTACTGTTGACGCAATTGACTAGGAAGGGTCAAGCTTTTGTTTGGGATGCCAAGTGTGAAGAGAGTTTTCAGGAACTTGAGAGAAGGTTGACGTCAACCCCTGTTCTGATTTTGCCAAATCCGGAAGAGCCGTTTGTTGTGTATTGTGATGCTTATTTGATGGGCTTGGGAGGTGTGTTGATGCAGAATAATCAAGTTGTAGCCTATGCTTCGAGGCAGCTCAAAGTGCATGAGAAGAATTATCCGACGCATGACTTAGAGTTGGCCGCCGTCGTGTTTGTGCTTAAACTTTGGAGGCATTATTTGTTTGGTGCGAGATTTGAAGTGTTTAGTGATCACAAGAGTTTGAAGTATCTCTTTGATCAAAAGGAATTGAATGCTAGGCAAAGAAGGTGGTTAGAGCTTTTGAAGGATTATGATTTTGGGTTGAATTACCATCCGGGTAAAGCGAATGTGGTACCGGATGCGTTGAGTCAGAAATCGTTGCACATGTCGATGATGATGGTGAAAGAGTTGGAATTGATTGAGCAATTTTGTGATTTGAGTTTGGTGTGTGAGGAGAATTCGTATGGGGTTAAGCTTGGAATGTTGAAGCTTACGAGTGGTATTCTGGACGAAATTCGAGAAGGACAAAAATCCAATTTGAGTCTAGTTGATCGGTTGACTTTGATCAACCAAGGCCAAGGTGGTGATTTTTGGATTGATGAGAATGGTATTATGAGGTGTCGGGATAGAGTTTGTGTCCCGGATCTTGATGAACTGAAAAAGAGTATTCTTGAGGAAGGACATCGTAGCGGATTGAGTATTCATCCGGGTGCTACTAAGATGTATCAAGATTTGAGGAAAATATTTTGGTGGCCTCGTATGAAGAAGGATGTTGCCGAATTTGTGTATTCTTGTTTGACTTGCCAGAAGTCGAAGATTGAGCATCAGAAACCGTCGGGTTTGATGCAACCGTTGTTTATTCCTGAGTGGAAATGGGATAGCATTTCTATGGACTTTGTGTCTGGATTACCTAGGACGCCGGATAATTTTGAAGCTATTTGGGTTATTGTGGATAGATTGACTAAATCTGCTCACTTTATTCCTATGCGAGTGGATTATCCATTGGAGAAATTGGCAAAGCTATACATCGAGAGGATTGTCAGTTTGCATGGTATTCCGTCTAGTATTGTGTCGGATAGGGATCCGAGGTTTACTTCGAGATTTTGGGAGAGCTTGCAAAGTGCTTTGGGTACGAAGTTGCGTTTGAGTTCAGCTTATCATCCTCAGACAGATGGTCAGACTGAGAGAACTATTCAATCACTTGAGGATCTTTTGAGAGCTTGTGTATTGGAGAAAGGAGGAGCTTGGGATAGCTACTTGCCTTTGATTGAATTTACTTACAACAATAGTTTTCATTCGAGCATTGGTATGGCACTGTTTGAAGTATTGTATGGTAGGCGGTGTAGGACGCCACTGTGTTGGTATGAGTCCGGAGATAGTTTTGTAGTTGGACCCGAGATAGTTCAGCAGACTACGGACAAGATTAAGATGATTCAAGAAAAGATGAGGATTTCTCAAAGTCGTCAGAAGAGTTATCATGATAAGAGGAAGAAGGCACTTGAATTTCAAGAGGGAGATCATGTGTTTCTTTGGGTTACTCTGATGACTGGTGTTGGTAGGGCATTGAAGTCGCGTAAGTTGATGCCGCGTTTCATTGGTCCCTATCAGATTTTGCAAAGGATAGGAGAAGTGGCCTATCGTGTGGCTTTACCGCCGTCGCTTGCTAACCTCCATGACGTGTTCCATGTATCTCAGTTGAGGAAGTACATTGAGGATCCGTCTCTGTAGTCCAAGCAGATGATGTTCAGGTGAGAGATAACCTAACTGTGGAGGCATCACCTATGCGGATAGAGGATCGAAAGTTGAAGCAACTTCGAGGCAAAGATATTTCTTTGTTGAACGTCGCTTGGGGAGGACCGGCCGGTGGAAATGTGACTTGGGAACTGGAGTGCCAAATGAGGGAGTCTTATCCAGAACTGTTTGAACCAGGTAATATTTTTGAGGACGAAAATTCCTAAAGTGGGGGAGGGTTGTAACAACCCAAATTTCATTAATTAATTGATTATGTTAATTAATTGATTTATTGGAATTAATCTTAATGATTTGGATTAATTGGACTTATTTGTTAGATAATTGAAGAGAGAAATGGGAAGGAAAGAAAATAATAGAAGTATATAAGGAATAAGTGGAAAGAATTGGATAGAAAGAAAATAGAAGAGAAAGAATAGAGAAAGAGGAGAAAAGAGAAGAGAAGAGGGAAACTTGGAGAAATCATCAAGAATCAACTTCAAGCTTCAATCCAATCAAGGTAAGGGTGAGAAACATTATTATTTGATCCATGTATGTGGTTATGTATGATGGGGTTGGGTTTGTTGTGAGTTTCCACCATTTTTCCATTTAGGGCAAAAGTGATTTAATCGGTAGAATCGTAGTTTAATCGGTTAGAAACTGAAAATAATGCCGTAGAATAGTCGGGTGATGTGGGATTAAGATTACTAGAACTGGTTCGGTGAGAATCGGTCGATTATTGGAGGGTGGAAGTTTTGGGACAGAATGAGGGTTCTGATATCGCAGGTTCGCTGGCTCTCGCCAGGCGAGTGAAGGCGAAGCTTCGCCGGGCGAAGCCCAGCGAATAGTTGGCGAATAATTCAAGAAAACTCCCAGTGGTCTTCGCTGGCAATTTCTCCAGGCGAAGGTGAGTGGCGAAGGTTTGCCAGGCAAGTACATCAGCAAAGGGTAGCGAAACAAGTCAGTAGCTATTGACTTTTGTTCGCTGGCGAGTTCGCCGGGCGAAGGTCCCAGCAAGCATTCGCCAATGGCTTTGCCAGGCGAAGGGTGGCGAGCAGGACAACATTGTTTCTTTTCTGTTTTATCCTTCCAATGATTAATTGCTTGGTTCAATTATGTTAACCCTATGTAATATGAATAGTTTGTGTACTATTGTGATGAGCTGTGGGTAGCCTTTGGGCGTGAATCCTAGATTGTGATATGTGTATTATTTGAATTGATTAGGGATACATGAGAACATATTAGTGAATGTGTGTGTATTGTCTAATAAGTATGTGAATGCATATTGTTGTATGCTAATGTATGTAATGCATGGGAACATATCGTGGATATGTGTGCATTGTTTTGATGAATGTGATGATGGTATTGAATGTGAATGCCTTGAATTGTTATGAATATGTTGTGTGTGCAATCATGTTGTAATTCTTGAAGGGATGAATTATTTGAATGCATGGGATTAAGATGCGGGAACGGTCTTAAGTGCATTTTTGTTGGTTGATTGCATATGCATCATTTAGTCAAGAGGCAATGTTGGCTAGTTTCGTGGAGACTAGTGGCTTGTCCCAAACCTAGAAGGGTGGGTTTGAAGCCTAGGGGACGGGCTTTGTTGTTATCGGTCTAGAAGGGTGGACCCGGTTTAAGTGTAAAAACCAAAAAATGATAACAAGTGTTGGTACCACATAGCATTGAGTTGCATTGAGTTGTGATTGAGTCACATAGCATAAATGTCATTGATGTATGAAGCATGCTTGTGAATGAGATGTTTTTGGACAATTGTGAAATATGCAGGAAGGGATATGCTTGATGCACGTTCATATTTGTTTATATGTATAACGTGACGAATATGATTATGGAAATGAATTGTGATGAGAAAGGTGGATTATATGTAATTGTTCCTTGTATAAATATATAATTTTATGCATTGATTACTATGGTAATATTTCTCACCCTTCTGCTGTTTTATAATGCTCTATGAGGCATTGCAGATTAGGTTGCTGGAGGTTTCTTTTGTGAAGTATAGCTTCATTCTTTTGAGTCAGACTGCTCTGATTATGTAACACCGGGTAGTTAGGCTTGTATAGCATTCTTTTGTGATACATTTGTGATGTATCAGTTGATGATGTTTTGTAACATGAACGATTGATGAACAACTGGATAACATGTATTTATGTGATCAAATGTTTTGAGGAAATTCAAATGTTTTATTCTTCCGCTTTAATTTAAATATTGAGACGTGGGTTTAAGGACTAAGTTTCTTTACTTTGAAAACTATCCCACTGTTGCATATTTTTATAGAGCAGGTGTGGAGTGTTTTATTGGTAATAATGTGACATACTTCTTCTATACTGTATCTTAAATCATATTCTGATAAAATTTATATGTGCCTATATATATATATATATATATATATATATATATATATATATATATATATATATATATATATATATATATATATATATATATATATATATATATATATATATATATATATATATATATATATATATATATATATATATATATATATATATATATATATATATTATTGTTTTATTTGAAGGTATAGAAGGGGGTGTTACACAACACACCTGCACTATCCAGCTTAAAATTACTATCAGAGTCACTTCCCACTCCAGGCATCAAATCCACTAGCCTCACATCTAGATTTTGGCATTCTCTAATCATATCCAAGAAATCGTTGTTCACTTGTAACTTTCCCAACATCACGCAATCTGCCGTAGTCTCACAAACCATGCTCAAATCTCTGAACTGCTCAATAAGTTCCATTTCTTTCACCATCATAGCCGACACATGAATTGCTTTTCTGCTCAAAGCATCTGCTACTACATTTGCCTTTCCTGGATGATAACTTAAGCTAAAATCATATTCCTTCAAGAATTCCAACCATCTTCTCTGTCTCATATTTATCTCTTTCTGATCAAACAGATACTTCAGACTTTTATGGTCGCTGGACACCTCAAATCTCGAACCATACAAATAGTGCCTCCAGATCTTTAACACAAAAACTACCGTGGCCAATTCAAGGTCATGAGTAGGGTAATTCCTTTCATGCATCCTCAATTTCCGTGAAGCATACGCCACCACCTTACCATTCTGCATAAGAACTCTGCCTAATCCCATCTTAGACACATCGCAGTACACCACAAACGGTTCGCTCGAAGTCGGCAATACTAACACCGGTGCCGTAGTCAATCTCTTTTTCAGTTCTACAAAGCTCTCTTCACAAGCGGCATCCCACACAAAAACTTGGTTCTTTCTCGTCAACTGAGTCAACGGCAACGCCAAAGTAGAAAAACCTTCGATAAACCTTCGATAGTACCCCGCTAAACCCAAAAAGCTTATAACTTCTATCACTGTCTTCGGAGGTTCCCACTGTAACACTGCATTCACCTTTGGTGGATCTACCGATATACAATCACCAGATATGACATGGCCCAAGAAACTCACCGTCTTCAACCAGAACTCGCACTTTGACTGTTTCACAAACAACTTATTATCCTTTAGCACCTGCAAAGCAATTCTCAAATGTCCTGCATGCTCTTCCTCAAACTTAGAATAAATCAGTATATCGTCAATGAACATAACAATAAGCTGATCCAAATAAGAATGGAAGATTCAGTTCATATACTCCATGAACACTCCCGGTGCATTAGACACTCCAAAAGGCATTACCGCATACTCGTAATGTCCATATCGGGTTCTAAATGCCGTCTTCTGAATATCACCTTCTTTCACTCTGATCTGATGGTAACCCGACCTCAAGTCAATCTTACTAAACACCCGAGCTCCCACCAACTGATGCATCAAATCATCAATCCTTGGAAGAGGATATTTCTTCTTAATGGTCACTTTATTCAACTGACGGTAATCGATGCACAGACGCGTACTACCATCCTTCTTCTTCACCAACAGTACTGGAGCTCCCCACGGTGACACACTCGGTCTGATAAACTTTCTATCCAACAATTCTCCAATTTGAGATTTCAACTCGGTCAATTCCACTGCCGACATCCTGTACGGCGCCATAGATATAGGCCTCGTACCAGGTACAAGATCAATGCTAAACTCAACTTCTCTCTTCGGAGGTAATTCTGTAATATCATCAGAGAACACTTCAGGAAATTCATTCACCACTACCAACTCCTTCAGTGACGCTTTTCCGTCGACAGCTAATGATGCAAATAAAGCAAACATTTTAGCTTCATCCTCCAACAAGATCCTCAATTCCTTACTAGACAAGGAATCCGCCAATGCTTCTTCTTCTGGCGTAAGAAACAACAGCACCTTCCAAAAACAATCGATGTAGACTCGGTTGAACTCCAACCAGTTCATACCCAGAATAACATCCAACTTACCAAGGGGCAAGCAAATCATATCCACTCCAAAATCTCTACCAAAAATAGTCACTGGACACTTCAAACATACCAAAGAAGTAGTCACTGAACCAACAGAGGGAGTTTCAATAGTCAACCGCCGCTCAAGAGTAGTCAGCACCAATCCTAACCCCTTCACACAATCAACAGAGATGAACGAGTGGGTTGCACCCGTATCAATAATAGCAGACAAGAGAACATTATTGATGAAACAAGTACCTTGGATAGAACGCTCCTCACTGGCAGCTTGAGTTCCCACCACCGCAAACACTTTACCACTGGTCTGAGACACCTGAGACGGCTTCGTCTTCTCGCAATGCATACTAATATGACCCTTCTCAGCACAGTTATAACAGGTAGGCATAACGGGCCGACAATCAGCTATCACATAGCCCGGCTTACCACACTTGAAACACTTCTTCACCTTATGAGAACAATCGTTGGCATGATGACCCGCGCCACCGCACCGGTAACACTTCCCATCAGCAGACGCTCTCCTTTCTCTGGGCTTCTTATCAGAAGCAACCTTAAACATCCCCTTATCAGCAGGAACACTGTAAGGAGTACCACCAAACCTCTGCTTACCCTTACGATCATTTGCATCCTTGTAATGTGCAATCCTAGCCCTGTTATCATTATCATAAATTCTGCTCCTACTTATCAGCTCAAGATAATCCCTGATCTTCTGACAAGCGATCCCCATCTTAACTTCCGGATGCAACCCATTCTTAAACTACAAACACTTGGAGGTCATCGCCCCGTCAGTATTGTAATAAGGACAATACTGCACCAAGCCTTCAAACTTAGCAGCATACTCAGCCACCGTTACATTGCCCTGCTTCAGCTCCAGAAACTCTATCTCCTTTGCACTTCGTATACCCTCCGGAAAATACTTTTCCAGAAAACCAGTTCGAACCACATCCCAAGTAATTGCAGTCCCTGCAGTCTCCAATCTTTGGCGACTGTTGTCCCACCAAGCTTCCGCTTCATCCTCCAGCATGTGGGTACCAATCCTCACCTTTTGCTCATCGCTACAACCCATCGTCCTAAAAATCTTCTCAATCGCCTTCAGCCACTGAGCAGCTTCAGGATCTAAAATTCCTCCTTGAAACGTCGGCGACTTGTTATTCTGAAACTGCGCCAAATCTCTAAATTGTGCACCCGCAACTTGGTTCTGATTAGAAACCACATGCGCCATCACTTGCATAGCCGCAACCAACACAACATCATTCCTCCCCGCCATATTGCTCAACAACAACAATGCCAGGTTAATAGATACGCAAACAATATCCTACAGACAGACTCAACTACTACACTGGCCGGACAGACCGACCTGCTCTGATACCAACTTGTAACACCCCGCTCCCCAAAGTTAAAATAAAATAAAATAAATAGCAATTAAAGCAAGCAATTATTAGAGTTACCACACCAAAATGGGATATCACAAAAGACACTCAACAAAACACTTCATTAAATGGTTTTCAAAAATAAACAGCGGAATATCATATATACATATATACATCGTATTCGGCCATCCGCCCAAATTATACAAAATATTCATCAAAGGTTCCAACAAAACATGATACGCCATGGAGTAAAACAAAATCATCAGAAAACAATAAACTCCCAAAGCCCCGTGTTACATATCAGAGCGTCCCTACGACTCGACTCGCCACTTATCCAAGCTAGCTACGCACCTGGATTATCTGTACCTCCGAAGAAGCACAGACCACAACAACAAAAAGGGTGAGGAATCATGATCAAAAATATAGCGGTAATAATGTACATGAATAAAAGGCAGTAATCGTATGAACATCATTCAACATACAACAACCAGAACCTACTATCCAACACCAACACAACACACAAGACAATGCAAAAGTATTCAACTGGACACCATGATATGCGGTACCGATTCAACAACACCGATGGACACTTGACCATCAACCCTCCATAAAGGAGCACATCATAAACATGATATATCACATACACTCACCAATGGCAATGATCTATCCCCACCATTCTCCACACAGGAGTACGGATGAATCGCATACACTCCTCTTGAGCAACGATTCATCCCACCATTCTTCACACAGAAGTACGGATGGATTGCATACGCTCCTCCTGAGCAACGATCCATCCCACCAAAATATCATGATATGCATGACACCAATGCACAATAACAATCCAAGCACACAAGGTGCGCACGATCCTCCTGATCAAATTTTATACATCACACATACATATTCCACACATCACCACGTTCATACATAATAACATACACCAATTTAATTATTCTAATTAAACGAATAACAAGGAAATCACATTCCAACACCACACATACACTCTTCACTGTTCAACACCAATCTTATATTTAATCATGACCAACAAAGGTCCCACAATACAAGAGAACAGAATAGAACAACACAAAAACACAAACTACTGTCATGCTCGCTGGCTCATTTGCCTGACGAAGCATCAGCGAATGCTCGCTACTCGCTCGCCCAGCGAACTCCCTAGCGAAGGAAGACAGTGGCTACTGGAAGCACTCGCTACCCAGTTTGCCTAGCGAATCCCTAGCGAAGGTTCGCTACTAGCTCGCCTAGCGAAAGTGCTGGCGAATGTCTGCGATTTCACAAAAACCCCACTGTTCAGAATCGGCATAACTCTCCGAAATCATCCGATTTCACTCAAACCAGTCCCCACAACACTAGTTCAACATCCTATGACTTAGCTACATAATCTATCTAGATTCCACCCGATAAAACCTCTGCTCTACCGATTAAATCATCTTCGGCTTAAAATGGTAAATTACCGAAAATCCCATATCATCCAAAAAATTATTCTACAACCACATGTAACAAGCCTATCATACCAGCAACAATTAAAATCACCACAACGCGTCAAACATATTCATCAATTCCTACGGGATTGGGGGAAATCCCTTCTACCCAAAATTCATGCAAACATACCAATTTTCGACCCGTTTCTCCCCCCTTACCTTGATAACTCGATCAAGCTGTTGAAAATCCTCGAAGAATCGATAATCTTGGCTTCCTCTCTTCTTCCTCTTTGGTTCTTCTCCTCACTCTCTCTTCCACTCTTGACCGTGTTCTTCCTCTTTGATAGTGTTCTTTCCTTTTCCAACTCCAAAAATACCCCCTTTTCTATTCTTATTCCATTAATAATAATAATAACAATAATAATAATATTAATAATAATAATATTACCATTATTCATTAAATTATTATCACTAAATATCATTATTAATATTAAAGTCCAAAAGCATTAACTAATCTCCATACTTAAGGGCACCCTCCACGCACTCAAACACCCCCCCACAAAAGGCACACCGAAAATAAAATAACACAGAAAAGACTAGATAATTAAAATGGGTGTTACAGAGGCTGTCACCATTGATTTCACCAGATTTCACTTCTCATTCTTTCACCTTGTATTAAAAAATTGGGGACAATGTTTACTTCAAGGGTGGGGAAGGAGCTTTATTTCTTTGTTTCTAGTTTTTCATTATTTCTTATGTTGCTTTTATGCTTTTCTAGTTATTCTAATTCTGTTTTAGCTGTGTCGAGTCTTTTATGCGTCAATTGAGTCCTATTGTATGTTATCTTTTTCTTTTGTTATATGATTCCCCTAAGATTAATAAAAAATTTCCCCAACAAAATTTTTTCTTCTCCCGATTCATTAGCATGACACTTTTTTTATTTTTAGGCTATGTTAATTAGACTTGGGACAATTTTGATAATATCGGTACCGTCCTAGCACCCTAGATTCCCTAAGTATGCGGCACCGATTTAAATAACCATTATGTCGAGACCTTGATTTCCAAGTTTGTGTAGTAGTCTCTTGAGTAGTTTATGTTAGCGGTCAGCATCATCCTAAGGCATGCTAAGTAATAGACCAATGCAAATTTGTGGTGATCTCGAAAATAACAAATTGATTGAACTGTTTTATAGAAAAGCGAATAAAAAGATTTAGTTCCTTCTAAGTTAGGTGGTCCTAACCCAACCATTTAGCCCAACAGATCATATATTTAAAATTTGAAAAGAAAAGAAAAAGAGCAAAAAGTCAATTACCGAGATCATAAATACTAATAGGTTCACTTACCATGCGAGTGCGAGGATAACGACTTAATGTAATCGCGCTAGAATGAAAAAGAGGGAAAAAGAAATGAGGAATGTAGGTCGAGTTATAATGGTATGATTTGGATTGGTATCGCATAAAAGGGGATTTTCGTCCGCAAATACGGATATGTGACTTTATAGTATCCTTGTTATCATAGTCTATTGCTTATCCTTTTAACACTAGCCTAATAGTTGTATACCATTTTAGAGTCGTGTTGTTGTTTCGGATACTGTACATACTATTTTAACATGTGTTGGGAGTTTACTTGAGGATAAGCAAAAGTCTTAGTGTGGGGGAGTTTGATGACGAGAAATCGTATTATATTTTTAGGCTCGTTGCGTATATTAATCGTCCGTTTTATATCGCGTTTTATTTGCATTTTACTCTTTTTTTATGTTTTGCAATTGATAGCTTCATCTGTTGCGGAATCGGGAGCGAAGCGAAAAAAGAGTGAAATAAGTGGAAAATGCAGCAAGAAAGCTCAAAAATCTGCCTTTTGCTGATGTGGTGTTCGCCATGTCTATATGGTTTTCCCATACATGAGCCTGCCTCGTCAATTAATGAGGCAAGGCCATGGCATTTGCAATGACCCTGATGGTGTTCTCCATAGCTGCGTAAGTTGCAGAATTCAAATTCTGCAACCGCTAATGATAGTTGCATCATCCCACTACTTCCCTCTACTCAGTGCATGATTTGACGGTTACAACCTTCTCCTCCTCTGTATTTACTTTGTTCTGATCACTCTCCAGATACCGAGAAAACCCCCGCGCAGAAGCTCTGTCAATTTCCCTTTAGACTTAGGCATATAATTACTTTTTATAGTTGCAATAGCTCACATCGAGGAATTGTTGCATCTTTCATTGTATTTTCTTTTTTCCTTTCCTGTACTATTTTGAATACTACAAGCCTGCCGACATCGCATTAATCAAATTTGGTATTTTACTCTTTAGGTTACTTTTGTTCTTATATTTTCGCATTTAAATTATCGTTGATTTGTATGCAATGTTGATTTCAATTCCGAATTTTGTCGACATGTTTGACATAAATAATATCATGCATTGCTAAATCATTTTGAGTTCGACGTATGAAGATCGTCGTTACCGATGAGACTCTGTAGAAAAATTAGGTGCGAAAAAAAAAGTAAATTGTATGTTAGTTTTAGTCTCTGTTTCCAATTTGCTTGTTTTATTATTTCGTCACAAGAGTGAGAAGTATGCTAAGTTCAGACTGATAGTGCGAGACTGTGAGGAATGAACTGATAGTGGAAATTAATTAGGCATCGATCCTAAAAAAAAGCGTGAGCGCTTTAGGCATCGTTTAGAATTTCATTAACTTTCAAAATACGCTTTTTGATTAGGAAGGGCGAGCAAGAGAAAAATCCTGTGGTTGAAAGGTGTGGTTTTTGTCGATAGCACGAGAGTATGAGACAAAACCTTTGAGTTAGTACCTTCTACAAAACTGCACTTAGTCATAATTAGCACTTGACTTCTGCAAGTCCTTTAGGTACGCGGAATCCATATTCCGTACTCATTTTTATCGTTATTTCTAAAACCCTCTAGAATTAGAAATTCTTTCTTCCCGTCTTAAATCCATAATCTTTAGCCTTAGCTTTGCACTGCAACATTTATATTGAATTAGTTTGATTATCACTTCCCTGTGGGTTTGACAACCTTTTTAAAACTACGCGAACAACTGTATATTTGCATTCTTCGTTCGACAGACCATTCAGTTTCTTGTTCGAAACACGCGATCATGTTACCAACGACAAAACCTTTAACAAAACAAACAATTGATAATCAGCAAAACATTGTAGCAGACTTACTAATGTCAATAAACATGTGTCATCACATGCTCACCTTTGCTTAGGGTATCATTATGGCGATATCGTTCCTATTTTGATTCAAATATAACAGCCATACAAAACATTTAGTCTCAAACTTCCACTTAATTAAAGCATTTTCAAAAACAAGAATACTCATAAGCAACTCTCAATAACTCTAAGAAATAACCAATTAAAGTTTTAAACTCCAACAAAACATGATAATCAAATAACGTTACTGACCCCGATGTTACAAAATCAGAGCAAGACTTCTAATAATGAAAACTAAATGAAGTAACTCCATGAGCTAACTTCCACTTAAAACAACAAACTCTACCCCTGAGTATCTGCAAGATGTCCATGGTGGACAAGATCAAAGCAAACTGGGTGAGAAATAACAAACCAATAAAAATAATTTAAAGAATGATAAGGTAGTGCAAACACGCGATCATGTTACCAACGACAAAACCTTTAACAAAACAAACAATTGATAATCAGCAAAACGTTGTAGCAGACTTACTAATGTCAATCAACATGTGTCATCACATGCTCACCTTTGCTTAGGGTATCATTATGGCGATATCGTTCCTATTTTGATTCAAATATAACAGCCACACAAAACATTTAGTCTCAAACTTCCACTTAATTAAAGCATTTTCAAAAACAAGAATACTCATAAGCAACTCTCAATAACTCTAAGAAATAACCAATTAAAGTTTTAAACTCCAACAAAACATGATAATCAAATAACGTTACTGACCCCGATGTTACAAAATCAGAGCAAGACTTCTAATAATGAAAACTAAATGAAGTAACTCCATGAGCTAACTTCCACTTACAACAGCAAACTCTACCCCTGAGTATCTGCAAGATGTCCATGGTGGACAAGATCAAAGCAAACTGGGTGAGAAATAACAAACCAATAAAAATAGTGTAAAGAATGATAAGGTAGAGAACACATCATAAAATACACATTCAGTTACACAAATAAACAACCACACAGTCTTTGATCCTTCACAATAACATGTACACATTAACATATAATAAAAAACATCAAGAACAATCAACTACATATGCAATCATGTATGTAAATGTACTTCACAAATGACTCATTATGCATGTGGCACCATGCATGAACACTCAGGTTCATCTCGCTCCCGATCCCCACCACAGGACCAGAGCACACCAAATCGTCACCATTACCATAGGTAACACTTTACCAACTCTCACCTGGATCCGGCTACTCGCTTCTGATCCCCAACATAGTACCAGAGCATACTAAAACTGGACTGAAGTTCGCATAAAATTATGCATGACTCTCAATAAAATGCATTCTCACTAAAAGATTCACCAAAATGATCCACATACACATCTCACCATTTATGCATTACATCATTCATCATACGTAACAATTAAACCATGTTATGAAATCAACAAACACAACAACCACAAAATAGCATCATCAAAAGCAATCCAAATTCGTATGCATTTATCAATGTCAATTCACCAAAACAATAAAACATCATTGGATAAACACAATGGTTTGCTAACCAATCATATAACTCATCATAAACATTTCTATAGTGGACTCGAGATTATAACTCAACAAAAACACCAAGCACCACCATGAGGTAGCTCTGCGTGTTAGCTTTCCAACGCTTCAAACGACATCTCATTTGGACTTACGGAAAAAAGTTACAGCCAAAATCGTTTGACAGTGCAATAAAGATAGAACAAACATTCTGCCAATTTGGAATCGATACATAACATTTACGAGTCGAATCCCACCAGTTATGTATCGACTCCCAACACTTATGTACCAATACATACTATGTAATTTTGGAAAAGTTCCCATTATGTTGGTTTGGAGTCGACTCCAAACACGTATGAGTCGACTCTAATTGTTGTTTTTGCCTAAAAACCAGTTTTTAACGTATTTTAAAAGTCTTTTACTGTTATAGAATCATCCAAACATTTCTTAAAACAAAAATAACATATTTCAAACATCTATTTTATCATATTAAAACCCAATTCTTATTAAGCCATAATTCTATCAATTAATATACCAATTCAATCACCAATATATCCAATTTAACAACAAGTTCCACTAATTCATGAATAACACTCCAACTTTTACACCATCATCAACGACAAAAATTCATACACACATATTCATGATAGTTGATACATGGATTCATCATACCAACACATATAAACACATGATCCATCAATAATTTTTCATAAATTCATCATAAATCATTCATAAGAAGAAAACCTAAGAACCATAATGAGGTTAAGAACTCCTCATCACTACCCCATCATGCAATACATCTAATTAGCAGCCCTTTCTCCCCCCTTACCTTATATTTTCAGCAATTGATGATGAATTGCACAACCTCTATGAGTTCCCTCTCCAATTTCCTAGCTTGTTCTTCCTATCCTCTTTTTTCCTTTTTTATACGTATATCTGATGTTTCTCTAAAAACCTAGCTCTTTCCCTATTTTTAAAATTTAAACTCCCTCACCACTTTGTTAAATTGTGAATTTTACCCAACTCTTTGCTAACCTCTCTATTTTACCACTTATTTTCTCCAATTCTCGCAAATGACTAAATTATATAATTTTTATTAATGAATTAATTAATTTAAATAAAATACTATTTATTCTAATAATTAATTAAAATCCTAATAACTTCTAAATCATCCAACAACCCTTTTACTTATCTATACCTCAATTCCAAGGATACATACCCCTTAATCACACAACAATAATTTATACACACAAATTAATCAAATAATTCAATCAAATTAACTAATCGAATTTGGGGTGTTACAACTCTCCCCCACTTATAAAAAATTTCACCATAAAAAATTACCGGAAGGAAATAGAGTCTGATACAACTCTCTCATATGACTCTCAAGCTCCCAAGTTATGCTCCCGCCAGCTAGTCCTCCTTACTGTACCTTCACCAAGGAGATCTCCTTACCACACAACTACTTCACTTTTCGATCCTCTATCCGCATGAATGATGCCTCAACAGTCAGGTTCTATCCCATCTGTATATCATCCACTTGGATCAGATGAGATGGATCCAGGATGTATCTCCTTAATTGAGACACATGAAACACATCATGAAGATTAGCAAGCGGCAGTGATAAGGCAAGATCTAGGATGGACCAATAAATCTTGGTGTGAACTTTTGAGACTTCAAAGCTCGACCAACACTGTTTACTAGAGTAACTCTAAAAAACACATGGTCTCCCTCTTGGACCTCAAGTTTTTTCCTCATCTTATCACGATAACTCTTCTGGTGAATCTATTAAGCTTTCATTTTCTCTTAGATCATCTTGATCATCTCAGAAGTTTTTTGCATGATCTCTAGTCTAATCATTACACTCTCGCCAAATTCATACAGCACAGGGGTGTCCTACACCTCCTACTATACAACGCCTCAAACGGGGCCATCCTATTACTCAAATAGAAATTATTATCATAAGTGAACTAAATTAGTGGAAAGTAGATCCCAAATACCTCCTTATTCTAGCACATAAGCCCTTAAAAAATCCTCCAAGGATTGGATAGTCCTCTCCGTTTGACCATCAATTTGTGAGTGATAAGAGGAACTCAACTTTAGCATGGTACCCAACACCTCTTGCAAACTCTGTCAAAATCTCAACGTAAACCTCAGATTTTTATCCGAAACAATGCTCAACAAAATACCATGCAAACTAAAAATCTTTTCAATATACATCTCATCCAATTTCTGAAAGGGATAACTGATCTTAATTGTTATAAAATGAGCCAATTTGGTCAGCCTATAAACAATCACCCAAATAAAATCACACCCCTCTGTCGTCTTGGGCAAACTTCTTACGAAATCCATGGAAATTCTATCCCACTTCCGCTCCAGAATACTCAATGGTTGCATCATACCCAAGGCTTCTAATGTTCAATCTTGAATTTTGACAAGTGAAACAAGCATACACAAACTCATCTACTTCCTTCTTTATTCTTGGCCATCAAATCAATTTCTTTAAGTCTTCATACATTTTTATGGCACCGAGATGAATACTTAACCCACTTCTGTGACCTTCCTCAAGAATACTTTTCTTAAGATCGGGTCCATCTGGTACACAAACCTTGTCTCTGAACCTCATCATACCATTCTCGTCAATTCTGAAATCACCACCCTTATCTTGATTGATTAACGCAAGTCGGTCAACCAATCCCACATCGGTATTCTGAATCTCTTTGATCTCTTCAAAAATTCCACTCGTCAACTGTAACATATCCAGCTTCACATTCTTAGGAGTCTCTTCACATACCAAACTCAAGTCTCTGAACTGCTCGATCAATTCTAACTCTCTAATCATCAACATCGACATATGTAAAGACTTCATGTTCAATGCGTCAGCTACGACATTAGCCTTACCTAGATGGTAACTCAAACCAAAGTCATAATCTTTCATAAACACTATCCATCTCCTATGCCTCATATTTAACTTCTTCTGGTCAAATAAATAGTTTAAACTTATGTGATCACTGAACACCTCATATCTGGAGCCAAACATGAATACCGCTGCTGCCAAATCCAGATTATACATAGGATATTTACTCTCATGAACTCTCGATTGTCTAAGAGTATAAGCTATAACTTGACCATTCTGCATCAGCACACCTCCTATACCCATCTTCGAAGTATCACAATACACAACAAAGGATTCACTCGGATTTGGTAAAACCAAAATTGGAGCAGATGTCAACTTCTTCTTGAGTTATTGGAAAATCTCTTTGCATTTCACATTCAAACATAGGCTTGACCCTTTCGAGTCAACTGAGTCAAAGGTAACGCTAACTTCAAAAAACCTTCAATGAATTTCCTATCGTAACCAGCCAACCCAAGAAAACTTCTAATCTCAGTGATAAACTTTGGAGTCTCCCATTGCAACATAACATCTATCTTCGGTGGATCCACAATTATACCTCCAATAGAAATCACATGACCAAGGAAACTCACTTCTCTTAACTAGACTTCGGACTTGGACAACTCTGCATACACTTGGTTCACTTTCAATGTTTACAATATAATTCTCAAATGTTCCACATGTTCTTTATCATACTTTGTATATATCAGAATTCGTCTATAAACATGACTATGAACTGGTCCAAATACAAATGACCTTATTCATGTACTCCATGAATACTCAGGTGCATTAGACACACCAAACAGAATTAATGAATACTTGTAATGACCATTCCTCATCCTGAAAATAGTATTTGGAATATCTTCAGGCTTCACATCAATTTGATGATAATCTGAACACAAATCTATCTTGCTAAACACACAAGCACCTACTAACTAATCCATCAAGTAGATCTTCCAGTTGCTTGTTCAATTCCCTAAACTATGAAGCATACATTCTATAAGGAACCATTAACACCAGACTCGTACCTGGTACTAGGTCGATGGAAACTTCCACCTCCAGCTCAGACGGTAAATCACTGATGTCTTCCTGAAATACTCCTAGAAAATCACAAACAACCGGAAGATCACTAACTACTCCCTTTCCTTTAGTGTCTAACGAGGCTATCATCACCAAAGCTTATGAACCATCCCCTAAGGACTACCTTACTTGCTTAGAAACTACAAACATATCTTCATCTTCAACAAACTCTAAGAACATCACTGATTGATCCAACAATATGCACTCTTGCAATCAGCTTTACACAGAACCAATCCTCCACACCTAAAACATCTCATAGAAGTAGAAGCTTCTCCCTACTTGTTTCAATCCCACTCCTACAGACAAGTGGTTAGAAAAATAAACGAGTACCGATTGTGATTTAGACGCATGTCGTGTACCATAGAATAAACATCATGAAAAAACATGTCGGACGAACCAACCTGCTTTGATACCACTATGTAACACCTTAAACCTCAAAAATTATATTTTAAGAATTACACAACCATCTAAGGTGTCACCAATGACAAAACCTTAACAAAATAAACAGTTGACAATCAACAAAACATTATAGCAGATTTACTAATGTTAATCAACACCTGTCATTGTACTCTCACCTTTACTTAGGGTATCATTGCAACGATATTTTACCTATTACGATTTAAATAAAACACCCACAAAAAGACATTTAATCTCAAACTTCCACTTAATTAAAACATTTTTTAAAAAAAGAGTACTCATAAGCAACTCTTAACAACTCCAACATAGAACCAATTAAAGGTTTAAACTCCAACAAAACATGATAATCAAATAACTTTCCCGGCCCCTATGTTACAAAATCAGAGCAAGGCTTGTAACAATGAAAACTAAACGAAGTAACTCCACGAGATAACTTTCACTTACGATAACAAACTCTATCCCTGAGTATCTACAAGATGTCCATGGTAGACAACATCAAAGGAAAGAGGGTGAGAAACAAAAAATCAATAAAACCAATGTAAAGAATGCTAAGGTAGAGAACACATCACAAAATACACATTTAGTTACACAAATAAACAACCACATAGTCTCTAATGCTTCACAATAACGTTTACACATTCATATCCAATCAACAACATAAGAACAATCAACTATATATGAAATCATGTATATAAACGTACTCCACAACTGACTCATTATGCATATGGCCGCATTCGTGAACACTCAGGTTCATCTCGCTCCCGATCCCCACCATAGGACTAGAGCACACCAAATCGTTACCATCAGTATAGCTAACGCTTCACCATCTCCCACCTGGAACCGATTACTCGCTCCAGATCCCTAGCATAGGACCAGAGCATGCAAAAACTAGACTGGAGTATGTACACGATGATGAATGACTCTAAACAACATGCATTCTCACTAAAAGGTTCACCAAAAGGACCCCCTAACATTATCTCACCATTTATGCATCACATTGTTCATCTTACATAAAAATTAATCCAAGTTACGCCATAAAAAAAACAACAACCACAAAATAATAGCATCTCAACAATGCAAATTCATAGGCATTTATTCATGTCAATTCATCATAACAACAACACATCATTGGATAAACACAATGGTTCGCTAACTGATCATACAATTCATTATAAACATTTCTATATTGAACATAAGATGATAACTCAACAAAATCACCAAGCACCATCATGACGTAGCTCTTCACGTTAGCTTTCCAATGCTTCAAACGACATCTCATTTGGACTTGCGGAATGAAAGTTACAGCCAAAATCGTCGGATCGTGCAACAAAGACAGAACAAACATTCTGGCAGTTTAGAGTCGATACATAACATTTATAAGAAACCTCCCAGCACATATGTATCCACTCTCAACACTTATGGTCGATACATACTATGAAGTTTTCGAAAAATTTCCATTTTGTTGGTTTTGAGTCGACTCCAAACACATATGAGTATACTCTAACTATTGTTTTGGCCTAAAAACCAGTTTTTAACGTATTTTACTTTTACAGAACCATCCAAACATTTATTTATGTAAGCGCACCTTTCTGTTAAAAACTACAACATGAGAATCTATTTCTCATCAAATAGCTTTCCAAGCTATATGTTCTTAGATTGTTTGATCAGTATTTTTGCTTTGAACAATTAAGCACTTGAGTGAACACATAAAGATATATTCTTATGTCAGAAGTCTTTACTCAAGTCTTTCTGATGTAGTCAGTAAAAAACTACTTCTGAGCAGTGATAGACGCAGTTATCACTTATTCAAGAAGATCAAGATACAGAAGTTCCAAGATGTCTTGAGGTAGAAGCATCAGAAATAGATGAATTGTATTTTTGACGTGCTTTACCAAGAGCTTCTGAAAAGAACTTATGGATGACATTTTGACAAACTTAAGTTTATTAAGCTGAGATACCATTCTCAAACTAACATGACTTAATCATATATATCAAACCATTTCTCTTCATGAACACACATATGTCAAGAACTCAAAAAATATGATCTTGAATGTGTTGTTCTTCCAAACTTATGACGACTTGATAATCTTCCTTTCTGTTTACTTCAGAAATTTGTGAAACTTTCCAGAATTGGAGTAGATGTATTCATTCTATAAAGCCAGTCAGAATCCTAATAACACGGCCAATATTTTGACTGCACCACTAAGAGTATCTACATTAAAGATAGTTTTTGTTGTATGAGAAACCCCTTTATCTTCTGAAGATATCTTCTGCATCATACGTTCTAACATTAGCTAAGAGTGCTATGTTAGTTTTCTCTTCTTTCCTGATGTCTTCTCAAGACATAGAAATACCTCGTGTATTTTTCATCCATTTTCTTTAAAAATTTCATGTTTTCTTCTTAGGCTTTGCCCTTTTGAAGTCCAGATAGACTCATCTGATATAACATAACTCATTTCACTTATAGAAAGTGATTTCTTGTCAACAAACTTCTTTTTCCTCAGAGGTAGACTTTGGAGAAACCAACGGTCTTAGATTCTTGAGATCTGATATAAAGATTCTTCTTCTTAAGATAAACAAACCTTTTGAATAAAAGTAACAATTTGTCTTCATCTTTGTATGAATCTTCTTATTGATCCAAAATCTCTTCAGCTTCTGAACTATTGATCATCTTCAGATCTTCTGAATATGAACACATCAATTTTTCTGGAGAAACATTGTTTGGATCTTATGCATGCTTGAGCAGTTTCCATAAGCTCTCACTCAGATGGAAATCTTCTGATAATTTTCTTCAAGAATTATGACAAGAATAGTTTGATGTTCAGAACCTTAAGTTCTGCAGACATGGTTTAAGACCTTGATAGTAAGGTTTCCAGCCATCTTCAACATTCTTCATCTTGAAGTCTTCATGCTTTTGAACCAAGACAAAAGCATTTGTCTTCTTTACATGAAGGAGTTCCTAATGAGTAATACTTAGAGAGTCAAATGGACATGGCAGTCATTATTGAAAAACATCCCATACTCAAACAGAATAACTTTCAGCAAACAAGATTTCTTGCTTCTTGATGATTCTAATAATCTTCTTGATTATTCAGGTTTGCATACAAGCCTTGTATCAGCATCACCTTTTAGAAAGAACCTTTCTAGTTAAACTTTCTAACTCTCAATCTTTTCACCAATGATAGTGAACAATAGAGCTAAGAACATTTGAGATTGGAACAACAAGTGGAGGAGTAGATTTACCAGATTGTGTTCTCAAAAAGCACGTTTAAATCTTTATCTGACATATTTAAGTGTTTGATAAACACCAATAACATAATCAGAGCTCTGATACCAATTGAATGATGAGAAGCACAAGAAAGGGGGGTTTGAATTGGGTTTCACATCTTATCCTCTTTTTGTTGAATTAGAAAGATAAATCTAACAATGACAATAAAAATAAATGACACAATTATTTTTATCCTGGTTCACTATTAACGAAGCTACTCCAGTCCACCCACCAAGGTGATTTTCCTTAAACAAGGACTTAATCCAATAATCTTAGAAAAGATTATAACCTCTAAGTTGTTAGACAACGTGCTTAGCCCTCTCAAGCAACCTGGCTAATGACTTGGCCGCTCTAGGAAACCATTACCTTAGACAAGGATTTTCGCTACCTTAGAAAAATATTTTCGACCTCCTTAGAAAAGGATTTTCATGTGTACAATAAGTGCTTATAACAAGCTGATTACACAAATTAATTACATAAACACCTAAGTGTTTCTAGCAGGATTTGAGTAACAGCTCCTTGCTTTCTAATACAAAACTAATCTTTTGATTGGTCTTCTTGAGACTTGCATCGTATCAGCTCCAGTTTTGCATTGCTTAAAAGCTTTCTTATTTGAGCAATACGGCTTCTTATCATTAAGTTTCTATCTTCTTCTTCGTTGTACTTCTTTTGAGCTTCAATGCTTTTTCTTATTGACCATCAAGTTAAACTAAGTTATTATGCTTCACTTAATAATGTTTCTCTTGACTAGCTTCACAAGGTGTTAGAATTATTCAACGTTTGTACACACACTTTACAGTAGCAGCTTCAACTTTTCTTACTACATCTTGTAGTTTGTTTGTTGTGTTAAACAACAGTGTTTGAACAACAAGAACAACAACATACACGACCTCTTCAAGCTTCCAAATCATCAATTTATGGTGCTTGAGAAATAGACTCGTTGAAGGGTAGTATTGGAAACATATTCCAACAACAAAGTCTCAACGGTCATGTGAAGGAATGGTCAACATCATGGTACTGAAAAGTTGTCCTTGTACCACCTTATCGAGGTAGAGGTCACAGAGTTTTAGTACTATTATATTCAGCTCAAAACTATTCTGATCTTCAGTCTTCTAGCATCTTTAGAGGCTTTAGATATTAACTTGATGAAACATGTTGTAGAAGAGGCATTCTTTGTGTAATCTTCAAAATCATAGTCTTCAGAATCTCAGATCTTCATTCAGCAGAACCAAGTCATAAGAATCTTCAGCACTTGGTTTCTTAGAAGCATTATCTTTAGAGCCTTTAGAACTTGTTCTATCAGAACCTCGTCTTCATAGTCTTCAAATTTAATTAAGCGCATATTTTGTCTTCAGAGTCTTCAGCATTTCGTTCAATCAGAACCTTGTCTTCAGAAAATCATCAGAACTTGATCTTCATAAATGATGTCTTCAGAATCTTCAGAGCTTTGCTCACCAGAACCATGTTTTCAGAATCTTTAAAGTTGTAACAATAGAAAGCACATTTCTTATAAAGTCTTCTAGGCTTGCTTATAAATTCTCAATTAGAAACCTCGTTACTAATGTTCCTTAGAACCATTGTATTAGAAGTATTTCTGAATCTTGACTTTATCTTGTACATGTCATATGTTTTCTTTCTAGAGTGTTTAGATCAGAGTCTGATGACGTCACACGCCTTCTTACCAGAGTCAGAATCATATTGACAACAGCCACACACTAGACATAAACCATATTGTGCATAATTGTTCTCTTATATGCCATGTGTAGTTATCATCAAAACTCAAGGTTGGATGTAAAACTCAATCTTTTTCTTACAATCCCCCCTTTTTGATTATGAAAAATAATGTATTTTGATAGAGCAATTCGTACAGGGTACTCACCATAAACCACAGAGTCAGAGTCAAGCTTAACGAGCTCCCCTGAATCTATTACTCTCAAAATTTATTTATGCTTGTTCAGAGTCTCTCCCTGATCCCAAGTCTCACAAAATAAAAAATTTTAAGTACCAATTGAAGGAATATAGAAGGAATACTTCTTCATATACATCTCATCAGAATCTAACTAGAACTACCTAGTCTTCATCTCAGAATCTGGCTTGCTATCAGAAAACTGTAGACATATCAGAACCTGATTTGTCCAATCAGTCTTGATGCCTTATATCACAGATCAGAACCTGGTTGATACTTTCTTTGATGCCATGCATCATGTATCATTACCTGATTCTTTCAATATCTTCACCAGCAAGTGCACAAATCAACATGTCATCAGAAGGTTTAGAATTTGAGCATTTTCTTAATGACCATGTCTTGTTCAGATTTCCATAAGGTTCACAACCTTAGAGTTACTTGGTTCTAGATACTAATAATATCATACTTTCAGAAAGTTCACAACTTCTGACAAGCATGAGGTATCAACGCACTCATAGACATCCTTCCTAATTGTCCTTTGCTTATGATAACTTAGTGGTCAACACCAAATATTCGTATATCATAAGAGAAAACTCATTTAGAGCATTCTTCTTGCTTTTTGTGCAATGACTTCTGATGCATTCTTCTTATTTCTTGATCATATTTTTTGATAGAATAATTCTTCTCATCGCTTTTGATAGCCTGCTCTAACATACAGTGAACTTTTACAAAGCTCCTGATCAAATCTCAAACATATGGTTAGAAATAAACATATTTGAATTATACTTAGGATGAGATTCTTTAGATTAGATATCAAAATCATATATCACTTTCTCCCCCTTTGTCAGAAATCAAAAAGGTAAAGGAAAAGAAAAATATTGACAATGAATTAAATAAAGAAAGGCAGATTAAAACAATAGAAAATAAAAAACAAACTTCATTAATTGAATAAGAGATTACAAGGAGATACGAAAAATAGACAACAAAAAGAAAAGACAACTAAAAAGACCAACACAAACTAACAGCAAGTAAGATGCCATACGAAATAATTTCTTAAGATTCAACAACCTTTTAGGGCCTGAGGTTTGTAAGATCTCCCTGTGTCAAATATGTTAGACTATGGCACGGATCTAGAGGGGGGGGGGGGTTGAATAGATCCCTAATTAAAATTTGATTCGGCGCTACCAATTTAAAATTGGTTTTAAAAATGTTTTAAGTGCGGAAGCGGCCGAGGAAAATTATAGTCTAAAACGAGCGATTATTGGAAAACCGGATATACGTAAGCCTATGGATTTATGACAATTCGGAAAAATAGAATCACAACACAAACTATGCTTATCAATTATTTACTTCAGTTGTAAGGTTACCTAGTTCCAATGATTTAAAATCAAACCAAAACTAGATACACAAGTAAGATAATTTTGGTTCAAGCAATATGTCAAACACTTGGTGTGCAAAGACACTCCAAGTGATGTTTATGTTGAGTAAGTGATTTCAATCAGCCTAGTACAATGTTTTGTTGTACGTTAGAGTTAAAAACAGCGTTTTAATCTCTTACTCAATTGATATCACAATTTTGACAATAGAGCTTACACAAAAATTACTTATTTGAGCTATAACAAAAATGTTGAAACTAAAGAAGACAAGTAATTTGGTGAGGCAGTTCCCCCGTCGTCCTCGCTTCGGGGTACGTCTGCCCTCAATTCTAAAACTAGAATTGAGATATATTGAATAGATATCACCTGTTTGAATGTACAGTTTATACAAGGATTGAGCAGCAAAATTACAACAAAAATCTCAATGTGTTGAAAGTTGCCTTCACTCCTTGCCCCTTGATTCAAGCTGAATCAAGTTCTTCGATTTGTGTTGATGGACCTCCGACTCCAGCCACCTTATTGAAGAACACGTTGTTGTTCAAACCGTTGGCTCCGGCTGATCTCAACAGCACCAAATCGAACCCGAGATCTTCCCTTCAAAATCACCGAATCCGCTACTAGACTTGTGAAGACCACCTCTTCACAATCACCTTCGCTCGATTGACCGTTGATTAAGAATCTCGTCCAAAAACCCCCAAAATTCGAACCAATCTTGGAGGGTAAAACCCCAATGGTTTTATTCAAAAAAGAACCTGTCACAATCTTCAACCCGAGCTTGATTCTCCAATCTAAGCCTCGAACCTTATCACCTTGAATCTTTCACAAATGCATTTCAAAAATGATTGTGTGTAATTGAAATGTTGTGAGATGTTGAAGATGAAGATGATGAATCTTGGACACCTATTTCACTCTTTCTTGTTTTTGAACACATGAATCAAAAGAATATCAAATGTTAGTAGACACAAGAGTTTAAGCAAGTATATATAGTGCTCACAAAATTCAGGACATAACAATATTTCAAATATGAGAGGGAACAAATTTAAAACAGTTTTTCCGTGCGAACGGTCCACCATAACAAGTCTATGCATCAACGCATGGCCTGTGATGTTTTGAATTTCTGAAAATTTCATCAGTGTGCATCGACCATACAGTCGGCGTGCGCTGACCCGTTGAAATTCTTTTCCTTTGTGCGCCGACCCTATGGTCGACCAATGCTTTTATGCGTTGACCCGCTGGAATATCATTCCTTCATGCGCTGACCCTATCATCGACGCATGCTTTGTGCGCTGACTGATTTTCCCCTTTTTCTGATGGATACGTCGACCCTATGGTCGACCCATGTCCTACAAGCCTGCAAAATTTCATTAGTTTGAAGTTTTTCATGCCTTTAGTCATGATTGCATTTTGTCAACTCAAAGTATATTCATTTTAGAAAATTTAAGACAAGCAAAAGGAGAATATGATGGGTGATATGTTGCATCTGGTTTAGTGGATCTGGAACTCATACTTTCCAGTCTATTCTGGGAATTTGTCATCATCGAAACCTGCATTTACCAATGTCTTGCAGATTTGTGTGATATGTGGCGATTTGCCTCCACAAAATAGTCTTAGAGACGAGGTTTGTAAGCTCTTCTCTATGTATAATAAAGAGAATATTCAGGCATTTCTTCATAAAGCTACTAGATCCAACAATATCTAAGCAACATCCAATAGATTTTCAACAACGTTGTAACTCACTTCATCAAAGGCAACATTCGGTTTATTTCTTCTAACCAGATCAATGATTTCTTCCATGTAGAAGAGTTCAGTCAAGACCCTTCCATAAGGAATGTATGACTTATGCTGACCTCTAGATATATTGACAGAATATTTCAGATGGTTGAATATAGTTAAAGGCAGGTTGATTCTGATATTCTTCATTAGACAATAAATAAAAATTTCGTCTTCATGAGACATGACATTCTTATCTATTCCCCGAGATCTGAAGTTATTCAGACGAAGATTAATCTAAGCTTTTGCAGTAGGAGACAACCTATCCAAATTGTTAGGTTCAAAACTAAGAAAAATGGTGTTGAAAATGTTAACGAACTTATCAACAAAAGTGTAATTCAGGAAAAATTCATCCACACTAACACCCGTTGGGACAAAATAAATGGCCTCAACAATGGAAGTGGAAGTAACTGTGATTGGAAAGCCATACACACTTGAGTTGATTGAGTTATCATCTTCACTCACCAAATCATAATCCCAGAAGGATGTAAAAACATTCAGATGAATGGGATTACAGAATAATGCATAGTAATTAGGCCAATCAAGTACGTGCATGCTTAGAATGATGTCGCGGTCTGATCCTTTAAGATGAAGAAATTTTGGTTGTTTTTCAATGATAACTTCCAAGAGATCTTTATCTCCATAGAATGTTTTGACAGACATGGTTGGATAATAGTGAAAGGTGAGAAGGATAATGTTGAAATGAATGAGAAGGGAGTGACAAAAAGATGATGAAATGAAGATTAATGAATAGATTAAGAATGATAGCACAGTATGTGATGACCATACTTGAAACAAGGACACTTAATGACATAGCTAAGAATGGATATTGTTATCATTTCCAGAGGCAGATGTGATAAGGATGAAAGATAGAATAACATGCCTAATAAAAGATGAAAATAGGAGACCTATGCAGACACTAGGTTCAAGGATAAACAAAGGAGACACTCAAAGAGGAATGAACACATAGTTTTTGACAAGAAGTAAGGCGAACGATTTTATTACCTGTATCCAAGATATTCTCATTACTCGAGGTGTCCCATCAAATACTAGGAATGATACAAGTAAGACAAAAGTCTTATTAACGTACCAACCCTTCGTATCATAATGACTAATAAATACATTGAACTCTTCAGTTTCCAATGGTTAAATAATAATCTCAGAAGATCATTTAATCTTGGGTACTTCAGACACATGAGAACATCACTAATTAAAAGTCTCATATCTCAATAGTATAGCAAATATTACTAAGCAATAGAAACTTATTTTTCTATTCCAGGAAGTTGCATTCTGAGATAGCTCTTTTCATTCTTGACATTGAACTAAGTTCACATGTAAGAAATGAAAAATGAGTATACTTTCAGTAAGGAAATTTTGAAAAAGATATTAACCCTAATAAAGGTTTTTATCTCAAAGATTTTAAAAAATGAATTCCTTCTTATCATAGTCTCTTAAAATGTATTTCTCTAGAATATAAGAATAAATTTCTAAACTATTTAAAAATAAATAGTAAGAGTTAGAAATACATTACTCAATACTTCTGTAGATTCTGAGGTTTTGATGTAGATGTATCTTTAGAATCATCATCCAAACAGCTTTTGTAGTTGATGACTTTGTTGATGTGTGCTTCTAGATGGACCACTAGATCCATTTCTTCTTTCATCAACTATCTTATTTCTTCTCCAGTTCTCATCTTCAAGTCTTTAGGAAAGCCATCAGCATATTGATTTCTACTTCTCTTCTCTTCTCTTCAGAATGTGCGTTGGATGCACATTAGTCTTCATTATCTTGTATTCTGACAAGATTGTCTTCAAATCTTCTTTGATCTTCTCATTTTGATGATGAATAAATCTTTTCTGATGTTTGTTATTTCTGGATCATCAGAGAAATCGAGAGCTTCCTTTTGTCTTTGTGCTTCATGTCTTCACGTAAGCGTGTTTTCTAGAAGTCTTCTTGATTCATCCAGTTTAGCTTCCATGTTTTAAGGTAAGATCCTAAACACCATAAACTAGCTAAAATCAATCTTGTATTTTCCAAGTCAATTTCTTGACATGATGTTTTTCTTCAATGGACGAAGATACCATCATGAACATCAAACCACAAGACGCATCTTCTGAGGGTTTGAATGTTGATCTTGTTCTTACAAGTTTGGCTTTATCAATCAGAATCAGTTCATCAGGAGGCGACAACTTTTGTCTTTCCTTTCTCAAGGGAGTATGAACTGAGATAACTTATAATCTAGCATTCTTTGATATCTTCATCTTGTCCTTCTTCATCAGCTCCATTACCTTCATCATTATGACTAGGTAATATCTGGCTTTACAATATTCCAATAAGCTATGGTTTCTGGCTTCCAAGATTATCATCAAATCTGACACTGATTTGATTCACCAGTAGAAATACTTCAACACCAAGATGTATAGCCTTTAGAGAATTCTGGACATAATCCATTCAGCATATATTTGAACCATATTCCGTTTTGAATATACATGCATTAGCTTTTTAAGAAATCTATGTCATGATGGAATCATGATTCTAATAATCTTCTTCTTAAGAGCTTGTTCTTTCATCTACATCTTTATCTGATTATGAAGAACTAGAACATGAGAATTTCTCATCAAATAGATGTTTGATCAAGATTTTTTATTTGAACAATCTCAGATAATCACTTAAGCACTTGAGTGAACACATAAAGATATATTCTTGTGTCAGAAGTCTTTACTCAAGTCTTTCTAATGTAGTCAGTAACAAACTACTTCTGAGTAGTGACATGCATAGTTATCACTTGTTCAAGCAGATAAAGATACAAAAGTTCAAAGATGTCTTGAGGTAGAAGCATCAGAAATAGATGACTTGTCTTTTTGAGGTGTTTTACCAAGAGCTTCTGAAAAGAACTTATGGACGAAATTCTAAAAAACTTAAGTTTGTTAAGCTGAGATACCTTTCTCAATATAACATGACTTAATCGTCTATATCAAACCATTTCTCTTCATGAACACACATACGTCAAGAACTAAAAAAAATCTGATCTTGAATGTGTTGTTGTTCCAAACTTCTGACGACTTGATAATCTTCCTTTCTGTTAACTTCAGAAATCTTTGAAGCTTTCCAGAATTGGAGTAGATTAATTCATTCTATAAAAAATAGTCAGAATCCTAATAACACGGCCAATGTTTTGACTGCACCACTAAGAGTATCTACATTAAAGATAGTTTTTGTTGTATCAGAAACTACTTTATCTTCTGAATATATCTTCTGCATCATACGTTCTAACATTGACTAAGAGAGTTATGTTAGTTCGTTCTTATTTTCTGATGTCTTCTCTTGACATAGAAATAACTCGTGTATTTTTCAGCCTTTTTCTTTAAACATTTCATGTTTTCTTATTAGGCTTTGTCCTTTTGAAGTCGAGATAGACTCATTTGATATAACATAATTCATTTCGCTTGTACTAAGTGATTTCTTGTTAACAGACTTCTTCTTCATCAGAGGTAGACTTTGAAGAAACCAACGATCTTAGAACCTTGAGATTTTATATGAAGATTCTTCTTCTTAAGCTGAACAAACCTTTTGAACAAAAGTAACAATTTGTCTTCATCTTTGTCTGAATCTTCTTGTTGATCCAAAATCTCTTCAGCTTCTAAACTATTGATCATCTCCAAATCTTCTGAATATTAACACATCAATTTATTTGGAGAAGCACTACTTCGATCTTATGCATGCTTGAGAGGTTGTCATAAGCTTTCACTTAGATGGTAAGCTTATGATAATCTTCTTCAAGAATTCTGACAAGAAGAGTTTGATGTTCAGAACCTTAAGTTCTGCAGACATGGTTTGAGACCTTGATAGCTATATTTCCAACCATCTTCAACATTCTTCATCTTGAAGCCATCATTCTTTCGAACCAAGACAAGAGTGTTTGTCTTTTTTACATGAAAGAAATCCTAATGAGTAATACTGAAAAAGTCAAATGGACATGGCAGTCATTATTTGAAAACATCCATATTAAAAAATAATAAATTTAAGCAAACAAGATTTCTTGCTTCTTTATAATTCTAATAATCTTCTAGATTATTCAGATTTTCATCTAAGCCTTGTATCAGCATCACCTTTTAGAAAGAACCTTTCTAGTTAAACCTTTCAACTCTTAATATTTTCACCAATGATAGTGAACAATAGAGCTAAGAACATTTAAGATTGGAACATCAAGTGGAGGAGTTGATTTACCGTTGAAGGGTAGTCTTGGAAACATATTCCAATATAAAAGTCTTAATGATCATGTGAAGGAATGGTCAACATCATGGTACTGAAAAGTTGTCCTGGCACCACCTTATCGAGGTAGAGGTTACAGAGTTTTAGTACTATTATGGTCAGCTCAAAACCATTCCGATCTTCAGTCTTCTAGCATCTTTAGAGGCTTCAGATATTAACTTGATGAAGCGTGTTATAGAAGAGTAATTCTTTGTGTAATCTTCAGAACCACAGTCTTCAGAATCTCAGATCTTCGTTAAGCAGAACCTAGTCATAACAATCTTCAACACTTGGTTTCTTAGAAGTATTATCTTCAGAGTATTCAGAACTTGTTCTATCAGAACCTCATCTTCAGAGTCTTCAGATGTGATTAAGTTCATACTTTGTCTTCAGAATCTTCAGCATTTCATTCAATTAGCATTATCTTTAGAGTCTTCAGAACTTGTTCTATCAGAACCTTGTCTTTAGAAACTCTTCAGAACTTGATCTTCATAAATGATGTCTTTAGTATCTTCATAGCTTTATTCACCAGAACCATGTCTTTAGAATCTTTAGAGCTGTAACAATAGAAAGCGCATTTCTTGTAAAGCCTTCTAGGCTTACTTATAAAGTCTCAATAAGAAACCTTGTTACTAACATTCCTTAGAACCGTTGCATTAGAAGTATTTTTGAATCTTGAGTTTATCTTGTACACATCATATGTTTTCTTTCCAGAGTGTTCAGATCAGAGTCTAATAACATCACACGCCTTCTTATCAGAGTCAAAATCATATTGACAACAACCACACACTAGACATAAACCATATCATACATAATTATTCTCTTAGATACCATGTGAAGTTATCATCAAAACTTAAGGCTAGATGTATAACTCAATCTTGTTCTTATAATTACAACATGTTAGAAAAGGATTAGAAAAGATTCATGCATCAAGAAAGGATTTTATGCATAAAAATATGTGAAAAACTATCTACAGCTTGACACATATGATTATAGGTCGACACATAGAAGAAAATGTTCTTCTACAGATCGACACATGCGCTGCATTATTAAGTTCTATAGGATTTGTTAGATGTGCCACTCTACAGGTTGACACATGACTGCATAGGTCGCCACATGACTTGCATAGGTCGACCTATGCATCAAAAACCTTGAAATATTGCATTGTTTTGCATTTTTTGCATTCCTTTTGCTTCATACTTGCTCACATATATATACTTGTTACATGCATAATTTATTTTAAATGATTTTGGTAAAATCATAAACGAAACCTGAAACATACTAAGAGTCTTCATAATCTTCAACCTTGGTTTTATACATACACACACACACACACACACACAAAGTACACATAATCATTCATTGCTAGGGTGCCATCTAGAATCAGTTGATAATGTCCAATTTAGCTTGTGGTATTGTAAATTGGGTTGAGATCTTAGGAGGGTTTCAAATAAGAAAACCAAGGTGGGGTTTTCCTTTAAGATCAAAGTGTGGATTTGAAGGTTTTGGACATGATTACTAAATTTGGATTCCATCGAGTGAATGCTTTGAAGTGTTGCGTTTCTTGCAAAGGATTAGCATGAGACGCTGGATCATCTTGGGAAATCATGGGTTACAAAAATTCACAATTTGGATTCAATCGAGTGTATGCTTTGAACGGTTGCAGTTCTTGCAAATGAGTAGCGTGAGACAGTGAATCAAATTGGCATTATTGGGTGACTTGATCAAGCTCAAATCAAGGGAAGAGAAATTTCTAGGATCAAAATCAAACTTAGGGTTTGTATGGTTGCATTTCTACATTTCTCTTGTAAACTACTTTTGCAAAGTAAGGTTAATTTCATGATCTCAATTCTAATTCGAGTTGAGGGAAAACGTACCTATAGCGAGGCCAATTGGGAAATTTCCTAAACAAATCCTTGTGTACTCTCTCTCCCTTTATCTCTCTCTCTCTCTCTCTCTCTCTCTCTCTCTCTCTCTCTCTCTCTCTCTATCTATCTGTCTATCTATCTATCTACCTATCTATCTACCTATCTATCTCTTTTACATTTCCTTTGTAAATTGTTGTATTCATCATTTGTGTGATTAATTCGTTTAGTAATATCTTTTGAAAAATGTTTTGTTGGATTTATCACAATAATTTGGATTGTGGTTGGATTTTAAGATCAACAAAAAAATATAAATTTTCAAATTAAACTAATTTCACACAAGGTGTTCGATAATTTGTCTCAATAGTATTTTTTGTGTGAATTATCATTGGACGTAGCATTGCTTGTTGAGTAGTTTTCTAGTGATTTTGATTAAAGCATATTGACTAAGCTACTTATCATTATCTTCGATTGGTTTTCACATACACATATACAAGCTTTTTCGATATTGGTTTCGTTAGACGAATCGATCTAAGTTACTTTCGCTAGCCATTATTTTTCAAAAATAGTTTTTGTCAAACAAATTTTTATTAGGTATCTATTCACCCCCTCTAGATATGTCGCCTTCTTCTAACAAATGGTATCACGAGCTCCAGACTATTCCGTGATTCAACATTCGCCTATTTGAAAATGGTTATCGAACCTAAAGGTGCGTATAATAGAACACCAATATTCATCGATCAAAAATATAGCTATTGGAAAACTTGTATGCGTATCCATGTCAACTTCGTTGATAAGGGTGTATGGGACTCCATTATCAATGGTCCTAACCAAATTACAATGATCAATGGTGAAAGTGTCATCATACCAAAACTGGAAGCACACTATGATGATAATGATAAGAATTGTGGTCATATGATTGGACGATACAAAATATTCTATCATCCCCACTTGGTGTTGATGAATATTATCATGTCTCTCATTATGAGACTGCAAAATCTATGTGGGACGCTTAGAAGTTACCCTTGAGGTAACTAATAATGTCAAATAAGCTAAGATCAATACCTTAAATCAAGAGTTTAAACTATTTCACATGAAGCATGGTGAAACCATTGCCGAAATGCAAAAGAGGTTCATATATCTCATTAATCGCTTGAAGGCTCTAGGTAATCCTATTTCCAATGATATAGCTACTAATAAAGTTTTGAGGTGTCTTAATGGGAAATGAAAACCCAAGGTCACCGCTATTGAATAAGCAAATGATCTTAAAATACTTGATCTCGCTACTTTATTTGGCAAGCTAGAAGAACATGAGCAAGAATTCACTTGTTTGGAAATACATGAGAAAAAACATGAGAATAAGATGAAGAAGGAGAAAGGTAAAAAAAAAGGAGGAATAAGATAAGTCTATTTCTCTAAAGGATTCAAGTTCAAAGTCCTCAACTAATGAGTAAAGTGATTATGAAACAAGAGATGCCGAGAATTCGTATGAAGAAGATATGGGACTTTTTTGTGAAAAGATTCAACAAGTATATCAAAAGAAAAGGTGTAAAGTTCTCTAAAAAAACCCTCATCAAATTGAGAAGATAATCAAACTCATCAAAGAAATATGATGACAAGAGAGGAAGATTAAGACGTTCATATTATAATTGTGAAAAAATTGGCCGTTACAAGGCAGGGTGTCTGTTGATAGAGAAAGACAAATAGAAAGGTCATCACAAGAAATCTAGAAATTATAGAAGAACTTATATTACGTGGGAAAGCAATAAAGACTTCTCATGTGATGAAATCTCAAGCGATGATGAATAATCGACAAACATTTGTCTCTCGGCTTACTCTCATGAAAAGAAGAAAAAGAATGTAAGTCACTCTAAATATGAACATGTTGATGAATTGTCTTATTTCGATAAAAGCATTGCTATAATGGACACAAGATTATAGCTCAACAAAATCACCAAACATTCTGCCAGTTTGGAGTCGATATATAACATTTATTATTTGACACCCAACACTTATGTATCGACTCCCAACACTTATGTATCGACTCCTAACACTTATGTATCGATAAATACTATGCAATTTTAGAAAAATTCCCATTCTGATGGTTTGGAGTCGACTCCAAACACGTATGAGTCGACTCTAACTGTTGTTTTTGCCTAAAACATGTTTTTAACATATTTTGAAAGTCTTTTATTGTTGTAGAATCATCCAAACACTTCTTAACACAAAAATAACTTATTTCAAACACTTATTTTCTCATATTAAAACCTCATTCTTATTAAGTCCTAATTCTATCAATTAATATACCAATTCAATAATCAACTTATCAAATTTAACAATAAATTCCATTAATTCATAAATAACACTCAAACTTTTACACCTTCATCAACGAAGAAAATTCAAACACGCATATTCATGACATTTCAGACATGGATTGATCATAGCAACACATAAACACATGATCCATCAACAATTTTCAGAAATTCATCATAAATCATTCATAAGAAGAAAACCTAAGAACCCTAATGAGGTTAAGGACTCCTCATCACTACCCCATCATGCTAATTGGTATCCCTTTCTCCCCCTTACCTTAGATTTTCAGTAATTGATGATGAAATGCACAACCTATATGAGTTTCCTCTCCAATTTCCTAGCTTGTTCTTCCTTTCATCTTTTTGCCTATTTTCTACGTATATATGATGTTTCTCTAACAACTAGTTGTTTCCCTATTTTTAGAATATATACTCTCCCGCCATTTTGTTTAATTATGAATTTTACCCAACTTCTTACTAACCTCTCTATTTAACCACTTGTTATCTCCAATTCCCACAAATAACTCAATTATATCATTTGTACTACTTAATTAATTAATTCAAATAAAATACTATTTATTCTAATAATTAATTAAAACCCTAATAACTTTTAAACCATTCAACCACCCTCTTACTTCTCTATACCTCTATTTCAAAAATATTTACCCCTACAATCACACCACAATAATTTATAAACACCAATTAATCAAATAATTATAAATAATTCAATTAAATTGATTAATCGAATTTAGAATGTTACAGAATACGTGAAAGCTAGAAAACCCAAAACATGATTTTATTTTTTTCATATTTTTTGTAATATTATGGATTATTATTTATTTGATATAAAGTGGATAATTAATGTAACATAAAAAAAACTTTTATTTTAATTTTTGTATTTTTTTACTGTTTTTGTAAAGTGTGTGATAGATGTATTGAAAATAGCTTTTATTCTAAATCCAAATTTTTATGTACTTCTTTATGCAACATGAATGTGATGAGATCAAATAATGAAAGTGGTTAAATTGTGTGATTAAAATAACATTCCAAAAGTAATGAAAAATTGACTTATTTTATTTAATTCTTAATGGATGACAAAATGATTTCATTCTATTTTAAAATTTTTAAGTTTGTTTAATAAAAATGACAAATGATTAAAGTTCGTTAAAACTAACAAGAACTTAAAATAAAAATATGAAAAAGGAAATGACCAAAAATAAAAATAAAGTGCAATAACACCTAAATACATCAAAGTTAAGAGTCAATTTTGACTTTGACTTTTTTTTCTCCAAATGCAAACTGGTGAATGATTTAATATAGAGATGAAAGTCATTAGGCTAATGTGAGCAAGGATGTAAATTTTCAAACAAGATTAAAATGTCAAACCGTTAACCTTTGACTTTACTGAATGTATGCATATGATTTGTTTTTTAATGATAAAAAATACATGACCAAATGCAATGGTCATGTTGATGCAGATGAAAAGAAACTAGAAAGAAAATGCAATGCAACTTTAAGTTATGACAAAATTGGAGTATGACAGTTGTGCCTATATAATTGTCTTAAATTCGGGAGGATGAACTGTCACAGTTTTCATATCTTCAGAGTAAAAGTCAATTAGATATGAAAATACCTCAAATTTGTCTTAAGAGAAAGAAAGTGTAATGAGTTTAAAGAGAAAAAATATATTGAGGTAAAATATCAGATCAATGTCAATCCTCGAGTAGACATGAATAACTTGCAAAGATGACTGACACCAAAAAGACTATGGTAAGATCAACAACATGTCTTACTAAAAACGTCGTCGACAAAAGGACGATGGTGAAATCATAACTACAAATATCATCGACACCAAAAGAATGATGGTAGGATCAACAACATATCTTTCTATCACCAAAAGGATGATAGTAAGATTGCAAACTTTCAAAGATCGCCATCGACAAAAGGATGATGGTGAGGTCATGACTGCAAATATCTCCGACACCAAAAGTATAACGGTAAGATCAACCTCGCGTTACAACTTGCGACATTCATCATTTCTCACCATTTCACCAGCGATCAAACCATTTTCAAATGCAAATCAAACCTTGATCCATATCAAGAATATTTAAAATCAAATTAAAAACATTTAATCATTTCAAACATCTTTCATAAATAAGATGAAAAGGGAACAATTTGGTGTATACGACTCTTTCCCCCGAGTGTATGGGTACGAGCTGTATATCTCGACCATTAGAGCATTCATCATTCGCTTAAAACTCTTAACCTGATTCGTATTAAACCTCCTTTATAATTAAATCTTGAGCGTTCTTATTTTCATAACAAATCTGACGAAAAAGGAATAATTTGATGTATACCTCTTTCTTCCCCCGAATACTTGGATACGAGCCATATAGCTCGACCATTCGAGTATTCCTCTTCCATCAAAAACATCTAGTTATTTCAAACATATTTCATAAATAAGAAGACAAAGGAACGGTTTGGTGTATAGCTCGACCATCAGAGCATTCGTCATCTTCCAAAAACAATCTCAGCCAATCAAATTAATTTTTTGCATTAGCGCGATGTCCAAAAATTTTCGTAAGCGAAAATGCTTCGTCCATTCTGAGACGATGAAAATAGAGCTTCATTCCTATCGTGCGCAAGAAGTCATAAAGTTTTCTGCTCGAATGAGACGTGAACATAACTTTGTGAGATTCCAAGTTATGTTGTTCATTCTAACGTGATGTAAATGTTCACTTCTCCATGTTTTGGATAACAAGCAATGTTTTCCGCTAGAATGCGACTAAGTATCTTTCACTAAAATCGACCAACCAACAAACATTTTCTACCCATGACTACGTAGTCTTGAGTTCCCCATCGCACCTGGGGATACGTAGGAGCGAGATTCAACATCTCGTTAGACACCCTAATAAAAAAAAAACCTATTTTTAGGCCTTTTTTTTATTCTCAAACTTTTAATAATAAAAATAAAAAAAATAACAAAAACTAACATTCTCTATTCACAAATCTAACTAAATGGTTTCCATTGAGTACAACGGATGTGAGGGGTGTTAATACCTTCCTCTCGCATAATTAACTCTTGAATCTGAATTTGGTTGCAATGACCATTTTATTTTTCTTTTAAGGGTTTTATCAATATTATCTCTTTTTTCTCGGAATAGATAAAATTCGGTGGCGACCCAATAATCATCTCGAGCGTGCGAGTGCTCGTGGTCATTTTCTGCACTGCGACATAGGGTTGTAATCTAAAGTAGTTGATAACTAGTAGGTTCTATATTTTTTCTTGATCAATTTTATGACTGATTTTTTTGTCACCCTAATGACATAGAACAAAATGTGGAATACAACTAATTTATAAGATATGTGGCTAAAGACAAGTTTCATAAATTTTAGTGATAGTGGTAAGAGGCTTTAAGTGGTCGACAACAACATCAACGACGACAAACTAATTCTCGCCAACAACATCATCCTTCCACGCTAAGACCCTAAAGGCGGAGACATGGGTGATGGATGTAACACCCCCTTCTATACCCCAAATAATTGCATATAAAACAATTAAGCACATACAAGTTATCAGAGTAAAAAGGTTTTATAATCAGGTATAAAGGAAGAATGCCACAATTTCACCAATAAAACACTTTCACAATTTGCTCCATAAAATATGTAACATTTTCAATTTAAGCGGAAGATAAAATCATTTAATCAGTTCCAAATATTAATTCACGTACACATAAGCTATCCAATTTAATATATAGCATATCAGTTAGATTACAAAACCACATCAGCTGATACACCGCAATGTATCACAAAAGAATGGCTATACTAGTCTAACTACCCGGTGTTACATATCAGAGCAGTAGACTCAAAAGAATGAAGACTATTCTTCACAAAAGGACTCCAGCATCCTAATCTGCAATGCCTCATAGAGCATTATAAAACAGCAGAAGGGTGAGAAATATAACCATAATAATCAAAGCATAAGATTATATATATATAGGTAATCATATAACACATATTCACATTTCTCACCACACTTCATTCTCTTAGTCATATATATTACCACACATGTATATATACAAACATGGATATCCACAAGCCTTCCCACATTATGTATACACTTACAATTTCCACAATCTCATCATCCACACATAAGCATCACTTCATGCATATGTCATATATCAATGTGACTCAACAACTCAATGCAACTCATGCAATGCGGTACCGACTCTCGTTATCTTTTTTTCGGTTTTTACATTAAACCGGGTCCACACTTCTAGACCGATAACCCGTTATCTTTTTTCGGTTTTTACATTAAACCGGGTCCACACTTCTAGACCGATAACCACAAAGGCCCGTCCTCTAAGCCTTCAAACCCACACTTCTAGGTTTGGGACAAGCCACTAGTTTCCACGAAACTAACAGACATTGCCTCTTGACTAAATGATGCATGTACAATCAACCACAACAAATGCACTTAAGACCGACATCTTAATCTCATGCATTTACATAATTCATCACTTCAAGAATTACACAATGATTGTACATACAACATATATCAAACATTTATCAATGTATTCATTTCACACATCATCATATTCAACAACAATGCACACATATCACATATGTTCCCATGCATTCACACCACAATCGCATACATATATGCACTCGCAATTCATTAGACGATACACATACATTTCTCATTGTATTCCCATGTGTCTCTAATTATCACAACAATCAAGGTATTCTCATTACAATACCAATCATACAATTATAAGTTATGCACACATATTCAAAATGTTCTCATGCATACTCATTACATAATTGTACACAACAATCAAACATCCACAACTCTAGGATTCACGCCCGAAGGCTACCCACAGCACATGTTATCGTAATAGTTCACATACTCATTCATAACATAGAAGTATAAACATATGCGAATCAACCAAACAATCACCATTTGGATAACACAGCAAAGAAAATATACTGCCACATTCGCCTTCATTCGCCTGGCGAACCCTCGCAGCGAACCTTCGCCTGGCCTTCGCCTGGCGAACTCTCTCAGCGAACACTCGCTAGGCTTCGCCTGGCGAGACTTCCCAGCGAGCCCAAGCCAGTAGCTACTGACTTCATTCGCCACCATTCGCCAGCACCTTCGCTGGGCGAACCTTCGCCACTCAACTTCGCCTGGCGAACCCACCAGCGAAGTCCACTGGGACTTAAATATAATTATTCGCCAACATTCGCTAGGCTTCGCCTGGCGAAGCTTCGCCTTCGCTCGCCTGGCGAGAGCCAGCGAACCTGCGCAGAACAGAACCCTATTCTGTTCCTCCTCCACAATCCACCATCATCCAACTTCTCACACAATCAAAATCAGTACAAACATCATACCCTCATGTTACCCGACTATTCTACGGCATTATTTCCAAGTTCCAACCGATTAAATCATCAATCTACCGATTATTCCAACTTTTGCCCTAATTGGAAAGTGATGAAAACTCTACCAAAACCCCAACCCAACATACATAACATCATACAATGATCAAATAGAAACATTTCTCACCCTTACCTCGATTAATCGGAGCTTTGATGTTGGTTCTTGATGATTTCCACTTTTCCTCTTCTTCTCTTCTCTTTCTCTCCTTTCTTCTTCTTTCCTCTTTCTTTCCAAATGTTTTTCTATCTTTCTTTTCTTTTCTTTTCTCTCTTATATATATTTCCTTCATTTTCCTTCCTTCCAATTTCCTTCTCAATTCTCTATTAATCCCAATTAATAAAAATTAATTTCCAACATTAATAAAATCCCACTAGATAAATTAGTTACTACAATTAATTATTTAATGAAATTTGGGCTGTTACAACCCTCCCCCACTTTAGGAATTTTCGTCCTCGAAAATGTTACCTGATTCAAACAGTTCTGGATAAGACTCTTTCATCCGACTCTCAAGCTCCCAAGTAACATTTCCACCAGCCGATCCTCCCCACGCGACCTTCACTAAAGCGATCTCTTTACCTCGAAGCTGCTTCAATTTCCGATCCTCTATCCGCATAGGTGATGTCTCAACAGTCAGGTTATCTCTCACCTGCACATCATCTACTTGGACTACATGAGACGGATCCGCAATGTATTTCCTCAACTGAGATACATGGAATACGTCATGAAGATTAGCAAGCGACGGTGGTAAAGCCACACGATAGGCGACTTCTCCTATCCTTTGCAAAATCTGATAAGGACCAATGAAACGCGGCGACAACTTGCGCGACTTCAGTGCCCTACCAACACCTGTCATCGGAGTGACTCGAAGAAATACATGATCTCCCTCTTGAAATTCAAGTGCCTTCCTCCTCTTGTCATAATAACTCTTCTGACGACTCTGAGCAACTCTCATCTTCTCTTGAATCATCTTGATCTTATCAGTAGTCTGTTGAACTAACTCGGGTCCAACAACCGAACTCTCTCCGGACTCGAACCAACATAATGGTGTCCTACACCGCCTACCATACAACGCCTCAAATGGTGCCATACCAATACTCGAATGGAAACTGTTGTTGTAGGTAAACTCAATCAAAGGCAAGTAGCTATCCCAAGCTCCTCCTTTTTCCAATACACAAGCTCTCAAAAGATCTTCAAGCGACTGAATCGTCCTCTCCGTCTGACCATCAGTCTGAGGATGATACGCTGAACTCAAACGCAACTTAGTACCCAAAGCACTCTGCAGGCTCTCCCAAAATCTCGAAGTAAACCGCGGATCTCTATCCGAAACAATACTTAACGGAATACCATGCAGACACACAATCCTCTCAATATACAACTTAGCCAACTTCTCCAAAGGGTAATCCATACGCATAGGAATAAAGTGAGCAGATTTAGTCAACCTGTCCACGATAACCCAAATAGCCTCAAAATTACTCGGCGTCCTCGGCAAACCCGATACAAAATCCATGGAGATACTATCCCATTTCCACTCAGGAATAAACAACGGCTTCATCAAACCCGATGGCTTCTGATGCTCAATCTTTGACTTCTGGCAAGTCAAACAAGAATACACAGATTCCGCAATATCCTTCTTCATACTAGGCCACCAAAATACTTTCCTCAAATCCTGATACATCTTAGTAGCACCCGGATGAATACTCAATCCGCTACGATGTCCTTCCTCAAGGATACTCTTTTTCAGCTCAACAACATTTGGAACACAAACTCGATCCCGACATCTCATAATCCCATTCTCATCAATCCGAAAATCACCACCTTGGCCTTGGTTGATTAAAGTCAACCGATCAACTAAGCTCAAATCCGATTTTTGTCCTTCTCGAATTTCGTCCAAAATACCACTCGTAAGCTTTAACATACCCAACTTAAATCCAAAAGAAGTTCTCTCACATACCAAACTCAAATCTCGAAATTGCTCGACCAATTCTAACTCTTTCACCATCAACGCCGACATATGCAATGATTTCCGACTCAATGCATCCGCTACAACATTCGCTTTACCCGGATGGTAATTCAAGCCAAAATCATAATCCTTCAAAAGTTCAAGCCATCTTCTTTGTCTCGCATTCAATTCCTTTTGATCAAAAAGATATCTCAAACTCTTGTGATCACTAAACACTTCAAATCTTGCGCCAAATAAATAATGCCTCCAAAGTTTCAACACGAACACAACGGCGGCCAACTCTAAGTCATGCGTCGGATAATTCTTCTCATGCACTTTGAGTTGCCTCGAAGCATAAGCCACAACTTGGTTATTCTGCATCAACACACCTCCTAAACCCATCAAAGAAGCATCACAATACACAACGAATGGTTCTTCCGGATTTGGCAGAATCAAAACAGGAGCTGTCGTCAACCTTCGCTTAAGTTCTTGAAAACTCGTTTCACACTTGGCGTCCCAAACAAAGGCTTGACCTTTCCTAGTCAACTGCGTCAACGGCAACGATAACTTAGCGAATCCTTCAATAAACTTCCGATAATAACCGGCTAAACCAAGAAAACTTCTGATCTCAAAAACTGACTTCGGAGTCTCCCATTGCGACACCGCTTCAACTTTCGACGGATCAACCGCAACACCATTACTCGAGATCACATGACCAAGGAAACTAACTTCCTTCAACCAAAATTCACACTTAGAAAGCTTCGCGAACAACTGCTTCTCTCTCAGCACAGATAACACAATCCTCAGATGCTCGGCATGCTCTCCCTCGCTCTTCGAATAAACCAAGATGTCGTCGATAAACACCACCACAAACTTATCCAAATAAGGATGGAAAATCCTATTCATGTACTCCATAAATACACCTGGTGCATTAGTCACACCAAATGGCATCACGGAATACTCATAGTGTCCATACCTCGTCCGAAAGGCCGTTTTCTGAATATCCTCAGCTTTCACACGGATCTGATGATACCCAGATCTCAAATCAATTTTGCTGAACACGCTTGCACCAACCAACTGATCCATCAGATCATCAATCCTTGGAAGTGGATACTTATTCTTAATAGTCACCTTGTTCAACTGTCTGTAATCCACACAGAGCCTCATAGAACCCTCTTTCTTCTTAACCAATAACACCGGTGCACCCCACGGTGACACGCTCGGACGAATAAACCTCTTTTCAAGCAAATCCTCAAGTTGAATCTTCAACTCTTTTAACTCCGAGGCCGACATACGATATGGAGCCATCGATATCGGACTAGTTCCAGGAATCAAATCTACCGAAAACTCCACTTCTCGCTCCGGCGGTAAATCCTTTATCTCTTCAGGGAATACTTCCGGGAAATCTCTAACAATGGGCAAAGCCTCAATCTCTTCACTCTCACTAGTCCTCAAAGTTGACATAAGCATAAATACCTTAGCCCCATCTTGCACCGATTCTTTCACTTGTTTCTTCGTCATAAACAAATCTCTTTCAACATCCGAATCGGGAAAAATAACCGTTTTGTCAAAACAGTTAATATACACACGATTGAATTTTAACCAATTCATTCCAAGAATGACATCAAGTTGATCCAAATGAAGACACACTAAATCAATCCCAAAATCTCTACCGAAAATACTCAACGGGCAATTCAAGCAAACATACGGTGTAGTTACTGAACCCATAGCAGGAGTATCAATAACCATACCGCCACCAATCACAGACAACTCAAGATTCAACCTTCTAACACAATCCAAAGAAATAAAAGAATGCGTAGCTCCGGTATCAATTATAGCGATCAAAGGTATACCATTAATAAAACACGTACCTCGGATCAATCGATCGTCGCTAGCAGTCTCAGATCCAGAAAGAGCGAACACTTTCCCGCTCCCTTGATTCTTCTTTGGCTTATCACATTTCGTACTAATGTGTCCTTGCTCACCACAGTTATAGCAAGTAACACCCGTACCGCTTCTGCACTCAAGCGCCTTGTGGCCTGGCTTGCCACACTTAAAACACCTCGGTTCAACACTTTTGCACTCCGGGGCACGATGCCCCGCTTCACCACAAGTGTAACACCTAACCGGGGTAGAAACTCCCCCACTTGGCTTCTTGCCAAAACCAACCTTTTGTTTCCCCTTATCAGCAGGAGTTACGTAAGGTTTTCCTCTGAATTGTCCCTTTCCTTTCTTGTCACTTAGACTCTTGTAGTGGCTGGACCTAGCCCTACTGTCTTCGTCATAAATTCTGCTCTTGTTAACCAACTCAGAAAACCGCCTGATTTCCTGGTATCCAATAGCTTGTCTAATCTCAGGTCTCAAACCGTTCACAAACTTGAGGCACTTAGACCTCTCAGCATTACCAGTATTATAGTGAGGACAAAATTTGATCAACTCCTCAAATTTCGCCGCATACTCAGCAACCGTCGAATTACCTTGCTTCAACTCAAGAAATTCGATCTCTTTCTTCCCCCGCACATCCTCTGGAAAATACTTCTCCAGAAAAGTTTCTCTAAACAAATCCCACGTAATCACAATATCATCTTCCTCAAATCTTTGGCGAGTATTACCCCACCAATCTTCAGCTTCTTCTTCGAGCATATGAGTCCCAAACTGCACCTTCTGTGCATCCGAGCAATTCATAACTCGAAAAATCTTTTCCACAGCTTTCAACCAAATTTGTGCCTTGTCCGGTTCATGAGTTCCCTTGAAGACCGGAGGGTTATTCTTTTGGAATTTCCCCAAAGCACGGAATCCATCATCAGCATGATTCCTCACATTCACATTGGCCGGAGGATTCTGCCCAATTGCCCCCGCCAATCTCGTCAATGCCTCCGCAATCGCTTCGTCGTTCCTCCCTGCAACCATCTTACTAATTCCAACAACAGAACCACGTAAGAACAACCAATATTGATAATGCATCACACGCATATCAATAACACATAGGGAAAAACACTCTAACAACTTGGCCGGACGGACCGACCTGCTCTGATACCACTATTGTAACACCCCCTTCTATACCCCAAATAATTGCATATAAAACAATTAAGCACATACAAGTTATCAGAGTAAAAAGGTTTTATAATCAGGTATAAAGGAAGAATGCCACAATTTCACCAATAAAACACTTTCACAATTTGCTCCATAAAATATGTAACATTTTCAATTTAAGCGGAAGATAAAATCATTTAATCAGTTCCAAATATTAATTCACGTACACATAAGCTATCCAATTTAATATATATCATATCAGTTAGATTACAAAACCACATCAGCTGATACACCGCAATGTATCACAAAAGAATGGCTATACTAGTCTAACTACCCGGTGTTACATATCAGAGCAGTAGACTCAAAAGAATGAAGACTATTCTTCACAAAAGGACTCCAGCATCCTAATCTGCAATGCCTCATAGAGCATTATAAAACAGCAGAAGGGTGAGAAATATAACCATAATAATCAAAGCATAAGATTATATATATATAGGTAATCATATAACACATATTCACATTTCTCACCACACTTCATTCTCTTAGTCATATATATTACCACACATGTATATATACAAACATGGATATCCACAAGCCTTCCCACATTATGTATACACTTACAATTTCCACAATCTCATCATCCACACATAAGCATCACTTCATGCATATGTCATATATCAATGTGACTCAACAACTCAATGCAACTCATGCAATGCGGTACCGACTCTCGTTATCTTTTTTTCGGTTTTTACATTAAACCGGGTCCACACTTCTAGACCGATAACCCGTTATCTTTTTTCGGTTTTTACATTAAACCGGGTCCACACTTCTAGACCGATAACCACAAAGGCCCGTCCTCTAAGCCTTCAAACCCACACTTCTAGGTTTGGGACAAGCCACTAGTTTCCACGAAACTAACAGACATTGCCTCTTGACTAAATGATGCATGTACAATCAACCACAACAAATGCACTTAAGACCGACATCTTAATCTCATGCATTTACATAATTCATCACTTCAAGAATTACACAATGATTGTACATACAACATATATCAAACATTTATCAATGTATTCATTTCACACATCATCATATTCAACAACAATGCACACATATCACATATGTTCCCATGCATTCACACCACAATCGCATACATATATGCACTTGCAATTCATTAGACGATACACATACATTTCTCATTGTATTCCCATGTGTCTCTAATTATCACAACAATCAAGGTATTCTCATTACAATACCAATCATACAATTATAAGTTATGCACACATATTCAAAATGTTCTCATGCATACTCATTACATAATTGTACACAACAATCAAACATCCACAACTCTAGGATTCACGCCCGAAGGCTACCCACAGCACATGTTATCGTAATAGTTCACATACTCATTCATAACATAGAAGTATAAACATATGCGAATCAACCAAACAATCACCATTTGGATAACACAGCAAAGAAAATATACTGCCACATTCGCCTTCATTCGCCTGGCGAACCCTCGCAGCGAACCTTCGCCTGGCCTTCGCCTGGCGAACTCTCTCAGCGAACACTCGCTAGGCTTCGCCTGGCGAGACTTCCCAGCGAGCCCAAGCCAGTAGCTACTGACTTCATTCGCCACCATTCGCCAGCACCTTCGCTGGGCGAACCTTCGCCACTCAACTTCGCCTGGCGAACCCACCAGCGAAGTCCACTGGGACTTAAATATAATTATTCGCCAACATTCGCTAGGCTTCGCCTGGCGAAGCTTCGCCTTCGCTCGCCTGGCGAGAGCCAGCGAACCTGCGCAGAACAGAACCCTATTCTGTTCCTCCTCCACAATCCACCATCATCCAACTTCTCACACAATCAAAATCAGTACAAACATCATACCCTCATGTTACCTGACTATTCTACGGCATTATTTCCAAGTTCCAACCGATTAAATCATCAATCTACCGATTATTCCAACTTTTGCCCTAATTGGAAAGTGATGAAAACTCTACCAAAACCCCAACCCAACATACATAACATCATACAATGATCAAATAGAAACATTTCTCACCCTTACCTCGATTAATCGGAGCTTTGATGTTGGTTCTTGATGATTTCCACTTTTCCTCTTCTTCTCTTCTCTTTCTCTCCTTTCTTCTTCTTTCCTCTTTCTTTCCAAATGTTTTTCTATCTTTCTTTTCTTTTCTTTTCTCTCTTATATATATTTCCTTCATTTTCCTTCCTTCCAATTTCCTTCTCAATTCTCTATTAATCCCAATTAATAAAAATTAATTTCCAACATTAATAAAATCCCACTAGATAAATTAGTTACTACAATTAATTATTTAATGAAATTTGGGCTGTTACAATGGAGACCTAGGTGGTTGCAATAGAGATGGGCATGTCAGAGGAGGCACTCCATAAGGTTGTGCGGTTTTTATGACCATGTGAAATCTTTAACTGTCCTTGAACTGTTTATTGTAGTTTTTATGATTGGTTCAGCTCAGTTTAGTTTTTAGACGGAACTGTATCATTAATGGTCGTTGTTATCGCGTACAATAGTTTTGTCTTTCCCATAGTGTGGGATAGGTTACAACTACAACTAAGTACTAATATCTAAAGTAAGTAGTAAAATTCTTGATGCTTTATTGGTTTACCAATTATAGTGCTACAATCACCAATCATAAGAAGGATGAACTAATACCTAGCTAGCTTGCATATAAAATAGAAAATACACATGACACATAGATATTCAAGCTACTGAGTCTGTGAGTGAGTCTTTTAGGGCAGTCCACTCTGCATTAGAATTGCTATCAATGTAGATTACTGATGTTGAGTAAATCAAAAGTAAGTATTAAGTATCGTATCCACAGAGACCGACACGATTTTATTGACAATACATAGTTGATATGATTTTAAGTAGTGTTTGTAATAATGATTTGTTCTTAAAGTGACAACACTTAATATAGAAATTGTTATGAAATTAAAGTTCAATTGATATATATCTTGTTAGGATTGAAATTCCACCACCGTGCATATATGCTTTCAGTCAATATCTCTTTTAAAGAAACTTATTGTTCATATTATCTTCATTTAATTCGCTCATAACAACATATATGTCTATATGTTTGTTGAAAATTCAATTGGTTTAGTTCTATGTCTAGAACAAATTTATGAACCTTAAACTCTTTAGTTCTATGTCTAGAACGAAGTGTTTAACTGATAATAATCTTTAGCTCTAATATGAATGTATTTTTTTAATCACAATTCGTATTCACTTGGTTTTACAATGACAAACAGAGATTAAATTGATAATTGTGAATAACAATATTCAATAAAAGATGAAGGTAATGTTAATACATACGATTATGGTGGTTTCCTTTCAATCCTCACAAGAGAAGAGATTTAGCTATCCATTGACATGATAGCTTGCACAAAAAGGAAGAATTGGAGATGAATTTGCACAAGGATGATTTCTCGATTCTTGATGCGAATCCAGCTCGATTCTCTTCACACTCTTCTTCTTAAGGAATTTCTATCACTATTACAATTGAAAGCTAAAAAATGAATAATTTCAACACTCTGCTGCAACCCTTTTATACTAGTTGGAATGGGGGACTTTCGCTATGCGAAGTATTTGGTCGCATAGCGAAGTCAACTTCCTTTGCTGCTAAGTATTTTCAAACTGCCATACTTCGCTATGCAAAGTATTGGTCGCATAGCAAAGTTCTCTTTGCTGCTACTTCGCTACAAGCGATTTGACAAGAATTGATTCTATTTTATTTCGGTTTGTCTCGCTTTGGTTTCTCTATACGCCTTTCGCTATGCGACGTAAAGTTCGCTATGCGAACTTCCTCTGCTTTGGCTCGCTTCAAGCGAACTGGATAAGACTACTTTTGCCTCTTTCTGTTTTGAGTCCTCTTTGTCTCGCATAGCGACCTTCGCTATGCGATGCCCTATTTTCCTATGCGAAATGCTTCACTTCTCCTTGCTTCTTCCGCTTCAAGCGATCTACGGCCATTTTGGTTCTATTTTTGCTTGCAACTTGCTCGCTTTGTCTCGCATAGCGAACTTCGCTATGCGATGTTTTTGCTCACTCTGCGAAATATGCAGGGCATGGATTTCCTTTTGGGTTCACTTATTGAATTCTTTTACCAACTCCTGCAATCATATGCACATTTAAGAATAGTGTCTTTTGGACCATTTTTTAGATAATTTATGCTTAAAGATGCAAGAAAGTAAGGGATCCGTTCAATTTTTTCAACAAGGATACATCACTTATGGCCTTCCATCAATTACTTCTAGTAAAACTAGGCAGAGAACAATTTTGAAAAACATGTTCTAAGTGCAGGAGCTGATCGACTATAAAGTTTCTATAAATACAACAATGAAATAATACAGGAATGATTGAAACAGGTCATTCATGGCAGCTTAGAAATTTTGTGAAAACAGTTTTGGTGTTAATTTTTCTTGATCTTGGCTTAATTTTTCATGAAAAATTAATTTATAGTTTCGACTAAACATGGATATTAGCTAATAATTTTCTTGAAAAAATATTTAATAAAAAAAAATCTTATGGAAATATAAAGAAGAGAACCTTATCGGACGACTTTTAAGGCTCCGATTGGTCTCACTCCTTTCAAGATTGTTTATGGTAAAAACTGTCACTTGCCGGTAGAGTTGGAACATTAGGCTTTTTGGGCGTTAAAATTGTTGAATTTTAATCAAAAGCTAAGTGGCAAAAAAAGAAAAATCCAACTTTATGAATTGGAGGAATTGCGCTTGCAAGTGTATGAATCCAAGAGAGTTTACAAAGACCGGGTGAAAGTTTATCATGACAAGAAAATCGTGGCCAAGAAGTTCGAAGTGGGACAAATGGTTTTGCTTTTCAACTCTTGGTTGAAATTATTCCCAGGAAAGCTAAAATCAAAGTGGCCGAGTCCGTTCCGGATTCGAGACATCATGAGCTATGAAGCAATCACGATTGAAGATGTGCAGTCAAAAGAGAGTTGGGCAGTGAAGGCTAAAGATTGAAGATCTATTTGGGTGGTGATTTCAAGCAGAATACCACCTCCGTGCTTTTTTGCGATTCTTGACCGCATTGGACCGTCGAGCTCCAACGACGTTAAACAAAGCGCTTGTTGAGAGGCACCTCAACATCGTAAGTATTCTCTGTTTTTACTATTTTTTATTTAATGTATGTTTGTGCAAGGATGTGGTAGAAGAATTATGCAGAAAAAAGAAGAATTTTTTTTGAATAACCTGTCATGTTTGCCAACAAGTTTGCTGTGCGAACCTCTGGGCGAATTCCTTCGCTAGCAAACTCGCAGTGCGAGTAAGACGGAACAAGGGAATTGTTTTTCTACCACATTAGTTGTGTTTTGTTAAGTGTTGCCTTTTGGGCCAAAGTTGGGCCCACCCATCAACCCTATTATGAACTTTTGAGGGTTAACACTTCCCTCTCCCACACTTTCACATTTTGTCTCTCTCACTTGATCTCACTATCACTCTTTCACTCTCACACAAACACAAAACTGCACCCAAGGTTCTCTGTGACAGAAATCTCCTCACCCTTCAACATTCCAGGTTTGATTATTATTTCTTTCATCTGAAATTATCTCTTAAGATTGTTTTTAGGTTTGTGAGATGCAACTTGACATTAATTGATTAGGGTTAGGTTAGCATTGATAAAATCCGTTGCATGTTGTTGTTGGTAGTTGAAAACTGTGGCCCATGTCATTATTCTTATGTGATTGCATGTGGAAGTTGGGTACAATTGCTTTTGGAACAAAACAGGGGCTGGAAACTGAAATTCGCAGCCTTCGTTGGGAAGTTCGCACTGCGAACTTGGGGCGAGTTTTTGCCAGGCCTTCGCATGGCAAATATTGCAGCGAACATGACAGATTTTGGTTTTATTTTAGTGATGCATGGGGCTGTTTATGCTTTCTTGCTTGTTTTTTTGGACTAATATGTTTGTATGTTGGATGTTGTTTGTTTGTTTTGTTGCTGCGGATGGCTCCTAAAGTTGTTTCATCAAAGAAAAGGAAGATCGGGAGCACTTCACGCTCACAACCAATTCAATACGACAATGAACGTTTTGTAGGACCTAAGCAGGAAGCAAGGTATGTGGCCTTGGAAAAGCGAAGAATCCTGCCGAAAAAGAGGTTCAACATAAATCCTGAAGGGTCCTATAGAATCATTGATGCCATCATTCACAATAAGCGGTGGGACACTTTGGTTCCACCTGCAGACAACTACAACATTGAGGTGGTGAGAGAATTGTATGCTAATGCTCTTCCGAACGATGATGAGCCATTCACCTGGACCACAAGAGTGTTAGACAGAGAGGTGAGTTTTGATCGAGACACCATCAACAAGGTTCTTGGAAGGCCCTTGAATTTAGGCAAAGATGAAACCGATGACTATCATAGGGACTTAAGGCTCCACAGAGATACGGACCTGATTTCCGAGGCTTTGCTTTTGGAGGGGAAGTCGGTTGAGTTGAATCGATCTGGGGTTCCGAGGCGTTATCATTGAGAGGACATGAAACGTTTCCTCAATTGGTGCTTCTTTTGGTTTTAACAAATATCAAACCAAAGTCGCACACCTCTACAGTGCCGATCCCAGTGGCACACTTGGTTCACAAAATTCTTACAAATGTTCAGATCAATGTAGCTCGGATCATCGCGGATGAAATAAGATTTATGATGGAGAGTGGTCTTAAGGTCGGGGCTATAGTTAATTGCCCCATTGCCTTTCCATGTCTTATCATGGCACTTTGTGTTCATGCGAGGGTTAATCTACCTTCGCATCGACAGGTGACAATCCCTGCTGCTATCAATGACAAGTATGTGGACAAGTATTATCGTCATAAAGGTTTGAAGGGAAGTTCTTCTACTACAGCTACTACTGATGTCAGGGCTACTGAAGGCCTCGGGGTTCCATTCTCTTAGGGATTTGATGCATTTCAGTAGGTTGTATGTAACTATAATTGGGACAGAATAACAACCACATAACATGCTATGATTGATATTCATGACTTCATGCAGGTACTCCAGTTGTAGTGCCGTGAGCCCTCCGCTGCGTACAACATGATGACTATGGAGCAATTCTTAGCCCATCCTAGTTGGCCTGAGGTCAGGCCTACGTTTGGAGAGGGGGTGAGTACTTCTGGTCCTGATGATAAGGGTGCTGATGTAGGCGATGGTGATGATGCTGAGGGACCCGAAGATGGTGATGAGTTTGGTTCAGAAGAAGATTCTGAAGGTGTGGAGGCTACCGAGTCCGAAGAGGACTGATTTTGCCGTGTCTCTATTTTGTGAGCATGATCCTGAGCAACTTCCTTTGGTATGCAAAGTCAAGTTTTCTTGTGCTTAGATCATTGCTTTTATGGCATTATTGTATTTTTGTTTTGGATAATGTTTATGTACTATTTTGGGGTGTCTTTAGACCTAAGCACATTTTTATTTATTATTATTAATGTTAATTAGTTTTGATGTTAAAAGTGTTGTTTATTTTGTGTAGTGTAAATTTGTGTAAATTTTTTTGGTGGTATTTAATGTTTCCCGTGTTGTTGGGCTCTCATTGAACTTCTAGATTTGTTGCACTGTGTAAAGAAGTATCCAATAAAGATTTGTCCAAGTTTGGATGGCGATGATTGTATGAAACAAGTGAATGTTGTCAAGGTACATGGTTACCTCTGCTTAGAATTTTAGAATGCTTAAGAACTTAAGTCTTTGTGCAAATGAAATTTGTTATTTTAACAACTTGTTTGAATGATTGTTTCACTTAGGACCAAAAACCACAATTTGTGAGAAAGCTTCCATTGTTTACTAAATGCTTGATTACTAATACGTTTTGTTGATTTGTTTGATTCATGCGTTATTTTGTTATTATTGTGAATTTGTGGAAGCATTAGAAATGATCAAGGCACTTGTTTATATTGAATACATGCATGTCTAAATGTAACTTACCCGTGAGTAGAGAGAATTGTTAACCCCCTTTGAGCCTAAACAATGTGAATATCATTCTGAATTTTGTGAGATTCTAAAAATTTTCTTGAGCCCTTGACCATAAAAAGCAAAGAGAATTCACTTGAGGGTTAGATAAAAATCAAGTTGGGGAGAAAGAAAAAGAAGAATGGTAGGTTGCTTTAAATTTTGAAAAAAAATTCAAGCAAGTATTGGAAAAAATTGTGTGAATATGAATGTGAATAAAAAAAGAGAGAAAACAAATGCTTGCTTGGAAAAGAAAAATAGTGAAAGAATAAGTGTGTGAAATAAGGTTTCTGAAGGTTTGCAATTGAGAAACAAATGGAATGAAGTTGAGATGTGTAAATAACGTGTAAAGTGAATGTCTCTTTTGCATCGACAATTTCGTTTCAATGGCCTTAAAAATTCTCCTTATTTGTGAACCCGACCAAGCTACAACCTTAAAGACCTTAGTGATATTTTTTCTTCCATATCTTCACTTTTGATTGTTAGATGTTGTATGAATTGGATTGTTATTGGCATCGTTTGTTAGGTGAGTGAAATTTCCCCCGCAGTTGCAAACGGATAATTTCTTCAATCCTTATTCGAAGATGAGAGATAGCGTGATTCATTCATGAAAAAATTAGTTGTTGATTGATGCATGGCTTAATATTTGCTTAAAGAATTTAGTTCTTGCGCATTGTTTGATTCTCAATAGTTTAAACCATTTCTTGTGTGCATTCTTTGCGTTTGAGCCATTTTATCCATTCTTGGGTGAATTTTAGTCTTAAGCAAATCCTCTTGTTTGAAATGAGAAGCATAATTTGTTTGAGGACAAGCAAAAATCTAGTTGGGGAGAGTTGTTAGATGCCAAACTTTGCTTTATTGCTCTATCAAATGTTGGCATCTTTCATACTTTTTGTAGATAAATTGATTTGAATCACTTATGTTTTGGATGATATGCTTCATTGTTTGAAAATGCCTTGGTTTCTTTGATTTGTGTGCTATTGTGTAGGAATTAGGTAAAAACAAGAGTAAGACACAAGAACATTGACAAGGAAACCAAGACAGTATCAAAACATCATGAAGTTCGTCGTGCAAAGTGCTAGCGAACTTCCCCAGAAAAATCATCAACAAGTTTGCACAGCGAACTTGCCAGCGAAGACCCTTGGGAGCTTGGCACTATTCACACAGAGAAGAGAGGGACTGAAACTCGTTGTGTGAAGAAGCTAGTGAATGATTCGCTGGAGCAAATACATAGTGAAGTGCTAGCGAATGGTCCCAGACTTGAGGCAATAGGTATTTGGATAAGAATTCGTTGTGCGAAGTTGCTGGCGAAGGCTTCACAGTGTGAAGGATTGTTCGCGCATCGAATATGAAGAAATGTCTCAGAGCAGTTTAACTGTACACTGGCACTTTAAGTGACACATTTGGATGTTCGCTAGTCGAACATTTGGATGACACTTTAAGTACTTGAGGCCACTTTTAGCTAAAAACCACTTTTTGATACCTTTTCATATTTTGATATTTTTTCAGCAAGAAAACCCTAGTTCTCCTATTTTCATCATCTCTTAGCCATCTTTCACTAAAAAAAGGTGGATTCTCACCCAATCTCGATTTTTTGACTTGGATGTTGATTAACCTTCTTCCAAAACTTGTTGCTCAAGCTACCATGGAAATGGGTGGCTAAACCCCTTTTGTGTCAAGATTAGAGGTAGCTAATTCTGATTTTATGTATTTCTTTTAATCTTTTGTATGTGAACAAAGCTTTGATCAATATAGATAAAGTTATTTGCTATATTTTGTTGTATTTATGATTTGGGTTGCTTTAGACAAGACCTAATTTATTCATCTATCAACTAACAAACTCTAGACATAGATTTGGAAGTTGATATTTGCATTGTATTGATCTTAACGATCATTGTTCCGGGTGTTATTTAGAGAGATCATTTAACGTTCGAAATAATAATATTCACAAAATCGCTTTAGAGATAAACGGTTTTGCGAGGATACACGATTATATTGGTTGAAACTAAGTTCACATATTCGATTGATTGGATACATTTAAGACATATTAGTGAACCTTAATCTTGACATGTTATTTTTATCAAACAAGAACCAACTTTTACCTTGTTTTACTTCTTACAAACCTATGTTACCAAATAGAAACCATTTGAAAACCCTTTACTTAAGTCACTAAAATATTGAAGGCAAGCATCAAATATTCTCGTACAATCCCTGCGGATACAATAAAGCACTCCCGACTGTACCTATCTAATAGTTATTAGGGATAATTCATCAACATCCTTCTTCGAGTTATGAGATGATTCCTTCGTAGTAATTATCCTCTCTATTGTTGGAAATAAGACCTTTTGTATTTAGAGAAAATGTGTGGAAATATTAGAGGCTTAAAGAGAAATTTGATAGGTAGGAGAATTCTTTATGGAAGAGAGAACATTGTATTTTTGCTTGATACAAAAGTGTAAGATTACATCTCTATTTATATTACTCTAAGGAAAACTCTAGACAGACTAATTATAGAGAGTTCTCAACTCTAGAAATTCCAAGAGCATTCTAGAAAATATTACAACCCTAAGAAATATCTAGACACTCCAAGATTTTTCTAGAAACATTATCCAAAATTACCTAAGCCCAAAATAACTAAGCCCAAAAAGCCAAATAATATGTTTAGTCCCAAATTAAATTTAATCTTTCAACATTTCCCCTTAAACTTGATTTGTGACTCCAAGCATACTCCTTAACTTCACGAAATTTTTCTACTTTAGTGGCTTAGTGAAAATGTCGACAGCTTGATCTCGAGACATCACATAATTCAACTTCACCTTGTACACCCATCTTATTCTAATTTATGTGTATTCTCACGAAAGTGTAGTAATTTCCCACGTATCATTCTTCGTGATTGACTTAATTTCTTCGTCCATGGCGCCTCTCCACTTTATGTTTTCAATTGCTTCTTGATATCTTAGAGGCTCGCAATCACCAAAAAGACAAAAGAGGTTAACATTGTTTTGGTTTTCGGTTACGTCATAAATCTCTTCAATGCTCTTTATGTTAGACTAAGGCACTGATCTAGAAGGGGGGGGGGGGGGGGGGGGTTGAATAGATCCCTAATTAAAATTTGAGTCGGCGCTACCAATTTAAAATTGGTTTTAAAAATGTTTTGTGCGGAAGCGGTCGAGGAAAACTATAGTCTAAAACGAACGATTATTGGAAAACCGGATATACGTAAGCCTATGGATTTATGACAATTCGTAAAAATAGAATCACAACACAAACTATGCTTATCAATTATTTACTTCAGTTGTAAGGTTACCTAGTTCCAATGATTTAAAATCAAACCAAAACTAGATACACAAGTAAGATAATTTTGGTTCAAGCAATATGTCAAACACTTGGTGTGCAAAGACACTCCAAGTGATGTTTATGTTGAGTAAGTGATTTCAATCAGCCTAGTACAACGTTTTGTTGTACGTTAGAGTTAAAAACAGCATTTTAATCTCTTACTCAATTGATATCACAATTTTGACAATAGAGATTACACAAAAATTACTTATTTGAGCTATAACGAAAATGCTGAAAATAAAGAAGACAAGTAATTTGGTGAGGCAGTTCCCCCGTCGTCCTCGCTTCGGGGTACGTCTGCCCTCAATTCTAAAACTAGAATTGAGATATATTGAATAGATATCACCTGTTTGAATGTACAGTTTATACAAGGATTGAGCAGCAAAATTACAACAAAAATCTCAATGTGTTGAAAGTTGCCTTCACTCCTTGCCCCTTGATTCAAGCTGAATCAAGTTCTTCGATTTATGTTGATGGACCTCCGACTCCAGCCACCTTATTGAAGAGCACGTTGTTGTTCAAACCTTTGGCTCCGGCTGATCTCAACAGCACCAAATCGAACTCGATATCTTCCCTTCAAAATCACCGAATCCGCTACTAGACTTGTGAAGACCACCTCTTCACAATCACCTTCGCTCGATTGACCGTTCATGAAGAATCTCGTCCAAAACCCCCCAAAATTCGAACCAATCTTGGAGGGTAAAACCCCAATGGTTTTATTCAAGAAAGAACCTGTCACAATCTTCAACCCGAGCTTGATTCTCCAATCTAAGCCTCGAACCTTATCACCTTGAATCTCTCACAAATGCATTTCAAAAATGATTGTGTGTAATTGAAATGTTGTGAGATGTTGAAGATGAAGATGATGAATCTTGGACACCTATTTCACTCTTTCTTGTTTTTGAACACATGAATCAAAAGAATATGAAATGTTAGTAGACACAAGAGTTTAAGCAAGTATATATAGTGCTCACAAAATTCAGGACATAACAGTATTTCAAATATGAGAGGGAACAAATTTAAAATAGTTTTTCCGCGCGAACGGTCGACCATAACAGGTATGTCTGTCGACGCATGGCCTGTGATGTTTTGAATTTCTGGAAATTTCATCAGTGTGCGTCGACCATACAGTCGGCGTGCGCTGACCCATTGAAATTGTTTTCCTTTGTGCGCTGACCCTATGGTCGACCAATGCTTTTATGCGTTGACCCGCTGGAATATCATTCCTTCATGCGCTAACCCTATGGTCGACGCATGCTTTGTGCGCTGACTGATTTTCCCCTTTTTCTGATGGATACGTCGACCCTATGGTCGACCCATGTCCTGCAAGCCTGCAAAATTTCATTAGTTTGAAGTTTTTCATGCCTTTAGTCATGATTGCATTTTGTCAACTCAAAGTATATTCATTTTAGAAAATTTAAGACAAGCAAAAGGAGAATATGATGGGTGATATGTTGCATCTGGTTTAGTGGATCTGGAACTCATACTTTCCAGTCTATCCTGGGAATTTGTCATCAACGAAACCTGCATTTACCAATGTCTAGCAGATTTGTGTGATATGTGGCGATTTGCCTCCACAATCTCCCCCTTTTTGATGATGACAACCTGTATACATTTAAAACACCAAATATGCAACGTATATACACAAGTATACACAAGCACACAATTATACACAAGCTCCCCCTTTCTTTTGCACTATAAGGCTGTAGAACAATAGTCATCAAATGTTATTAATATCCTGAATTGTTAATATCCTGACTTGGCTTTGGTGTTTGCTTGTTACATTGTCTTCTTCCCCTTTGACACCATCAAAAAGAGAAGAGGAACGCATCAAATAACAGAGTACAGACAATAGGTGATAGTTAATTACCATACTTCACACACAAGCATGATAATGAACAAAAGTCTTTAATTAATAGATAATGACGAACACATGTAATGAAAGTTCAGGCACAGATAATACAAAACAAATGAAAAGTACACAGACTAAAACATATAAGCAAATATGAAATATGCAACTATGAATCTAATAACCACGACCCCTTCCTCGTCCTCTCCCTCGGTATGGAGCATCTGGATTGTGGTAAGGATCCGAGAAGTCCAAAAAGGCTTCGACGAACATGTTGAGATGACTAAGAGCGTTGGTGATTTCCCAATCTTGCCGCTCATGTGATTCAACCAGAGAGTCAATACGGGAGTCCATCCGAGTAGAAAAAGAATTGAACCTTTCATTTTGGGCATGGAGGTCAGCTCTAATCTGCTCCATCTGAGTGTCTTGACGCCTTATGAAGTTTTGTTGTTCTAACTGCATTGACTGCATCATAGTAATGACTTCGGAGTTATCTGAAGGCGGAGGAGGTGATGAGTGCTCAGAGGGTTGGTAGTCTTGAGGGTAGCCGTGATATGGGTCATAGAATCTACCCAAGGTAGTCCAGCCTGTATATTGCCAATCGCCCCAGCCTTGATTTGTAGAATCGCCTTCTTGTTCTTCTGATTGATATGAGTACTGGACCCAATCGGTATTTGTAGCCGTATCATGGACTGGAGATTGATGATAATCTTGAGTCCCATAGATAGGTTCTGGTATCTCTGCATCTGTGTTGTCTTCTGCATCGTCTTCTTCACCTTCCTCTTCACTTTCTTCTTCACCTTGTTCATCGCTTTCTTCTTCACCCTGCTCTTCACTTTCTTCTTCATCAGAATCGTTATCAGGAACCGGAGGAATATTAGCCTGTCGGACAAATCTGTATGAACGACGTTCAGCACACCAAAAATACCCCATCATTGCAAGGGTTTTGGTGCTAAATTCTTTATTTGGGGAAACTGATACACATGGAAATGTTGGATACACAACATTCGCAGCAGCAAGAATTTCTGAGATGAACGACCCATAGGCTAAAGCAGTGCCTCTACTTGAGTCTCTCAGAGCAAACATCCTGCTAGCAATATAGTAAGGCCAATTTATTTTGATCCTGTTTTTCAGAATGTAGATAAGATGTACCTCAGCTTGTTCTACACGCGACAGACCACCCTTCTTCGGTCGTAGAATACGAGCGACAATCCACTGAAGGATGCGCTCCCCTGTATTGAGTTTCCCGGCTGTGACCGATCGAGGAAAAGCATCGCTGTTGACAATTGCCTCTGGATAAGGTTGTTTGAGCATTCCATTCAGAGCCCTCTTATATTCATAACCCGACACCGCACGAGTGTCAGTTACCTCATGGAGAGGTGGTGCATCAGCATCAACAACCATTTCAAAATATTAGTTCCATACTTCAGAATTGATATTAACCAGTCTATTTCCTACAGATGTGTGAAAGTGCTGGTCTTGAAAGTTACCTCGCATATTTGTGTAAAACACTCTGACCAGATCTTCACTGTACTTTGTATTACACTCCAGGAAATTTATGAACCCTTGAAAGTCTAATAGGGACAGAAGCCGAGTGAGATGCAAGCGCTCACTTGTTGCATGGTAGAAAGCATGCTGTGGAACTATGGCCCTTTTGCTGAGACTTTTGTTGAAGTTTTCAACCGCAGGAGGATGAACAAGAGAAACAGCAGTAATCAGAACTGAAGCAGAGGATGAAGATGCTCTTAATCTCTTACCGGTAGTTTTGCGGAGAGAGGAAGCCATTGATGAAAAGTTTTGGAGTAGTTTGAAGAGAAACTTTGAAGAAAATGATTTGGGAATAATGTTGGAGAAGAGGAATGCTTGGGTCTTTAATAGAAGAAGATGTTAGGGTTTTTGGGAAGAGGGAGGAGACAAGGAGACAATATAGGTGACTAGATGCAATTCACAAGATGAATGTCATGTCAAAGCATCACAACACATTTAATGCAGGGAAGAGGGAAAGTGGAACGGTTTTCAAACGAGAAAATTTTTGGGTTTTCAAGCGAACCGTCGACCATAGCCTTGCATGCGTCGACGCATACTGTTCAGTTTTTGATAATTTTGAAAAATTTACAGCATGCGTCGACCATTGTCCTGTTTAGGTCGACTCAAACCTTCAAAAACTCAAAATTTTCAATTTCAAGTTATGCAGAATGTCACACTTGCCTATTTATCATGCCTATTCATCTTTTCACAATATGACATGCATTCAACATACATAGTATCAACCAGCAACAGTCATATCCATATATAAGTACCATGATTGTAGAACGATATAGATGTTTTCAAGTCATGAATGCTAAGAGAGAGAAGAAAAAGAAGGAGAAAGGAGCAATATCACCTCTATACGAACTACTCTAGTTAATCACAGATTTGTACTTGCAACAAACTCAATGTGATTGTTAGTGGTACAAAAACATAGTTGTTAGTGGTACAAAAACGTAGCAATTGTTAAACCCGATCAGAAATATCGAGAATACCAAGATCTCAACGGATATGAAAGAAGGGCTCATTGGCTAGCGGCTTTGTGAAAATGTATGCTAGTTGGTTTTTAGTATCGACGTGCTCAAAGACAACGTCATCCTTCTCTACATGGTCCCTAAGAAAATGGTGTCGAATTTCTATGTGTTTAGTACGCGAGTGTAACACTGGATTCTTGGTAAGATTTATAGCACTAGTGTTGTCACAAAATATTGGAATACGTTCTAGTTTCAAATTAAAGTCCAATAGTTGTTGTTTAAGCCATAAGACTTGCGCACAACTATCGGCGGCTACGTATTCCGCTTCGGCGGTTGACAGAGCAACAAACACTTGTTTCTTGCTGTGCCAACTAACCAGAGAGTTTGAAAATAGGTGACATGTGCCACTGGTGCTTTTCCTATCTGATTTGCAACCGGCAAAATCAGAATCAGAGAAGCCTACCAATGAACAATCATTACCCTTAGAATACCACAATCCATACTTCGGAGTACCAGATAGGTATCGAAGTATGCGTTTGACAAATTTTAGGTGGGATTCCTTAGGACATGATTGGTATCTGGCGCATATACACACACTAAACATAATGTCGGGACGCGAAGCAGTGAGATATAGAAGCGAGCCAATCATACCTCTGTACCTTTTTACCTCAACATCTTTGCCACTTTCATCTTTACTCATGTTTGCACAAGTTGGCATAGGGGTGTCTATGGCTTTTGCATTTGCCATGTGTCGCTACTGCGAAAATCGGCGCCGACTGACAGAAGAGTCGCCACCGTGCGTTATTTATCCCAACGGAGGGAAAGGAAACGCTCGAAGTAAACCTCGCAAAAAAACGGGAAAGGTATGGTCATCGCAACCAAAACCTGGGTTCGGGAGTCGGTTACGCAAGGGGAAGGTATTAGCACCCCTCACGTCCGTCGTACTCGACGGGATCCACGCTTGCTTGGGTTGTCTAAAGGATGCAAAACAATCTATCTACGGCTGCTAAATCTAAACGGAAGGGAATTGACTCGATAGAGCGTCGCACTCTATGCCTACGTATTCTCAAGAGAGAAAGTCAGAGTCAACGTAGTTCGGGAAACTACAGGGAATTGGCTCGCCAAGACCTCGCATCTTGTGCCTACGTACTTCCACACAGCATGGAAGATCAGAGCTTTCGTAGTTCAGGCTAACTACGGCTAAGCAGGCTGTTCTCACACAGGAGTGAGAAATTAATCTGGTTTTACAAGTACGGGAACCTATGGGAACTAAAACTACGGTCTGGTCTCAAATGCACTCGGGCAAGAGGAAAGGATAACGATCAGTCGTCAGCGGGAAAGTCTCGATCGCACAGCAGCGAGAGAACAGAAGGTTAGTTGTTAGTGTGCTCGCTAGGATATCGCATCTTATGCCTACATATTCTCGTCTGGCACGTGAAATCAGAGCAACTGTAGTTCAGCTACTTTCGGGACCACAGCTCAAATCTCGTTTTATTAATATTCTGAAAAATGGTTACAATGATTGAGAACTGAAAAATAAACTCCTAGAAAATACTATCCATCTATCCTGAGAAACGGAAAATAGTCCCCTAACAAGTGGACTTCTAAAACTACCTCTAAAAAGGTAAAATAAACTCTATGAAAAATTGTATTCTAAAAGAAAAATATTATATCTTCAAACTAATATTCTTATATTCTTTTTCAAGTATTTTTCTTTTTTCCAATATTTTCTCTTAATATTCTCTTATTCTTTTTTTTTTCAATATTCTTTTTCAATTCTTTTTTTCAATATTTTTTCTCAAGTCTTTTTTTTCAATATTCTTTTCTAATCTTTTTTCAAATATTCTTTTTCAATTCTTTTTTTCAATATTTTTTTTTCAACTTTTTTATTTAAAGATGCATACAAAAGAAAGTAATAAAAAACAAAAAAAGAAAAACAAAGGGGGTGCAGCCAGCCCAGCCAGGGGTGAGGCAGCAAAAACAATACAAAACTGGGCCCAACCCAATGCACCAATTCAGAAAAAAAAACAAGGAACCCGGGGGGGGGGGGGAGTGATTGCATGGAGCACACGTGGAGGGGAGAGGGAGAGTGGACCGTGATGTGTTGGCTCTGAGTGATAGTGGAAAAATGATGTGGCCCCCCCTTGAATGCACACGCGACTCGGTATATATATGACACCTGGCGCGGACAAAAACGGACTGAAAGATTTTGGGCCTCCAAAAACAAAACTGGGCCCAAACGAAAATGAATGGCTAATGAAGAATTTGGACTGAAATCTGACCCATTAATCCTAATTAATACTGATTAAAACTAAACTACAATTAAAAACTGATTAAAGACTAAATGAAAACCTAATTAACTAATTAAAACTACAATTAGATGCTAAATGACAATTAAACTAATCTAATCCTAATTAAATCTAACAAACTCTAATTAAGATCTAAACAAAAGATTAAAATCCTAATTAATCTCTATTAAGTCCTAATTAACTCTAATAAAGAGTACTAATCCTAAAAAAACTCTATTAATTCCAATTAATTTCTAAAAACTAATAAAAGTAGAAAAAACTCTAATAAATCTATTAATCCTATTTAATGAAAACCTTATTAATTTCTATACTGACAAACTATATTAATTTCTATTTAAAACCTATTAAAAAAAATGTTCTATTAAACTATTAAAATATTAAAAGAATCTACTTAAGTTCTAGAAAATGCTAATAATATCTAATAAAATCCTAATAATTCCCGAAGGAACAAAAACAGTACAGAACGACAAATAGGACCACGAGAGCGCACCGGAATAACCGGCAAAAATAAACGGACACCGAAATATCCCCAAAAACAATAGTGCGAGCTGAAAACACCGGGAAGAGCACGACTTCCCAAAAATACGATTCTACTTATCTAACTGAGTAAAAAAAACACCTGAAATGCGAGGAGAGGGCTGTGATCCCGACAAAATCAAAACAACTGAAAAAATGCACTGTATGCGATATGCGGATGCGAATGCGGTCATGCGTCGAAACATCGAGCCAGATACGGGACCCGGTTGGTCAAATTTTAGGGTGCAACAGCTGCCCCTATTCAAGCGGCTTGGACCTGAATGGTTGAAGAGCGCTCAGCCTTCAAACATTCAAAGGTAGATGACGGTTGAATACAAATGAAACCCTGAAATTTGCCAACCGTGGGAATATACTGCAAAACTGCTTGAGGAATAGCCTCCCATGAACTGAAGTTTGGTTGTCACGGCAACAACTGGTCAATTATCTGATAAAAATTTCTCTCCTTTTCAACATCAATCACCTGTGCGACACCACAAGTATTGAAATAATGCTTCAGACAACAAACACCTTGATTCCCATCTCACTTATGGGATCAAATCCTGTCATCTCACAGTTCACGGCGAACTTGAGGACAATTCTCCTAGGGAACTTCTGAATCGACTGCTCGACACCCATTCTGTCAACAGGAGGCAGCTTCAGAAATCTGATATATGTCAATCTTTTTTCAGTGCAGACGTAACAACCACATGTGAAGAATCACTCCGCTGGGGGAGAAGAGAAGCTTAACCAACCAACTCTGCAAGGGAACATACTCGAAAGCCATGAGGTAACCAACCTGGTCCATGTTTCGAAATGCGTATGTCTGAGAATGATGCAATGTCCCATACGGCATGGAATTGCTATGCGTTCTGTTTGAAAATGCGAGGCCCAGACGGCATGGAAATGCTATATGTTTGTATAAATGCTATGACGATATATGCAAATGCTAATGCAGGCTCGAGCTGCCAGAGAACACCAGGTCTGCAACCACTTGGCAAAATAGATGCCGAAGGCAACGTCAACTCCACGGAAGGTAACCTGATATCACAAAATCATCTCAGCAACATAAATGCTGGAAAAGGGAAACCAAATCCGCTGGGGATAACCATCCTGCTGGAGAAATGGAAAGGCAGCCCTGCTTGGGGAGAAAGAAAAAACAACCCTGCTTGGGGATGCTCTCTTCAAACCATTGGCAACTGATTATGCTCTGTGGGGATTGACACAAACTGGGGTTGATTGCGCTCAGTACGCTGCTGGAAATGCCCCTACTATCAAGGATATCAATCTTAATCTGTTGAGGATACTCCTGATCCTACTCTGATACGGGGTAAAATGCAATCTCAACTTTTGCGGGGATAATACGTGGCTTCCATCTGCTGAAGAAGAGTAATCCTGATTTAACAACATTCACAAGGAATTCAAACATTAATCGGAGAACTGGTATCAATTGAGCCTCGTATCGGGGAACATGACAACATGCGAGTCATTGGGAACTACTGTGTCATATACCTTTAGGTTTTTGTTTTTCTGGTTTAGTATGAACATGGACTATGTACAAAGTGGAAGATATGGAAAATACTAGACGAGAACTAGCATTCAGAGGTAGACTACCAGGCGAGAACTGGTAGCAAAATAGATTAGGAAAATTGAACGAAAATTGATTTTTGTGTTTTGAACGTCAGACGGGGCTGACTGGATAACAGGCTGAGGCATAGACAACCAGACGAGAACTGGTTGAAAGCTGACGTACACCAGACGAGAACTAGTATAACTCATAGGTTCAAAAAACAGCGACCAGACGAGAACTGGTTATGCGGTGACATGTACCAGACGAGAACTGATACAACACTTGAAGAAACGGTGACCAGACGAGAACTGGTTACAATAAACTGCACCAGACGGGAACTGATGCTTACGGAAGGGTGGGCCAGACGAGAACTGGTTACCGGTTTGCCAGGCGAGAACTAGACTTTGGAAACGACTGGTTACTGACACGTAACAGGCTGTAGGATAGCGATCCAATGACAGCAAGGCCTTTTCCGGAAGGCTAATGTTTTTGATAAGAGTAATGACACGATTCCCCGATACTCAACTCCGGCTGGGGATAAACAGACTGGCTTGAATAACTTGCCCCCGTGCACTCAACTTGCCCCTATCCAACTTTTGGGAATATTCGCTCTGAACAGCTTGCCACGAGATGACCTCGAGATTACTTGCCCCGGTATCTATACGACAAAAGGATTCAATCTCCATTAAACCCCTATCAACCCAGTTGGTTTCAACACTCTCTGCGGTGACTTGCCCCTGAATGAGCGTTCTAGCGACTTAACCTGATCTGATTATCCACCTGAAGTATCTGCTTTCAAATCTCCATGTTCTGTATAATTGCCCCTGATTGGCTCTCGAGAAGACTCACTTCTGATCAACTGCTTCTCAAGCATACTGCCCCTGATCAACTAAAGCTTCGGGACTTGTCCTCAGACTAAGATTCCGAACTCACTGGAAGTCAATGCCCCGGATTTACAGGGCTTCACAATATACCATTCTGACCCAGACTGCTAAATTATTGGTCCTGTTTGACGATTCCCTGTTGGAATTTCCTTCATGTCAACTACTAACCTGCAATTAACATTGTCTATTCACGAATGGTAATCTTAATGCAGTGTTTATGCAGATTTTGAAAATTTTTGTGTTGTCACTCATTTAGGTGTCATGATTGTGAGTGACGAACGAACCAGAGTTCAAACGTAGTGCTGATTTGATCAGTGAAAAATACAACAAGGATATGACTAGCAAATCAAGAAGGAGTCAGGTTACTCAACCTTATCGTAATGCGCTTTCAGAATAAACCCTGCCTCAATTAGGTCTTTTAAGGGTTGTATCGTGGTCGGGTTCACGTTTGGGGAGCAAAGGATATTTGGCTCAAATTTTGATTTGTACCCACCCCTTCTACGTGATGATATCCGATCCTAAGGTTCAGTTAACCTGGCACAAGCGCTCGCCTCTTCGAGAGGTATGTTGAATGGTAAGAACCACAATTAAGGAACTCACAGGGCTTTTCCGGAAGTTACTCCTTTTCGTTTTCGGTGTCTGTATACACGACTTTGTGACTTCACTGGATTTTTCTATTGGCATCCTTTCTCTTTCATTCTTTTGATTCCCTAATTTTTGCCTGGACTGACTCCTTTTGAGTTCTTTTCGTTTTTTCGTTTTCTTTTGAAGTCCAGCGGGATGCCCTGATTTTTGCCTAAGTATTAGCTTTCCAGCTTTTTCTTTCTTTTTACTTAGCAGGCTTTATTATTTCTTCCTTTTTTTTTGGAACAAAGTCGTGTGACACTGGTTGTCTTGATTGCTCCGAAAGGATTGTAACTGTCTCACTCCTGATTGGTGAGGTTTAACCACTGTGGTTGACGAGGTACGACCTCTTGAGAGGCATAAACTGTAATTGGTCCTCGAAAGACAACACTCCTCTGTAAGACTTGAATGCTCGGTCAAGCTAACTGACAGCTACCCTGCCCCGGGTTAAGATGTGAGGGTTTAAAAGTCCGAAAAAACTTCTACTTCCTGGCTCGAAGTGGTTAACAAGGGATTAACTCCTTATATCTCCAGTGTTTGGGGGATTTGAAACAATGTCTTGTACGTCATCGGTAAGGTTTTATCTGAAAGCATACGATCATCGGTTATGAGTTTAGTTTCGTCATCCTCCCTCCAATCTTTGCTAGTCACAGTGACAAAGTGGAGTGAATAAAATGCAAGTGTCAGTGCAATGCAGTAAATGAGCGAAAGCAACATGATTAATTTCAGAAAAATACATAGTCACTTTATTATTATTACCATTCGAAACAAACAATGTTTAAAAGCAGGTAGTAACTAACAGAAAAGAAACTACAAATGCAAATGATATAAAGTCTGAGGACTGCCAATGCTGAGGGCGCCTGCCTGTCTGGACCACTGGCTTTTGCTGGGGAATACTTTCCGAGTCTACGAGCTTAGACAGCTGAGAAGTTAGTATGAACAAACAGAAATCCTTCTCGAAAGGAAATGCAATCCTGGCCGATCAACTGCTGTACCTTCGCCTGAAACGCTTTACAATCTTCAGTTGAATGCCCCGGTGATCCGCCATGATAACCACACTGAACATGGGGATTATACCCAGGAGGGTAAGGTTCTGGAACTGGCTTAAGAGCTTTAGGTTCCACCAAAGAACTCTGGACCAACTGTGGCAAAAGCTGACTGTACGGCACAGGAACTGGATGAGAAGGAGCATTCCTTCGTTCCAAATTGCTACGAGGTCGATTCTGACGCTGATTCTGATAACCTCGGCCACGAGTTCGCTGATTTGCAAGGGAAGCGACATAGGATTCCTGATATGGTGCCTGAGGCACAGCTGTCTGTCCAGCATAACAAGGCACAGGAGATACTGATCCAACAGATTTCACCGATTCATCTCGAGGATACCCAACATCTGGCATGACTGCATTGATCACAACTCCTTCTTCCTTCTAATAGTCGTAAAGAGATTCAGTTTCACTAGCCTGACCGCTTGAGACAACCTGAATTTTTCCAATCTTTATAGCATTCTCAATACGTTCTCCAACTCCCACTAATTCGGAGAAGCTCAGCGAAACTCCAAGCAATCTCTCAAAGTACGGGCTTTGCAAGGAGTCTACGAACATGCTTGCTAACTCTCGGTCTAGAAGTGGTAGTTGTACTCTGGCAGCAAATTCTCTCCATCTCTGCGCATACTTCCTGATAGGTTCATCGTTCTCTTGAGACAATTCTTGCAACTGCACGCGATGAGGAGCCATGTCTAGGTTGTAGTCGTACTGCTTCAGGAAAGCTCTGGCTAAATCCACCCATGATCGAATCTGATCCTTCTCTAACTGCATATACCACCTCAAAGATGCCCCAGTCAGACTATACTGAAAGCAATGGATCATCAGCTTGTCATTTTGCACAAACGAAGTCATTCTATGACAGAACATCACCAAATGTTGCTTCAGACAGCTATCTCCTTCGTACTTCTCAAATCCCGGCACTTTGAACTTATAAGGCAATACCAAGCCAGGGACCAAGCACATGTCTGCAGCATTCAGGTTAACAGCATCTTTGACCTTCAAAGCTTTAACTCTTTCTTCCAATACTTGGAGCCTTCTATCACCTTCAAGAGCTCTTGAGTTTACAGTCCTGGCTACCGGGATATCTCTGCGTGGATTCCTCTCAGGGAAAACAACACCTTGATTGTTAACAGGAGGAGGGCGCTCATTTCGGACAACAAAATGCTCATGTCGATCTTGGTCCATAACAGGAGGCTGTACAACTTGATCTGCAGTAAGATTGTTCACTTGCGGAAAGTCTGCCATAGAAACATACAGAGGGTTGGACGTCACAGTGAACCTTGACAAGGCATTAGCAGGCTGGAAATTGCCTTCAGACATAGTTACCAATTATCTTCAACTGACTACACTGCTTGATTCTCAAATCTGCTCAAGTCTATTCCAACCCCTTGGTCGTCTTCTAACAATCCACACTTGCCTCGAACAATCCCCCGAGAATCACCCTCTGAATCAAAACAAAGGCTGGATAAGAGCTCTGACCAGCTAGAGAAATGCTATGCAATATGATGCAAAGATGCTTATGCAAATGCAATGCAATGCAGCAAACACGGGATCACAACCCCCACAACACGCTCTGAATACTGCTGTACTGCTGACGGAGATAATCACTCTGAAGCAAAAACCAAAAAACCGGGTCGTCTGGAGGTTAAGTTTCCTGCAAAAACCCTCCCACTCACAGGTATGGACCTAATCTGACAAGGTACGGCATCCTATGCGGTCATCAGCGTCACAGACTTTCATAAGCGACGATACGATTCCCAGAAGGAGTGGCACCATCATCTCATGAAGAGGCCTCACTTAGCTGACTTCCAATTGATCGGTCCTCAGAGTCGACAATCCTCACGTCTGGACTCCTCTCAGATCCTCAGGATCGGAAAGGAGCACCTCGGAGAGAATCTCGTCTGAGCGTGCATTTCATGGGGAACTTGTGTCTGCTCAACAAACAGGTTCGTCCACTAATCTCCACAACTACGTCTAAATGCATACTCAAGCAGCCCAGGTCCGGCTATCACTCAAAGTATCACCCTCCCCAGCACGACAGCAACAGATAATAATAGTGTGAGAAACGTAAAATACAGGGATATACAACATACAACGCACAAATAAAAAACAGCCAAAGACAAGCAAACAAGCGCTAGGATTGACTCTCCTAGGGGACGTTGGATCCCACATGCATGGGGAACTATCGCAGTCCCCAGCAGAGTCGCCAGTTGTCGCTACTGCGAAAATCGGCGCCGGCTGACAGAAGAGTCGCCACCGTGCGTTATTTATCCCAACGGAGGGAAAGGAAACGCTCGAAGTAAACCTCGCAAAAAAACGGGAAAGGTATGGTCATCGCAACCAAAACCTGGGTTAGGGAGTCGGTTACGCAAGGGGAAGGTATTAGCACCCCTCACGTCCGTCGTACTCGACGGGATCCACGCTTGCTTGGGTTGTCTAAAGGATGCAAAACAATCTATCTACAGTTGCTAAATCTAAACGGAAGGGAATTGACTCGATAGAGCGTCGCACTCTATGCCTACGTATTCTCAAGAGAGAAAGTCAGAGTCAACGTAGTTCAGGAAACTACAGGGAATTGGCTCGCCAAGACCTCGCGTCTTGTGCCTACGTACTTCCACACAGCATGGAAGATCAGAGCTTTCGTAGTTCAGGCTAACTACGGCTAAGCAGGGTGTTCTCACACACGAGTGAGAAATTAATCTGGTTTTACAGGTACGGGAACCTATGGGAACTAAAACTACGGTCTGGTCTCAAATGCACTCGGGCAAGAGGAAAGGATAACTATCAGTCGTCAGTGGGAAAGTCTCGATCGCACAGCAGCGAGAGAACAGAAGGTTAGTTGTTAGTGTGCTCGCTAGGATATCGCATCCTATGCCTACATATTCTCGTCTGGCACGAGAAATCAGAGCAGCTGTAGTTCAGCTAGTTTCGGGACCACAGCTCAAATCTCGTTTTATTAATATTCTGAAAAATGGTTACAATGATTGAGAACTGAAAAATAAACTCCTAGAAAATACTATCCATCTATCCTGAGAAACGGAAAATAGTCCCCTAACAAGTGGACTTCTAAAACTACCTCTAAAAAGGTAAAATAAACTCTATGAAAAATTGTATCCTAAAAGAAAAATATTAAATCTTCAAACTAATATTCTTATATTCTTTTTCAAGTATTTTCCTTTTTTCCAATATTTTCTCTTAATATTCTCTTATTCTTTTTTTTTTCAATATTCTTTTTCAATTCTTTTTTTCAATATTTTTTCTCAAGTCTTTTTTTTCAATATTCTTTTCTAATCTTTTTTCAAATATTCTTTTTCAATTCTTTTTTTCAATATTTTTTCTTCAACTTTTTTATTTAAAGATGCATACAAAAGAAAGTAATAAAAAACAAAAAAAGAAAAACAAAGGGGGTGCAGCCAGCCCAGCCAGGGGTGAGGCAGCAAAAACAATACAAAACTGGGCCCAGCCCAATGCACCAATTCAGAAAAAAAACAAGGAACCCAGGGGGGGGGGGTAAATGGAGGAAACGGAGAGTGTTGTTGGTATTCGCTGGGCCCAGCCCAGTCCATAACAAACAAAAACGGACGAATATGGCAAAAAAAAAACATTGGGCTTTGAGGCCCAATCCACCCGGTCCACTCCCTTCTCCTCAGAAACCCTGATCCACCTTCTCCTAATCACTGTTCACAGAACTCCAACCTAGCGCCGTTCGCCGATGCTCTCGTCTCACCTCTCAACCTTTCTCAGCTCTCTCACCTCTCTCACTCAATCCCTTACCACACTCTAATCCCTCAATCTCAACTTCGTTTTCGACCTACAACCAAACGAAATGCAATGAACACAAATCTGGATCCGTCTGTGGATGTTCTTGAAGATGCATGTGGAAGGAGATTCTTGAAGTTATATCGAGGAGTTGATTGACGAATATGTTTGATGATGAAAGATGAAGATTCTGGAAACAACGGCGATGAACGGCGTTGCGTGTGCTATGAAGATCGATGAAGATCTTCAAGTTTCTGGAGATGAACGATGATGAAGATCACGAACTTGTTGATGAGTTCTGGAAATATATTATTGAAGAGCGAAGAGGATTTTCTGGACACTGATTTGAAGATGCTTGACGAAAGTTCCGGAGGTTGTTGAAGGATGAGTTTCTCGGATGCGATTATGTTCTAGCGATTTCTGGTGATTTGATGAACATGCAAGATTTTGGAAACTGTTGATTATGAAGATGCGATGAATATTGGATGAAGGATTCTGAACTCGTACCGGATCTGGAAATTTATTGATGGTCTTTTGATGAAGATGAGGATCGGAGTAATTCGTTGAATGTATGAAGTTCTAGGAATGATGATGATGGTTGTAGATCGGAAATGGAAGAAAGTTGATGTTAGAAAATTTCTGGGGATTTTCTGGAGTTTCTGGCGAGTTTGGATTTTCCGGCGAACAGTTGTGGTGGCCGGAGTAGGTTAGGGGTTGCCGGAGTAGGTTAGGGGCGGTGGTTGCATGGCCGCCGGCCATGCAACCTGTGAAGGTCAGGTGATGACAAGTGGCCAAGGGGAGTGATTGCATGGAGCACACGTGGAGGGGAGAGGGAGAGTGGACCGTGATGTGTTGGCTCTGAGTGATAGTGGAAAAATGATGTGGCCCCCCCTTGAATGCACACGCGGCTCGGTATATATATGACACCTGGCGCGGACAAAAACGGACTGAAAGATTTTGGGCCTCCAAAAACAAAACTGGGCCCAAACGAAAATGAATGGCTAATGAAGAATTTGGACTGAAATCTGACCCATTAATCCTAATTAATACTGATTAAAACTAAACTACAATTAAAAACTGATTAAAGACTAAATGAAAACCTAATTAACTAATTAAAACTACAATTAGATGCTAAATGACAATTAAACTAATCTAATCCTAATTAAATCTAACAAACTCTAATTAAGATCTAAACAAAAGATTAAAATCCTAATTAATCTCTATTAAGTCCTAATTAACTCTAATAAAGAGTACTAATCCTAAAAAAACTCTATTAATTCCAATTAATTTCTAAAAACTAATAAAAGTAGAAAAAACTCTAATAAATCTATTAATCCTATTTAATGAAAACCTTATTAATTTCTATACTGACAAACTATATTAATTTCTATTTAAAACCTATTAAAAAAAATGTTCTATTAAACTATTAAAATATTAAAAGAATCTACTTAAGTTCTAGAAAATGCTAATAATATCTAATAAAATCCTAATAATTCCCGAAGGAACAAAAACAGTACAGAACGACAAATAGGACCACGAGAGCGCACCGGAATAACCGGTAAAAATAAACGGACACCGAAATATCCCCAAAAACAACAGTGCGAGCTGAAAACACCGGGAAGAGCACGACTTCCCAAAAATACGATTCTACTTATCTAACTGAGTAAAAAACACCTGAAATGCAAGGAGAGGGCTGTGATCCCGACAAAATCAAAACAACTGAAAAAATGCACTGTATGCGATATGCGGATGCGAATGCGGTCATGCGTCGAAACATCAAGCCAGATACGGGACCCGGTTGGTCAAATTTTAGGGTGCAACACCATGTCAAATCTCTTGAGAAGATCCAAACAATATTTTGTTTGGCTCACGAATGTTCCTTCCTTCAGTTGCTTGATTTGTAACCCGAGAAAATATGTGAGTTCATCCATCATACTCATCTCGAATTCACCCTGCATAAGCTTAACAAACTCTCTTACGAGATTCATGTTAGTGGATCCAAATATGATATCGTCAACATAAATTTGTACAAGAATTAAGTGTTTTCCTTGACGTTTAATGAAGAGAGTAGTATCAACCTTTCCTCTTGAGTAGCCTTGATCAAGTAAGAATTTGCTTAGTCTCTCATACCAAGCTCTAGGAGCTTGTTTAAGACCGTACAACGCTCTTTTCAATTTATAGACATGATCAGGATACTCATGAGACTCAAAACCAGGTGGTTGAGCAACATAGACTTCTTCATTTATAAACCCGTTAAGGAATGCACTTTTGACGTCCATTTGAAATAACTTAAAATCTTTCGCACAAGCGAAAGCAAGTAGAAGGCGTATAGCCTCGAGTCGGGCAACCGGCGCATAAGTTTCCTCATAGTCGATGCCTTCCTCTTGGTTATACCCTTGCGCGACTAAATGCGCTTTGTTACGAGTTATTACTCCGTTCTCGTCCAGTTTATTTCTAAACACCCATCGGGTGCCGATTACTCGATGACCTCGTGGAGGAGGGACAAGGTCCCAAACCTCATTTCTAGTAAACTGATTCAGTTCCTCCTGCATTGACAAATACCAATGTTCATCGAGTAGGGCTTCCTTAGGATTTTTAGGTTCCATATGTGACACGAAAGCGAAGTGATAACATAAATTACTTAGCTTAGCTCGAGTTGTTACACCCTTTGTGATGTCTCCAATAATGTTTTCAATTGGATGGTCTTTAGATGACTTCCACTCTTGAGGAAGATCGTCGTTTGAAGGCAGATGAACTTCCTCTATTGCATCACGGTGTGCATCCTTATCCTCCTCAATTTTGGCTTTGTCAGGTTGATCAATCCCCGTCTCGCCACTTTTGAGTATGTCTTCGGTGGATGTTCCTGCACCATGAACAACACTATCCTTTCCGACATTTCTCGGGTAGGACTCATCAAAGGTAACATGCACAGACTCTTCTACCGCAAGTAATCGTTTATTATATATTCTATATGCTTTACTCGATTGAGAGTATCCGAGAAAGATACCTTCATCGGCTTTGGAATCAAATTTGCCCAATTTTTCCTTTCCATTGTTTAATACAAAGCATTTGCATCCAAACACGTGCAAGTGAGAAACATTCGGCTTTCGCCCTTTTAAAAGTTCGTACGGTGTTTTGTTTAGAATGGGGCGAATAAGCACCCTATTCAAAACATAGCACGCCGTACTAATGGCGTCGGCCCAAAAATATTTAGGTAAACCACTTTCGTTAATCATTGTTCTTCCCAATTCTTCTAAAATACGGTTTTTGCGCTCCACAACCCCGTTTTGTTGAGGAGTGCGTGGAGCGGAGAAGTTATGATCTATACCATGGTTACCGCAATATTCTTCAAATAAGTGATTTTCAAACTCACCTCCATGGTCGCTCCTAATGGACACTATGTTTGTATTTAACTTATTTTGGGAAAGCTTAGCAAACTTTTCAAAAGCGGCGAATGTATCACTTTTACTTACTAAGAAGATAGTCCAACAAAACCTAGAAAAGTCGTCCACTATTACAAACCTGTAATAGTTTCCTCCTAGACTTTTGATCCTAGACGGTCCAAACAAGTCCATGTGTAGAAGTTCAAGAGGTCTCGTTGTTGAAATTATCTTTTTGGATTTAAATGAGATCCTCGTTTGCTTCCCTTTTTGACAAGCATCACAAAGGTGATCCTTGGTGAACTTTATTTTGGGAAGTCCTAAGACTAGGTCTTTTGAGACTACCTTATTGAGTAAGTCAAAATTAACATGCGCTAAACGCCTACGCCATAGCCATGAGTCTTCACTCATAGTTATGAGGCATTTGTCGCTTGTTAATGATACTTCATTTAAGTCAAGCATATATACATTGTTTACTATAAAACCATTAAACATATTCTTCTTATCATTTTCATGCACAATTTTGCAACAATCTTTTGAAAAGGATACATTGTATCCTTTGTCACACAATTGGCTAATGCTAAGCAGGTTATGTTTAAGGTTTTCGACAAGCAATACGTCGGAAATCATAGTAGAGGCGGGATTACCTACACTACCTTTACCTAGTATTGCTCCGTGGTTGTTATCACCATAAGTTACATACCCTTTCTTCTTAGCCACAAAGTCTATGAATAAGGATATGTCTCCAGACATGTGTCTTGAGCACCCACTATCGAGAACCCATCTTCTCTCGGTGGTCTCGACACATTTCACCTGTCAAAATATAATTAGCACAAGGAGGTACCCAATGGCATATTGGGTCCTAATAGGTTAGCGATAAAATGGTTGCTTTTGGGCAACCATTGGTAGATGCCTTTAGGAACAAGAAATCTCCTAAATCGGCATTTACCAATGGAGTGGCCTTTCTTGCAACAATATAGGCAATCAAAATCAACTTTAGAGATACTTTCACTTGCTTGATCCCTAATTACATATGCATGTTTTTGGTATGGGTTAATCATACTTTTTCTAAAATCCTTTTTATCAATAGAAAATGTAACTTTAGGTTCAAGTGCCTTGTTTAATTTGGCCTTGAGGTTTCTAACCTCACCTTGCCAAATATGACAAGTATCACACCCGAAATTGAAAGGATTTCTATCGTCTTTACAATCCGATTCATTGCCTTTCACAATGGAAACCTTAAGGTCCTCTAATTTCTTTTCGGACTCTTTAACTTTATGCTCTAAATACGTAAAGATTTTCTTATTAGAAGTAAGTTTCTTGAAGGATTCAACTGCTTCATTATGTAAGGCGTGAAATGCGGTTTGTAATTTTGAATGCGACATTTTTGAGGACTTATCATATTTAGAGTGACGTACCTGTTTTTTCTTATTTTTTTGATTGGCGGAGAGGCATAGATTCACAGACTCTTCTTCATCACTAGAGCTTTCATCAGAGGAGGAAGAGTCGTTGTCACTTTCCCATGCTATGTACGCTCTCCTAGGCTTTGATGCTTTCTTGTGTGATTTTGATGATTCCTTGTCCTTTCCCTTTTTATTCATTGGACAATCCGGTTTATAGTGACCGGGCTTTCCACACTTGTAGCAAGTCCCTCTAGTCTTTTTACCTTTCGAGTCATCATCCTTGGAGTGTCTCGATTGTTTCCGAAAGTTTACCAAGTTTTTCTCGGAATGTTGGATGCTGTTCTTTCTCACGTAACGGTTATACCGTTTAACAAACAACCCCATATCTTCGTTTGTGTCCTCTTCTTCTTTGTCGCTCGAGGAATAATCATGTTGCTCTTTTGCTTGATACTTCGAGGAGGAAGTCTTGAGAGCTATCGATTTCTTTTCACTCATATTCGTTTTGTCTTTCTTTTCCATCTTTTCATGTTGGTCTAAGCTCAAGAGTACTTGTTCATGCTCTTGTAATTTGCCAAACAATGTTGTTAAATCTAATAAGGTAAGATCAAGAGCTTCTTTGATGGCGGTCACTTTAGGCTGCCATTCCCTGTTAAGACATCTTAAGATCTTATTAGTAGCAATATCATTGGAAACAGGCCTACCTAATGAATGTAAACGATTGATGAGATGAGTAAATCTCTTTTGCATGTCAGCAATGGTTTCCCCTTGCTCCATGAAAAAGAGATCGAACTCTTGAGTTAATGTATTGATTCTAGCCAACTTAACATCGTTTGTCCCCTTATGGGCTATTTGTAGTGAATCCCACATGGCCTTAGCAGTAGGGCAATGGGATACACGATAGTATTCATCTACACCTAATGAGGAGATTAAGATGTTTTTAGCTTTCCAATCATAATTGTATTTTTTCTCATCGTCATCGATCCATTGTGCTTCAGGCTTTGGCACAACTACATTATCCGCATTGGTCATAGTAATTTCTATTGGACCATTAAGGATAACGTTCCATATTTTTCTGTCTATGAAGTTTATATGCACACGCATACAGTCTTTCCAATAACTATAATTTTCACCGTTGAAAACAGGAGCCCTATTGTACGCCCCTTTAGGTTCGTTTGCCATTTTCTATCTCGTTGTATTTGAAGCACCGAATAACCAGAGCTCTAGATACCACTTGTTAGAATATGACACGGATCTAGAAGGGGGGGGGGGGGGGTTGAATAGATCCCTAATTAAAATTTGAGTCGGCGCTACCAATTTAAAATTGGTTTTAAAAATGTTTTAAGTGCGGAAGCGGCCGAGGAAAATTATAGTCTAAAACGAATGGTTATTGGAAAACCGGATATACGTAAGCCTATGGATTTATGACAATTTGGAAAAATAGAATCACAACACAAACTATGCTTATCAATTATTTACTTCAGTTGTAAGGTTACCTAGTTCCAATGATTTAAAATCAAACCAAAACTAGATACACAAGTAAGATAATTTTGGTTCAAGCAATATGTCAAACACTTGGTGTGCAAAGACACTCCAAGTGATGTTTATGTTGAGTAAGTGATTTCAATCAGCCTAGTACAACGTTTTGTTGTATGTTAGAGTTAAAAATAACGTTTTAATCTCTTACTCAATTGATATCACAATTTTGACAATAGAGCTTACACAAAAATTACTTATTTGAGCTATAACGAAAATGCTGAAAATAAAGAAGACAAGTAATTTGGTGAGGCAGTTCCCCCGTCGTCCTCGCTTCGGGGTACGTCTGCCCTCAATTCTAAAACTAGAATTGAGATATATTGAATAGATATCACCTGTTTGAATGTACAGTTTATACAAGGATTGAGCAGCAAAATTACAACAAAAATCTCAATGTGTTGAAAGTTGCCTTCACTCCTTGCCCCTTGATTCAAGCTGAATCAAGTTCTTTGATTTGTGTTGATGGACCTCCGACTCCAGCCACCTTATTAAAGAACACGTTGTTGTTCAAACCTTTGGCTCCGGCTGATCTCAACATCACCAAATCGTACCCGAGATCTTCCCTTCAAAATCACCGAATCCGCTACTAGACTTGTGAAGACCACCTCTTCACAATCACCTTCGCTCGATTGACCGTTGATGAAGAATCTCGTCCAAAAACCCCCAAAATTCGAACCAATCTTGGAGGGTAAAACCCCAATGGTTTTATTCAAGAAAGAACCTGTCACAATCTTCAACCCGAGCTTGATTCTCCAATCTAAGCCTCGAACCTTATCACCTTGAATCTCTCACAAATGCATTTCAAAAATGATTGTGTGTAATTGAAATGTTGTCAGATGTTGAAGATAAAGATGATGAATCTTGGACACCTATTTCACTCTTTCTTGTTTTTGAACACATGAATCAAAAGAATATCAAATGTTAGTAGACACAAGAGTTTAAGCAAGTATATATAGTGCTCACAAAATTCAGGACATAACAGTATTTCAAATATGAGAGGGAACAAATTTAAAACAGTTTTTCCGCGCGAACAGTCGACCATAACAGGTCTGTGCGTCGACGCATGGCCTGTGATGTTTTGAGTTTCTGGAAATTTCATCAGTGTGCGTCGACCATACAGTCGGCGTTCGCTGACCCGTTGAAATTCTTTTCCTTTGTGCGCCGACCCTATGGTCGACCAATGCTTTTATGCGTTGACCCGCTGGAATATCATTCCTTCATGTGCTGACCCTATGGTCGACGCATGCTTTGTGTGATGACTGATTTTCCCCTTTTTCTGATGGATACGTCGACCCTATGGTCGACCCATGTTCTGAAAGCCTGCAAAATTTCAGTAGTTTGAAGTTTTTCATGCCTTTAGTCATGATTGCATTTTGTCAACTCAAAGTATATTCATTTTAGAAAATTTAAGACAAGCAAAAGGAGAATATCATGGGTGATATGTTGCATCTGGTTTAGTGGATCTGGAACTCATACTTTCCAGTCTATCCTGGGAATTTGTCATCATCGAAACCTGCATTTACCAATGTCTTGCAGATTTGTGTGATATGTGGCGATTTGCCTCCACACTTTTGTCGTGATGTCCTCTCACTTGAACTTATTTCATCCAACATTGGTGTCGGAGAGGCAGTGGTGTAATATGTTCCTCTATCAGTGGTTGTTCCATTTCATCATCTTCTTCTTCAAAGTAAGGAAGAAAATCATATATGTGTTCTTGAACACTTCAATCCCAACAATCTTCTTCTTCGAACTCCATGTCACGACTTACAAAAATGTTTCCACTATTTGGATTATAGAGCTTGTACCCTTTAGAACTTGAGCTGTAACCCACTGATACGTACTTCTCACTTTTATCATCGAGCTTTGTTCTGCTTTCATCTGGAACTTGGGTATAGGAGATGCTTCAAATTACTTTGAGGTGAGAGATCTTGGACTTCCTTCCACTCCATGCTTCTTGTGGTGTCTTCTCATGCACACTTCTTATTGGGGAACGGTTTGTCAGGTAAACCGCACATGCCACTACTTCATTCCAAAACTCTTTCGGCATCTTCTTACTCTTAATCATGTTTCACACCATATTAAGTATGGTCCGATTCTTTCTCTCTGCTACTCCATTTTGTTGTGGCAATCTTGGCACTGTTAGTGGGCGGTGGTTTCCATGTCTTTACAATATTTGTAGAAATCATTTAAAGTGAACTCTCCTCCTTGATCAGATCTCATGGCCTTAATGGAAATACCACTTTTTTTCTCCTCAATGGCTTTGAACTTCTTAAAGTTTTCAAACACTTCCGAATTCTCCTTCAAGAAATAAACCCACTTTTTTCTAGAATAATCATAAATAAAGAGAAGAAAGTATTTACTCTTACTAAAAGAGTTTAGATTGATTGGTCCACAGACATCAGTGTGTATGAGCTCTAGTGGTTTTGTTGCTCTTGACGTTGATTCCTTTGGAAAGATTTTTCGGAATTGCTTCCCAATTAGACATCCTTCACATAGTTGGTCTAGGTGGTTTATACTAGGCAAGCCTCTCACCATCTTCTTCTTTGACAAACATTCTAGACTTCCGAAGTTGAGGTGTCCAAATCGTAGATGCCATAGCCACGAAGAGTCGATATAGTAAGCCTTGAGACACGTTGCAACATCATTTTGAATGTTCAAGAGGAATATTCTAGTCTTTGACATAGGCACCTTAGCAATCAATTTATGTCCACAATCTCTTAAGAAAAGACTATGTAATTTCAAGTGGATGTCATAGTCTTTCTCTAATAATTGTCCCAAGCTCAAAATATTATTCTTCATGTTAGGAACATAGTAGACATTGAATATGAATTGATGACTCTCATTCTTCAAGCGTATGAGAATTTTACCTTTTCCTTTGACCGGTATCTTTGAGTCATCTCTAAATGAGACATTGCCAGTTTTCGCTTCATTGATCTCTATGAACATGCTTCGATCACCGCACATGTGATTGCTTGGACCGGTGTCGAGGTACCACTTATTTCTTTTCTCTTCAACTTGGTTTTGGCATGCGAGCAGCAAAGTTTCTTCTTCTCCACCTTTTTCTTCTACAAAGTTAGCTTTTTCCAGAACCTTCTTCAAGAATCTATACTCAGATGTGTAGTGATCAATCTTGTTGTAGTTGAAACACTTGATTTGTGACTTATCGCACCTTGACCATAAATTTCGTCTTCCACAACCTCTTGTTTCTTGTGGATTCCAAATTCTTTCTCCATTGTTGAAGTTGTTGGAGTAGTTGTTGTAACTGCCTCTTCCTTCTCCTTCATGTCCCCGTCCATGTTCACGATATTGGCCATGACCTCATCCTCTTTAGCTCTTGTAATTCACATAGTTTGCTTCCTTTGCGTTGAGTTATAGTAGTAGCTCTATAGCCTCATTTTGTTTAATTTTTCTCTTGTTTTTTTTCGTATGCTTGTAAGGAACCAATGAATTTCTCAATAGCCATGGTCTTTAAATCCTTGTTTTCTTTAATGTTGGTAACAATGAAGTCAAAATTTGGATTTAAAGTGAGAATTATTTTCTCCATGACTTTCACCTCATCAATATGTTCACCATTTCTTTTAAGTTGATTGACTACAGACAATACTCGAGAAAAATAATCAAAAATTGACTCAGACTCTTCCATAAATAAACGTTCAAATTCACCTCTAAGATTTTGAAGACGAATCTTTTTCACATGCTCCACTCCTTTGTTGCAAGTTTGAAGCTTGTCCCATGCTTCTTTGGTCGTCATTACATTGGAGATCTTCTCAAATGTATCTTCATCCACCGATTGATAAATGAGGAAGAGAGCTTTCTTTTCTCTCTTTCTTGACTCCTTCAATGTCTCCTTTACACCTTGGCTTAGCGAGGCTTCATCTTGCTCCTTGAAGTCTTTTTCAATGGTATCTCACACATATTGAGCTCCTATTAACACCTTCATCTTGATACTTCAATTGTCATAGTTGTTCTTTGTGAGCATCGGAATATGGAAAATGAAATCTCCATTTTCCATCTTTTGAGGACCTTGAAGCTCTAATGCCACTTTGTTTGAAATAAGACCTTTTGTGTTTAAAGAAAATGTGTGGGAATATTAGAGGCTTAAAGAGAAACATGATAGGTAGGAGAATTCTTTATGGAAGATAGAACTTTGTATTTTTGCTTGATACAAAAATGTAAGATTACATCTCTATTTATAGTACTCTAAGGAGAACTCTAGACACACTAATTCTAGAAATTCCAAGAGCATTCTTGAAAATATTACAACCCTAAGAAATATCTAGACACTCAAAATACTACAAGATTTTTCTAGAAACATTATCCAAAATTATCTAAGCTCAAAAATCCAAATAATATGTTAGGCCAAAATCAATTTTAATCTTTCAACATCTATTTCATCATGATTTCCAAGCTGTCCTGCTTCCAGGTCACATGACTTTTGAACCGGAAGTGTTGAGACTCTTCCGGCTGTTTGATGCTTCCAAAACACAGCTTTTTTCCATCACTAGTATCCATTAACTTTTCTTCATGTTTTTCACATGTCTTCTCATCAGTTAGCTTGATGTGTTTTGTAACAGCCCAAATTTCATTAAATAATTAATTGTAGTAATTAATTGATTTAGTGGGATTTTATGTTAATATTGGAATTAATTTTTATTAATTGGAATTAATAGAGAATTGAAAGGAAATTGGAAGGAAAGAAAATAAAAGGGATATATAAGTGAGAAAGAAGATAAAGGAAATTAGAGAAAACATTTGGAGAGAAAGAGGAAAGAAAGAAGAAAGAAGAGAAAGAGAGGAGAAGAAGAGGAAAAGTGGAAAAATCATCAAGAACCAACATCAAAGCTCCGATTAATCGAGGTAAGGGTGAGAAATGTTTCTATTTGATCATTGCATGATGTTATGTATGTTGGGTTGGGGTTTTGGTAGAGTTTTCATCACTTTCCAATTAGGGCAAATATTGGATTAATCGGTAGATTGATGATTTAATCGGTTGGAACTGAGTAATAACGCCGTAGAATAGTCGGGTAACATGTATTGATGCTATTTGTACTGATTTGGATGTTCAAAAGTTGGTGGATGGTGGAATGGTGAAGGAGGGACAGAGTGTGGTTCTGTTCTGCGCAGGTTCGCTGGCTCTCGCCAGGCGAGCGAAGGCGAAGCTTCGCCAGGCGAAGCCCAGCGAATGCTGGCGAATAATTAAGTTTAAGTTCCAGTGGACTTCGCTGGCGAGTTCGCCAGGCGAAGTTGGATAGCGAAGGTTCGCCCAGCGAAGGTGCTGGCGAATGGTGGCGAATGAAGTCAGTAGCTACTGACTTGGGCTCGCTGGGAAGTCTCGCCAGGCGAAGCCTAGCGAGTGTTCGCTGAGAGAGTTCACCAGGCGAAGGCCAGGCGAAGGTTCGCTGCGAGGGTTCGCCAGGCGAATGAAGGCGAATGTGACAGCATTTTTCTTTTGCTGTGTTGTTCATGTGGTGATTGTTTGATTGATTCACATAGGTTAATACCTCTATGATATGAATAAGTATGTGATCCATGGTGATGATATGTGTTGTGGGTAGCCTTTGGGCGTGAATCCTAGACTTGTGGTATGAGTATTAATCAGATCGATTATAAATACATGAGAACATGATAATGATTATGTGTGTATTATTTAATAATGGTAATGTGCGTATTATTTGATGAGTTTGTGAAGGTTTGATGTAGTGTACAATTAGGTAATAAGTATGCATGAGAACATATTGTGGATATGTGTGCATTGTTGATAATGCGGTGATGATATTGAATTGTGAATGTATATTGTTGGTATATGGTGGTATGAATAGAATGCATGAGAACATGTCATGGATATGTGTGCATTGCTTGATAGATGTTGTAAATGCATATTGTATGTATGTGATTAAATGTGAATAATGTATAAGAACATATCGTGGATATGTGTGCATTGTTTGATAACTGTGAAGAATGCATGAGAACATATCGTGGATATGTGTGCATTGTGAGTGATAATATGGTGATAGTGTTGAATTATGAATACATCGATGAATGTTATGTGAATATGTTGTGTGTGCAATCATAATGTAATTCTTGAAGAGATGAATTATTTGAATGCATGAGATTAAGATGTCGGTCTTAAGTGCATTTGTTGTGGCTGATTGTACATGCATCATTTAGTCAAGAGGCAATGTCTGTTAGTTTCGTGGAAACTAGTGGCTTGTCCCAAACCTAGAAGAGTGGGTTTGAAGGCTTAGAGGACGGGCCTTTGTTGTTATCGGTCTAGAAGAGTGGACCCGGTTTAATGTAAAAACCGAAAAATGATAACGAGTTATCGGTCCAGAAGAGTGGACCCGGTTTAATGTAAAAACCGAAAAAAGATAACGAGGGTCGGTACCGCATTGCATTGAGTTGCATTGAGTTGTTGAGTCACATTGTATAATGTCATTGATATATGAAGTATGCATGTGAATGAGATGTTTTTTGAATACTTATGAAGCGTGCATGAAGAGATGCTTATGTGTGAATGTTAAGATTGTGGAATTGTGGATGTATGCATGATGTAAAATGCTTGGTGAATATTCATGTTGTATATATATATATATATATAAGTGACGATGTAAATGACTATGAGTTGAATTGTGGTGAGAAATAGGGAGTTAATTATATGATACCTATGTATACATGATTTTATGCTTTGATTATTATGGTAATATTTCTCACCCTTCTGCTGTTTTATAATGCTCTATGAGGCATTGCAGATTAGGTTGCTGGAGGCCTTTATGAAGTTCTGCTTGTAGTTCGAGGTCGCTACGTGTGTAGCGGTTTAGTAATTAGTTATGGGTCGAGTCATGCTCTGGTCGTGTAACACGGGGATCGATTGCTTATGTTTTAGGATTACATTATGTAACCTAAGTTATGTTTTCATATTTGGAGTAATTGAGATAATGAGATGTTGGCCTTAGTGCCTAGAGATGTTGATTTTATATGATGAAAGTAAATGTTTCTTTTAAAGGATTTTCATTAATGAATCCGCTGCTAAATGGAAAGGTGTTTATGAGCATGACAGATTGTTTTAATGTGGTGCAAGTTTTGTGTGATGCCCTTTTATGGATGCATGTTAACTTTTACTCTGATTATGCATATATTATTTGCGGGGTTTAGAAGGGTGTTACATTAGTGGTATCAGAGCAGGTCGGTCCGTCCGGCCAAGTTGTCTAATGTTATTTGTTCCCTTGTATGCGACATGTGTGTGAAAACACTGTCGATACATGTTGTTGCTTAACCTTGTCTGGAGAAGTGGGAATGATCTAAGTGGGGGAGAAGTTGTGCTTCTCCAAGATGCTGCAGGTGTAGAAGTTGTAGCTCAGTGGGTGGTTAACACTCTTGTGGTTTGGTAAAGATAGTCTATACTCCATCATGATTTTCAGCTGCCTATTGACAAATTGAGGAACTGATCACCCTTAATCTCTTGTTGATAGTAGTTGGAGTTCTGTTGGATGGGATGGACGTGTCTTGCAAGCTTAGGTGGCGTGAGCAGAGAATTGTTTGGAGCTAAGCCAGGTGCTTAAGAAGTGTGTTGATGAGTCGGCACGAGACAGTGAGGAGATGGTTAATTTTGATGGGAATTCAGGGTGCTAATGAAAGTGGGAAGATGGCGGTTTTGCCGACTAATTATATCTGTTTGGACAGTCGAAGAATTAAATTGATTGAGTAGTGTTGAGAATTATGTCTGGTGTGTGTGTGCTACGGCAACAGATTGTGGAGTTGAGTATAAGGGTGGATAATGACTTCTAGTGATTACTAAAGGAAATGAGATGTGGAATACATGGTTGGTATAATTGGACCCTTAAGCATTTCAAGAGTTGGAGAGGTATTGGATGACCTTTAAGTGTGGAAGGGTTGTTTCCGTGATTTTGTCGTAACGGAAAACCGTAATTCGGAATGACGCAAGATTAGAAGCGTTGGAAGATATTACAGTGCTCTATGTGATGGGAAAGTAGTGACATGGAATTAAGTATTTATTGGCGAAAAATGTTTGGATGTTATGGTAAGCGCGGAGAGTGCGGTTTGTGTTATCACCATAAGTTCACAGCTGAGTGTCCGTTTGATATAATGATTTTCCACACTTGATTGAGAGAGTCAATGGTTATGTAACCGATGGTGTTTGGATATGTTCGGAGAGTATAGGGGTTCATGTTGAGCGTCGGGAACTTGAGTTATTAGTATTGGGGAAGAGGCAGTGATGTACTACTGTGAAAAAAGTTCAAAGAGTTTTGAGAAAGCTGTCAACAGTTCGTGTATTGGTTTTGCCAAGTCCGACAGGATTGTCGTTGTGTTTGGAGATACTTTGTTGATATGATTAAGAGATGTGTTAAGTACAACATTAATGAGTTTTGGTTATGCTTGAAGGCAATATAAAGTACAGAAAGGGATTATCTGACTAGTAATTTGGAGTGGGTTGCTATTGTGTGTTTGTACCGGAGTTTGGAAGCCTCAATTGTTTAGTTGAGATTTGAGATGGTTACTGACCTTAAGGTATTTGTTTTATTTGAGAGAGAGTCAAATATGAGACAGAGAAGTAATTGGAACTCCTGAAGGAGTATGGTTTTGGTTAAATTACCATTCAGATGAGACCAAGTGGTAGCTAAGATATCGAATCGGGAATTTTGGTATACACTAATGAAGATGGTAAGGAAGTTAGAACTGATTAAGCAAATTCAGATATGAGTTCGGCCTGTGAAGAGACTTCTTATGGAGTTGAGCCTTGGATGTTGAGATTGACTTTTGGTATTCTGATGAGGTTCGAGGAAATCGGAATTCTGAGTTGAGTTGATAGATTAATTGAATTTAATGGATAAAAGTCAGAGGGCTTATTTTCGGATTAAGGGAAATGGTATTGTGAGATGTCGTGATGAAGTGTGTATTCTGAATAGTGTGAGTTGGATAAGAGTACTCAGGGAGAAGTACATCGAGAAAGATGGAGTATCTGTGTAGGTACTAGGAAGATGCGACCGAATTTGAGAAATAGTTTTGGATAGCCATAGATGGAGAAGGAATTGATTGAGTTTGTATATGTTGATTAGACTTGCTGGGAATTGAAGTGTGGACATTAGAGATGGTTGGATCTGATACAACTGTTGAGTATTTCGAGTGGGATGGGATAGTATTCCCATGGGCTTTGTGCCGGGTTTTCTGATGAATTTGAGGAAGTATGATCCGATTTGGACAGTTAAGAATGGATTAACAAGAGTAACTCGTTGCCTACCAGTGAAGATGAATCATTCTGTTAGATGGGAACTCAAGTTTTTCGTTAAGATTATGGGAAAGATTGCGAAAGCGGTTGGGTGCCATGTTGAAGATGAACTCTGACTAGCGTCCGTGAATGGCATGGACAAACGAAGAAAACTATCCAGTATGAAGAGGACTCGTTGAGAGCTTGTGTGTTGGACCAAGATGGATCTAAGGGTAGTTAATTGTCGTTGATGGAGTTGCCTACAATAACTGTTGCCATTTCGTATCGGAAACAACATCGTATGAAGTTCGTTGGGTAAGAGGGTATGACTCCTTTGTGTTGTTGCATGTCCAACGGGAGTGTTGTACTCGGATCAAAGACCGTGCAAGGGACGATGGAAACGATCAAAGAATCCAAGTAAGGCCGTGTTTTGAGAGTTATGGTAGTAATTGGTGTTGGTCGAGCTTGAAGTCTCGTGAGCACCCTGTGTTTTGTTGATCTGTATCAGAGTAGCGCAGCGGAAGCGTGAGGCGGATAGCATGTTAGACTGTTTTACCGCTGTCGCTTGAGAGGATTGCATGAGGTGTTCATATGTCTAAGTTGAACAGGTATATTGATTCAGGTGGATGGTGTACAAGTGAGAGAGAATTTGACTTCGGAGGCGTGGCTAGTTCTAGTTGTTGATAAGAAACAACTTCGAAGTATAGAGATTCCTTTGGTGGAAGTAGTTATGGGAGAATTGGATTTGGAAGAATTGGAATGCGAGAGTCGTATCCAGAGTTGTTTGGATCAGATAACATTTTCGAGGACGAAAATTCCTAAAGTGGGGGAGGGTTGTAACAACCCAAATTTCATTAAATAATTAATTGTAGTAATTAATTGATTTAGTGGGATTTTATGTTAATATTGAAATTAATTTTTATTAATTGGAATTAATAGAGAATTGAAAGGAAATTGGAAGGAAAGAAAATAAAAGGGATATATAAGTGAGAAAGAAGAGAAAGGAAATTAGAGAAAACATTTGGAGAGAAAGAGGAAAGAAAGAAGAAAGAAGAGAAAGAGAGGAGAAGAAGAGGAAAAGTGGAAAAATCATCAAGAACCAACATCAAAGCTCCGATTAATCGAGGTAAGGGTGAGAAATGTTTCTATTTGATCATTGCATGATGTTATGTATGTTGGGTTGGGGTTTTGGTAGAGTTTTCATCACTTTCCAATTAGGGTAAATGTTGGATTAATCGGTAGATTGATGATTTAATCGGTTGGAACTGAGTAATAACGCTGTAGAATAGTCGGGTAACATGTATTAATGCTATTTGTACTGATTTGGATGTTCAAGAGTTGGTGGATGGTGGAATTGTGAAGGAGGGACAGAGTGTGGTTCTGTTCTACGCAGGTTCGCTGGCTCTCGCCAGGCGAGCGAAGGCGAAGCTTCGCGCAGGCGAAGCCCAGCGAATGCTGGCGAATAATTAAGTTTAAGTTCCAGTGGACTTTGCTGGCGAGTTCGCCAGGCGAAGTTGGATAGCGAAGGTTCGCCCAGCGAAGGTGCTGGCGAATGGTGGCGAATGAAGTCAGTAGCTACTGACTTGGGCTCGCTGGGAAGTCTCGCCAGGCGAAGCCTAGCGAGTGTTCGCTGAGAGAGTTCGCCAGGTGAAGGCCAGGCGAAGGTTCGCTGCGAGGGTTCGCCAGGCGAATGAAGGCGAATGTGACAACATTTTTCTTTTGCTGTGTTGTTCATGTGGTGATTGTTTGATTGATTCACATAGGTTAATACCTCTATGATATGAATAAGTATGTGATCCATGGTGATGATATGTGTTGTGGGTAGCCTTTGGGCGTGAATCCTAGACTTGTGGTATGAGTATTAATCAAATCGATTATAAATACATGAGAACATGATAATGATTATGTGTGTATTATTTAATAATGGTAATGTGCGTATTATTTGATGAGTTTGTGAAGGTTTGATGTAGTGTACAATTAGGTAATAAGTATGCATGAGAACATATTGTGGATATGTGTGCATTGTTGATAATGCGGTGATGATATTGAATTGTGAATGTATATTGTTGGTATATGGTGGTATGAATAGAATGCACGAGAACATGTCATGGATATGTGTGCATTGCTTGATAGATGTTGTAAATGCATATTGTATGTATGTGATTAAATGTGAATAATGCATGAGAACATATCGTGGATATGTGTGCATTGTTTGATAACTGTGAAGAATGCATGAGAACATATCGTGGATATGTGTGCATTGTGAGTGATAATATGGTGATAGTGTTGAATTATGAATACATCGATGAATGTTATGTGAATATTTTGTGTGTGCAATCATAATGTAATTCTTGAAGAGATGAATTATTTGAATGCATGAGATTAAGATGTCGGTCTTAAGTGCATTTGTTGTGGCTGATTGTACATGCATCATTTAGTCAAGAGGCAATGTCTGTTAGTTTCGTGGAAACTAGTGGCTTGTCCCAAACCTAGAAGAGTGGGTTTGAAGGCTTAGAGGACGGGCCTTTGTTGTTATCGATCTAGAAGAGTGGACCCGGTTTAATGTAAAAACCGAAAAATGATAACGAGTTATCGGTCTAGAAGAGTGGACCCGGTTTAATGTAAAAACCGAAAAAAGATAACGAGGGTCGGTACCGCATTGCATTGAGTTGCATTGAGTTGTTGAGTCACATTGTATAATGTCATTGATATATGAAGTATGCATGTGAATGAGATGTTTGTTGAATACTTATGAAGCGTGCATGAAGAGATGCTTACGTGTGAATGTTAAGATTGTGGAATTGTGGATGTATGCATGATGTAAAATGCTTGGTGAATATTCATGTTGTATATATATATATATATATATATATATATATATATATATATATATATATATATATATATATATATATATATATATATATATATATATATATATATATATATATATATATATATATATATATATATATATATATATATATATATATATATATATATATATATATATATATATATATATATATATATATATATATATATATATATATATATATATATATATATATATATATATATATATATATATATATATATATAAGTGACGATGTAAATGACTATGAGTTGAATTGTGGTGAGAAATAGGGAGTTAATTATATGATACCTATGTATACATGATTTTATGCTTTGATTATTATGGTAATATTTCTCACCCTTCTGCTGTTTTATAATGCTCTATGAGGCATTGTAGATTAGGTTGCTGGAGGCCTTTATGAAGTTCTGCTTGTAGTTCGAGGTCGCTACGTGTGTAGCGGTTTAGTAATTATTTATGGGTCGAGTCATGCTCTGGTCGTGTAACACGGGGATCGATTGCTTATGTTTTAGGATTACATTATGTAACCTAAGTTATGTTTTCATATTTGGAGTAATTGAGATAATGAGATGTTGACCTTAGTGCCTAGAGATGTTGATTTTATATGATGAAAGTAAATGTTTCTTTTAAAGGATTTTCATTAATGAATCCGCTGCTAAATGGAAAGGTGTTTATGAGCATGACAGATTGTTTTAATGTGGTGCAAGTTTTGTGTGATGCCCTTTTATAGATGCATGTTAACTTTTACTCTGATTATGCATATATTATTTGCGGGGTTTAGAAGGGTGTTACATGTTTAACTCGTTTAGCTAAAGAACAAACATGGAAATCTTTAGAAACTAAATTTTGGCATCGATTTCCATGGATGAAATTGCCACTTTGAGATTTTTGTTTTCTTTTGTAGGTTTAAGGTACCTTATTGCCAAATATTTATACTTATCCTGGGTAGAAAATGAAAGAAGAAACACCATTTTTCCAATAGATAGCTATTTCTAAACCACATCTATTAGGACGCTAAAATAAGAACTCTAACAAGGCATTATAAAAACTCTAAATCTAATAAGACAAATAAACTATCTAAGAAAATAAATATAAAAGATAATAAAAGATAACATTTGATTTCATTGATTGATTCTTCAAATAACACATTACACTTAATATATAGAACTCTAAATATATCATAGTCATCCATGTGGCACAATCTTAAAAATTAAGAAACTTCTAAAATATAATACTAATTAATATATTACTAATTAAAATATTTAATTAATATAAATCACTCTCTATCATTACTTAACCTTTTAAAATCAACATTGTCCTCAAGGTTGTAAATTTATGAGTAGAATATAACTTTTTTTTTTAGATTTAAAAGAAGTCTTGGGCAGTGCACCGCTGAGAAACAACTGCATTGACATCCTGCTTTAATTGATGAGTCAGAGTAATAGGTGACGTGGCAACGATAATGTGTGTTGGAGTGTGGTCACATTAAAAGCTAAGAGCATCCACACTCATTATACCCACTTTGATTCTTTAGATGGGGTCCACATAATTTTTTATATTATATTTCACTTTAATATTTTCTAAACAACCCAGTTATGTTTTTTAAATATCCATACAACCCATCAAAAACTCTAAAATGGGTCCCACCAAATACCTTACATTTAATTATATATAATTTTTAATTCAACTTTAATGGTTAAGAAGTAATGAGAAACGTTCTCTTGCAGAACAACGTTGGCAAATTAAAGGACAGATGAAATTTTCAAACATCCATCAATTTCTCACAAAAAGACTTTGGTTTTCGTGAGGGATGACAACCGTTTTTTCTTCTTTCTTTTTTATTTTTTTTCTTTCTTCTCGTTTTTTTTTCTCACGTCTTTTTTCCTTTTCATCTTCGATTTCTCTTTTTATTTCTCTACTTGTTCCTTCTTTTCTTTTTTCTTCTCTATTTTATTTTTCTTTTTCTTTTTCAATAATACTAGCTATAAATTAAAATGATGAATACAAAGTAAAAAAGGTGGTGGTTTCGGCGGTGGTCGCAACTGCGGATTAGTTAAAGGTGATGGTTTCAATTGTGAGTCTGACGATTTTGGTGGTGAGCCGGTGCCCGCGTCGGAAGTTGAAAAAATATCACTTTTTCGTTATCAAACAATGATTTCAAACGTAAAGATCTCAACTTTATACCTTCAACAGTAGATTGAAAAATCAACATTGTTTTTTAAATTAGATTTGGAAAAAAATATCTCTCACGTCTGATGATTCTTGTTCATTAAATGGATTTTCTAGATGGAAAACAAGTAGTTCCGGTTGCAAATCTGGTGGTTCCAATATTAATGCCAAAGATGACGTTGGAGATGTCGCTGGAGGCGGTTTCAAATTTGCCGGAGGAGATGACACTAAAGTTTTCATCAAAAGTGGCATTGGAGTTAGCGGAGAAGACGTCGGAACTGTTTCCGGAGTCAGGAATGTTGTCAGAGAAGACCCCGAAATTGTCGTTGGAGTTAACAACATCGCCGAAGATATATTTTTCGCCATTTTTTCTTCTTTTTTTTTAAGGTTTTTATGTAGTTCTCAGCACAGCATATTTTTCATTTAAATTTTCGGGTGTCTTTTTGAATGAATTAGAAAGATTTTTAGAACTTTCTTTGGTAGAAAGTTGTGAGGATTTGATTTTCTCATCAATAATTTTTGTTGTTGACATATTCCTCTTCTGTTAGTGCCAACTTCTGGAGATATTGTTGAAAAATTTCGGTATCTTTTAATGCATTGACAGAATAAGAATGAAGATCATTAGGTTGTTATTGATATGGATCGTATGAGTTGGATAATAGAGGAGTTTGGATGTGTGTGTTTGTGTGTGCTGCTGTTGCCATGGTAGTATATGAGTTATGTGAATGTGGTGAATACCCATGATTTAAATACAAACTTGGTGATGAAGATGTAATATGAGTGTTGGTAGAATAAGGTGTATAAATTTTCCATGGAAAAGATGGAAATTAGGGTGTAGTAGAAGTGGTGTATATGGAATAGGGATTGAATGTGAGGTGAAATTGGTATGCCATGAGAGGTTTTGATGTTCAAGAATGAAAGCACCAATTATTAGGATGATAAAATAATAACCCTAACAAGACAAGATAAAAACTCTAAAACTAATAAGACAAATAAACTATCTAAGAAAATAAAGATAAAAGATAATAAACAATAACATTTGATTTCATTGATTGATTCTTTAAATAACACATTACACTTAATATATAGAACTCTAAATATATCATAGCCATCCATGTGGCACAATATTAAAAATTAAGAAAATTCTAAAATATAATACTAACTAATATATTACTAATTAAAATATTTAATCATTATAAATCACTCTCTATCCACATCTGACACTAGGAAATATAGAAGATGGTTGCATGACAGAAACTAACAACTTAAAGAAAGTGTTTGTTGATTCTGTTTTTATTAATTTGATGTGCTACTATCAAGAAAAAAGTTCTAACATTAAGGAAAGTTTTCTACACAAATATGTATTAATACAATTTCAAAACGATCCAATATTTATATTTGTAATTAGGATGGTCTTAGAACTAAATATGAAACTCATGTGAGATTTCTTTGTAGCAACAAATGAACTTATAATTGTTCATAAGTTCAAAATATAGAAGAAAAAATCAAAGCGGTAAAAGATTGTATTTCTTTCTTGGATGTTAAAGAAGATGAGTAAGATTTAGCGGATGAAGAGTTAAGAAAGATGCATTCTCTATCAACATAAATACTTCCTTTATCCAAATTACACTCAAGCATCCAGTGGAAAAAAATCTAGATTACATTGGCTAAAGAAGGGAAATGGAAGTTCAAAATTCTTTCACGACATTATGTCTTAGAGGAGAAGGTCAAATGCTTTCTTCTTAATCTCAATACATGGTGTTCAGATAGAGCGTGTCAACGGTGTGAAAAAAGTTATTTTTGATCTTTTCCATAATCATTTTCAAACAGTAGCAATTGGACAGTCAAGGATAGAAGATCTTTATTTTAAATCAATCACTAGGGAGGAGGGGTCGGTATTGACTCTACATTTTTCAGAGGTTGAGATTAAGCTGGTGGTTTGGGATTGTATCAGTTTTAAGAGTCCGGGTCCGGATGGAACCAATCTAGGTTTTATAAAAGATTTATGGGACGTTTTAAAAGACGAGTTGATGCATTTTTTGATGAGTTTCATCGTAATGGCAAGTTGACCAAAGGTATAAATAATACTTTAATTGCTTTGATTCCTAAAGTTGAGAGTCCTCGACGCCTGTCGGATTTTTGACCTATTGCTTTGGTTAACTACCTGTATAAAAGTCTATTTAAGGTTCTTAATAATAGGTTAAGACACATGATTGGTAGTGTTATTTATGAGTCTCGGTCATCTTTTATAAAAGGTCGGCGTATTTTGAATGACATTCTTATAGCTAATGAAATGGTGGACGATGCACATAGTTTGAAAAAAGAATTATTATTATTTAAGGTAAATTTTAAAAAAAGCGTATGACTTGGTGGATTGGTGGAATTTTGGAGATGTTATGTAGAAAATGAATTTTCCGACTCTCTGGCGGAAGTGGATTTTAGATTTATTTTTACAGCAATTGCGTATGTACTTGTAAATGGTAGTCCAACTGATGAGTTTATGTTGGAAAGAGATCTTTCATAAAAGTTAACTTTCCGGTACTCTATTGGTAGGGGTTAAAAGTTAACTTTCATAAAAGCATATCGTTTGGGGTCAACATCTCTGAATCTTGGTAGCATGAGGCATCATTGGTTATGAACTGTAAGCACGATCTCCTACCTTTTTTGTATTTGGGGTTTCCTATTGATGGTGATTCTAGGAAGCTTAATTTTTGGTATTTGCTTATTTTTAGTATCAAAAGAAGGTTGTCGGGGTGGAATAATCGCTTTCTCTCTATTGGGGGGGGGGGTGTCATCTGATTCTCATTAAGTTTGTCATGTCATCAATTTTGGTCTACTTTCTTTCCTTCTTCAAGGCTCTCTCAAGTATCATATCTTCTCTTTAATATATTTTTAATGCATTTTTCTAGATGGGTGAGAAAGTGAGAAAATTTTACTGGATTAAATGGGATCTATTTGTTTGAAAAAAGAAAATGACGGTTTGAGCTTATAACGTTGAAGGAGTTTAACTTAGCCTTACTTAGTAAATGGTGTTTAAGGATTTTAAGTGAAACGAGAAGTCTTTGGTATAGGGTATTGAGTACTCGGTATGTTAAGGAAGGGGGAGATTATGTTTTGGGGGATGTGGTGGATCTATTTGGTGAAAGATTTTGAAAAATATATGGGTGGACATCAGATATGTTGAAGGGGTGATTGCTCGATAAGATTGATTGGAAGTACTCCAATAAAAATTAATATAATTATTTGTAATGTTTCTAATTTAAGGGAGATGAAAGGGGGCATTAAAGTTGCAATTGTCATTTATTAGAATGTTGATTTTCCACATTATAAAAAGGTGAAGAGTAATATCATGTAGCAATAGGTTCTCGTAACATTTAAACTTATGTAGCAAAAGATGTTAATATTTTGCAATTTACTTAATTATACATTTTTATATTAAAATTTTACTAATGAAATTTAATGTAAATAATAAAAACCATGTTTAACTAACGGAGAAAAATAGCAAAAATTCATATAACTTGTATATATAGTTGCTTCAAATTCTTTTTTATCTTCTCAAATTCCTCTCAACTTTATTTTCCACCACAACCACAAATTTAGGGAATTTTATTTAGCACATCCTATATATTACTTAGCTACCATGTTAAAATATTAAAATGTATCTAGATTTCGGAGATGCATCTCTAGACGCACCTTGAGTACATAGAATTTTGACTTAACATTAAAATACTTTGGAGATTCATCTTTAAACATATTTCAGAGATGTATCTCCAGACAGTATTAGAGCTTAAATTGCGACAGAACCCTTCTACTTCCTCATTTCTAATAAACTCAAAACTTTCTCAAACTCTCCCAAAACGTTTTCCATCAACATCTATATCGATCCCCGTGAGACGTGGCCGTTTGACGACATATTGTTATACTCATGATGGTTTGCTTGCAGATCACATCTCACTGCTCCTCATCTGCCTGAGCATGTGATGCGGCATTTTGTCTACACTCAGACCATTTCCAGACACCCTATTGTCTATATTCCTCCTACTATGACACGAAGAGAGATGTATGTCATGTTTGATGATATCTTAGTCATCTTGTACCGAAGGAGACACAAAGTACAACAGCTGAGAGCGAATGAAGCTACATCGATTGGTACATCAGTTGATTCTTTAGAGTGTCACATTCATATATGATGCAGGCTGCTCCACGAGATCCACCGAGGTCATATCATTAGGAGATACTAGAGAAGGAATAGGCACAATTAGATCATGTCCATGATGTTTTGCCTAGATGTCGTGTCATAGTAGAGGTCACGCATGCAAGCATTGACAGAGGTATCTTTGATGATGGATCTGATGTGAGGCAGGTTCTGGATGCCATCATGAGAGACATTGATGTATTGGAGACGGTGTTGGAGGACGAGGGTATTGAAGGACAAGGAGACCGAGGAAGCAGAAGAGTCAAAGGAGCCCGAGGAGATGGAGTCTGACATACGCAGTAGTGCAGTAGTATATAGTAGTTGTACTTTAGATTCATTATGGATTATATTTTATTTTCAGTTCATTCTACTTTAACGTGCATTTCGACTTTATTTATATATGTCATTTTTTGACAATCTGAATTTATATGTCATTTTATGCATATCGACTGAATGATTTTAATCTCATCACATATAAAGGTTCTTAACGTTTATAAATCACCACTCTCAGCCGCATAAACCATAAAATAAACATAACCTACACTGTTCTGATATGGTACGGAGATGCATCTCCGAAATAATAAACATGTAAAATATCTTTCAGAGTGGGATGTATGATGTATATATTAAATTATTATAGAGATGCATTTCTGAATCAGTTAATATTTTAATTTAAAAGATTGTGCGTCCAAAAATTTATTTTCAAAATTTAAGATGTATTTTAGATTTTTCATAGAGTGTTTTCCACCTATTGGGTGGAATAAGAAATTCCCCAAATTTAAATATCCTAAATCACCCACATTATTGCATTGAGCCAAATCTTTCAGTGATTTTTCCATGTCTCTAGAGCTGTGAATTACATATTGCAAATTATTAACTTTTTATGCATGTTTTTCTTTGTCCTTACAGTTTGAAAATAGTTTAATTTAGTTAACGATTAATTGAAAGCAACAAAATAGAATCACATGGTGAGTACCAATTTATCATAGAGATAACAGCTCACACATCCTTCACCAATTAGTTTCATCATTCATAATTTATTTTTTTCATTATTTTTCTCCTCTTTTTATTTACATGACTAGAGGTTGAATTCCACACGCAACTGTATCTCAAAAAAAGTTTAAATAATCTTGATAACATTCTCATCTAGAATATAATTTATATATACATAAAAAGTATTGATTATAAAAATATTCTAACTTCAAATTTTAAATTTGTTATATAGCTTTTTTAATTTTATGTAACATTGTCTCAGAATATTTTAAAAGAATAATTTAAAAGTTTTTATTATTGATGCTGTATAGAGAATTAATAAAATTGAAATGGTTTTTTTCCAATAAAAAAATTAAAGTATTTTTATAAAAAATATATATAATCATAATAGAATAAAAAAATAAACTTTTAAAATTCTCTAATATATCATTATAATTCACATTTATTTAAAGAGACATTTATCAACATTAAAGTTACCTATTAAAATATAAAATATGAAATTATAATATGCATAACAAAAAAACACTTCTAATTGTATTAGCAGAAGTTTAAAAATTACAAAAGTTCCGGCAAGTAAACTCACGTCCAACTGAAGAAACTGATGAGGTTGATTTTTAATTATTATTTTTATTGTCAAATAGTGATATATTTATACGTTCACACGGATTTTGATATAGTATGCGTATTTTTTTAAAATATAATAAAAATGATATTAAAAAAATTAAATTATTCAATTAAAAAGACATAATAAATTAATGCCTATAGTTCATTTCATATATAAAATATTAAAATCAACAATATATTATTATTTATATAAATATTATTTTTATTTTGACATTATTTATAAAAATATCAGAATCAATAGTAAAACTTTTGTCATTATTATTCAATATTTTGATCAATAACTTGATATTAATGTTATAATTGTTTTAATGTTTTAATAAAGTTGTTCCGTTTATAACAATAATATTTTTTTTTAATAATTTTTTCACATATTTAAAAAAATTATTGATAAATTAATATTATACAATACTTAGAACAATTAAAGTAGTTTCCGTTTATAAAAATAATATTTTTTTCATGTATATATAAATAAATTAATCAATGATGTATTTTTTCACGTATATAAATATTAATTTTGGAATGACATTACATATATATATGAATCAATATAAAAATATTTGAATATTTTTTCTCGTAAGTAAATATTATATTGTTCAATAACATACATTTTTACTTGTACTTTATAGGCCGACTTGATTGAAAATTTATGATATTTTTAAATTAAAAATATTATTTGGTGGAGGTTAGATTTGCATAGTAAAAATAGACATTCCATTTTTTATTTACCCGTAATAACTTTATTTTATATTTATTTTTATTTTACATTTATTTTTAAAATCTGAGTCAGAATACCCAATGATCTATAAGTTATCTGCTGACTTTCTATAAGTGAGTATGAAGCCTCTTGTTCTCTTCAGGTAGCACATTACACGTTTTACTACTATCTAGTGTTACATATCAGGGTTGCTTAGATATCTGCCAATAACTCTTACAATGTATGCTAAGTCGGGACGAGTGCAAACTTACTTCCCACAACTGAAGCATATGGAACCTTATGCATCTATTCCTTCCGTAGTGGGGCATTGTTTGAGACAAATCTCTTCTCTTGCTTTACTATCTTTCACGTATAAAATAAGAAATATAATGTGATTCTTCAATTATTTCTTTCATTACATCAAATTTTATCTAAATTCAATATAATTAGGTCAATGCTTTTAGCCTTGATATTAATTTAATCTAAAAAAATAAAATAGAAGAGAGGTTAATATATCAATATCACATAATACTCTGACATTTATTCCTAATAAAATATATTTATATTTTTTATCTACTTTATGTCATAATAAAAAAAATTAATATATTAATATAAAGTAATTAATATAATATTTATAATTGAATTATCAAAATGAAGTCACCTTAAGACTGATTTTCATCTAATTTTAATATTAATATAAAAATTCAAATGTAATCTCATCTCCTTTATCTTTAGCTACTATCTTATGAAAATAAAAAATATGATGTCATTCTTCAATTATTTCTTTTATTATGAAATTTTTTCAATCAATAAACTAACATGGTATTAGATATATGGTAGTGATCACTCAGATTTTTTCCATTACACGTTTTTTTCTCTATGTATTAATTCAATCACTTTTATCTCCAAAAATAACTCATTGATATTTCTTTGATTTCTCCAAAAATTAATTTTATGAAATCAGAATTCATTTAACCTCAACCCCTAAAACCTAAGAAAACCCTCCATCTAGAAAACTCAATCTCCCAAATCAGAAATGTTTTTTTTTTCATAATATCAAAGTTTTTCCCTTCTTTTTATTACAAACCCAAAATTCATTCGACCGAACCTTGAAAATCTAAGAAAACTCTCTAAAATCAATAAATTTTTTTCCACAAAACCAAAACTTACAGATGCAATTAAAAGAGATCCGAAATAGAGATAGTGAAAGTGTACTAGTAAGTTTTTGGATAGAGCTTCCATTCGTTCACAGAGATAAAAATGGTTAGAGGAAGAAAAAGAAGAGAGACGAATGCAAATAGTTGATAGATAAATAATGGATATGAGAAGCATGTAACATCTCAATCAATTTAATTAATGTTTTCTGCATTGGAATCAACATTTAAGACCCATGTGGTTAATTTTTTCTACTATTTAGTTTGCAATTATATCCTAGTTGGAATTAGTTAGCTTTAAACACAATTTACTCCTAATTGAGTGTTGTCATCTTGAATATAATTTTTATATATATACATAAAAAGTATTTTTATAAAAATATTCTAACTATAGACTATAGAAATTTAATAAAATTGAAATGGTCTTTTTCCAATAAAAAATTAAAGTATTTTTATGAAAAATATAATTATAATAGAATAAAAAATAAACTTTTTAAAAATCATCTAATAGATCACTATAATTCACATTTACTTAAATCGACATTTATCAACATTAAAATTACATATTAAAATATAAAATATTAATTTATAATATGTATAACATAAATCACTTCCTATCATAATAGTTGTATTAGTAGTTGCATCCATGTTGTATTGATGACTCATCAATCAACGCAATCAAATTTCCTGTTTCTCAGTCTCTTTTTCTACTACTAACAAATTTTTACTTTTCTACTGTTAGCAAATTTTCTGGTTGCTTCATGCTTTTCTATTATTACTTTATATTATTTATCAACTATGTTCATAATTAATAATAAGCAATTTAATTTATAAATAAATAAATATGCAAGAAATAAATTATATGAAGGTAAAGTTCTTTCTTATATGAATAAATGTAAAAATATAATACTAAAATTGTCTAAAAAAAAGTAACTTAAAGAAACGGAACCCTTTTTAAATTTTATTTAGCGTAGGAAGGATTTTTTAGTTGATACTTTTCTATATAAGAAATAATCAAAACTTTAAAATTTATAAATAATATTAAAACTTAAAATGTAACTTAAAAAACTTATTATAGTTTGGATGAAACTGTTGATATTTTTATACATTACAAATAATCTATATATAATCAATAAGTTTTAATTCTCTAATATTAAAGTGAAACTAAAATTTAATGTAATCATTTAGATTGGCTCAAACATATTAAAAAATATAAACGCGAAAAATATTTAAATTATAACTTATGTATGTGAAATTAAATAATTATTTCAATAAAATATAAAAATAGCATGACATAAAAATGCTAAACAAATTAAAACTAATTAAAATAGAAAAGTTTGTAAAATTGACTTCGCAGAGATTAATCCAAATGTTACTTTAATTTTGAACAAATTTTAAAAATTGTGTATGCATATGCACAAAAAACTTTCATCGACGATAGGGTGTGAGATGAAAAATAATTCAAGTACGAATTTAATTGAAAAAATAAAAGAAAATTACAATGTCCAATGTTACATAAACATGTGTTATAACTCTTGGGTTGAGAGGAAAACCAACGAGTAAAGAGTTTGTCATTAGAAAAAGATAGAAACGTATTAATTCTAATTTAAAGAAATAAAACCTAGGTGATACTTTCAATTATAACAAATCTTGAGAATTTTGTAGGTTATATACACATAAAACTTTCATCCAAGAATATATTTTAAGATGAAAAATAATTCATGTACAACATTAATTAAAAAAGTAAAAAAAAATCCTGGATTCGGGAAAGGAAACGCTCGAAGACGGGAAAGGAATGGTCGTCGCAACCAAATCCTGGATTCGGGAGTGGGTTACGCAAGGGGAAGGTATTAGCACCCCTCACGTCCGTCGTACTCGACGGGATCCACGCTTGTTTTCTGTCGAAAGGATTGTTATTCTATCTACTCTACAGGTCTGGGGTTAAAAGAAAATAAAATGACTCGGCAAAGTATCGCACTTTATGCCTACGTATTCCCGTCGGGACCGAGAAATCAGAGTCAACGTAGTTCGCCTATCTACGGGAAAGGAGGGGAAGGTTGCTCGCTAGGATATCGCATCCTATGCCTACGTACTTTCATACAACATGAAAGATCAGAGCAAACGTAGTTCGGGCAACGTACGACACAAGTCTGTCTTGATTGTTTTTATCTCCTTCTGAAAAAGGGTTTTTCTGATTAACAGTCCAAGCGGACAAAAATTGACGTTCTGATGAGTTCACATTCTTTTACGAAAGAAGTGTCTTTTATTGTGTTTGAAATATTTATTGTGTTTTTCTGTTTGTTTTGAGAAAGAAGAGACAGAACTCTAACCTATGGTTGAAAAGGGAATCACACTAACCTAATGTTGTCATGCATGGGTTAAGACCTAACGTCTATCATGTTCCTCTCTTGCGCGGAGAGAAACAGAGACCCTAAGGGGATAGACGGAAAAACAACAACATATATACAATAAAACAGTAAAATGCATGAATGCAGCAGTACAAGCGAGGCAAGGGAGTCCCACTCAACCTCGAACCTAGAAAACAACAGGCAAAAGCGAACAAGATTCGCTTTCAACCTAACAGGTTAATTGGCAAACAATACAGTCCGGGAAATTCAAACAATACATCAAAAGCTTATAAACAGCAAAAAATAAATAGCAAACAGCAAATCTGCACAACAAGCTTCATCAACATCTGTCTTCAAGTCATCTCCAAACATCCACAGTCTTCAAGCAAGCATTAATCTTCAAGGAAAGAAACTCTGACAGTAAACACCTTCAACACCTTCAAACAGCAGGGCTTCAATGGCAACAATCAAAGGCACAGCTTCAACAGCACAATCTTCATCTTTAAGCAAGGTCTCTATCTTCAATCTTTCATGGCTTTTCTTCAAATCAAACTCTCCAAGATGAGGAACCATCAATAAGATGAATTGGGATGTTAAACAGTTAGTTGACCACCAAAGGTGGCAAACAGACTGTTAACAAAATGTAGAATGTTTCTCTCAAGAGTTCTATCTCTTAGATATTGTCACCAAGCCTTCCAAAGGAAGGGGGTGAGTATCCTAGAGAGACTCTGAATCATAGAGAGGGATGGAGGCAAACAAGACCTTCCATGTTTATGAAGCAAGTTTCTACTCTAAGCTCTACCTAGCTCCTAGTTCCTATAATCTTCAACAGCTGCAAGCAAGCTACACTCTCCATCAACTCTTGAAATTGATCTTCACTCCTTTTGTCTTCAATGGCTTCATCAACAAAGTCTTCAGCTCAAACCCAAACCCCCAAGCAGGCCCAATACCCCACACAATCAAATAATAACCCTAGAAAGGGCACACCATACAATCAATCAATTACAGGAATATACTAATAGCATTAATATAATAAGGGAACTTCTAGCATTTTCTAAGGGATCTATCACTTACCCATAATACCCCTATAGTCCCATCTTCTAATTTGACCTAGAAACCCAAAAAGAAATTATTTTGTTACACTTATGTCATATTCACAACCCTAATTGACTATCCTAATAGATTCTAACTAAACTACCTAAAATAAATCCTAAAAAAATGGTATAAAAAATCAGGGGACACCTAATATCCATATATAGTTGTACTAAAAAGAATGGGGTGAAAATCCTAAAGGAAGCTCCTAAACTAAATTCAACAATTGGTAGCATCAACTAAAAGAATTAAAGAAAGCAATTAAATGTAAAAATATACAAAAAATAGAAAAATGAAGTAAAATGACAATTTTATGGTTTTATATTTTTCTTGACAGAAAATAGAAAATGGGAAAAAAAGTCTCATTAAAAAATAGTGTTTTTTCATTTTTATATGAATTTTTAAAGTTAAATGAAATTTGGGGTAATATTAATATGAGAAAATGATCATGGGGTGCCAATAGAAATTAAATGCAGTTATTATTAGGATGGGCCCAGAACATGGGGGTGTAAGAAATAAGCGCGTTGGGCCCAGCAATGATTCAGAAAATGCAATAAAAAATGAAAAGAAAAACAAATTGAAACGCGGTGCAAATAGTAGAAAATCACAGCACAAAAATGGATTGGGCCTGCACGGGGGGGGGGGGGGGGGGGGGGGGGGGTAATAGCAACTTGAGCACTAAGCCCACCAAAGAGCTTTAATGAAACGACGCGTTTCATGACCAGAACTTCCCTCCCGTTTTCATCTTTGAATGTGGACCGCTAGATGATGTTTTCAGTCAAACAAGTCTCCTCAATCCAACGGGCCTTGATTCGTCTTCTACCTTAGACCTAGGGTTTCAGAAAACCCCATGGAAATAGCTCCTATGCGTGAAACTTCCATCAATGCGTGCTCACTCCTCTCTCCATCAAATGGCACGATACAAAAACCAAATTTACTCTATTTCTTGCGTAGAACACAGCCATGGTGTTGGTTTGCCTTAAATCACCCTCTATCATCCAAACCGAAAGGTAGAACATCAAGAACTCAACATTTCCTCAGGTTTCAATCATCACCAAACTCACCAATCTTTGTACAAAAACAATCCTCATGCCATACTGATCACAACTAGCTAATTATCTAAGATTATAACAGCCTAACCATCGTGTTCTAGGTCCAAACCGAATTTACATGCACACATCAACCTCCATGAAATCTTGCCTAAAGCTCCAGAATCAATCATCTAACCACCTAAACCATGTTTAACCTAACAAATCTACCTCATGCTACCTAATTCAAGCTAAATCGTGAGAAACACTAACCTGTCAAGAAGTTGAAAACAGATGAGGATTCTCTTCACTTCAAAGCCTACAATGCTCCAGGATCATTCAATGGACCATAATCTTGATTTTGTATGCAATAACTCGAGCTCAAACCACCTGGATCTTTGTAACCGATTTCAATTGCACTTGGATGTGAGAATTTGCATAGCACGATTCAGGCACCAATCCACTCAGATCTTGGTTGCAATGTGATCACTGATGATTATTGAATAAAATGGGAACAAAATCTTGAAGAAATGATGAAGAATTGAGAAGTTTTGAAGCAATTTGCAAAAATGCAAGATGGAGTGAAACTATGAGTTTTGGATCCTGTCGTACCATAAATTTGTCCTACTTATAAATTACCTTTCACTTGTATGCCCAGTCACTAAAATTGACCAGAAAATCCAAAAAGTGTTACTTCCATCATAAGATTAAGTTGAATTGGATCAGGTTTCGCTCGAGGTTCTTTAAGTCAAAGAATAAGTGCAATATATGCTGAAGTTCATTGGTTCTTACGTAATTTGCTAGTCAGACGAGGGTTGATCAAAAGGAAAATGGGTTTTGCGAGATCATTGGACCCATATAGGGGATTCAAATGCAAAAGGATATCAAGTCGCAATATTATCATGTTATGGGAAACTTCACACCACATATTAGTTTCCATGTCCCAGTAAAGTCACAAATACTCATTTCAAGGTTCAAATGGAATTGATAGTAACAAGTATCCGTACATCATCATTAAAAAAAAAAAGGGATTATTATTACAGCAGGTTTTGAATACATAGTTCATGATGACTATCAAAGTTCCTTCAGGTTTTCTTTACTAAGCTGGGACCGACTCCTTCGCCAGGTCACGTTTTCCTCCCAAAATCCATCACCATCATTCTGCAAAAATCTCGCATCCCCAACTTCGGCAGCAGGTCTGTGTAATAGCAGTGTGTCACCTATTCCCAAGTAGCAGCAGACCTGTAAAAAAAAAAGAACAGAGATGAGACAGAATTCCCAATAGCACAAAAATCTGCAAACCACTTGTACACACCACCAACTGACCTATAACATACATAAGAGGACGAAGGAGGGACAAGTTCAGAAGATGATTCACTAAATTGGTTAAACATAAAGCAATTTCACAAGCGCGACACCCACTTCATGCTCACGACACACCAACTTTCGCTAAATTCAAAAATCGCAATTGCCCTGCAAACCTATGGTTTTCTCTTGAAACTCCAGTACATACGCTCACGAATCATGGACCACCCGCCGCAAGCTTGTATCATATAGTAAGCACTGCACATACAAAACAAATTTCAGAAAGGACAAAAAGCAAGAAAGCACATCAAGGCCAATACCAGCTCATTCCAAAAGTCTAGCATAAGACCAAAGCTCAAAACCTGGTATCGGGCTTGCTCCAATGGCTGCTTCTGCAAAAGTTACGCAATTACCTCAAAACTCAAAGCAATAACCACTACCATAAATGTCGCAACAATCGACACCATCGCACAAATCTAATTAGAAAGGAGAAGGAGATTCAAGATTTATACTGATTTGAGGCAAAAGAGAATCGCAGCGGAAGACCAGTTCAAAGCGAAACGGATCAATTACAACGGGAACACCGCGAGGCCAGTGGTTACCACGAAAATCCTTTCGTCCATCTCTTTCGAACCATAGCAGCGCAAACTTCAGGCCTGCAAGACATACACACATCAAACCATATCAGCTTGCATAATTGGTACCAAGTAAGGACAAAAACGTGTAAATACCAATACTACTCAAAACCAACAACCATACACCACAAGTAGCCAAAAACTACTACACACCACTCCAACCATTCTCCACACCAGACAATAACCTGCGGAATTGTACCGTTAAAACCACCTCAGACAAGCTTTGCACAACCAGACAAAAACCCTCCAACAAACAAAACCGTACCGCCAGCTACAACCATTCTGCTACACTCAACACCCACACCAGACAAGACCTGCAGCAATATCACAACTTCACAATTTGCTACCTGAAAAACTTCCAAAACAGTGCCAACAATTTCCTGCGCTGCTACTACCACCAGCCCTCCTTATTCTGCAACAGAAAAAATAGCACCAGTACAACAGAAAAACTCTGAAAAAAAAGAACAACAAAGAAAAAGGGGAGAGGGACCTTGATTTCTCTCATGACTCCCTTCAACTGAGGGATGGTAGCTCCAAATAAAAAGGGGGACGCGCAACTTTCCTCCAGGAGAGATCCATCACCATTTTTCCTTCATCAGCAAACAAACAACTTCAAAAAAAAAACCATTCTTCAGCCATTCCAACAGAGCTTTGTTCAATCTATTTCCTTCAACAAATACCAGCTCACCTTCCTCACTGAAACGATCCCAGTTCAAAATCTCACATTCTTCATCAATCTTTTCCATTTTTCTCTCATCTCCAAACGATAAATAACACCTGCAGAACCACATCCAGAACCTCAAAATCTTCTATTCTTCAGCCATTCCAACAGAGTTTCATTCAACTCATATGACCAATAACAGCCATCACCAACATCATCATCATCCATGGTTGCTCTCACATACTCTCCATGAACATTCTTTGAACCACTTACAACTTTCCATACACCACAAAACATACACATGAAATTTTCTTCACATAACTACATCCATCACATTCTTGCACCCATCACATAAACCTCACGACATTTTCATATAACAAACACCTTCAATTCATCATCCTCTTCATCTCACCTCCACAACTCGACCTTCACCTTCCAAACTCTAACCATCAAAGCTTTTCCGTCTCCATCTCATTCAAACTTCAACTGTGATGAACCTTCAACTTCTGAAAAACCATCTTCTCCAACAAACATCATTGTTCTTCTTCTTCAACAGACAACCTTTCCTTCAAATCTCCTCCATTTCTGCCGGCTCTGACGACACCTTCTTTCAAAACCCAAACAGAAACTAAAGACCTTCTTTCAAATCAACAAAAAAACAATTCCCTCAAACCTTTACCGTCATATTTAACCTATTAATCTTCATCAAATCCACATCATGCTCAGATCTTCACCCTGTAAAACGAATCCTTGCATCACTCATAATGGACTTTCTTTGAACTAAATCTCTACAAGAATCTGCTTAAACCTCACCCTCTATCGATCTCCTTCAGAATCCGGCGCCGCCACCAACAACACCGACCCAGAACTCCTTCGATCCTACCTCCATTAAACCTATTCTTCCACTTCTTCCATCTCCCAACAAACCCATAAATCCCCAATAATCATCGTATCAAACCCACCGAAACACATTTCGTTAAATCGTTCAGCAACTCACGATCCACACAAACCCTTCGAACCAGCAACAACCTTCAACAATCTCTGAGACCCACCGTTAACTCGTTTTCACAAATCTTGAAACCCCAATCTGTCTTCAATCTATCCAGAAACTACCCTAAATCAAACCCCCAAAACAGCAAACTAACCCAGAAACGTGTTTCACAAACTCCACAAATCAGAGCCAGACGAGTTACTACAAATTGAATCAGAAATAAACACGGAGATGAGTTTGGATTTTGACCGGAGAGAGGTTTGAGCTGAGATGGATGAAAGGCAAAACTGAGAGTGAGCGGAGAAAGAGCGAACGGATTTGGGATCGAGGAAGAAGAGGATTTTTTTTAATTATTATTTTTGTTAAGTCTTATTTCTTTTTTTTTTACTATTTTGCTAATTATTGTTGAGCCCTGAAGGCCCACCGTCTCACCATCCTCAATCACTCACACACACTCCCTGTTTTTTTTTTTTTTCCTCATGTCTTTTTTTTTTGTTGATTAATTGTTGCTGTCGGGCCACAAAGCCCATGTTGGTTTCTATATACACCATCCGTTTTATTTTAAAACCCCACCTGTTTTCTTCTTTTGTTTTTTTAAAAAAACTTTGTATTATATTTTATGAATTTTATTTTTAGAACATTATTATTATTATTATATATAGCTTATATTATTATTTTCTTAGATTTTCTACATATTATATATTTTATATTAGATAGTTTGTAATATAGTTTTATATTTAGAATTTCTATTGTTATTATTTTTTCTTTTTAGAGTTACTTCATTCCGCATTTGTCATTGGACATTTTGTCCCATTTTCCTGTTTAGGTCGATGACGACATTTCCCTCGATTCTCTGTTAATTTATTGACGAGAAATGTTGGATCCGAGACCACCTCTTTTTTCTTCATTTCTTGTCCCGTTTCAATTCATCGATGCTATCAAACCTTCCTAAAATCAAACATCTTTGTATTGAACTAAAAGAGGGGATTAAGTGTAGACTTTCTTCCTCTCCGAGTGTCGAGATGCTCACTGTAGTGTGGGTGGTTTAGACACTCGTCTTTCAATACGAAGACGTCTTTCTTTCCATTTCTCTCCATTTTCAAACCATCTTCAATAAAGGAATCGAGTTATATTCGTGTGCAATTGAAAAAAGAGGATTAAGTGTAGACTTTCTCCCTCTCCGCGTATCGAGATGCTCACTGTAGTGTGGGTGGTTTCGACGCTCGTCTTTCAATGCGAAGACGCTTCCACCCCTTTTCCTCCTAAAACCTCGGTCCCGTACCGAGTGCGCTTTCAAACTTCTTTTCACAATAAAAATTGAATGGTCATGGAGTGGTTAGGCGTAGGCCTTCTCCTATCCCGAGTGTTGACGTTTACCGTAGGGTTCTCTGTCGCAAAGCACTTACCATTCAAAACCAAAAACATCTTTAATAAGAGAACGAAGTTCTCTTTGCATTGAATTAAAGAGAGAGGATTGGGTGTAGACCTCTTCTTCTCCGAGCGTAGGGATGCCCACTGTAGTGAGGGTGGTTTCGACGCTCGTCTTTCAATACAAAGACGCCTCGTTCGCCACACCCTTTTATGACAAAATCTTTGAGACAAAGAATTGGGTACTACCCGTAGGGGTTACCATCCGAGGACCTGTCTCACCCCTAAAAAAACAATCCAATCAATCAAACGTGACTCCTTGCCTCGCGTGGCGAAAACTATTTAATCTTTCAGAAAGGATATGTTACGTCCGTTCTACCGCAAACAGGTAATGCCTAAGTCTCCAACGAGCGAGCAGCAAAACACCTAACTGCTAGAATGCGCGCGATAGCATCATCCATAAAAAACATCAACACACCGTAGGCCGAACTACGGCTGCTCTGATTCTTTACTTTTTCAAGTAAAGATACGTAGGCACAAGGGCCACAATCCTTGCCGAGCACACTTTCCCTCCATATCTGTAGTTCCCCGAACTACGTCGACTCTGACTTTCTCATGTCTATTGAGAATACGTAGGCATAGGACTGCGAAGTCCTACCGAGTCTGTTCATTCTCTTTTTCCCGTTCTCTCTTTCCTCCTAACTTTCCTGTTTCTAACATTTTTCTCCCTATCTTTTGGAACACTTCTTATAGCATAATGTTTAAAGCAAATAAATTCACACATCGACAAACAAAAGGTTTCCATCGAGTACGATGGATGCGAGGGGTGCTAACACCTTCCCCTCGCATAACCGGCTTCCGAACCCGTTCTTGGTCGCGAGACCATCTTATCCATTTCTTTCTTAAGGTTTTCTCGATATTTTCCTTTCCCCTCATGGGATAAATAAAGTTCGGTGGCGACTCTTCTGTCTATCCTTTTCGCCTCCCCGTCGTTGCGCGATGCATTTTTCGAGTAGCGACAGATCCAAATGAAGTTCAACCCCTTTTTGGATCAGCTCTAGTGTTTATATAGATGATGATGGAAAGTTCTGGAAGATGCTAGATTAATCCCATGAGAAGTTTCATATATCATTGCATGAGAAAGTGAAAATGGACAAGTTGTAAAACCAGTTCTGCATTGCCTTGTTACAGACCCTCAAAATCTCTTGAATTTCTCTTTTCATGACAATTAGAGAGTGTAGAAACCATCCTTTCCCTTGCACCTTGGTCCTAGCTTGATTTGGCAAGTGTATCTTCTCTTACAAGCAACTTATGATAACTCCAATTTCTTGACTTCAAACCAAAAAACTAATATTTCCAATGATCTTAAAATGCAATTTACCTTCAAAATGGTTGGTCATATGCTTGGTTTTGCTTTTGTATCAAAAAATCACAATTTTGGTCATTTAAAAAGGTATTTTTCCCTTTAATATTGGTCAATTTTGCAATTCTAAGTTCCATGCATTTCCAACTTGCCACAACCACTTTTATAGACTCAAAATGTCATTTGGAGCAAGTTCGATGTTGAACATTTTTTCATTTGAAGTTTGGAAATAGGAGTTTTGGGCATATGCTTGAAATGACCTATAATTCTTCTTTCCCAAAATACCCCTGGCTTGCCAAGATCATAAGTAGAGTTCTACAAATCATATGAAGGCATACCATATCTTTATAGAAATCTAAGATCGTGAGGAACAACTTTCATGTTGGCCAGAAATCCATTTGAAAGCTCCTTGAGGGGTAAAAGTTGCTTGGAAGTCAAGTAACTTTCACAGACAAATTTCAGTGTCCTCAGATGACCTGTAACTTGCAAGAACCATAACTTGAGTTTTATAAATCTCCTTGATGCCTTCCACCACTCAAATTAAAGGTCTTGATATACTCTACAAGTTCCATGTTGGCCAAGGATCCATTTGAGGCTTACATTTTGAATTATCTTGCTTGGAAGTTTACCCTAAATCAGGGGATTTTACACAGAAACCCTAATTTAGAAACTTCTCTTCTTCTTGATTTCTTTTGATTTCTCCTTGGCACAACACCACATCCATATCCATATATCAAATGAGGCATCCCATATCTTTCAAACAGGCCTTGATGCCCTTTAATCAAGCATTTGACCTAGGGTTGACCTAGGGTTGACCCAGATGAAACCCTAGTTGACTGTCTCCAACTGCAGCTCTTGTAATCACATCAATGACTTGTATCACTCTCACAATGACCCTCTAGGTCTTCCATGATGTCTATATACCCTCCATGCTTTCAATTCATAGTCCACAACTTCTCTGATGACCTTCAAACCCCCTCAAGCTAGGAGAAAAACCCATTGATTGGTCCCCTAACTTCTCAAGCTTCAATTTCTTTCTGATGACTTGGATAAGATTGAATTTGACTAAGAACCTCTTGATATGCTCATAGAGATAAGAATTGCACTTGATCCCTTGTCAGATGACTTGTTATGCTATGCTATGCAAATGATTAGACTATGTACATGACCTACTATGCAAATGTCAATGCAATTGAAACATAAACCAAATGAAGTAGGTTGAGCAAATTTTAGGGTGAAACAGTTGCCCCTATTCAAACGACTTGGACCCGACTGGGTGAAGGGCTAACGGCCTTCAAACATTCGAGGTACGAGACGGTTGAATACTAAGAACCCGGAAATTTGCCAACCGCAGAAATAAACTGCACAACTGTTTGGGGAACACTATCTACAACTCTGATTTCAGCATTATCTTGTCAATACTGGAATGAACTTATTGACTTCACTGGCAGAAGTACTTCTGTCAACAAAACATGATTCTGCCAACGATACCGGAACATCACTCTGTCATCACTACGAGAAATCACTCCGCCACCACTGCGGGAAAATTTTGTCATTATTATAGGAAAATGACTCCGCCACCACTGCGGGAAAATTTTGTCATTATTATAGAAAAAATAACACCGCCATCGCTACGGGAAATAACTTCGCCACCACTGCGGGAAATAACTCCGCCACCACTGCGGGAAAATAACTCCGTCACCACTACGGGAAATAACTCCGTCACCACTATGGGAAATAACTCCGCCACCACTGTGGGAAATAACTACGCCACCACTACGGGAAATAACTCCGTCACCACTACGGGAAATAACTCCGCCACCACTGCGAGAAAATAACTCCGCCACCACTGCGGGAAATAACTCCGCCACCATTGCGGGAAAATAACTCCGCCACCACTGCGGGAAAGAACTCCGCCACCACTGCGGGAAAATAACTCCGCCACCACTGCGGGAAAGAACTCCGTCATCACTACGGGAAATAACTCCATCACCACTACGGGAAATAACTCCGCCCACTACGGGAAATAACTCCGCCACCACTGCGGGAAAATAACTCCGCCACCACTGCGGGAAAGAACTCCGTCATCACTACGGGAAATAACTCTGTCACCACTACGGGAAAATAACTCCGCCACCACTGCGGGAAATAACTCCGCCACCACTGCGGGAAAATAACTCCGTCACCACTACGGGAAATAACTTCGCCACCACTGCGGGAAAATAACTCCGTCACCACTACGGGAAATAACTCCGTCACCACTACGGGAAATAACTCCGTCACCACTACGGGAAATAACTCCGTCACCACTACGGGAAATAACTTCGCCACCACTGCGGGAAAATAACTCTAATACAGCTTTTCTGCCTATCTTTGCAGCAGCTAACTCCACCAATCACATGGGTAACACAATATGAGTCTAGTCTTCCAATTTTCAGTGCTGACATGGCAGCAAGTCTGAGAAGGACTCTACTGGGGATTTTCTGAATCCTCACTGCCAGACAACTTCGAAAAATCGATTCACGAAATCTTTTGATGCTGTCACAATAACAACCTTGGAGAAATACTCCGCTGGAGGGGTAAGAGAAACTTAAACAAGCAACTCTGTGGGGAATAATGCCACAACTGACATTATCATTACATGTCTCACGCCGAGATCTTGAATGTTTGGTAATTAATTTGAGCAAGAGCTCCTTCCACCTGCAAGGAAAACAAAACTTGAAAACAAAAGGGTTAACCAACCTGGCTTATGTTTCAAAATGCATATGTTTGACAATGGCGTAATGCTCCATTCGACATGGAAATGCTACGCGTTTTTTATTTGGTGGATGCAAATATGACACTATATGTCGATGCAAATGCAGACTCGAACTGCTAGGATACAGAAAACCGCTTCAGCAAAATAAATGCTGAAGACAACGCCAACTCTGCTGGGGAATAACTGAATGCGCCAATCATGATTGGACTTCTGCTGGAGAGTGAACGGGTACCACATGGTATTCCGACAAAATAAATGCCAGGACACACAACCAACTCTGTCGGGAAAAGTTTTAATCTTCGAGTTCCACTGGGAGGAAAGAAAACACTTGCTGAAAAAGAGAGAACTCCGCTGGGGACGAAACGACTCTCTTGAGGAAACTCAACTGTCTCCGCTGGGGGAGAGTAAATGACCCTACTGGGAAGGGGTAGACTGTCTGAGTACAGCTCACAAGTTAAGAAATATTAGTCTTCTGAGGCTAAACCACTCTGCTCGGGATACATTGCCTGAATACAACCTTCGATCTTGGAGTCGTCAATTCTGTTGAGAGTAAACAACCCTGCTGGAGAATGTCCTTCGGCTAAGCTGCGACTAGCTGGGGAATTTGATCCTTCTTCAGTAAGGAACATTATTATCTCAGAAGCGCGACCTGCGTGGGGATCGAGTCTTTCTGTGACGAGCTTCTGGTCAGTACTGCAATCTTTTGATCGTCCACCTCGTATAGTCAAACCCTGCAACACCACAAACGAGACAAGACAAGTCTATGCAACCAAATCTATTCAGGTTAGTGTTAGTGACATCATTTTCAGTTAATTCAACATTTTAGCAATTATTGGCAAGGGCCAGCGATGTTATACACTTGCTAGTTTTATTAAACCTTGGCGTTTGTCATGTACAAGACAGTAAAGAACCAGCATCAAATACTGAATAACATGTTTTATTGATTGGGCCCCTAAATGGGCTGAGTTTTGTACACGGGATGTAACTCCTGGAAAGAGGAAGCTACGCACAACAAATATACAAGTATGCACAAGAATCATAAATATAATGACAAATCAAATTTGTACACATGTCGGCAACGGGATGCAGACGAACATCATGAGCTGATCCTCCTATGACTCGCCCGACTCTAGTGCTTTCCCGGTATTCACACTTCCGAAGAGATTGTATCTGATAATCGGCCCCTCAGGTATATTCTCCCATACCAAATGCGCACCGCAGTATCAAATTCGGACCGCAGTCATTTGCTTTTCAAATCCCTAACTTTTGCGTGAACCGCCCTTTACGGGTTTTCAGTTCACCGGGATACCCTTTTTTGCCGAAGCCGCCCAGTGTAGGTTTTCAACTTCGCGGGTGTACATTTTTTCAATTTTATCCCTAACTTTTGCCCGAACCATTCATTCTGTTTTTGGTTCGCCAGGATGCCCCATTTTTGCCTGGACTCTCTTTTTTCTGTCCAGCGGGTCAATTTCAAGCAAAGTATTTTTTAACTGCGTCCGAATTCACAAGTGACGTAAAGTCTTCACCGTCAATGGTGGACAACAACAAAGTTCCTCCTGAAAAGACTTTTCTGACAACGTATGGCCCTTCGTAATTAGGGGTCCACTTGCCCCTGTGATCTGCTTGCGGCGGGAGAATCCTTTTCAGCACAAGGTCGCCCGTCTGAAAGCTCCGAGGATGTATCTTCTTATCATATGCTTTCTTCATTCGGCTCTGGTACAAACGACCGTATGCTAGAGAAGCTAGCCTCTTCTCATCCATTAAACTCAGCTGGTTCAACCTGTCTTTCACCCATTCTGCCTCGTCTAGTTGGACATCTCGTAATACTCTCAGAGAAGGAATCTCAACTTCCAGCGGTAACACTGCTTCCATTCCATATACCAACGAGAACGGGGTTGCCCCGGTTGATGTGAGTACCGTCGTACGATAACCGTGCAAAGCGAAAGGTAGCATCTCATGCCAATCCTTATAGGTCACCACCATCTTCTGCACAATCTTCTTTATATTCTTATTGGCCGCTTCAACAGTGTCATTCATTTTGGGTCGATAAGGAGAAGAGTTGTGGTGCTCGATCTTAAAAATCTGACACAGCTCCTTCATTATTTTGTTATTTAAGTTTGAACCGTTGTCGGTAATTATCCGCTCGGGGATTCCATATCTGCAAATGATATCTCTCTTGATAAACCTGGCTACCACCTGCTTGGTCACATTAGCATAGGATGCCGCTCCCACCCATTTGGTAAAATAATCGATTGCTACCAGAATGAACCGGTGTCCGTTAGATGCCGTTGGTTCGATCTTTCCAATCATATCGATTCCCCACATTGAGAACGGCCACGGTGACGACATTACATTCAGAGGACTCGGAGGCACATGGATCTTATCTGCATAGATTTGGCACTTATGACATCTCTTCGCAAATTTGAAACAATCGGTTTCCATAGTTAGCCAGTAATAACCTGCCCGCAACAGCTTCCTCGTCATAGCATGCCCACCAGCATGCGTACCAAATGTACCCTCATGTATTTCCTCCATGAGCAGCTTCGCCTCTTTCTCGTCTACACAACATAGTAGCACCAAGTCGTGATTTCTCTTGTATAAAACACCGTCCGGATTCAGATAGAAATTACCCGCCAATCTCCTGAGAGTCTTCTGATCGTGACTGGATGCCCCAGCCGGATACTCTTTGTTTTTCAGGAAATTAAGGATATCAAAATACCACGGTTTATCATCAGATGCTTCGTCAATGGCAAACACGAAGGCGGGTCTGTCAAGCCGGGAGATAACAATTTTGGGAGCTTCATTCCAGAAGTTGACTTTATACATGGAAGACAAAGTGGCCAGGGCGTCAGCCATCTGATTCTATGCTCGCGGTACATGATGTAACTCAACCTTGTCAAAGAAAGGCAACAATCTCCTCGCGTAATTCATGTATGGTATCAAATTAGGCTGACGTGTCTCCCATTCTCCTTTTATTTGATTCACCACCAGAGCTGAGTCTCCGTATATGTCCAGATTTTTGATTCGCAAATCAATGGCTTCTTCAAGCCCCATGATACAAGCTTCGTATTCGGCTTCATTATTGGTAACCGGAAAGGTCAATCGAGCAGTAAACGGGATATGCGACCCGTGTGGAGTAGTGATGATTGCCCCTATTCCGCTACCATAGGCGTTTACAGCTCCGTCAAAGATCAACTTCCATTTGGAACCCAATTCTGGTCCTTCGTCTGGCAACGAATCTTCATAATCTTTCATCTTTAGGTACATGATATCCTCGTCAGGAAAATCAAACCTCATCGATTGGTAGTCCTCAATAGGCTGCTATGCCAAGTACTCAGATAATACACTCCCCTTTATAGCCTTCTGTGAGACATACTGGATGTCGTATTCGGTTAAAACCATCTGCCAACGGGCAATTCTCCCCGATAATGCCTGCTTTTCAAATACGTATTTGATAGGATCCATCTTCGAGATGAGCATGGTTGTATGGTTCAGCATGTATTGCCTCAAACGCTTGGCGGCCCAGGCTAACGCGCAACAAGTTTTTTCGAGCATTGAATATCGAGATTCACATTCAGTAAACTTCTTACTCAAGTAATATATTGCATGCTCCTTCCTTCCTTTCTCGTCGTGTTGACCGAGAACGCAACCCATACTTCCCTCAAGCACTGTCAAATACATAATCAAGGGTCTCCCTGCCACTGGGGGTATCAAAATAGGAGGCTCTTGCAAATACTGTTTTATTTTATCGAACGCCTTTTGACAATTTTCATTCCATGTTACGGCCTGGTCTTTTTTCAACAACTTGAATAACGGCTCACACGTAGCTGTCAGGTGAGATATGAACCGAGCGATGTAGTTCAACCTCCCTAAAAACCCACGTACTTCTTTTTCTGTTTTAGGCGTCGGCATCTCTTGTATTGCTTTTATTTTTGCAGGATCAACCTCTATTCCTTTTTCGCTCACGATAAACCCCAGCAGCTTACCTGACCTCACCCCAAAGGTGCACTTGTTAGGGTTCAGTCTCAGCCTGAACTTCCTAAGCCTTTTGAATAGCTTCAGCAGATTCACCAAATGTTCTTCCTCCGTCTGGGATTTGGCAATCATATCATCGACATAAACCTCAATCTCCTTATGCATCATATCGTGAAAAAGAGTCGTCATTGCACGCTGATACGTTGCCCCAACATTCTTTAATCCGAAGGGCATCACTTTGTAACAAAATGTTCCCCAAGGCGTTATGAAAGTAGTCTTCTCCATGTCTTCTGGCGCCATTTTAATCTGATTATAGCCCGAGAAGCCATCCATGAAGGAGAATACGGAGAATTGAGCAGTGTTGTCAACCAGCACATCGATGTGAGGAAGCGGAAAATCATCTTTCGGGCTCGCTTTGTTCAAATCACGGTAATCTACGCACATTCTCACTTTACCGTCTTTCTTTGGCACTGGCACGATATTAGCGACCCATGAGGGATATTTAGTAATAGCTAGGAAACCAGCATCCCACTGCTTTTGAACCTCCTCCTTAATTTTCACTGCCATATCAGGTCTAGTTCTGCGAAGCTTCTGCTTAACCGGCGGGCATTCTTCTTTTAGCGGCAGACGGTGCACAACCATATCCGTATCCAGCCCAGGCATGTCTTCATACGACCAAGCGAACACATCACTATACTCTCTGAGCATTTCAGCCAGTCTTCGCTTGACGTCGCTCTGCAGCGCGGCTCCTATACGAATGTTCTTTTCAACCCCTTCTGACCCCAGGTTAATAATTTCAATGACCTCCTCATGAGGCAGAATGACTTGTTCTTCTTGCTTTACCAACCAAGACAACTCTTCGGGAACGTCGCCATCTTCAACAATCTCTTCATCGGCCTGAAATACCGGGTGCTCAAAGTCGAAATGAGTCATAGGCGGTTCAATGATGTCATCTGAAAATATTATCCTGCAAAAGGAATGGTTAAATGCTTCAAAATATGTATAAAGCGAATAACCACGTTGCCATTTTATTGTAAAACACAAAAACAGGAAAAACAGAGTGTTGCACCCTAAAATTTGCTCAACCTACTTCACTTGGTTTATGTCTCATAGCTTTAGCATTTGCATATTAGGTCATGTACATAATTAATTCATCTGCATAGCATAGAATGGGCAAGCCATCCAACAAGGGACCAAATGCAATTCTTATCTCTATGAGCCTATCAAGAGGTTCTTATTCAAATTCAAGCCTATCCAAGTCATCAGAAAGAAGTTGAAGCTTGAGAAGTTAGTGGACCAATCAGTGGGTTTCTCTCCTATCTTGAGGGCAGGGGAAGATCATCAGAGAAGTTATGAGTTATGAATTGACATCATGGAAGACTCAGAGGGTCATTTTGAAAGTGAGACAAGTCATTGGTGTGATTGCAAGAGCTGCAGTTGAAGACAGTCAACTAGGGTTTCATCTGGGTCAACCCTAGGTCAAATGCTTGATTGAAAGGCATCAAGGCCTGTTTGAAAGACGTGGGATGCCTCATTTGACATGTAGATATGGATGTGGTGTTGTGCCAAGGAGAAATCAAGAGAAATCAAGAAGAAGAGAGGTTTCTAAATTAGGGTTTCTGTGTAAAATCCCCTGATTTAGGGCAAACTTCCCAACAAGATAATTCAAAATGCAAGTCTCAAATGGATCCTTGGCCAACATGAAACTTGTAGAGTATCTCAAGACCTTTAATTTGAGTGGTGGAAGGCATCAAGGAGATTTATAGAACTCAAGTTATGGTTCTTGCAAGTTACAGGTCCTCAGAGGCATCTGAAATTTGTCTATGAAAGTTACTTGACTTCCAAGCAACTTTTACCCCTCAAGGAGCTTTCAAATATATTTCTGGACAACATGAAAGTTTTTCCTCATGATCTTAGCTTTCTAGAAAGGTATAGTATGCCTTCATCTGATTTGTGGAACTCTACTTATGACTTTGGCAAGCCAAGGGCATTTTGGTCATTTGGAAATTATAGGTCATTTCAAGCATATGGCCATATCTCCTACTTCCAAGCTTCATATGGAAAAACCTTCAACATAAAAGTTGCTTAGAATAATGTTTTAAGGCTAGTAGGGTGGTCATGAGATGTTGGAAAGGCTCATAGCAAAAAGTGATAAAAATGGCCTAAAAATGAGGTATAAGTTAATTCAAGTGAAATGGAAAATCACAAAATCCAAGTTCCAAATCCAAACCATGCCATATGATAGGTCATTTTGACTCCCAAGGACATTTTAAGAACAATGGTTCATCCACAATTTTGATTTAAGGCTTGAATCTTGGGGTTGCTTTGTAATTTGCTTGCTTGCATAATGGCATATCACACCAAAACAAGGAAAAGCTTAATGAATAAGGGAAATATGCATTGTGTATTGTCCTAATTCTCATGTAAGGAGATATTCAAGTTAATTACTCAAGTTACAAGGGATTTTGTCATGATATATCATATGGTGAGAGGTGAAATGCAAAGTATCACTTCATGAAAATTCAAGTTTCTACTAGAGTGATCTAGATGATTCTAGACCCTTCTAAATCAGTCTATATATTGAATGCAATCTCCATTGGTGAGGGGTTGGTGATTGTTGATGTTAATGGTGGTAGAGAAAAGAGGTTGAACCAAAATTCTCCATTTTGCAAATTGTATTGAAACTTCATTTTTCTCTTCATTACCCTTCCATTTTTTTTCACAAATCATCACTACAAACCTCCCTGAACATGCTCATGCTAGAGTAAGGTTCCATTGTTGAAGAATTGGAGCTTTCCAAGTGAAGTTGCAAGAGAGCAAAAGGGATTGGATCTGAATATACAAGCCATCTCCATCGAATCTTGTGCAAGCAGAGGATTGTTCATCACCTAGAGACTATCTTTGAAGATCTACAAGGCCTGATTCGAAGCTTTTCAACACCTACCATTGCAAGGGTCAAGGTAAGCAAAATCACTTCCACACTTTGATTTAGGCATGGCTAGGATTGATTCTTGTTGTAAAATCATTAGAGACCATTAGGTGATTCATTTGGATGAGTTTAAGACCAATTAGTGAGGTTTCATTAATGGAGGTTGATTCTTGATGGAGTTGGAATGGATGATTTAATGGATGATAATGCATGGATTTTGGTTGGTTTTAATCAGCATGGCATAGGGATTAATTATATATAAAGATTGTTGAGTTTTGTGATGGTTGAAAATTGAAGAAAGTTTGGATTCATGGAGTTGTACTGTTCGGGTAGGATGATAGAGAGAGTGTTAATACAAACCATTGCCACAGTTGGATTCTACGTGAAAAATAGAGTGATTTTGGTTCTTGGATCATGGCATTTGATGGAGAAATGAGAGAGAACGAAGAAGATGGAGATTGGTGCATGGAGTTTATGTTCATGGAGGTTTATGAAACCCTAACCTCCAAAGGTTGAAGACAATATGAGGACCGTCGGATTGCACGTTGAAGGTTGACTGGAAAAGCCATCCAATGGCTGGGATTCGAACGTACGAAATTGGAGGGAGCAGCAGCACCAAACACTGCGTTTGGTTAAGTGATCTTCATGGGCCTCACGCGAATTGTTTTCCCCACCCCCTTTGTCCAAGCCCAATCGTTTTACACTACAACAGCCTGCTATTCACACCGCCATTTTATTTTTTTCTTTTGATTTTTTTAAATGTTTTTCTGAATAATCATTGGGCTGGGGCGCGTTACTTCCAGCACCCCCAGTATGGGCCCAGTTCATCATTTTCAACTTAAAATCATTACTTTTCATACCCCTCATGCCATTTCTCATATTATTTCTTCTCCAAATTTTATTTCATTTCAAAATTTCATAATAAATTGAAAAATGCATATTTTTTAATGAGACTTTTTTTTCCCATTTTCTATTTTCTGTCAAGAAAAATATGAAAACATAAAATTGTCATTTTACTTCATTTTCATATTTTTTTGCATATTTTTACATTTAATAGCTTTTTTAATTCTTTTGGTTTATGCTACTATTTGTTGAATTTAGTTTAGGAGCTTCCTTTAGGATTTTCATCCCATTCTTTTTAGTACAACTAGATATGGATATTAGGTGCCCCCCTGAATTTTGTACCTATTTTTTAGGATTTATTTTAGGTAGTTTAGTTAGAAACTATTAGGATAATCAATTAGGGTTGTGAATATAATATAGGTATAACAAAACAAGTTTCTTTTTGGGTTTTCTTTAGGACAAATTAGAAGATGGGACTATAGGGGTATTATGGGTAAGTGATAGATCCCTTAGAAAATTCTACAAGTTCCCCTATTATGTTAATACTATTAGTATATTCTTGTAATTGATTGATTGTGTGGTGTGCCCTCTCTAGGGTTATTTGTTTGACTGTGTGGGGTATTGGGCCTGCTTGGGGTTTGGGTTTGAGCTGAAGACTTTGTTGATGAAGCCCATTGAAGATAGAAGGAATGAAGATCAATTTCCAGAGTTGATGAAGAGTATATCTTGCTTGCAGCTGTTGAAGGTTATATGATCTAGGAGTTAGGTAGAGCTCTAGAATAGGAACTTGATTCACAAACATGGAAGGTCTTGTTTGCCTCCATTCTTTCTCTATGATTCAAAGTCTCTTTTAAATACCCACCTCCTTTCTTTGGAAGGATTAGTGAATGTATTTAAAAGATAAAACTTTTGAGAGGAAACTGTCTGTATCATGTTAACAGTCAGTAGGCCACCCTTGGTAGGCAACTGACTGCTTAACATCCAATTCATCTTATTAACTGCTACTCATCTTGGAGAGTGAGACTTGAAGAAAAGCCCTGAAAGATTGAAGATAAAGACCTTGCTTGAAGGCTGTGAAGATGAAGATTGATGCTTGCTTGAAGCTTGCAGATGTTTGAAGATGACTTGAAGACAGATGTTGATGAAGACTGCTGTTTGCTGTTTATTTTTGCTGTTTATAATTTTTTTGATGTATTGTTTGAATTTCCCTGACAGTATTGTTTGCCATTTAATCTGTTAGGTTGAAAGCAAATTTTGTTCGCTTTTGCCTGTTGTTTTCTAGGTTCGAGGTTGAGTGGGACTCCCTTGCCTCGCTTGTATTATTGCATTCATGCATATTTTACTGCTTTATTGTATATATGCTATTGTTTCTGTTGCCGTTTATCCCTTAGGATCTCTGTTTCTCTCTGCGCAAGAGAGGAACATGATAGACATTAGGTCTTAACCCATGCATGATAACATTAGGTTAGTTTGATTCCCTTTGCAACTAAAGGTTAGAGTTCTGTCTCTTCTTTCTCAAAACAAACAGAAAAACACAATAAGATTTCAAATCCAATAAAAGACACTTCTTCCGTAAAAGAAGGTAAACTCATCAAAACATCATTTTTGTCCGCTTGGACTGTTAATCAGAAAAACCCTTTTTCAGAAGGAGATAAAAGCAATTAAGGCAGACTTGTGTCGTGCGTGGCCCGAACTACATTTGCTCTGATCTTTCATGTTGTATGAAAGTACGTAGGCATAGGATGCGATATCCTAGCGAGCAACCTTCCCCTCCTTTCCAGTAGTTAGGCGAACTACGTTGACTCTGATTTCTCGTTCCAAACGGGAATACATAGGCATAAAATGCAATACTTTGCCGAGTCATTTTCTTTTCTTTTAACCCCAGACCTATAGAGTAGATAGAATAACAATTCGTACTAGAAAACAAGCGTGGATCCCGTCGAGTACGACGGACGTGAGGGGTGCTAATACCTTCCCCTTGCGTAACCGACTCCCGAATCCAGGATTTGGTTGCGATGACCATTCCTTTCCCGTCTTTGCGTTAGGTTTACTTCGAGCGTTTCCTTTCCCTCCTTTGGGATAAATAACGCACGGTGGCGACTCTTCTGTTCAGCCGGCGCCGATTTTCGCAGTAGCGACAACTGGCGACTCTGCTGGGGATCCAACGTCCCCTGGCTGCTAAGGACTGCGATAGTTCCTTATGCATTTGGGATCCAACGTCCCTTAAGCGAGTCAATCCTAACGCTTGTTTTCCCGTTGAGGAATTTGTATGGATTTACATTATGTCATTTACTTTCAGCATTATATTATTGTTATCATTGCTGTATTGGGGTTGTGACGGGTGATTCTATGATTGAGAGATAAGCCGAACCTGGGCTTGAGTGCACTTAGAATTAGAGTGGTAAGTAGTGGGCGCGTGCCGGCTTTGCTTGCATTAGTGTCTCACAAAATCCACACTCGGACGAGGTTCTTCTGGTTGACTTCTTTTTCTACCCTTTGGGTCGAAGGGGTTGTTGGTTAGTTGAATTGTCGACTTCGGGAACCGATCATTTGGAAGTTGGCTAAGTGAGGCCTCTTCAGGATTTGATGATGCCACTCCTTCTGGGAATCGTATCATCAACCCTGAAAGTCTGTGACGCTGACGACCGCATAGGATGCCATACCATTGTCAGTTACTAGGACACCTACCTGTGAGAGGGGTTGGGCATGCAGGTAACTTGATTTCCAGATTACCGGTTTTCTTGATTGAGATTCAGTGGTATTTTGAGGACAGCATTCTGAGGTCTGTTGGAAACCAGGTTCGAGTACTGTTTTGGCTTGTTGAGACCAGGTTCGAGCGGTGTTATGGGTCTGACTAAGACCAGTATGGTGGATTCTTCTCAGCCAGGGGCACTTGGTCCCTTGTGTGTGCATTTTGCATCTTGCATGACTGTCTGCATTTGCATTTCATTTTGCATATTCATCCTCATCCGGAACAGGGAGCTTACCCGTTTTTGTCCGCTTCATCAGTTGATTTCCCGACCTTCGCATTAGACTTGAGTTAGCATCTGGGATAGATCATGGCTTCAGGAGAGCAGAACTTGGTTGTTACTCGGGCGGAGTTTGAATTGTTGAAGCACCAGTTGAGTCAGATCATGGAAGCCGTCACAACTATAAATGGAGGAGGAAACAACAGTCAAAGGACTCCAGTGGATAATGTCGCCCAGCCTGTGCAAACCCCTGTCAGAGGTCCATATTCTTTCAATGACGCAGAGTATCACAATTCCACTTGCTCTATGCCAGATTCTCCAAGGATTGTTCCCTGTCCAAGAGTTGTTCCGCAGGTTAATATTCAGGACCCACTGACTGCTGAGTGTATGAGAAGACTTCAGACGTTGGAAGATCAGATTGCTGCCCTGGTGAATAAGAATACTCTTGATTTGAATGCTGCAGGCATGTGTTTGGTGCCAGGTCTGGTATTGCCTCCAAAGTTCAAAGCGCCCAATTTCGAGAAGTACAAAGGGGATAGCTGTCTGAAGCTACATTTGGTTATGTTCTGCTGGAGAATGACTTCGTTCGTGCCTAACGACAAGCTGATGATTCACTGCTTTCAAGATAGTCTGACTGGGGCATCTCTGAGTTGGTATATGCAGTTAGAGAGTGATCAGATCCGATCATGGGCGGATTTAGCCGATGCTTTCCTGAAGCAGTATGACTACAATCTTGATGAGGCTCCTAGTCGCATGCAGTTGCAAGAATTGTCTCAAAGGAACGATGAACCTTTCAGGAAGTATGTTCAGAGATGGAGAGAATTTGCTGCCAGAGTGAAGCCGCCGCTCCTAGACCGAGAGTTAATGAGCATGTTTGTACACTCCCTGGAGAGCCCGTACCTCGAAAGAATGCTTGGAGTTACGTCAAACAGTCAGGCTAGTGAAGCTGAATCTCTTTATGACTATCAGAATGAAGAAGGAGCTGTGATCAATGCAATCATGTCAGATGTTGGATATCCTCGAGATGGAGTGGTGAAATCTGTTGGATCAGTATCTCCTGTGGCTTGTTACGTTGGACAGACCACTGTGCCTGGGGCACCCTATCAGGAACGTTATGTCGCTCCTCATGCTAATCAGTGAACTCGTGGCCGAGGTTATCAGAATCAGCGTCAGAATCAGAATCGACCTCGTAGCAACATGGAACGAAGGAATGCTCCTTTCTATCCAGTGCCTGTGCCGTATAGCCAGATTCTTCCGCATTTGATTCAGAATTCTCTGGTGGAACCTAAAGCTCTTAAGCCCGTGCCAGAGCCTTACCCTTCAGGGTACAATCCCCATGCTCAGTATGGTTACCATGGTGGATCTCCGGGGCATTCAACCAAAGATTGCAAAGCTTTTCAAGCAAAAGTGCAGCAATTGATCGACAAAGGGTGCATTTCCTTTCTAGAAGGAGTTTTGTTTGTTCATGATAACCTCTCAGCCGTCTGAGCTCGCAGATTCATTTCCAGAAGCCAGTGGTCCAGACGGGCAGACATCCTCAGCATTGGCAGTCCTCAGACTTTTTATCATTTGCATTTGTAGTTTCTTTTCTGTTAGTTACTACTTGCTGTTAAACATTGTATGTTTCGAATGGTAATGTTAATAAAGTGACTATGCATTTTTCTGAATTAATCATGTCGTTGTCACTCATTTACTGCATTGCACTGACACTTGCATTTTATTCATTCCACTTTATCATTGTGATTAGCAAAGATTGGAGGGAGGATGACGAAACTGAATACTCATAACCGATGATCGTATGCTTTCAGATAAAACCTTGCCGATGACGTATAAGGCATTGTTTCAAATCCCCTAAACACTGGAGATATAAGGAGTTAGTCCCTTGTTAACCATTTCGAGCCAGGAAGTAGAAGTTTTTTCGGACTTTTAAAACCCTCACATCTTAACCCGGGGCAGGGTAGTTGTCAGTTAGCTTGACCGAGTGTTCAAGTCTTACAGAGGAGTGTTGCCTTTCGAGGACCAATCACAGTTTACGCCTCTCAAGAGGTCGCGTCTCGCCAACCACAATGGTTAAACCTCACCAATCAGGAGTAAGACAGTTACAATCCTTTCGGAGCAATCAAGACAATCAGTGTCACACGACTTTGTTCCAAGAAAAAAAAAGAAAGAATAAGAAAGCCCGCTAAGTAAAAAGAAAATGAAGAAACTGGAAAGCTAATACTTAGGCAAAAATTAGGGCATCCCGCTGGACTTCAAAAATCGAAAAGAACTCAAAAGGAGTCAGTCCAGGCAAAAATTAGGGAATCCAAAGAATGCAAAAGAAAGGATATCAAAAGAAAAATCCTCGAACAAGGACAAGGTCGTGTAGATACAGACACCAAAAATGAAAAGGAGTAACTGTCACTCCGAAACCTTGTGAGTTCCCTAACTATGGTTATCCCCATTCAACATACCTCTCGAAGAGGCGAGCGCTCGAGCCAAGTTAACTGAACTTTAGGATCGGAGATCATCACGTAGAAGGGGTGGGTACAAAACATAATTTGAGCCAAATATCCTTTGTTTCACGAACCGTGAACCTAACCACGATACAACCCTTAAAAGACCTAATTGAGGTAGGGTTTATTCTGAAAGTGCATTACGATAAGGTTGAGTAACCTGACTCCTTCTTGATTTGCTAATCATACCCTTGTTGTATTTTTCAATGACCACGTAAGCACTACGTTTGAACTTTGGTTCATTCGTCACTCACAGTCATGACACGTAAATGAGTGACAGCACAACTTTTTTTCAAAAAATCTGCATGAACACTGCATTAAAATTACCATTCGGGATTAAACAATTTTACTTGTAGGTCAGTAGTTGACATAAAGGAAATTCCACCAGGGAATAATCAAGCGGGACTGAATAATTCAGCAGTCTGGATCAGAATGGTGTATGTTGTGAAGCCCTGTAAATCTGGGGCATTGATTTCCAGTGAGTTCGGAATCAATTAGTCTGAGGAAAAGTCCCGAAGCATCAGTTGATTATGGGGTAGTTTACTTGAGAAGCAGTTGATCAGAAGCGAATCTTCTCGAGAGCCAATCAGAGGCAGTTATCCAGAATGCTATGTTTGATCAGGGCAGGTTAAGTCGCTCAACGCTCGTCCAGGGGCAAGTTACTATTGAGGGAATCCTTTTGTCGTGCAACCACCGGGGTAAGCCACCGCAAGGTCGTATTGTAGCAAGGTGCTTTCATTTCAGAGTGGGTTTTTCCGAGAACCAGATTAAGGCAAAGTCATTGCAGACAGGGGCATGTCTTTATTCGAGAGACGTTCAATTCGAAGTATCTCGCGGAAGTTCAGAATGCTGGGGCAGTTCATATTAAACCGTCAGGGTACAGATTTTCAGACTATCCCACAGAGATTCCTGCAGGCCGGGGCATAACAGAGGCGAAAGAGTTGTTCTTCTCAGTGTCATCAGAGTTACTCAGAGCTACTTGAGCAGATTCAGCCGATCTTCAAGTTTGAGACAAATATCGGGAAGTCGTGCTGCCCTCCATCGACCCTTCTACTAGAAGCCGTGAATTCAGACAGGGTATTGTCCAGCGTCAGGAGTGTATGACCTATCACGGATGTACAAAAGCCCCAGCCTACTTGGCGCGGTCGTTTATCCCCAGTAAAGTCGTACATTCGAGAATCAGTTCATCTGGGGCAATTAGGTCGAGATTTGGCAAATCTCTCGCGGCTATGGGCGCTGCTCTACGAATCAGTCGATTAGGGGCAAAAGATTATCACAAGACCGGGGTAGAACACCCTAAAAACAAAAGATGTTGTTGGGACATTCTTTTGGGGTTTGACGTATAGAAACAGTTCAGATCTAGCTGTCAGGGTACAGAGATCGAAGAGTCCTTATCAGAAGGTTGGTGCCGATTCAGGGGCAAGGTATTGCGAGTAGCACTATGGCTAGCCTTTCTTTTTCAGACGAAATGCTCGGACTGGGGCATGTTGGTATTTGTGGGGCAAATTTCCGAGAAGGAATAGAGTTCATGTTGCCCTAACCAGAGGCTTTTGATGAAAGACTTGATCACCGTGTGAAGTGAATCCCCATGCAGGTCGCGCTTCTGAGATAACTATGTTCCTTACCGAAGAAGGATCAAATTCCCCAGCTAGTCGTAGCTTATCCAAAGGGCATTCTCCAGCAGGGTCGTTTACTCTCAACAGAATTGATGATTCTGAGATCAAAGGCTGTATTCAGATAGTGTGGTGTCCCCCAAAAGGATTCCCTCATCCCGAGAAGAGTGGTTTAGCCTCAGAAGATTAATATTTCAACTTGTGAGCTGTACCCAGACAGTTTACCCTTCCCAGTAGGGTCGTTTACTCTCCCCCAGCGGAGACAGTTGATTTTCCTCAAGAGAGTCGTTTCGTCCTCAGCGGAGTTCTCTTTTTTAGCAAGTGTTTTCTTTCCTCCCAGTGGAACTCTAAGATTAAAACTCTTCCCGATAGAGTTGGTTATGTGTCCCGGCATTTATTTTGTCGGAATACCGTGTGATACCCATTCACTCTCCAACAGAAGTCCGATCATGATGGGCGCATTCAGTTATTCCTCAGCGAAGTTGGCTTCACTCTTCCAGCATTTATTTTGCTGGAATAATTCTGTGACGCCTGGTTATCCCCAGTGGAGTTGGCGTTGTCCTCAGCATTTATTTTGCTGAAGCGATTTTCTGTATCCCAACAGTTCGAACCTGCATTTGTATCGGCATATAGTGTCATATTCGCATCCACCGAATAAGAAACGCGTAGCATTTCCATGTCGAATGGAGCATTACGCCATTGTCAAACATATGCATTCTGAAACATAAGCCAGGTTGGTTAACCCTTTTGTTCTCAAGTGTTGTTTCCCTTGCAGGTGGAGGGAGCTCTTGCTCAAATTAATTACCAAACATTCAAGATATCGGCGTGAGACATTCAATGATAATGTCAGTTTTGGCATTATTCCCCACAGAGTTGCTTGGTTAAGTTTCTCTTACCCCTCCAGCGGAGTATTTCTTCAAGGTTGTTGTTGTGACAGCATCAAAAGATTTCGTGAATCGATTTTTGGAAGTTGCCGCCTATGTTAAAATAGGTGTCTGGCAGTGTGGATTCAGAAAATCCCCAGTATGGTCCTTCTCAAATTTGCTGCCATGTCAGCACTGAAAGTTGGAAGACTAGACTCCTATTGTGTTACCCATGTGATTGATGGAGTCAGCTGTTGCAAAGATAGGCAGAAAAGCTGTATCAGAGTTATTTTCCCGTAGTGGTGACAGAGTTATTTTCCCGTAGTGGTGACGGAGTTATTTCCCGCAGTGGTGGCGGAGTTATTTTCCCGTAGTGGTGACGGAGTTATTTCCCGCAGTGGTGGCGGAGTTATTTCCCGTAGTGGTGACAGAGTTATTTTCCCGCAGTGGTGGCGGAGTTATTTTCCCGCAGTGGTGGCGGAGTTATTTTCCCGTAGTGGTGACGGAGTTATTTTCCCGCAGTGGTGGCGGAGTTATTTTCCCGTAGTGGTGACAGAGTTATTTTCCCGCAGTGGTGGCGGAGTTATTTTCCCGCAGTGGTGGCGGAGTTATTTTCCCGCAGTGGTGGCGGAGTTATTTTCCCGTAGTGGTGACGGAGTTATTTTCCCGCAGTGGTGGCGGAGTTATTTTCCCGTAGTGGTGACAGAGTTATTTTCCCGTAGTGGTGACGGAGTTATTTCCCGCAGTGGTGGCGGAGTTATTTTCCCGTAGTGGTGACAGAGTTATTTTCCCGTAGTGGTGACAGAGTTATTTCCCGCAGTGGTAGCGGAGTTATTTTCCCGTAGTGGTGACGGAGTTATTTTCCCGCAGTGGTGGCAGAGTGATTTTCCGTAGTGGTGACGGAGTTATTTCCCGCAGTGGTGGCAGAGTTATTTTCCCGTAGTGGTGACGGAGTTATTTTCCCGTAGTGGTGACGGAGTTATTTCCCGCAGTGGTGGCGGAGTTATTTTCCCGTAGTGGTGACGGAGTTATTTTCCCGCAGTGGTGGCGGAGTTATTTTCCCGTAGTGGTGATGGAGTTATTTTCCCGTAGTGGTGACGGAGTTATTTCCCGCAGTGGTGGCGGAGTTATTTTTCCCGTAGTGGTGACGGAGTTATTTCCCGCAGTGGTGGCGGAGTTATTTTCCCGTAGTGGTGACGGAGTTATTTCCCGCAGTGGTGGCGGAGTTATTTTCCCGTAGTGGTGACGGAGTTATTTCCCGCAGTGGTGGCGGAGTTACTTCCTATAGTAATGACAAAGTAGTACCCGTAGCGATGGCGGTGTTGTTATTTTTCCAGATTATCTTCCCGCAGTGGTGGCGGTGTTATTTTTCCAGATTATCTTCCCGCAGTGGTGGCGGAGTGATGACGGTGTTATTTTTCTGTAATGGTGACAAAGTGATTTTCCTGCATCGTTGGCAGGGTCACGTTTTGTTGACAGAAGTACTTCTCCCAGTGAAGTCAATAAGTTCGTTCCCGTATTAACAAGATAATGCTGAAATCAGATTTGTAGATAATGTTCCCCAAACAGTCGTGCAGTTTATTTCTGCGGTTGGCAAATTTCCGGGTTCTTAGTATTCAACCGTCTTGTACCTCGAATGTCTGAAGGCTCCGGGAGTTTCACCCAGTCGAGTCCAAGTCGCTTGAATAGGGGCAGCTGTTGCACCCTAAAATTTGCTCAACCTACTTCACTTGGTTTATGTCTCATAGCTTTAGCATTTGCATATTAGGTCATGTACATAATTAATTCATCTGCATAACATAGCATGGGCAAGCCATCCAACAAGGGACCAAATGCAATTCTTATCTCTATGAGCCTATCAAGAGGTTCTTATTCAAATTCAAGCCTATCCAAGTCATCAGAAAGAAGTTGAAGCTTGAGAAGTTAGTGGACCAATCAGTGGGTTTCTCTCCTATCTTGAGGGCAGGGGAAGATCATCAGAGAAGTTATGAGTTATGAATTGACATCATGGAAGACTCAGAGGGTCATTTTGAAAGTGAGACAAGTCATTGGTGTGATTGCAAGAGCTGCAGTTGAAGACAGTCAACTAGGGTTTCATCTGGGTCAACCCTAGGTCAAATGCTTGATTGAAAGGCATCAAGGCCTGTTTGAAAGATGTGGGATGCCTCATTTGACATGTAGATATGGATGTGGTGTTGTGCCAAGGAGAAATCAAGAGAAATCAAGAAGAAGAGAGGTTTCTAAATTAGGGTTTCTGTGTAAAATCCCCTGATTTAAGGCAAACTTCCCAACAAGATAATTCAAAATGCAAGTCTCAAATGGATCCTTGGCCAACATGAAACTTGTAGAGTATCTCAATAACTTTAATTTGAGTGGTGGAAGGCATCAAGGAGATTTATAGAACTCAAGTTATGGTTCTTGCAAGTTACAGGTCCTCAGAGGCATCTGAAATTTGTCTGTGAAAGTTACTTGACTTCCAAGCCACTTTTACCCCTCAAGGAGCTTTCAAATGGATTTCTGGCCAACATGAAAGTTGTTCCTCATGATCTTAGCTTTCTAGAAAGGTATAGTATTCCTTCATCTGATTTGTGGAACTCTACTTATGACTTTGGCAAGCCAAGGGCATTTTGGTCATTTAGAAATTATAGGTCATTTCAAGCATATGGCCATATCTCCTACTTCCAAGCTTCAGATGGAAAAACCTTAAACATAAAAGTTGCTTAGAATGATGTTTTAAGGCTAGTAGGGTGGTCATGAGATGTTGTAAAGGCTCATAGCAAAAAGTGATAAAAATGGCCTAAAAATGAGGTATAAGTTAATTCAAGTGAAATGGAAAATCACAAAATCCAAGTTCCAAATCCAAACCATGCCATATGATAGGTCATTTTGACTCCCAAGGACATTTTAAGAACAATGGTTCAGCCACAATTTTGATTTAAGGCTTGAATCTTGGGGTTGCTTTGTAATTTGCTTGCTTGCATAATGGCATATCACACCAAAACAAGGAAAAGCTTAATGAATAAGAGAAATATACATTGTGTATTGTCCTAATTATCATGTAAGGAGATATTCAACTTAATTACTCAAGTTACAAGGGATTTTGTCATGATATATCATATGGTGAGAAGTGAAATGCAAAATATCACTTCATGAAAGTTCAAGTTTCTACTAGAGTGATCTAGATGATTCTAGACCCTTCTAAATCAGTCTATATATTGAATGCAATCTCCATTGGTGAGGGGTTGGTGATTGTTGATGTTAATGGTGGTAGAGAAAAGAGGTTGAACCAAAATTCTCCATTTTGCAAATTGTATTGAAACTTCATTTTTCTCTTCATTACCCTTCCATTTTTTTTTTTCACAAATCATCACTACAAACCTCCCTGAACATGCTCATGCTAGAGTAAGGTTCCATTGTTGAAGAATTGGAGCTTTTCAAGTGAAGTTGCAAGAGAGCAAAAGGGATTGGATCTGAAGATACAAGCCATCTCCATCGAATCTTGTGCAAGCAGAGGATTGTTCATCACCTAGAGACTATCTTTGAAGATCTACAAGGCCTGATTCGAAGCTTTTCAACACCTACCATTGCAAGGGTCAAGGTAAGCAAAATCACTTCCACACTTTGATTTAGGCATGGCTAGGATTGATTCTTGTTGTAAAACCATTAGAGACCATTAGGTGATTCATTTGGATGAGTTTAAGACCAATTAGTGAGGTTTCATTAATGGAGGTTGATTCTTGATGGAGTTGGAATGGATGATTTAATGGATGATAATGCACGGATTTTGGTTGGTTTTAATCAGCATGGCATAGGGATTAATTATATATAAAGATTGTTGAGTTTTGTGATGGTTGAAAATTGAAGAAAGTTTGGATTCATGGAGTTGTACTGTTCGGGTAGGATGATAGAGAGAGTGTTAATACAAACCATTGCCACAGTTGGATTCTACGTGAAAAATAGAGTGATTTTGGTTCTTGGATTATGGCATTTGATGGAGAAATGAGAGAGAACGAAGAAGATGGAGATTGGTGCATGGAGTTTATGTTCATGGAGGTTTATGAAACCCTAACCTCCAAAGGTTGAAGACAACATGAGGACCGTCGGATTGCACGTTGAAGGTTGACTGGAAAAGCCATCCAATGGCTGGGATTCGAACGCACGAAATTGGAGGGAGCAGCAGCACCAAACGCTGCGTTTGGTTAAGTGATCTTCATGGGCCTCACGCGAATTGTTTTCCCCACCCCCCTTTGTCCAAGCCCAATCGTTTTACACTACAACAGCCTGCTATTCACACCGCCATTTTATTTTTTTCTTTTGATTTTTTTAAATGTATTTCTGAATAATCATTGGGCTGGGGCGCGTTACTTCCAGCACCCCCAGTATGGGCCCAGTTCATCATTTTCAACTTAAAATCATTACTTTTCATACCCCTCATGCCATTTCTCATATTATTTCTTCTCCAAATTTTATTTCATTTCAAAATTTCATAATAAATTGAAAAATGCATATTTTTTAATGAGACTTTTTTTCCCATTTTCTATTTTCTGTCAAGAAAAATATGAAAACATAAAATTGTCATTTTACTTCATTTTCATATTTTTTTGCATATTTTTACATTTAATAGCTTTTTTAATTCTTTTGGTTTATGCTACTATTTGTTGAATTTAGTTTAGGAGCTTCCTTTAGGATTTTCATCCCATTCTTTTTAGTACAACTAGATATGGATATTAGGTGCCCCCCTGAATTTTGTACCTATTTTTTAGGATTTATTTTAGGTAGTTTAGTTAGAAACTATTAGGATAATCAATTAGGGTTGTGAATATAATATAGGTATAACAAAACAAGTTTCTTTTTGGGTCTTCTTTAGGACAAATTAGAAGATGGGACTATAGGGGTATTATGGGTAAGTTATAGATCCCTTAGAAAATGCTAGAAGTTCCCCTATTATGTTAATACTATTAGTATATTCTTGTAATTGATTGATTGTGTGGTGTGCCCTCTCTAGGGTTATTTGTTTGACTGTGTGGGGTATTGGGCCTGCTTGGGGTTTGGGTTTGAGCTGAAGACTTTGTTGATGAAGCCCATTGAAGATAGAAGGAATGAAGATTAATTTCTAGAGTTGATGAAGAGTATATCTTGCTTGCAGCTGTTGAAGGTTATATGATCTAGGAGTTAGGTAGAGCTCTAGAATAGGAACTTGATTCACAAACATGGAAGGTCTTGTTTGCCTCCATTCTTTCTCTATGATTCAAAGTCTCTTTTAAATACCCACCTCCTTCCTTTGGAAGGATTAGTGAATGTATTTAAAAGATAGAACTTTTGAGAGGAAACTGTCTGTATCATGTTAACAGTCAGTAGGCCACCCTTGGTAGGCAACTGACTGCTTAACATCCAATTCATCTTATTAACTGCTACTCATCTTGGAGAGTGAGACTTGAAGAAAAGCCCTGAAAGATTAAAGATAAAGACCTTGCTTGAAGGCTGTGAAGATGAAGATTGATGCTTGCTTGAAGCTTGCAGATGTTTGAAGATGACTTGAAGACAGATGTTGATGAAGACTGCTGTTTGCTGTTTATTTTTGCTGTTTATAATTTTTTTGATGTATTGTTTGAATTTCCCTGACTGTATTGTTTGCCATTTAATCTGTTAGGTTGAAAGCGAATTTTGTTCGCTTTTGCCTGTTGTTTTCTAGGTTCGAGGTTGAGTGGGACTCCCTTGCCTCGCTTGTATTGTTGCATTCATGCATATTTTACTGCTTTATTGTATATATGTTATTGTTTCTGTTGCCGTTTATCCCTTAGGATCTCTGTTTCTCTCTGCGCAAGAGAGGAACATGATAGACATTAGGTCTTAACCCATGCATGATAACATTAGGTTAGTTTGATTCCCTTTGCAACTATAGGTTAGAGTTCTGTCTCTTCTTTCTCAAAACAAACAGAAAAACACAATAAGATTTCAAATCCAATAAAAGACACTTCTTCCGTAAAAGAAGGTAAACTCATCAAAACGTCATTTTTGTCCGTTTGGACTGTTAATCAGAAAAACCCTTTTTCAGAAGGAGATAAAAGCAATCAAGACAGACTTGTGTCGTGCGTGGCCCGAACTACGTTTGCTCTGATCTTTCATGTTGTATGAAAGTACGTAGGCATAGGATGCGATATCCTAGAGAGCAACCTTCCCCTCCTTTCCAGTAGTTAAGCGAACTACATTGACTCTGACTTCTCGTTCCAGACGGGAATATGTAGGCATAAAGTGCGATACTTTGCCGATTCATTTTATTTTCTTTTAACCCCAGACCTATAGAGTAGATAGAATAACAATCTGTATTAGAAAACAAGCGTGGATCCCATCGAGTACGACGGACGTGAGGGGTGCTAATACCTTCCCCTTGCGTAACCGACTCCCGAATCCAGGATTTGGTTGCGATGACCATTCCTTTCCCGTCTTTGCGTTAGGTTTACTTCGAGCGTTTCCTTTCCCTCCTTTGGGATAAATAACGCACGGTGGCGACTCTTCTGTTCAGCCGGCGCCGATTTTCGCAGTAGCGACACAGAGATCGCAATATTTGTACATGAAAAAAACGCCTTTTATTTAATGATTAAACAACGCAATGTACATAACAGCACGACCCTAAGCAAAATCATGATGCCCCGGGTAAAACACCAGATTGTTCAACAATTAAGAAAACAAAGTATTACTGTTTGTGAGTCACAGGAACAATCTCCTGAATAGACCAATTGCATAATCCTTGTCCTGGCACGCTCGGCTGAATCCAGGCGTCCATGTCGCAGTCACTGTCTCCTTCTTCAGAATCTGAAACAGCGTTAATGGCCTCGTGATACACTCCACTAGCTGTGATTGTTATTGGTCCTTTGAAACGAGGTGCCCCAGCAGCAGGCGTTGACGACGACGGTTGATATCCCAGCCCAAATCTGTCCATCTTCACGGGAATATCCAGAACCTTGCCCCAGCCTTTTGTCTCACCAGTCTTTACTAGAGCTTGAGCCTCCTTGTATGACGAGACGGCCACCTCTGACGCTTTACTCGGCCCTGGAACTTTGTCTTTGATGCGCAACCCTTCAAAGGCTTAACAGGGTGTTTCATGAATCTCGCCGTCGACTTCTACGTACTTGAATGACGACAGATGGCTAACCAATATATCTTCTTCTCCACAGACCGTGACCACACTGTCCCCTACCATGTATTTCAGCTTTTGGTGCAAGGTAGATGTGACTGCCCCAGCACCATGGATCCATGGTCGTCCGAGAAGGCAGCTGTATGCTGGCTGGATGTTCATAATGTAAAATTCAGTTTCGAAAACCTCCGGCCCCACCTGTAGAGGTAACGTTATGGATCCAAAGACTGTTCTTCGGGTACCATCAAATGCCCTGACCACCAAGTCACTAGGCGTACAAATGATTCCCCTGATGTCCAATTTCATCATTGCTTTCTTTGGCAGCACGTTTAAGGAAGATCCGGTATCCACCAGTACATGAGACATGACTGAGCCCCTACGCTCAACTGAGACGTGCAACGCCATGTTATGCTCTCTCCCTTTCGGGGTCAAATCAAAGTTCGTAAATCCCAAGCTATGGCCTGCGTTCACATGCGCCAACACCCCCTCTAACTGATTCACAGAAACATCTTGGGGTACGAAGGACGTATCCAGAACTTTCAACAATGCATTTCTATGAGCTTCGGAACACAATAGCAACGACAGTATGGATATCTTCGATGGCGTCTGTTGAAGGTGCTCAACAATCTTATAATCACTCTTACGAATAAGGCGCATAAACTCTTCTACATCCTTCAACGACGTTTCTTTTTCGTTCCTCTACACAGGGACATCCTCATTCATCTTTCCTTTTCCTTTCGCCAGTCGTTCAGCCTCTACCTCAGGCGATATAAAAATTCTCCCACTTCTCGTCATTCCTCCGGTACCGACGACGTTGTCTACAACCTCAACTGGCTATTTATTAATATCAATTTTCACCCCATCACAGTATGCTTCCAACCCATAGGTCCAGGGTACTGCCTTAGTGCTCTCATAAGGGATTGGTCCCGCCTTGGTGATAGTGATCGACGGTCGCCTGGCTGGCGCTGTTATAGTTATTGTTTTTCAGGGAATTGTCACGGTAGCTACATCACTTTGCTCATCCGCTGATAACTCTGCAGGTTCTTCAACTGCCGTTCTGTCGAATTGTAATGTGCCTCCATCTATCAAGGTCTGAATACCCTTCTTCAATTCAGCACAACCCCCAGCTTGGGTCCAACACTCTAAACAATACTCATCGCAGCCCGGATACACACCTCCTTTCAATAATCTGCTCTTTATCTCACACAATGGTGTCTTGAGGTCATCAACATTCATGATCAAGTTCAAACCCTCCTCAGTTAAAATAGCATTTTCCCCATGGTTGGGCATGGGCTTTTGTACTATGTTCGGGCCCGCTTGTCCAAAATTGATAGCCTTGCTATCCAACAGATCCTGTACCACATGCTTGAACGCGTGGCAACTCTCTATGTCGTGGCCAGGAGCCCCGGAGTGGAACTCACAGTGCTTGTTCGCGTCAAAACCGTACGGCGGAGTGCCTGTTACTGGCGCCATAGTCCTCTTTTCCACCAAGTTCAAACCCAATAACGTCTGTAGCAATTCTGCATACGTTGAAGGAGGCGTTTCAAACACCCTCCTTGGTTTGCCCCCCTGGATTCTGCGTTGGGCAGGATGTACCCCCTGTTGTGGCTGCTGCTGCTGTGGTGGTATTGGTTGTTTCTGAAATGGAATGGTGACACTTGCCACCTGCTGCGGATGATTGTACTGATTCCGACCTCTGCCCCGGCCTCGGCCTCGGCCCCCGAATACTGCACTTGCATCACCTTGACGACGACCACCGAAAGCCCTTCTGTTACTGCCAGCTGAAGTGGATTCCTCAGCTTGGAATCTTCCCAGTTTAATGTTGCTTTCAATTTTCTCACCCATCAAGATTAGGTCCGAGAAACTGCCCAAGGAAGTATGAAACAGCTTGTCATAAAACATACCAGTAAATGTTCCTATGAACATATCATTCATTTCTTTGTCATCTAAAGGAGGATGAACTCGTGCAGCCAGGTCGCGCCACCTTTGCGCATATTCTTTGAAGCTCTCATCTTTCTTCTGGGACAATCCATGCAATTGGACCCGGTTGGGTGCCAAGTCACTATTTTACTTATAATGAGCCACAAACGCTTCAGCCAGCTGCTTCCAAGTCTTTATCTGAGTTGGCTCCAACCCCATGTACCATTCAAGGGAAGGACCAGACAAGCTGTCTTGAAAGAAATGCATCAGCATTCTCTCATCGTTTGAATAAGCCGACATCCTTCTGTAGTATGACCGCACATGCACCTTTGGACAGGTATCCCCCTTATATTTGTCGAATGTGGGAGCTTTGAATTTTAACGGTACCCTCAGACCAGACACCAGACCCATTGTGGTCATATCTAAACCAACAACACTTTGATTCACGACACCTTTCATCTGCTCCTCGAGCATCTTGATTCTCTGAGAATCATCCATAGGACCTTCAAAACCTCCACCAGAGAAAGCATCCTCTTGCTGATCTTCTAGCCAATTACCGTTCCCATTTCCGTATCCATCATACCCGTTGTTACGGCCAAATCTAGTCTGATTCATTACAGGGCCCTGCCCCCTGTTACCATACCCCGGAGCGACTCAGGCAGGTCCAAAAGACATTATCCCAGCGCCATTCCCATTGCCGAGTCCGCCATAACCCTGATTAGTCATACCAAATCCGTCCTGTCCGAAGCCCTGAGCGTTGAAGCCGTACTTCCCAGCATGATCAAACCCCTGGTCATTAAAGCCAAATCCGTTGTTACCGAAGCCATTACCTCCCATATTATCACCACCCAGATTGACATCTCCGAACCCAACGTTGTTGACGACAGTCTCGTTACCGATTCCTGCGTTACCGTTCCCGGCGGCAGCGCCGTTGTTCACATTGACAGCAGGTATGTTCACCACAGGTGGAGCTACCGGTGTAGGAGTACCATCCCCGTGAATAGTGTCAACTCGCACAGAATTATGGTCTTCGTTTCTGTGCCCAGCATTTCTCATCAGCAAAGGCTGCACCAAAGCTTGCAAGTTCTCCTGGCCTTTCACAATGGTCTCCATTGTCTGCATGAATAGCGCCAGCTTCTCACGCATGTCCTGCATTTCATTCTGCATCTGATCCATAACTCTTCTGCAGTTGGTACGAGTGAAGTATCGGTGCGGGCGTTGACTTTCAATCCTGAAAAGACCTGTACGGTGCAGGGAATGAGATACAGTTCAATAATCACCTGTAATGCAATATGAATGCGGATGCAGTGCAATATGTGTCTGTGCATTAGGGGATATCATTCCCCGATTCTAGTGCGAATGTGTCAGTGTGATGACAGTGACAGCAATACGAAGTTCGAAGCCGAATCATAGAAAACACCTCATATATTGCAGAGAAACCCATCAAATCAGGAATACAATATCAATGAGTGTACAATAAGAAGGCATGACCTCGACCAACAATCCTGGTGATGGTCAGCACAATGCAAATAAAGCATACACATTAATACATGAAACGTCAAGTGCTCCCATATTCCTGGTACTCTTCTAATAACCTCTTAGTCTCTGGATGACTTGGTCGGGTAAGCAGACCCTCAACAAGTAGATCTCTTCGCTTGAGAACACGTCGTAAATCACCAGCAGATTCCTCCCATGCCCCTTCTCCGAAGCGATCCTCTAGCTTCCGTTTCTGAGACACAGCCTCTTTCTTGCCTTCGATGGCCTTGTTCAATGCGTTCTGAAGACTATATCTTGCCATCACCTCCTCTTCATACCTTTTAGTGCTAGCCTTCAACTGTTCTTCGAGTTCAGAAATTTGCTGCTTCAATTTGTCTTCCCTCTTTTTGTTGTTGGTTAGCGTAGCATTCCACGTTTTGTTACAAGAAGAGATTTCCCGGTGGGCGGCATCGAGTGCTTTCTTTTTGGACTCCAACATATCATGCGAGCTTCTGAATTCTTTCCCCAGGCGTTCACGCTTCTTTTTCTCTTCGGTCAGTTCAGCACCTAGCCTGTTTACTAACTCAGTTTGCTGTTGGAAAGAATGCACAGCCTTGTTCTTCTCACTACGCATCGGAGCTAGTTCCTTTTCTAACTCTTCATTAGCCAACAGCAAGGCTTCCTTCTCCTTTACAACTCGCTCGTGGACCTCCATAGTAACGGTGGTTGGTTCCTCTACTGGAATATGAACATGGACTGGTGCAGCTGGAAACGACATTAGCAACTGCTTTGCTCTCTCTTGGATCCAAACTTTGTATGGCACATAAGCCTGACAATCATTCTTCCCCAATAGTGGTTTCCCTCTTCTGTTGATACGCATCCAAGCGTGCTGAAGCTTGGCTAGTAACTCTCCATTCAAGTCACCGGTGAAGTACAGAGATTCCTGTACTTCTTCCTCCCTAGGTGGGTTCTTCAATGCGTATCCAAACTGGCGGACAAACAGAGATGGATTATAATTGATGCATCCCTTCCTTCCTATCAAGGGCACGTTCGGATACCCAGAGCAACTGAAAATAAGCTCAGACCCCAGCAAGTCTCGGTCAAACCACTCGATGTCTTCAGAAGATAGTCTCATCAGGCTCTCTGGCCAGTCAGCTGTAGTTGCACCATCTACAAAAGGTCCCTTTAGGGGGAGGTGGCTCTTAAACCACATGTACAGCAAAGGCACACAACAAGAGACGTTCTTGCCTCTCCTATTCTCATTTCTGTAATGCAGCGAATGGTAGAAATCCTCGATCAATGTGGGTACAGGGTTGCCAGCAGCAAACAAATGAAATGCATCAATGTCCACAAAATTCGGGAAATTGGGAAACAACACTATCCCATAGATGCACAGAGCCAAAACAGCGTTAAAGACTATCCAGCATCCATTCTTGGCGTATTCTTGGGCTTTACTAATCAGAAACTGGAGGGAGAAGCCTGGAACCCCGCGCCAAGAAGTCACCAATAGCTCAGAAGCGTCCATGTGTAAAGCCACTGCTAAGTCCTCTAACTTGGGCTCAACGTCAAAGTGAATGAAAGGAACCTTATTCTGTACTGGCAGCTCAGTGAACTCTGCGTACTCTTCCATGGTAGGCCCCAAAATAAAGTCAGCAAATGTGAAACATCTCAAGGCAGGGTCATAGAATTGCATCAATGCATACAGCCCATTCAGTTCAACATCAGTTAGTTTGCGAACCAATCTCAACAGTCTTCCGTAACTCTTCCTGAAGCTTCTCCGAACATCCTCATCAGCAAGGGAAATCAAACCCAGGAGGGGAGTAACATCAGGGATAGGTAACTTGTAGGCAACTGTCATTCTCAAACCAGCCATGATCAATAATCAACAGTCCGGACACTAGAATCAGGGAATATGCAAATGCACCTGCAGCACAGACACACGTTAATGAAATGCGATGATAATGGTTATGCAGACAATGCAATGCAAATAAAATGCAACAGGGACCAAATGCCATGGCTGAGAAGCCTGAACCACATCATAAGTCTCAGATAGACCATCCAGAATTCCTCAAACCCTGGCCTTAGACAGACCCAATACAACGCTTCAACTCTGGTCTCTGATAGACCCCATACATAAGCTCCAATCAAACCTCAGACCCAATAATCACTCCAACTTGGTCTCTGACAGACCCCAATAACTGTCCATAGGTAGCCTGAATCTCAAATCAAGAAACAAACCGGTATCTGGAGGTCTAGTTACCTGCATAGCCCCAAACCCTCTCACAGGTAGGTGTCCTAGTAACTGACAATGATATGGCATCCTATGCGGTCGTCGGCGTCACAGACTTTCAGGGTTGATGATACGATTCCCAGAAGGAGTGGCATCATCAAATCCTGAAGAGGCCTCACTTAGCCAACTTCCAAATGATCGGTTCCCAGAGTCGACAATCCAACTAACCAGCAACCCGAGCCACCCAAAGGGTAGGACAAGAGGCCAACCAGAAGAACCTCGTCTGAGTGTGGATTTCGCGGGACACTAGGACATGCAAAGCATGTGCGCGCCCACTACTTTCCACTCTAATTCTAGGTGCACTCAAGCCCAGGTCCGGCTTATCTCTCAATCATAGACCACCCTTCACACCCCAATACAGCAATAATAACAATAATATAATGCTAAAAGTAAATGACTGAAAAGTAAATCCATACAAAATCCTCGACGGGAAAACAAGCGCTAGGATTGACTCGCTTAGGGGACGTTGGATCCCCATCAGAGTCGCCAACTGTCGCTACTACGAAAATCGGCGCCGGCTGAACAGAAGAGTCGCCACCGTGCGTTATTTATCCCAAAGGAGGGAAAGGAAACGCTCGAAGTAAACCTACCGCAAAGAAGGGAAAGGAATGGTCATCGCAACCAAATCCTGGATTCGGGAGTCGGTTACGCAAGGGGAAGGTATTAGCACCCCTCACGTCCGTCGTACTCGACGGGATCCATGCTTGTTTTCTGTCGAAAGGATTGTTATTCTATCTACTCTACAGGTCTGGGGTTAAAAGAAAATAAAATGACTCGGCAAAGTATCGCACTTTATGCCTACGTATTCCCGTCGGGACCGAGAAATCAGAGTCAACGTAGTTCGCCTACCTACGGGAAAGGAGGGGAAGGTTGCTCGCTAGGATATCACATCCTATGCCTACGTACTTTCATACAACATGAAAGATCAGAGCAAACGTAGTTCGGGCAACGTACGACACAAGTCTGTCTTGATTGTTTTTATCTCCTTCTGAAAAAGGGTTTTTCTGATTAACAGTCCAAGCGGACAAAAATTGACGTTTTGATGAGTTCACATTCTTTTACGGAAGAAGTGTCTTTTATTGTGTTTTTCTGTTTGTTTTGAGAAAGAAGAGACAGAACTCTAACCTATGGTTGAAAAGGGAATCACACTAACCTAATGTTGTCATGCATGGGTTAAGACCTAACGTCTATCATGTTCATCTCTTGTGCGGAGAGAAACAGAGACCCTAAGGGGATAGACGGAAAAACAACAGCATATATACAATAAAACAGTAAAATGCATGAATGCAGCAGTACAAGCGAGGCAAGGGAGTCCCACTCAACCTCGAACCTAGAAAACAACAGGCAAAAGCGAACAAGATTCGCTTTCAACCTAACAGGTTAATTGGCAAACAATACAGTCCGGGAAATTCAAACAATACATCAAAAGCTTATAAACAGCAAAAAATAAACAGCAAACAGCAAATCTGCACAACAAGCTTCATCAACATCTTTCTTCAAGTCATCTCCAAACATCCACAGTCTTCAAGCAAGCATTAATCTTCAAGGAAAGAAACTCTGACAGTAAACACCTTCAACAGCTTCAAACAGTAGGGCTTCAATGGCAACAATCAAAGGCACAGCTTCAACAGCACAATCTTCATCTTTAAGCAAGGTCTCTATCTTCAATCTTTCATGGCTTTTCTTCAAATCAAACTCTCCAAGATGAGGAACCATCAATAAGATGAATTGGGATGTTAAACAGTTAGTTGACCACCAAAGGTGGCAAACAGACTGTTAACAAAATGTAGAATGTTTCTCTCAAGAGTTCTATCTCTTAGATACTGTCACCAAGCCTTCCAAAGGAAGGGGGTGAGTATCCTAGAGAGACTCTGAATCATAGAGAGGGATGGAGGCAAACAAGACCTTCCATGTTTATGAAGCAAGTTTCTACTCTAAGCTCTACCTAGCTCCTAGTTCCTATAATCTTCAACAGCTGCAAGCAAGCTACACTCTCCATCAACTCTTGAAATTGATCTTCACTCCTTTTGTCTTCAATGGCTTCATCAACAAAGTCTTCAGCTCAAACCCAAACCCCCAAGCAGGCCCAATACCCCACACAATCAAATAATAACCCTAGAAAGGGCACACCATACAATCAATCAATTACAGGAATATACTAATAGCATTAATATAATAGGGGAACTTCTAGCATTTTCTAAGGGATCTATCACTTACCCATAATACCCCTATAGTCCCATCTTCTAATTTGACCTAGAAACCCAAAAAGAAATTATTTTGTTACACTTATGTCATATTCACAACCCTAATTGACTATCCTAATAGTTTCTAACTAAACTACCTAAAATAAATCCTAAAAAAATGGTATAAAAAATCAGGGGACACCTAATATCCATATCTAGTTGTACTAAAAAGAATGGGGTGAAAATCCTAAAGGAAGCTCCTAAACTAAATTCAACAATTGGTAGCATCAACTAAAAGAATTAAAGAAAGCAATTAAATGTAAAAATATACAAAAAATATAAAAATTAAGTAAAATGACAATTTTATGGTTTTATATTTTTCTTGACAGAAAATAGAAAATGGGAAAAAAAGTCTCATTAAAAAATAGTGTTTTTTCATTTTTATATGAATTTTTAAAGTTAAATGAAATTTGGGGTAATATTAATATGAGAAAATGATCATGGGGTGCCAATAGAAATTAAATGCAGTTATTATTAGGATGGGCCCAGAACATGGGGGTGTAAGAAATAAGCGCGTTGGGCCCAGCAATGATTCAGAAAATGAAATAAAAAATGAAAAGAAAAACAAATTGAAACGCGGTGCAAATAGTAGAAAATCACAGCACAAAAATGGATTGGGCCTGCACGGGGGGGGGGGGGGGGGGGGGGAATAGCAACTTGAGCACTAAGCCCACCAAAGAGCTTTAATGAAATGACGCGTTTCATGACCAGAACTTCCCTCCCGTTTTCATCTTTGAATGTGGACCGCTAGACGATGTTTTCAGTCAAACAAGTCTCCTCAATCCAACGGGCCTTGATTCGTCTTCTACCTTAGACCTAGGGTTTCAGAAAACCCCATGGAAATAGCTCCTATGCGTGAAACTTCCATCAATGCGTGCTCACTCCTCTCTCCATCAAATGGCACGATACAAAAACCAAATTTACTCTATTTCTTACGTAGAACACAGCCATGGTGTTGGTTTGCCTTAAATCACCCTCTATCATCCAAACCGAAAGGTAGAACATCAAGAACTCAACATTTCCTCAGGTTTCAATCATCACCAAACTCACCAATCTTTGTACAAAAACAATCCTCATGCCATACTGATCACAACTAGCTAATTATCTAAGATTATAACAGCCTAACCATCGTGTTCTAGGTCCAAACCGAATTTACATGCACACATCAACCTCCATGAAATCTTGCCTAAAGCTCCAGAATCAATCATCTAACCACCTAAACCATGTTTAACCTAACAAATCTACCTCATGCTACCTAATTCAAGCTAGATCGTGAGAAACACTAACCTGTCAAGAAGTTGAAAACAGATGAGGATTCTCTTCACTTCAAAGCCTACAATGCTCCAGGATCATTCAATGGACCATAATCTTGATTCTGTATGCAATAACTCGAGCTCAAACCACCTGGATCTTTGTAACCGATTTCAATTGCACTTGGATGTGAGAATTTGCATAGCACGATTCAGGCACCAATCCACTCAGATCTTGGTTGCAATGTGATCACTGATGATTATTGAATAAAATGGGAACAAAATCTTGAAGAAATGATGAAGAATTGAGAAGTTTTGAAGCAATTTGCAAAAATGCAAGATGGAGTGAAACTATGAGTTTTGGATCCAAATGAAGTTCAACCCCTTTCTGGATCAACTCTAGTGTTTATATAGATGATGATGGAAAGTTCTGGAAGATGCTAGATTAATCCCATGAGAAGTTTCATATATCATTGCATGAGAAAGTGAAAATGGCCAAGTTGTAAAACCAGTTCTGCATTGCCTTGTTACATCCCCTCAAAATCTCTTGAATTTCTCTTTTCATGACAATTAGAGAGTGTAGAAACCATCCCTTGCCTTACACCTTGGTCCTAGCTTGATTTGGCAAGTGTATCTTCTCTTACAAGCAACTTATGATAACTCCAATTTCTTGACTTCAAACCAAAAAACTAATATTTCCAATGATCTTAAAATGCAATTTACCTTCAAAATGGTTGGTCATATGCTTGGTTTTGCTTTTGTATCAAAAAATCACAATTTTGGTCATTTAAAAAGGTATTTTTCCCTTTAATATTGGTCAATTTTGCAATTCTAAGTTCCATGCATTTCCAACTTGCCACAACCACTTTTATAGACTCAAAATGTCATTTGGAGCAAGTTTGATGTTGAACATTTTTTCATTTGAAGTTTGGAAATAGGAGTTTTGGGCATATACTTGAAATGACCTGTAATTCTTCTTTCCCAAAATACCCCTGGCTTGCCAAGATCATAAGTAGAGTTCTACAAATCATATGAAGGCATAACATACCTTTCTAGAAAGCTAAGATCATGAGGAACAACTTTCATGTTGGCCAGAAATCCATTTGAAAGCTCCTTGAGGGGTAAAAGTGGCTTGGAAGTCAAGTAACTTTCACAGACAAATTTCAGATGCCTCTGAGGACCTGTAACTTGCAAGAACCATAACTTGAGTTCTATAAATCTCCTTGATGCCTTCTACCACTCAAATTAAAGGTCTTGATATACTCTACAATTTCCATGTTTGCCAAGGATCCATTTGAGGCTTTCATTTTGAATTATCTTTCTTGGAAGTTTACCCTAAATCAGGGGATTTTACACAGAAACCCTAATTTAGAAACTTCTCTTCTTCTTGATTTCTTTTGATTTCTCCTTGGCACAACACCACATACATATCCACATATCAAATGTGGCATCCCACATCTTTCAAACAGGCCTTGATACCCTTCAATCAAGCATTTGACCTAGGGTTGACCTAGGGTTGACCCAGATGAAACCCTAGTTGACTGTCTCCAACTGCAGCTCTTGTAATCACATCAATGACTTGTCTCACTCTCACAATGACCCTCTAGGTCTTCCATGATGTCTATATACCCTCCATGCTTTCAATTCATAGTCCACAACTTCTCTGATGACCTTCAAACCCCCTCAAGCTAGGAGAAAAACCCATTGATTGGTCCCCTAACTTCTCAAGCTTCAATTTCTTTCTGATGACTTGGATAAGATTGAATTTGACTAAGAACCTCTTGATATGCTCATAGAGATAAGAATTGCACTTAATCCCTTGTCAGATGACTTGTTATGCTATGCTATGAAAATGATTAGACTATGTACATGACCTACTATGCAAATGTCAATGCAATTGAAACATAAACCAAATGAAGTAGGTTGAGCAAATTTTAGGGTGCAACAATTATTATTTAATATTTTGATCAATCACTTTATGTTCATGTTATAATTGTTTTAATGTTTTAATAAAGTTGTTCCGTTTATAACAATAATATATTTTTTTTAAATAATTTTTTCACATATGTAAAAAAAAATATTGATAAATTAATATTATACAATACTTAGAACAATTAAAGTAGTTTCCGTTTATAAAAATAATTTTTTTTTCATGTATATATAAATAAATTAATCAATGATGTGTTTTTTCACGTATATAAATATTAATTTTGGAATGACATTACTTATATATTTGAATCAATATAAAAATATTTGAATCAATAATGTATTTAATATTTATAATTTACATTTATTTTTAAAATCTGAGTCAGAATACACAATGACTTTCTATAAGTGAGCATGAAGTCTCTTGTTCTCTTCAGGTAGCACATTACACGTACTATCTAGTGTTACATACAAGGGTTGCTTAGATATCTGCCAAGAACTCTTACGATGTATGCTAAGTCGGGATGAGTGCAAACTTAAGCATACATAAGACTTCCCACAACTGAAGCATATGAAACCTTATGCATCTCTTCCTTTTTTTTAAGATCCGTAGTGGAGCATTGTTTGAGACAAAACTTGTCTCCTTTAGCAACGGACGTTGTCGCTGCTGCGAAAATCGGCGCCGGCTGACAGAAGAGTCGCCACCGTGCGTTATTTATCCCTCAGAGCGGGAAAGGAAACGCTCGAAGTAAACCTCGCAAAAACGGGGAAAAGGTATGTTCATCGCAACCATAGCCTGGGTTCGGGAGTCGGTTACGCAAGGGGAAGGTATTAGCACCCCTCACGTCCGTCGTACTCGACGGGATCCACGCTTGCTTGGGTTGTCTACTGGATGCAAAACAATCTATCTACGGCTGCTAAATCTAAACGGAAGGGAATTGACTCGATAGAGCGTCGCACTCTATGCCTACGTATTCTCAAGAGAGAAAGTCAGAGTCAACGTAGTTCGGGACTACGGGGAAAATTGGCTCGCCAAGACCTCGCGTTTTGTGCCTACGTACTTCCACTGCACGGAAGATCAGAGCTTTACGTAGTTCAGGCTAACTACGGCTAAACAAAACATTCTCACACAGCAGTGAGAAAAACAACTGGCTTCACAGGGTCGGGAACCTATGGTCAAAACTATGGCTTGGTCTCAAATGCACTCGGGCAAGAGAGAAAAAGGGTTCAATTAATCGTCAGCGGGGAAGTCTCGATCGCACAGCCGCGAGAGAATGAAAGTCAGTTGTTAGTGTGCTCGCTAGGATATCGCATCCTATGCCTACATATCTTCGTCTGGTACGAAGAATCAGAGCAGCTGTAGTTCGGCTACTTCGGGACCACAGCTCGAATCTCGTTTTATTAATCTCTGAAAAATGATTACAATGCTTGCATACTGAAAAATAAATCTCCTAAGAGTACTATCCTATTCTATCCTGAAAAATGGCCCCCTAACAAATGGGCTTCTAAGCTATCCTAAAAGTCGTAAAATAAAGTCTATGAAAATATACTCTAAAAGAAAATGCACTTAAAAATATTAAATAGACACTTTAATATTTTTCTTTTTTCTTCCTTTCTTTTCAACATATTTTTTTTCTTCATATTTTCTTTCTCACATTTTCTTCTATTTTTCCAAATATATTTCTTTTCATTTCTTTTTTCTATTTTTCAAATATATTTTCTTTTCATTTCTTTTTCTATATTTTCAAATATATTTTCTTTTCATTTCTTTTTCTATTTTTCAAATGCTCCTTCTTTTTCTTTTTCATATGAATTACTATATACACAAAAACATAAAAGAAAAGAAAAATGAGGGGAGGGGGGTACCCAGCCCAGCTGGGGGATTACAGAAAATAAAAAAACTTAGGGCCCAGCCCAATAAAGGTTTCAGAAAAAAAAAACAATAGGGGGGGTGGTATGAACGAACTGGGGGTGTTGAGACACACTGGGCTTAGCCCAGAATTCGTCCAAAAAAACATGAGGGGGGTGTTGACCAAAAATTGATTGGGCCTGAGGCCCAAGACCCAACCTCTTCCCCTTTCTCCCTTCCCAGTTTCTGAAAACCCTAGATTCTTCTCTAACTCTCTCCGCCGCCACCAACCTCTTCTCTCTGAGCTCTCCGTCTCTCTCAACCTTGTTCCCCCTCGTTCTTCATCTTGCACTTAATCGTCTTCTTCCCACCGAATCTCTCACCATCGAATCAAACGCTTTGTAACTTGCAATCCCCAACGATCTCACTCAATACGAACTGGCCTGATGATTCTCAGGGTTCTTGATGATAAACGCTTGGTTGAATATTGGATGAATGTTGACGATTCTTGGTACTCGTTGATGGTGGATTCAACGATGAAGGGCCTGGGATTTTCTGAAGAACCTTGAAGAGCTTTCTGGGTTTTAGGTGAAGATCGGTGTTTGTTGCTTGTTGGAGCTTCTTTCTGGAAATGGCGCTTGGATGAAGATGATGATGTTCTTGGAAGCTTTCTAGGAATCTGATGAAGCTTGTGGAGAATTCTGATCTTGATGATGGAGATCCGTCGGGGAAGAAGAGGGTTGGAGATTGAATTTCTGGTGATTTTCTCTGAAGATAATTCTTGTGTTGTTGATGTTGAGAGGATCTCGTGAATCATCAATGGTGGTTGTTGATGATCGGTTGAAGGTGGAAGATGGAGGCAGGAGAGGAATGTAGGAGGTTTCTGGATATTTGGTGGGTTTCCGGTGAGGGGAAGAAGATGAAGGGGATGAATGTGGCCGGATTCTGGGGATGACTGAAGATTGGTGAATGAAGATGAAGATCTGGAGATTTTTTCTGGGTTTCTCATGGTTGTTGGAGTTTCCCGGCGAGGCTGACGGTGGATTCTGGGGAAGACTGAAGTTTCAGATGATGAAGGTGGGTGATTTCTGGGTTGAGGATGGGTTTCCGGTGGTGGCGCGGTGGCCGCCGGCCATGCAGGCCGGCCGGTGGCGTTCGCCGGTGAAGGAGGGTGGAGGGACAAGTGGCGTTAGGAGGGAAGAGTGGGTGGCACGCGTGGTGGGGTGGTTGTGCGCATGCAGGCCACGTGTCTTGGGAGAGAGAGAAGGTGGTGGTTGAGCTGGCCTGCATGCAGAGCGCATGCATGAGTGATGTGGCGTGTGGGGAACGTGAAGCGTGGGCCAGCCTCCTGGCCAACACGTGGCGTGCTGGTACTTATATGCTGATAACTTCTGGAAGGTTCTGGAATAACCTAGACAACGCTGGAAATTGCTGGATCTTTCTTGGGCTACTGCTGGACAAATTGAGCTTTGCTGAATGAGTAGATAATGGGCCTCCGCCCCACCCATGGCCCAAACGAAAATGAGTTATAAACATCAAAAAAACTGCATTAAAACAACTAATGACCAAAAATGGAATTAAACAGCTGATCTAAAATTGTGATTAAAGACCTAATTAACTAGTAAACTAATTAATCTAAAAATCAATGAAATTCTACAAAATTCCTATAATATCTAAAAAAAACTATTATTATTCTATTAAGAAAATAGTAAAACCTATTTAAATTCTATAAAATGAAAAATCTATTCATTTATTATTTCTATAAAAGAAATTCTAAAAAAACAATTAATTTTTAAAAACTATTTAATATTCTAAAAATTCTATATTATCCTAAATTATCTAAAAATATTAAAATCTACCTAATATACTATAAAATGCTAAAAATGATTAAAAATCTATTTAAAAATCCTATTAAATCCTAAAATGATTAAAATCTATTTAAAAATCCTATTAAATCCTAAAATGATTAAAATCTATTTAAAAAGAATTAAACTATTAAAAAACCTATTAAATCCTAAAAATTGCCAATAAAATCCAGAAAAATCACAACAATTCCCGAACGACACATAACGCCGCGAGAGCGCACAAAAATAATCGGTAAAAATAAACGGGCACCGAAATATCCCAAAAATACGATTCTACTGATCAAAAACACCTGAAACACGAGACGGGAGCTGTGATCCCTGATAAAATCAAAACAAATGAACAATGCAATGTATGCGATATGCAGATGCGAATGCGGTTATGCGTCGAAACATTGAGCCAGATACGAGACCCGGTTGGTCAAATTTTGGGGTGCAACAGCTGCCCCTATTCAAGCGGCTTCGACCTGAATGGGTGAAGAGCGCTCGGCCTTCAAACATTCAAAGGTAGATGACGGTTGAATACAAATGGAACCCTGAAATTTGCCAACCGCAAGAATATACTGCAAAGCTGCTTGAGGAAAAACTTCCAATAAACTGAAGTTTGGTTGTCACGGCAGCAACTGGGCAATTTTCTGATAAAATTTTCTTCTCCTTTTCAACACCTGTGTAACGCCATAAGTATTGAAATAATGCTTCGGAAAAGCAAACGACTTGATTCCCATCTCTCTCCTGGGATCAAATCTGGTCAATTCACAGTTCACTGCGAACTTGACGAAGGCGGCAGCTTCAGAAAAGCTTGATATATGTCAATCTCCGTTGTTGTTGTTTTTTTCGATGCTGATGTAACAACCAAATATGAAGAATCACTCCGCTGGGGAAGACGAGAAGCTGAACCAAACAACTCTGCAGGTAAACAAGTTCGAAATCCAATAGGCAACCATTCTGGTCTATGTTTCGACATGCGTATGCTTGATAATGATGCAATGTCCTATATGACATGTAAATGTTATGCGTTCTGTTTGAAAATGCGATGCCCAGACGGCATGGATATGCTATACGCTTGATAAATGCAATGACTATACATGCAAATGCTAATGCAAGCTCGAGCTGCCAGAGAACACCAGGTCTGAAAACCACTTGGCAAAATAAATGCCGAAGGCGATGCCAACTCTACTGGGGATGACCCGAAGCCACAGAACTATCTCAGCAAAATAAATGCCGGAAACGGGAAATCAAATCCGCTGGGGATAATTGCCCTGTTGGAGAAATGAAAAGGCAACCCTGCTTGACAACTTCACTGGGGAAAGAAAACAGCTCTGCTCGGGGATGCTCTCTTCAAACCATTGACAACTGATTGTACTCTGCGGGGATTGTCCTAAACTGGGATTGATTGCGCGCATCACACTGCTGGAAATGCCCCTACTATCAAGGATATCAATCTTAATCTGCTGAGGATACTCCTGATCCTACTCTGATACGGGGTGACAATACAATCTCGATTCTTCCGGGGATAATAAGCAACTTTCATCTGCTGAAGAGTAGCAATTCTGATCTGACAACATCTGCGAGGAATTCAAACATTACTCGGGGCACTGGCATCCGTCGAGCTTCGTATCGGGGAATATGACAACAGGCGGGTCATTGGGAAATACTGTGTCAGATACCTTTAGGTTTTTTTTCTGGTTTAGGATAAACACGGACTATGTACACAGTGGAAGATATGGAAAATTGATTTGGTTTTTTATGAACATCAGACGGGCTGACTGGATAACAGACGGAGGTACAGACAACCAGGCGAGAACTGGCTGAAAGCTAACGTACACCAGGCGAGAACTGGTATAACACTCGGGTTAAAACACACGAGAACGGATTACGCGATGACATGTACCAGGCGAGAACTGATACAACTCTTGAAGAAACGGTGACCAAACGAGAATTGGTTACCAATAAACTGCACCAGGACGGGAACTGCTGCTTACAATAAACTGCACCAGGACGGGAACTGCTGCTTACAATAAACTGCACCAGGACGGGAACTGCTGCTTACGGAAGGGTAGGCCAGACGAGAACTGGTTACCGATTTGCCAGGCGAGAACTGGACTTTGGAAACGACTGGTTACTGACACGCAACAGGTTTAACTGCAGGATAATGATCCAATGACAACAAGACCTTCTTATGTGAAAGGTTCAGGTTTTGATAAGGGTACTGACATGATTCCCCGATACTCAACTCCGGCTGGGGATAAACAAACTTGTTTGAACAACTTGCCCCAATACACTCAGCAGGGGATGAAAAGACTGGCTTGCAAAACTTGCCCCAGTACAATTCAACTTGCCCCAATCTAACTCTTGGAAATACCTGCTCTGAACAGCTTGCTACGAGAAGACTTCGAGAATATTTGCCCCAGTATCTGTACGACAGCAGAATTCAATCTCCATTAACACTTATTACCCTGAATGGTTTCATCATTTCTGAACTGACTTGCCCCTGAATGAGCGATGAACGACTCAACCCGATCTGATTATCCACTGGAAGCATCTTCTTTCAAATCTCCGCGCTCTGCATAACTGCCTCTGATTGGCTCTCGAGAAGACTCACTTATGATCAACTGCTTCTCAAACAAAATGCCCCTGATCAACTGGAGCTTCGGGACTTGTCCTCAGACTGACTGATTCCGAACTCACTGGAAGTCAATGCCCCTGATTCATTGGGCTTCACAACATACACCATTCTGGTTCAGACTGCTGAATTACTCAGTCCTGCTCGATTATTCCCTGCTGGAATTTCTTTCATGCCAACTACTAACCTGCAATTAAAATCGTCTGTCTACGAATGGTAATCTTAATGCAGTGGTTATGCAGATTTTGAGAAAAAATTTGAGCTGTCACTCATTTACATGCATATGATTGTGAGTGACGAATGAAACAAGGTTCAAACGTAGTGCTTACGTGGTCAGTGAAAAAATACAACAAGGATGTGACTAGCAAGTCATGAAGGAGTCAGGTTACTCAACCTTATCGTAATGCGCTTCAGATTAACCCTACCTCAATTAGGTCTTTTAAGGGTTGTATCGTGGTCGGGTTCACGGTTCGTGAAACAAAGGATATTTGGCTCAAATTTGATTTGTACCCACCCCTTCTTCGTGATGTTCTCCGATCCTAAGGTTCAGTTAACCTAGCACAAGCGCTCGCCTCTTCGAGAGGTATGTTGAATGGTAAGAACCACAGTTAAGGAATTCACAAGCTTTTCTGCTAGAGTGATAGTTACTCCTTCTTTGCTTTCGGTGTCCGTGTACACGACTTTGTGATTTGCTGGGGAAAATTTCTTTTTAATCCCTCTTTTTCATTCTTTTGATTCCCTAACTTTTGCCTGGACTGACTCATTTTGAGTTCTTTTCGATTTTTTTCGATTTCTTTTGAAGTCCAGCGGGATGCCCTGATTTTTGCCTAAGTATTTAGCTTTCCAGCTTTTCTTTCTTTTTACTTAGCGGGCTTTCTTATCCTCTTTCTTTTGGAACAAAGTCGTGTGACACTGGTTGTCTTGGTTGCTCCGAAAGGATTGTAACTGTCTCACTCCTGATTGGTGAGATTTGACCTCTTGAAAGGTATAAACTGATTGGTCCCTGAAAGACAACACTCCTCTGTAAGACTTGAATGCTCGGTCAAGCTAACTGACAACTACCCTGCCCCGGGTTAAGATGTGAGGGTTAAAAAGTCCAAAAAAACTTCTGCTTCCTGGCTCGAAGTGGTTAACAAGGGACTACCTCCTTATATCTCCAGTGTTTAGGGGAATTTGAAACAATGCCTTGTACGTCGTCGGTACGGTCTTATCTGAAAGCATACAATCATCGGTTATGAGTTTCAGTTTCGTCATCCTCCCTCCTATCTTTGCTAGTCACAGCGATAAAGTGGAGTGAATAAAATGCAAGTGTCAGTGCAATGCAATAAATGAGCGACAGCGACGTGACTAATTCAGAAAAATGCATAATCACTTTATTATTATCACCATTCAAAACATACAATGTTTAAAAGCAGGTAGTAACTAACAGAAAAGAAACTACAAATGCAAATGATATAAAAGCTTTGAGGACTGCCAATGCTGAGGCGCCTGCCTGTCTGAACCACTGGCTTCTGCTGGAGAATACCTTCCGAATCTACGAGCTTAGACAGCTGAGCGGTTGGGATGAACAAACAGAAATCCTTCTCGAAAGGAAATGCGATCCTGATCAATCAACTGCTGCACCTTCGCCTGAAATGCTTTACAATCTTCTGTCGAATGCCCCGGTGAACCACCATGATAACCACACCGAACGTGGGGATTGTACCCAGGAGGGTACGGTTCTGGAATTGGCTTAAGAGCTTTCGGCTCCACCAAAGACTTCTGGATCAAAGATGGTAGCAACTGGCTATACGGCATCGGCACTGGGTGAGAAGGAGCATTCCTTCGTTCCAAGTTGTTACGAGGTCTGTTCTGATTCTGACGCTGATTCTGATAACTTCGACCACGAGTTCGCTGCTCTGCAATGGAAGCGACATGAGATTCCTGATGGGGTGCCCCAGGCACGGCTGTCTGTTCAGAATAACGAGACACAGAAGATACTGACCGCTGAGAAAACGGAGAACCATCAGATTTCACCGATTCGACTTGAGGATATCCAACATCTGTCAGAACTGCATTGATCATAGTTTCATCTTTAGATTGAGAGCTACAGAGAGATTCAGTTTCACTGGCCTGACCTCTTGAAACATACGGGATTCTTCCAGTCTTTACACCATGCTCGATGTGCTCTCCCGTCCTTACCAACTCAGAGAAATTTGGTGCGGTTCCAAGCATTCTTTCGAAGTACGGGCTCTGCAAGGAATTTACGAACATGCCTTTCAGCTCTTGGTCTAAGAGCGGTGGTTGCACTCTACCTGCAAATTCTCTCCATCTCTGAGCATATTTCCTGATAGGTTCATTGTTCCCTTGAGACAATTCTTGCAGCTGCATGCGAATAGGAGCTTCGTCGAGATTATAGTCGTACTGCTTCAGAAAGGCATTGGCTAAATCCATCCATGATCGGATCTGATCCCGCTCTAACTGCATATACCAACTCAGAGGTGCCCTAGTCAGACTATCTTGAAAGCAATGAATCATCAGCTTGTCATTGTGCACAAATGAAGTCATTCTTCGGCAGAACATCACCAAATGTTGCTTCGGGCAACTATCTCCTTTGTACCTTTCAAACCTCGGCATTCTGAACTTCGGAGGTAACACTAGGCCAGGAACCAGACACATATCTGCAGCACTAGGAGTAACATCGTCTTTACCTTTCAAGGCTTTGAATCTCTCCTCTAATGCACGAAACCTTTCAGCATACACGGGAGCTAATGGGTTTTCATTCTTTGCTGTCGGGACCTCTCTTCGGGGCTTTGGCACAGGGAAGGAAAAACCCTGGTAGTCTGAGACATCAACAGAAGGAGAACGTTCACCTCGGACAACAAACTGCTCACGCAGACCTTGGTCTTCAACAGATGGCTGCACAAGCTGGGCTGCAGTAAGGTTGTTCACTTGCGGAAAGTCTTCGTCGGGCGGAGATCCATACAGAGGATTGGGCGTCACGGTGAAACCTGACAAGGTATCAATAAGCTGGAAGCTGCTCTCTGACATAGCTACCAATGGTCTTCAGCTGACTTCGATGCTCGATTCTGCTCAAATCTGCTTTGGATCTGCTTCAACCCCTTGGCTGTCTTCAATACTCACCTTCAGAATCAAAATAACAGCTGGATAAGAGCTCTGACTAGCTGGCGAATGGTATGCAATATGATGCGAAGATGCATATGCAAATGCAATGCAATGCAACAAACACGGGATCACAGCCCCCACACAATCTAAATACTGCTGCACTGCTGACGGAGCACGGTTGCTCTGAAGAGGAGACCAGAATAACGGGTAGGTTGGAAGTCAAGTTTCCTGCACAAAAAAAAACCCCCCACTCACAGGTGTGGACCTATATCTGACAAGGTACGGCATCCTATGCGGTCGTCAGCGTCACAGACTTTCAGAACTGACGATACGATTCCCAGAAGGAGTGGCATCATCGAGTCCTGAAGAGGCCTCACTTAGCTAACTTCCAAATGATCGGTTCCCAGAGTCGACAATTCACCAAACCAGCAACCGTCTCAACCCAAAGGGTTGAAAGTGAAGCCAACCGGATGAATCTCGTCTGAGCGTGGATTTCATGAGACACTAGTGCCTACAAAGCAAGCACGCGCCCACTAATTTCCACTCTAAGTCTAAGGTGCACTCTAAGCCCAGGTCCGGCTTATCTCAATAACATAGAACACCCGCAACACCCCAACAACAACAGATAATATCGGTAAATAAGCCCCAAATAGACAAGCAAACAAACGCTAGGATTGACTCTCTCTTAGGGGACGTTGGATCCCCAAAATTGACTCGCTTTCGGGACGTTGGATCCCTAGGAAACTATAGAGTCCCTAGCAGAGTCGCCAGCTGTCGCTGCTGCGAAAGTCGGCGCCGGCTGACAGAAGAGTCGCCACCGTGCGTTATTTATCCCTCAGAGCGGGAAAGGAAACGCTCGAAGTAAACCTCGCAAAAACGGGGAAAAGGTATGGTCATCGCAACCATAGCCTGGGTTCGGGAGTCGGTTACGCAAGGGGAAGGTATTAACACCCCTCACGTCCGTCGTACTCGACGGGATCCACGCTTGCTTGGGTTGTCTACTGGATGCAAAACAATCTATCTACGGCTGCTAAATCTAAACGGAAGGGAATTGACTCGATAGAGCGTCGCACTCTATGCCTACGTATTCTCAAGAGAGAAAGTCAGAGTCAACGTAGTTCGGGACTACGGGGAAAATTGGCTCGCCAAGACCTCGCGTCTTGTGCCTACGTACTTCCACTGCACGGAAGATCAGAGCTTTACGTAGTTCAGGCTAACTACGGCTAAACAAAACATTCTCACACAGCAGTGAGAAAAACAACTGGCTTCACAGGGTCGGGAATCTATGGTCAAAACTATGGCTTGGTCTCAAATGCACTCGGGCAAGAGAGAAAAAGGGTTCAATTAATCGTCAGCGGGGAAGTCTCGATCGCACAGCCGCGAGAGAATGAAAGTCAGTTGTTAGTGTGCTCGCTAGGATATCGCATCCTATGCCTACATATCTTCGTCTGGTACGAAGAATCAGAGCAGCTGTAGTTCGGCTACTTCGGGACCACAACTCGAATCTCGTTTTATTAATCTCTGAAAAATGATTACAATGCTTGCATACTGAAAAATAAATCTCCTAAGAGTACTATCCTATTCTATCCTGAAAAATGGCCCCCTAACAAATGGGCTTCTAAGCTATCCTAAAAGTCGTAAAATAAAGTCTATGAAAATATACTCTAAAAGAAAATGCACTTAAAAATATTAAATCGACACTTTAATATTTTTCTTTTTTCTTCCTTTCTTTTCAACATATTTTTTTTCTTCATATTTTCTTTCTCACATTTTCTTCTATTTTTCCAAATATATTTCTTTTCATTTCTTTTTTCTATTTTTCAAATATATTTTCTTTTCATTTCTTTTTCTATATTTTCAAATATATTTTCTTTTCATTTCTTTTTCTATTTTTCAAATGCTCCTTCTTTTTCTTTTTCATATGAATTACTATATACACAAAAACATAAAAGAAAAGAAAAATGAGGGGAGGGGGGTACCCAGCCCAGCTGGGGGATTACAGAAAATAAAAAAACTGAGGGCCCAGCCCAATAAAGGTTTCAGAAAAAAAAACAATAGGGGGGGTGGTATGAACGAACTGAGGGTGTTGAGACACACTGGGCTTAGCCCAGAATTCGTCCAAAAAAACATGAGGGGGGTGTTGACCAAAAATTGATTGGGCCTGAGGCCCAAGACCCAACCTCTTCCCCTTTCTCCCTTCCCAGTTTCTGAAAACCCTAGATTCTTCTCTAACTCTCTCCGCCGCCACCAACCTCTTCTCTCTGAGCTCTCCGTCTCTCTCAACCTTGTTCCCCCTCGTTCTTCATCTTGCACTTAATCGTCTTCTTCCCACCGAATCACTCACCATCGAATCAAACGCTTTGTAACTTGCAATCCCCAACGATCTCACTCAATACGAACTGGCCTGATGATTCTCAGGGTTCTTGATGATAAACGCTTGGTTGAATATTGGATGAATGTTGACGATTCTTGGTACTCGTTGATGGTGGATTCAACGATGAAGGGCCTGGGATTTTCTGAAGAACCTTGAAGAGCTTTCTGGGTTTTAGGTGAAGATCGGTGTTTGTTGCTTGTTGGAGCTTCTTTCTGGAAATGGCGCTTGGATGAAGATGATGATGTTCTTGGAAGCTTTCTGGGAATCTGATGAAGCTTGTGGAGAATTCTGATCTTGATGATGGAGATCCGTCGGGGAAGAAGAGGGTTGGAGATTGAATTTTTGGTGATTTTCTCTGAAGATAATTCTTGTGTTGTTGATGTTGAGAGGATCTCGTGAATCATCAATGGTGGTTGTTGATGATCGGTTGAAGGTGGAAGATGGAGGCAGGAGAGGAATGTAGGAGGTTTCTGGATATTTGGTGGGTTTCCGGTGAGGGGAAGAAGATGAAGGGGATGAATGTGGCCGGATTCTGGGGATGACTGAAGATTGGTGAATGAAGATGAAGATCTGGAGATTTTTTCTGGGTTTCTCATGGTTGTTGGAGTTTCCCGGCGAGGCTGACGGTGGATTCTGGGGAAGACTGAAGTTTCAGATGATGAAGGTGGGTGATTTCTGGGTTGAGGATGGGTTTCCGGTGGTGGCGCGGTGGCCGCCGGCCATGCAGGCCGGCCGGTGGCGTTCGCCGGTGAAGGAGGGTGGAGGGACAAGTGGCGTTAGGAGGGAAGAGTGGGTGGCACGCGTGGTGGGGTGGTTGTGCGCATGCAGGCCACGTGTCTTGGGAGAGAGAGAAGGTGGTGGTTGAGCTGGCCTGCATGCAGAGCGCATGCATGAGTGATGTGGCGTGTGGGGAACGTGAAGCGTGGGCCAGCCTCCTGGCCAACACGTGGCGTGCTGGTACTTATATGCTGATAACTTCTGGAAGGTTCTGGAATAACCTAGACAACGCTGGAAATTGCTGGATCTTTCTTGGGCTACTGCTGGACAAATTGAGCTTTGCTGAATGAGTAGATAATGGGCCTCCGCCCCACCCATGGCCCAAACGAAAATGAGTTATAAACATCAAAAAAACTGCATTAAAACAACTAATGACCAAAAATGGAATTAAACAGCTGATCTAAAATTGTGATTAAAGACCTAATTAACTAGTAAACTAATTAATCTAAAAATCAATGAAATTCTACAAAATTCCTATAATATCTAAAAAAAACTATTATTATTCTATTAAGAAAATAGTAAAACCTATTTAAATTCTATAAAATGAAAAATCTATTCATTTATTATTTCTATAAAAGAAATTCTAAAAAAACAATTAATTTTTAAAAACTATTTAATATTCTAAAAATTCTATATTATCCTAAATTATCTAAAAATATTAAAATCTACCTAATATACTATAAAATGCTAAAAATGATTAAAAATCTATTTAAAAATCCTATTAAATCCTAAAATGATAAAAATCCTATTAAATCCTAAAATGATTAAAATCTATTTAAAAATCCTATTAAATCCTAAAATGATTAAAATCTATTTAAAAAGAATTAAACTATTAAAAAACCTATTAAATCCTAAAAATTGCCAATAAAATCCAGAAAAATTACAACAATTCCCGAACGACACATAACGCCGCGAGAGCGCACAAAAATAATTGGTAAAAATAAACGGGCACCGAAATATCCCAAAAATACGATTCTACTGATCAAAAACACCTGAAACACGAGACGGGAGCTGTGATCCCTGATAAAATCAAAACAAATGAACAATGCAATGTATGCGATATGCAGATGCGAATGCGGTTATGCGTCGAAACATTGAGCCAGATACGAGACCCGGTTGGTCAAATTTTGGGGTGCAACAGACGTGTCTCCTGGTTTACTATCTTTCATGTATAAAATAAAGAATATAATGTCATTCTTCAATTATTTCTTTCATTACATCAAGTTTTATCTAAATTCAATATAAATAGGTTAATTCTTTTAATTTTAATATTAATTTAATCTAAAAAATAAAATAGAAGAGAGGTTAATATATCAATATCACATGATACTCTGACATTTATTCCTAATAAAATGTATTTATATTTTTTACCTACTTTATTTCATAATAAAAAAATTAATGTATTGATATAAAGCAATTAATATAATATTTATAATTGAATTATCAAAATGAAGTCACCTTAAGACTTATTTTCATCTAATTTTAATATTAGTATAGAAATTCAAATTTAATCTCGTCTCTTTTATTGTCAATTAGTGAGATATTTATACGTTCACACGGATATTTATATAGTATGCGTATTTTATAAAAATATAATAAAAATGATTTTAAAAAAATTAAATTATTCAATTAATAAGACATAATAAATTAATGTCTATAGTTCATTTCATATATAAAATATTAGAATCAACAATATATTATTATTTATATAAATATTATTTTTATTTTGACATTATTTATAAAAATATCAAAATCAATAGTAAAACTTTTGTCATTATTATTCAATATTTTGATCAATAACTTTATGTTCATGTTATAATTGTTTTAATGTTTTAATAAAGTTGTTCCGTTTATAACAATAATATTTTTTTTAAATAATTTTTTCACATATGTAAAAAAATTATTGATAAATTAATATTATACAATAATTAGAACAATTAAAGTAGTTTCCGTTTATAAAAATAATTTTTTTTTCATGTATATATAAATAAATTAATCAATGATGTGTTTTTTCACGTATATAAATATTAACTTTGGAATGACATTACTTATATATTTGAATCAATATAAAAATATTTGAATCAATAATGTATTTTTACTCGTAAATAAATATTATATAGGCCGACTTGATTGAAAATTTATGGTTTTTTTAAACTAAAAATATTATTTGGTGGAGGTTAGAGTTGCATAGTAAAAATAGACATTCCATTTTTTATTTAACCGTAATAACTTTATTTTACATTTATTTTTAAAATCAGAGTCAGAATACCAATGACTTTCTATACACGTCCTATCTAGTGTTACATACCACGGTTGCTTAGATATCTGCCAAGAACTCTTACAATGTATGCTAAGTCGGGACGGGTACAAACTTAAGCATACATAAGACTTCCCACAACAGAAGCATATGGAACCTTATGCATCTCTTCCTTTTTCGAGATCCGTAGTGGGGCATTGTTTGAGACAAAACTTGTCTCCTTTAGCAACAGACGTGTCTCCTGGTTTACTATCTTTCATGTATAAAATAAAAAATATAATGTCATTCTTCAATTATTTCTTTCATTACATCAAATTTTATCTAAATTCAATATAAATAGGTTAATTCTTTTAACTTTAATATTAATTTAATCTAAAAAATAAAATAGAAGAGAGGTTAATATATCAATATCACATGATACTCTGACATTTATTCCTAATAAAATGTATTTATATTTTTTACCTACTTTATTTCATAATAAAAAAATTAATGTATTGATATAAAGCAATTAATATAATATTTATAATTGAATTATCAAAATGAAGTCACCTTAAGACTAATTTAATTTCATAAAAAATTTAAAAGTTTTTATTATTGATGTTGTATAGAGAATTAATAAAATTGAAATGGTTTTTTTCCAATAAAAAAATTAAAGTATTTTTATAAAAAATATATATAATCATAATAGAATAAAAAAATAAACTTTAAAAATTATCTAATATATCATTATAATTCACATTTATTTAAAGAGACATTTATCAACATTAAAGTTACCTATTAAAATATAAAATATGAAATTATAATATGCATAACAAAAAACACTTCTAGTTGTATTAGCAGAAGTTTAAAAATTACAAAAGTTCGGGCAAGTAAACTCACGTCCAACTGAAGAAACTGATGAGGTTGATTTTTAATTATTATTTTTATTGTCAATTAGTGATTTATTTATACGTTCACACGGATTTTGATATAGTATACGTATTTTTTAAAAATATAATAAAAATGATATTAAAAAAATTAAATTATTCAATTAAAAAGACATAATAAATTAATGCCTATAGTTCATTTCATATATAAAATATTAAAATCAACAATATAATATTATTTATATAAATATTATTTTTATTTTGACATTATTTATAAAAATATCAGAATCAATAGTAAAACTTTTGTCATTATTATTCAATATTTTGATCAATAACTTGATATTAATGTTATAATTGTTTTAATGTTTTAATAAAGTTGTTCCGTTTATAACAATAATATTTTTTTTTTAATAATTTTTTCACATATTTAAAAAAATTATTGATAAATTAATATTATACAATACTTAGAACAATTAAAATAGTTTCCGTTTATAAAAAATAATATTTTTTTCATGTATATATAAATAAATTAATCAATGATGTATTTTTTCACGTATATAAATATTAATTTTGGAATGACATTACTTATATATTTGAATCAATAATGTATTTTGCCCGTAAGTAAATATTATATTGTTCAACAACATACATTTTTACTTATATTTTATAGGCCGACGTGATTGAAAATTTAAGATTTTTTTAAACTAAAAATATAATTTGGTGGAGGTTAGAGTTGCATAGTAAAAATAGACATTCCATTTTTTTTTACCCGTAATAACTTTATTTTGCATTTATTTTTAAAATCTGAGTCAGAATACCCAATGACTTTCTATAAGTGAGCATGAAGTCTCTTGTTCTCTTCAGGTAGCACATTACACGTACTATTTAATGTTACATACCAGGGTTGCTTAGATATCTGTCAAGAACTCTTACAATGTATGCTAAGTCGGGACGGGTGCAAACTTAAGCATACATAAGACTTCCCACAACTGAAGCATATGGAACCTTATGCCTCTCTTCCTTTTTTAAGATGCGTAGTGGGGCATTGTTTGAGACAAAACTTGTCTCCTTTAGCAACGGACGTGTCTCCTGGTTTACTATTTTTCATGTATAAAATAAAAAATATAATGTCATTCTTCAATTATTTCTTTCATTACATCAAATTTTATCTAAATTCGATATAAATAGGTCAATTTTTTTAGCCTTGATATTAATTTAATCTAAAAAGAGAGGTTAATATATCAATATCACGTAGTTTCCGTTTATAAAAATAATTTTTTTTCATGTATATATAAATAAATTAATCAATGATGTGTTTTTCACGTATATAAATATTAATTTTGGAATGACATTACTTATATATTTGAATCAATATAAAAATATTTGAATCAATAATGTATTTTTCCTGGTAAGTAAATATTATATTATTCAATTACATACATTTTTACTTATATTTTATAGGCAGACGTGATTGAAAATTTATGATTTTTTTAAACTAAATATATTATTTGGTGGCGGTTAGAGTTGCATAGTAAAAATAGACATTCCATTTTTTATTTAACCGTAATAACTTTATTTTACATTTATTTTTAAAATCTGAGTCAGAATACACAATGACTTTCTGTAAGTGAGCATGAAGTCTCTTGTTCTCTTCAGGTAGCACATTACACGTAGTATCTAGTGTTACATACCAGGGTTGCTTAGATATCTGCCAAGAACTCTTACAATGCATGCTAAGTCGGAACGGGTGCAAACTTAAGCATACATAAGACTTTCCACAACGGAAGCATATGGAACCTTTGTATCTCTTTCTTTTTTAAGATCCGTAGTGGGGCATTGTTTGAGACAAAACTTGTCCCCTTTAGTAATGGACGTGTCTCCCGGTTTATTATCTTTCATGTGTAAAATAAAAAATATAATGTCATTCTTCAATTATTTCTTTCATTACATCAAATTTTATCTAAATTCAATATAAATAGGTCCATTCTTTTAGCTTTGTTATTAATTTAATCTTAAAAGAGAGGTTAATATATCAATATCACATAATACTCTGACATTTAATCCTAATAAAATATATTTATATTTTTTACCTACTTTATTTCATAATAAGAAAAATTAATGTATTAATATTTTGATCAATAACTTTATGTTCATGTTATAATTATTTTAATGCTTTAATGAAGTTGTTCCATTTATAACAATAATATTTTTTTTAAAATAATGTATTCACATATGTAAAAAAAATATTGATAAATTAATATTATACAATACTTAGAACTATTAAAGAAGTTTTCGTTTATAAAACTAATTTTTTTTTCATGTATATATAAATAAATTAATCAATGATGTGTTTTTTCACGTATATAAATATTAATTTTGGAATGACATTACTTATATATTTGAATCAATATAAAAATATTTGAATCAATAATGTATTTTTCTTGGTAAGTATGTATTATATTGTTCAATTACATACCGATGTGATTGAAAATTTATGATTTTTTAAAACTAAAAATATTATTTGGTGGAGGTTAGAGTTGCATAGTAAAAATAGACATTCCATTTTTTATTTAACCGTAATAACTTTATTTTACATTTATTTTTAAAATCAGAGTTAGAATACCCAATAACTTTCTATAAGTGAGCATGAAGTCTCTTGTTCTCTTCAGGTAGCACATTACACGTACTATCTAGTGTTACATACCAGGGTTGCTTAGATATCTGCCAAGAACTCTTACAATGCATGCTAAGTTGGGACGGGTGCAAACTTAAGCATACTCAAGACTTTCCACAACTGAAGCATATGAAACCTTATGCATCTCTTCCTTTTTTAAGATCCGTAGTGGGGCATTGTTTGGACAAAACTTGTCTCCTTTAGCAATAGACATGTCTCTTGGTTTACTATCTTTCTTTCATGTATAAAATAAAAACTATAATGTCATTCTTCAATTATTTCTTTCATTACATCAAATTTTATCTAAATTCGATATAAATAGGTCAATTCTTTTAGCCTTGATATTCATTTAATCTAAAAAGAGAGGTTAATATATCAATATCACATAATACTCTAACATTTATTCCTAATAAAATATATTTATATTTTTTACCTACTTTATTTCATAATAAGAAAAATTAATGTATTAATATTTTGATCAATAACTTTATGTTCATGTTATAATTGTTTTAATGTTTTAATAAAGTTGTTCCGTTTATAACAATAATATTTTTTTAAATAATTTTTACACATATGTAAAAAAATTATTGATAAATTAATATTATACAATACTTAGAACAATTAAAGTAGTTTCCGTTTATAAAAATAATATTTTTTTCATGTATATATAAATAAATTAATCAATAATGTGTTTTTTCACGTATATAAATATTAATTTTGGAATGACAGTACTTATATATTTGAATCAATATAAAAATATTTGAATATTTTTTCTCGTAAGTAAATATTATATTGTTCAATAACATACATTTTTAGTTGTACTTTATAGGCCGACGTGATTGAAAATTTATGATATTTTTAAATTAAAAATTTTATTTGGTGGAGGTTAGATTTGCATAGTAAAAATAAACATTCCATTTTTTATTTACCCGTAATAACTTTATTTTATATTTATTTTTATTTTACATTTATTTTTAAAAGCTGAGTCAGAATACCCAATGATCTATAAGTTATCTGCTGACTTTCTATAAGTGAGCATGAAGTCTCTTGTTCTCTTCAGGTAGCACATTACACGTTTTACTACTATCTAGTGTTACATATCAGGGTTGCTTAGATATCTGCCAATAACTCTTACAATGTATGCTAAGTCGGGACGAGTGCAAACTTACTTCCCACAACTGAAGCATATGGAACCTTATGCATCTATTCCTTCCGTAGTGGGGCATTGTTTGAGACAAAGCTTGTCTCTTGGTTTACTATCTTTCATGTATAAAATAAGAAATATAATGTGATTCTTCAATTATTTCTTTCATTACATCAAATTTTATCTAAATTCAATATAATTAGGTCAATGCTTTTAACCTTGATATTAATTTAATCTAAAAAGTAAAATAGAAGAGAGGTTAATATATCAATATCACATAATACTCTGACATTTATTCCTAATAAAATATATTTATATTTTTTATCTACTTTATGTCATAATAAAAAAAATTAATATATTAATATGAAGTAATTAATATAATATTTATAATTGAATTATCAAAATGAAGTCACCTTAAGACTGATTTTCATCTAATTTTAATATTAATATAAAAATTCAAATGTAATCTCATCTTCTTTATCTTTAGCTACTATACTCTATAGATCATATCTATATTTTAAATTGGTAAGTATCAAAAAAAATATTTTGTCATGAAAACTATATCATACTTAAAATATTTTTCAAGTAGATTCAATTACTACCAAATATAATTGTAAAATAAAAATGGCATCTTATCTTATGAAAATAAAAAATATGATGTCATTCTTCAATTATTTCTTTTATTATGAAATTTTTTCAATCAATAAACTGAATTTAACATGGTATTAGATATATGGTAGTGATTACTCAGATTTTTTCCATTACACGTTTTTTTCTCTATGTATTAATTCAATCACTTTTATCTCCAAAAATAACTCATTGATATTTCTTTGATTTCTCCAAAAATTAATTTTATGAAATCAGAATTCATTTAACCTCAACCCCTAAAACCTAAGAAAACCCTCAATCTAGAAAACTCAATCTCCCAAATCAGAAATGTTTTTTTTTTCATAATATCAAAGCTTTTCCCTTCTTTTTATTACAAACCCAAAATTCATTCGACCGAACCCTAAAAATCTAAGAAAATTCTCTAAAATCAATATTTTTTTTTTCCACAAAACCAAAACTTATAGATGCAATTAAAAGAGATCCGAAATAGAGATAGTGAAAGTGTACTAGTAAGTTTTTGGATAGAGCTTCCATTCGTTCACAGAGATAAAAATGGTTAGAGGAAGAAAAAGAAGAGAGAGACGAATGCAAATAGTTGATAGATAAATAATGGATATGAGAAGCATGTAACATCTCAATCAATTTAATTAATATTTTCTGCATTGGAATCAACATTTAAGACCCATGTGGTTAATTTTTTCTACTATTTAGTTTGCAATTATATCCTAGTTGAAATTAGTTAGCTTTAAACACAATTTACTCCTAATTGAGTGTTGTCATCTTGAATATAATTTATATATATATACATAAAAAGTATTTTTATAAAAATATTCTAACTATAGACTATAGAAATTTAATAAAATTGAAATGGTCTTTTTCCAATACAAAATTAAAGTATTTTTATGAAAAATATAATTATAATAGAATAAAAAATAAACTTTTTAAAAATTATCTAATAGATCACTATAATTCACATTTACTTAAATCGACATTTATCAACATTAAAATTACATATTAAAATATAAAATATTAATTTATAATATGTATAACATAAATCACTTCTATCATAATAGTTGTATTAGTAGTTGCATCCATGTTGTATTGATGACTCATCAATCAACGCAATCAAATTTACTGTTTCTTAGTCTCTTTTTCTACTACTAACAAATTTTTACTTTTCTACTGTTAGCAAATTTTCTGGGTGCTTCATGCTTTTCTATTATTACTTTATATTATTTATCAACTATGTTCATAATTAATAATAAGCAATTTAATTTATAAATAAATAAATATGCAAGAAATAAATTAGATGAAGGTAAAGTTCTTTCTTATATGAATAAATGTAAAAATATAATACTAAAATTGTCTAAAAAAAAGTAACTTAAAGAAACGGAACCTTTTTTAAATTTTATTTAGCGTAGGAAGGATTTTTTAGTTGATACTTTTTGTATATAAGAAATAATCAAAACTTTAAAATTTATAAATAATATTAAAACTTAAAATGTAACTTAAAAAACTTATTATAGTTTGGAGGAAACTGTTGATATTTTTATACATTACAAATAATCTATATATAATCAATAAATTTTAATTCTCTAATATTAAAGTGAAACTAAAATTTAATGTAATCATTTAGATTGGCTCAAACATATTAAAAAATATAAACGCGAAAAATATTTAAATTATAACTTATGTATGTGAAATTAAATAATTATTTCAATAAAATATAAAAATAGCATGACATAAAAATGCTAAACAAATTAAAACTAATTAAAATAGAAAAGTTTGTAAAATTGACTTCGCGGAGATTAATCCAAATGTTACTTTAATTTTGAACAAATTTTAAAAATTGTGTATGCATATGCACACAAAACTTTCATCGACGATAGGGTGTGAGATGAAAAATAATTCAAGTACGAATTTAATTGAAAAAATAAAAGAAAATTACAATGTCCAATGTTACATAAACATGTGTTATAACTCTTGGGTTGAGAGAAAAACCAACGAGTAAAGAGTTTGTCATTAGAAAAAGATAGAAACGTATTAATTCTAATTTAAAGAAATAAAACCTAGGTGATACTTTCAATTATAACAAATCTTGAGAATTTTGTAGGTTATATACACACAAAACTTTCATCCAAGAATATATTTTAAGATGAAAAATAATTCATGTACAACATTAATTAAAAAAGTAAAAAAAAAATCTCATAATACTACAAAAAAAATATATAAGGCGATGATCTGAATCATGATTTGGACATGATTCGAATCATATTTTGACAGATTTGAAAATGTTAGAATTAAATCAATTCAATATACATGTTTAACATATTATGACATATATTTTATGCGGAATCAAAATAGTCATGTATAAATTTATAGGATCGATAAATTGATTTTAGGAATATCGGGATCTATTGAGAAAAATTTCTTTGACGATAATCCTAAACTCAGAAGTTGATGACTTTTGTGGTTCGTTCTCAATCGATATTCTTTATGCCTCGAAGTCTTTTTAGATGGGGAGAATAGATAATTTGCTTGTGTACCGTATATTGGGGACCATATAGTGTGATGGTCAATTAGGGTTCTCATTATTCTCAAATTGATCATCCTGACATCCACTCATATTTGAATTCATACCCAACTATTTCATTAATTAATTAATCAAATAATTCTAAAATAAAATTTAAATAACCTTTTAATATTATTTGATCACATAATTATTTAAGAAACTTTATTTGAAAAAATAGCTAATATAATTAAATAAATATGGCCACATAATTATTGAAATATTAATATATTACTAAATTATTAAAATATTACAACAATCTCCCACATAGCCAATATATCTTAATATTTATATCATAATTCTTTAGGTGTGCATCTGAATGTTATTTTCTGTAGATTTCAACTTTACAATCCAGTCCACCTCATACATCAATAATGGAATCAGCGCGAGTGTCGTCACAAACGTATAACGTGACGAAACCCCGATGACCACCACATCAACGTACTTGATGACATAGATTAATATAGATGAGTGGCATGAAAATTTCATGCAATTTTTGATATCTTAATCATGCATATTTTCAACTGGTGCTACTGAAATCTTTAGTGAGATCAAACTGAATTTTCTTAGGTGCAATTCAAAATTATAATATTATCACATAATAAAAAGCTTGATATTGTTATAACAATAATACCTCATAAGTTTTTATTTCTGTAGAAAATTAAAAATAACATATAGTTTGTACTAAAATATAGAACATGGAAAATTAAGAAAAAACTCCCACTAATTTAAGGAAATCTCAAAACCAAGACCTATATGAGCAACATGCCCATGAAAAACCTTATGTGCTAAACCTTTGGTTAGTGGATCAGCTAGCATTAAGTCTGTTAATATATGTTCTATCAAAAAAAATTTCTCCTGAACTCTTTCTTGCACAACAAGATACTTGATATCAATAAATTTTGATTTTTGTAGAAGTCATTGTTGTTGGAGTAGAGCAGAGCTGCACTATTGTCCCAATAAATCTTCAAGGGCCTTTCAATACTCCCAAACGATGCGTAGGCTTGTGACAAATTTCCGCAGCCAAATTGCATGATTTGATGCCTCAAAGCAAGCCACAAACTTTGATGCCATGGTGGAGGGAGCCTCTAAAGTCTAATTGAAAGACTTCCAAGAGAAGGCTCCTCCAGCCAAGAGAAAGATGTGACTAGATGTGGAACGTCTTCTATCCGGGCATCCAGCATAATCTGAGTCGGAATACCCAATGATCTCTAAGTTATCTGACTTTCTATAAGTGAGCATGAAGTCTCTTGTTCTCTTCAGGTAACATATTACACGTTTTACTACTATCTAGTGTTACATGCCAGGGTTACTTAGATATCTGCCAAGAACTCTTACAACGTATGCTAATTCGGAACGGGTGCAAACTTAAGCATACATAAGACTTCCCACAACTGAAGCATATGGAACCTTATGCATCTCTTCCTTTTTCAAGATCCGTAGTGGGGCATTGTTTGAGACAAAACTTGTCTCCTTTAGCAACGGATGTGTCTCCTGGTTTACTATCTTTCATGTATAATCTATCCAGAGTTGTGTCAATATAGCTCCTTTGTGACAATCCTAAAATACCTCGAGAACAGTCTCTAAGTGTTTGAATTCCTAAAACAAAGGAGGTGTCCACGAATTGTTTCATCTCAAATTTATTTGTGAGAAATCTATTGGTTTTGCGCAATAAGCCTATATTGTTGCTTGCCAAAAGGATATCATCTACACACAGTACCAAGAAAAAGTACTTACCCCCACTAAACTTTTGGTATAGACAATTATCAACTGGATTAGCCTCAAAACCAAATGAGGATATTACTTGATGAAATTCATAATACCATTGACAGGAAGCCTGTTTAAGGCCACATATGGATTTCTTGAGTTTGCCAACCATAGACTTTGGGTCTCCTGACACAAAGTTTTCTGGTTGCACCATATATATTGTCTCTTCAATGTTTCCATTTAGAAACGCAGTCTTTACATCTATCTGATGCAACTCTAAATCAAAATGAGATACCAATCCCATCATGATCCTAAGAGGGTCCTTCGAAGAAACAGGAGAAAAAGTCTCTTTATAAACTATTCCTTCCTTTTGAGTAAAGCCTTTTGCGACAAGACGAGCTTTATATCTTTCAATGTTACCCTTTGAATCCTTTTTGGTTTTAAATATCCATTTACAACCAATGGGCTTTTTTCCTTCAGGTAGTTTAACGAGATCCCAAACATCATTGTCAGCCATCGACTTCATCTCATCCTTCATGGCATCAATCCACTTAAGAGAGTTTGAACTCTACATAGCCTGACTAAAGTTGATAGGATCTTCCTTAGTTAACCCAATGCCATCGTCACGTTCCTGAAGAAATACAACATAATCATCTGAAATTGCACTCTTCATCTCTCTAACGGATCATCTTAATGGTGGCTCTTGAGGTTGTTGAGTTTGAACTATAGGTGGTACTTGAGGAAGAAAATGAGTATTGTCTTGTTCTTGAGGGATGTTAGGAATAACATCATTATTTATTTCTGGATCTGTTTATTGAACAAAGATAGGTATAAAAACTTGACCATTATGAGAAACAATTTCTTCATCAAAGGAAACACGCATTATGCTTCCTTCCCCTCCAAACTCTACATCCTCAAGAAATCTTGCACTTCCCGTTTTAAATTTTTTCTAGTGATGGAATTGTAAAACTTGTACTCGTAACAACATTCAACGTATCCAATAAAATAGCAACTAACTATCTCTGCATCCAACTTACCTTCATGATGCTTATAAGGCCTCGCTTCAGCTGGACATCCCTAAATGTGCATGTGTCTAATGTCGGTATTTTTCCTAGTCCATAGGTTATAAGGGGTTTTAGCTACTACTTTACCAGGTATACTATTTAGGATATAAACTGCGGTCTTTAATGCTTCTCCCCAAAATGACTATGGAAGAGAAGAATTACTAATCATACATCTTACCATGTCCTTAAGATTCCAGTTTCATCGTTCTGCAACTACATTCATACTGGGTTTTCCCGGCAATGTGTATTATGGAACAATTCCACACTCATTAAGGAAAAGCGTAAAAGTACTTAGATGTTGTTCCCTTGATCCATCATACCTACCATAGTATTCACCACCACGGTCAAAATTGACAGCTTTTATTTTCTTTCCAAGTTGAAGTTCGACTTCAGCTTTGAATGACTTGAACACGTCCAAAGATTGAGATTTCTCATGAATCAAGTACAGGTAGCCATACCTCGAGTAATCATCTATGAACTTAGTAAAATATTCTTGTCCATTCCAAGAACCTGTAGAGAAATGACCACATATATCGATATAAATTAGTTCTAAGAAATCCTTAGCTCTTTCAGCATGGAAATTCCTTTTGTTTGTCTGCTTACCCTTGATACACTGAATGCAGACTTGAAAGCCCGACAAATCAAGGGATCTAAAAATACCATCCTACATAAGCTTATGAATTATTTATTTAGATATATGTCATAATCGCTTATGCCATAAAGTGGCGGAATTCTCATTTAAGTTTTGTTTTATACCATGTGACTCTATTTGCATTATTTTGTTATAAGGACATTCAATATCAAGCTTATAAAGATTATCATTCAAAGAACCGTAACCAGCGACATTTGAATCATATGAGAGGCTAAATTTATTATTTCCAAATGAACAAGTATACCTTGATTTGTCCAAAAAAAATAGAAATTAAATTTCGTCTAATAGACGGTGCAACAAAATTCCCAATCAAATCCAAATGAAAACCGGTCTTTAATAATAATCTAAAAATCCCTATCAAAATCAATAGTAAAACTTTTGTCATTATTATTTAATATTTTGATCAATCACTTTATGTTCATGTTATAATTGTTTTAATGTTTTAATAAAGTTGTTCCGTTTATAACAATAATATATATTTTTTTAAATAATTTTTTCACATATGTAAAAAAAATTATTGATAAATTAATATTATACAATACTTAGAACAATTAAAGTAGTTTCCGTTTATAAAAATAATTTTTTTTCATGTATATATAAATAAATTAATCAATAATGTGTTTTTTCACGTATATAAATATTAATTTTGGAATGACAGTACTTATATATTTGAATCAATATAAAAATATTTGAATATTTTTTCTCGTAAGTAAATATTATATTGTTCAATAACATACATTTTTAGTTGTACTTTATAGGCCGACGTGATTGAAAATTTATGATATTTTTAAATTAAAAATTTTATTTGGTGGAGGTTAGATTTGCATAGTAAAAATAAACATTCCATTTTTTATTTACCCGTAATAACTTTATTTTATATTTATTTTTATTTTACATTTATTTTTAAAAGCTGAGTCAGAATACCCAATGATCTATAAGTTATCTGCTGACTTTCTATAAGTGAGCATGAAGTCTCTTGTTCTCTTCAGGTAGCACATTACACGTTTTACTACTATCTAGTGTTACATATCAGGGTTGCTTAGATATCTGCCAATAACTCTTACAATGTATGCTAAGTCGGGACGAGTGCAAACTTACTTCCCACAACTGAAGCATATGGAACCTTATGCATCTATTCCTTCCGTAGTGGGGCATTGTTTGAGACAAAGCTTGTCTCTTGGTTTACTATCTTTCATGTATAAAATAAGAAATATAATGTGATTCTTCAATTATTTCTTTCATTACATCAAATTTTATCTAAATTCAATATAATTAGGTCAATGCTTTTAGCCTTGATATTAATTTAATCTAAAAAATAAAATAGAAGAGAGGTTAATATATCAATATCACATAATACTCTGACATTTATTCCTAATAAAATATATTTATATTTTTTATCTACTTTATGTCATAATAAAAAAAATTAATATATTAATATGAAGTAATTAATATAATATTTATAATTGAATTATCAAAATGAAGTCACCTTAAGACTGATTTTCATCTAATTTTAATATTAATATAAAAATTCAAATGTAATCTCATCTTCTTTATCTTTAGCTACTATACTCTATAGATCATATCTATATTTTAAATTGGTAAGTATCAAAAAAAATATTTTGTCATGAAAACTATATCATACTTAAAATATTTTTCAAGTAGATTCAATTACTACCAAATATAATTGTAAAATAAAAATGGCATCTTATCTTATGAAAATAAAAAATATGATGTCATTCTTCAATTATTTCTTTTATTATGAAATTTTTTCAATCAATAAACTGAATTTAACATGGTATTAGATATATGGTAGTGATTACTCAGATTTTTTCCATTACACGTTTTTTTCTCTATGTATTAATTCAATCACTTTTATCTCCAAAAATAACTCATTGATATTTCTTTGATTTCTCCAAAAATTAATTTTATGAAATCAGAATTCATTTAACCTCAACCCCTAAAACCTAAGAAAACCCTCAATCTAGAAAACTCAATCTCCCAAATCAGAAATGTTTTTTTTTTCATAATATCAAAGCTTTTCCCTTCTTTTTATTACAAACCCAAAATTCATTCGACCGAACCCTAAAAATCTAAGAAAATTCTCTAAAATCAATATTTTTTTTTTCCACAAAACCAAAACTTATAGATGCAATTAAAAGAGATCCGAAATAGAGATAGTGAAAGTGTACTAGTAAGTTTTTGGATAGAGCTTCCATTCGTTCACAGAGATAAAAATGGTTAGAGGAAGAAAAAGAAGAGAGAGACGAATGCAAATAGTTGATAGATAAATAATGGATATGAGAAGCATGTAACATCTCAATCAATTTAATTAATATTTTCTGCATTGGAATCAACATTTAAGACCCATGTGGTTAATTTTTTCTACTATTTAGTTTGCAATTATATCCTAGTTGAAATTAGTTAGCTTTAAACACAATTTACTCCTAATTGAGTGTTGTCATCTTGAATATAATTTATATATATATACATAAAAAGTATTTTTATAAAAATATTCTAACTATAGACTATAGAAATTTAATAAAATTGAAATGGTCTTTTTCCAATACAAAATTAAAGTATTTTTATGAAAAATATAATTATAATAGAATAAAAAATAAACTTTTTAAAAATTATCTAATAGATCACTATAATTCACATTTACTTAAATCGACATTTATCAACATTAAAATTACATATTAAAATATAAAATATTAATTTATAATATGTATAACATAAATCACTTCTATCATAATAGTTGTATTAGTAGTTGCATCCATGTTGTATTGATGACTCATCAATCAACGCAATCAAATTTACTGTTTCTTAGTCTCTTTTTCTACTACTAACAAATTTTTACTTTTCTACTGTTAGCAAATTTTCTGGGTGCTTCATGCTTTTCTATTATTACTTTATATTATTTATCAACTATGTTCATAATTAATAATAAGCAATTTAATTTATAAATAAATAAATATGCAAGAAATAAATTAGATGAAGGTAAAGTTCTTTCTTATATGAATAAATGTAAAAATATAATACTAAAATTGTCTAAAAAAAAGTAACTTAAAGAAACGGAACCTTTTTTAAATTTTATTTAGCGTAGGAAGGATTTTTTAGTTGATACTTTTTGTATATAAGAAATAATCAAAACTTTAAAATTTATAAATAATATTAAAACTTAAAATGTAACTTAAAAAACTTATTATAGTTTGGAGGAAACTGTTGATATTTTTATACATTACAAATAATCTATATATAATCAATAAATTTTAATTCTCTAATATTAAAGTGAAACTAAAATTTAATGTAATCATTTAGATTGGCTCAAACATATTAAAAAATATAAACGCGAAAAATATTTAAATTATAACTTATGTATGTGAAATTAAATAATTATTTCAATAAAATATAAAAATAGCATGACATAAAAATGCTAAACAAATTAAAACTAATTAAAATAGAAAAGTTTGTAAAATTGACTTCGCGGAGATTAATCCAAATGTTACTTTAATTTTGAACAAATTTTAAAAATTGTGTATGCATATGCACACAAAACTTTCATCGACGATAGGGTGTGAGATGAAAAATAATTCAAGTACGAATTTAATTGAAAAAATAAAAGAAAATTACAATGTCCAATGTTACATAAACATGTGTTATAACTCTTGGGTTGAGAGAAAAACCAACGAGTAAAGAGTTTGTCATTAGAAAAAGATAGAAACGTATTAATTCTAATTTAAAGAAATAAAACCTAGGTGATACTTTCAATTATAACAAATCTTGAGAATTTTGTAGGTTATATACACACAAAACTTTCATCCAAGAATATATTTTAAGATGAAAAATAATTCATGTACAACATTAATTAAAAAAGTAAAAAAAAAATCTCATAATACTACAAAAAAAATATATAAGGCGATGATCTGAATCATGATTTGGACATGATTCGAATCATATTTTGACAGATTTGAAAATTTTAGAATTAAATCAATTCAATATACATGTTTAACATATTATGACATATATTTTATGCGGAATCAAAATAGTCATGTATAAATTTATAGGATCGATAAATTGATTTTAGGAATATCGGGATCTATTGAGAAAAATTTCTTTGACGATAATCCTAAACTCAGAAGTTGATGACTTTTGTGGTTCGTTCTCAATCGATATTCTTTATGCCTCGAAGTCTTTTTAGATGGGGAGAATAGATAATTTGCTTGTGTACCGTATATTGGGGACCATATAGTGTGATGGTCAATTAGGGTTCTCATTATTCTCAAATTGATCATCCTGACATCCACTCATATTTGAATTCATACCCAACTATTTCATTAATTAATTAATCAAATAATTCTCAAATAAAATTTAAATAACCTTTTAATATTATTTGATCACATAATTATTTAAGAAACTTTATTTGAAAAAATAGCTAATATAATTAAATAAATATGGCCACATAATTATTGAAATATTAATATATTACTAAATTATTAAAATATTACAACAATCTCCCACATAGCCAATATATCTTATTATTTATATCATAATTCTTTAGGTGTGCATCTGAATGTTATTTTCTGTAGATTTCAACTTTACAATCCAGTCCACCTCATACATCAATAATGGAATCAGCGCGAGTGTCGTCACAAACGTATAACGTGACGAAACCCCGATGACCACCACATCAACGTACTTGATGACATAGATTAATATAGATGAGTGGCATGAAAATTTCATGCAATTTTTGATATCTTAATCATGCATATTTTCAACTGGTGCTACTGAAATCTTTAGTGAGATCAAACTGAATTTTCTTAGGTGCAATTCAAAATTATAATATTATCACATAATAAAAAGCTTGATATTGTTATAACAATAATACCTCATAAGTTTTTATTTCTGTAGAAAATTAAAAATAACATATAGTTTGTACTAAAATATAGAACATGGAAAATTAAGAAAAAAATCCCACTAATTTAAGGAAATCTCAAAACCAAGACCTATATGAGCAACATGCCCATGAAAAACCTTATGTGCTAAACCTTTGGTTAGTGGATCAGCTAGCATTAAGTCTGTCAATATATGTTCTATCAAAAAAAATTTCTCCTGAACTCTTTCTTGCACAACAAGATACTTGATATCAATAAATTTTGATTTTTGTAGAAGTCATTGTTGTTGGAGTAGAGCAGAGCTGCACTATTGTCACAATAAATCTTCAAGGGCCTTTCAATACTCCCAAACGATGCGTAGGCTTGTGACAAATTTCCGCAGCCAAATTGCATGATTTGATGCCTCAAAGCAAACCACAAACTTTGATGCCATGGTGGAGGGAGCCTCTAAAGTCTAATTGAAAGACTTCCAAGAGAAGGCTCCTCCAGCCAAGAGAAAGATGTGACTAGATGTGGAACGTCTTCTATCCGGGCATCCAGCATAATCTGAGTCGGAATACCCAATGATCTCTAAGTTATCTGACTTTCTATAAGTGAGCATGAAGTCTCTTGTTCTCTTCAGGTAACATATTACACGTTTTACTACTATCTAGTGTTACATGCCAGGGTTACTTAGATATCTGCCAAGAACTCTTACAACGTATGCTAATTCGGAACGGGTGCAAACTTAAGCATACATAAGACTTCCCACAACTGAAGCATATGGAACCTTATGCATCTCTTCCTTTTTCAAGATCCCTAGTGGGGCATTGTTTGAGACAAAACTTGTCTCCTTTAGCAACGGATGTGTCTCCTGGTTTACTATCTTTCATGTATAATCTATCCAGAGTTGTGTCAATATAGCTCCTTTGTGACAATCCTAAAATACCTCGAGAACAGTCTCTAAGTGTTTGAATTCCTAAAACAAAGGAGGTGTCCACAAATTGTTTCATCTCAAATTTATTTGTGAGAAATCTATTGGTTTTGCGCAATAAGCCTATATTGTTGCTTGCCAAAAGGATATCATCTACACACAGTACCAAGAAAAAGTACTTACCCCCACTAAACTTTTGGTATAGACAATTATCAACTGGATTAGCCTCAAAACCAAATGAGGATATTACTTGATGAAATTCATAATACCATTGACAGGAAGCCTGTTTAAGGCCACATATGGATTTCTTGAGTTTGCCAACCATAGACTTTGGGTCTCCTGACACAAAGTTTTCTGGTTGCACCATATATATTGTCTCTTCAATGTTTCCATTTAGAAACGCAGTCTTTACATCTATCTGATGCAACTCTAAATCAAAATGAGATACCAATCCCATCATGATCCTAAGAGGGTCCTTCGAAGAAACAGGAGAAAAAGTCTCTTTATAAACTATTCCTTCCTTTTGAGTAAAGCCTTTTGCGACAAGACGAGCTTTATATCTTTCAATGTTACCCTTTGAATCCTTTTTGGTTTTAAATATCCATTTACAACCAATGGGCTTTTTTCCTTCAGGTAGTTTAACGAGATCCCAAACATCATTGTCAGCCATCGACTTCATCTCATCCTTCATGGCATCAATCCACTTAAGAGAGTTTGAACTCTACATAGCCTGACTAAAGTTGATAGGATCTTCCTTAGTTAACCCAATGCCATCGTCACGTTCCTGAAGAAATACAACATAATCATCTGAAATTGCACTCTTCATCTCTCTAACGGATCATCTTAATGGTGGCTCTTGAGGTTGTTGAGTTTGAACTATAGGTGGTACTTGAGGAAGAAAATGAGTATTGTCTTGTTCTTGAGGGATGTTAGGAATAACATCATTATTTATTTCTGGATCTGTTTATTGAACAAAGATAGGTATAAAAACTTGACCATTATGAGAAACAATTTCTTCATCAAAGGAAACACGCATTATGCTTCCTTCCCCTCCAAACTCTACATCCTCAAGAAATCTTGCACTTCCCGTTTTAAATTTTTTCTAGTGATGGAATTGTAAAACTTGTACTCGTAACAACATTCAACGTATCCAAAATAGCAACTAACTATCTCTGCATCCAACTTATCTTCATGATGCTTATAAGGCCTCGCTTCAGCTGGACATCCCCAAATGTGCATGTGTCTAATGTCGGTATTTTTCCTAGTCCATAGGTTATAAGGGGTTTTAGCTACTACTTTACCAGGTATACTATTTAGGATATAAACTGCGGTCTTTAATGCTTCTCCCCAAAATGACTATGGAAGAGAAGAATTACTAATCATACATCTTACCATGTCCTTAAGATTCCAGTTTCATCGTTCTGCAACTACATTCATACTGGGTTTTCCCGGCAATGTGTATTATGGAACAATTCCACACTCATTAAGGAAAAGCGTAAAGGTACTTAGATGTTGTTCCCTTGATCCATCATACCTACCATAGTATTCACCACCACGGTCAAAATTGACAGCTTTTATTTTCTTTCCAAGTTGAAGTTCGACTTCAGCTTTGAATGACTTGAACACGTCCAAAGATTGAGATTTCTCATGAATCAAGTACAGGTAGCCATACCTCGAGTAATCATCTATGAACTTAGTAAAATATTCTTGTCCATTCCAAGAACCTGTAGAGAAATGACCACATATATCGATATAAATTAGTTCTAAGAAATCCTTAGCTCTTTCAGCATGGAAATTCCTTTTGTTTGTCTGCTTACCCTTGATACAGAATGCAGACTTGAAAGCCCGACAAATCAAGGGATCTAAAAATACCATCCTACATAAGCTTATGAATTATTTATTTAGATATATGTCATAATCGCTTATGCCATAAAGTGGCGGAATTCTCATTTAAGTTTTGTTTTATACCATGTGACTCTATTTGCATTATTTTGTTATAAGGACATTCAATATCAAGCTTATAAAGATTATCATTCAAAGAACCGTAACCAACGACATTTGAATCATATGAGAGGCTAAATTTATTATTTCCAAATGAACAAGTATACCTTGATTTGTCCAAAAAAAATAGAAATTAAATTTCGTCTAATAGACGGTGCAACAAAATTCCCAATCAAATCCAAATGAAAACCGGTCTTTAATAATAATCTAAAAATCCCTATCAAAATCAATAGTAAAACTTTTGTCATTATTATTTAATATTTTGATCAATCACTTTATGTTCATGTTATAATTGTATTAATGTTTTAATAAAGTTGTTCCGTTTATAACAATAATATTTTTTTTTAAATAATTTTTTCACATATGTAAAAAAAATTATTGATAAATTAATATTATACAATACTTAGAACAATTAAAGTAGTTTCCGTTTATAAAAATAATTTTTTTTCATGTATATATAAATAAATTAATCAATGATGTGTTTTTTCACGTATATAAATATTAATTTTGGAATGACATTACTTATATATTTGAATCAATATAAAAATATTTGAATCAATAATGTATTTTTCCTCGTAAGTAAATATTATATTGTTCAATAACATACATTTTTACTTATATATTATAGGCAGACGTGATTGAAAATTTATGATTTTTTTAAACTAAAAATATTATTTGGTGGATGTTAGAGTTGCATTGTAAAAATAGACATTCCATTTTTTATTTAACCGTTATAACTTTAATTTACATTTATTTTTAAAATTTGAGTCAGAATACACAATGACTTTCTATAAGTGAGCATGAAGTCTCTTGTTCTCTTCAGGTAGCACATTACACGTACTATCTAGTGTTACATACAAGGGTTGCTTAGATATCTGCCAAGAACTCTTACGATGTATGCTAAGTCGGGATGAGTGCAAACTTAAGCATACATAAGACTTCCCACAACTGAAGCATATGGAACCTTATGCATCTCTTCCTTTTTTTAAGATCCGTAGTGGAGCATTGTTTGAGACAAAACTTGTCTCCTTTAGCAACAGACGTGTCTCCTGGTTTACTATCTTTCAGGTATAAAATAAAAAATATAATGTCATTCTTCAATTATTTCTTTCATTACATCAAATTTTATCTAAATTCAATATAAATAGGTTAATTCTTTTAACTTTAATATTAATTTAATCTAAAAAATAAAATAGAAGAGAGGTTAATATATCAATATCACATGATACTCTGACATTTATTCCTAATAAAATGTATTTATATTTTTTACCTACTTTATTTCATAATAAAAAAATTAATGTATTGATATAAAGCAATTAATATAATATTTATAATTGAATTATCAAAATGAAGTCACCTTAAGACTTATTTTCTTCTAATTTTAATATTAGTATAGAAATTCAAATTTAATCTCATCTCTTTTATTGTCAATTAGTGAGATATTTATACGTTCACACGGATATTTATATAGTATGCGTATTTTATAAAAATATAATAAACATGATTTTAAAAAAATTAAATTATTCAATTAAAAAGTAATAATAAATTAATTCCTATAGTTCATTTCATATATAAAATATTAGAATCAACAATATATTATTATTTATATAAATATTATTTTTATTTTGACATTATTTAGAAAAATACCAAAATCAATAGTAAAACTTTTGTCATTATTTTTCAATATTTTGATCAAAAACTTTATGTTCATGTTATAATTGTTTTAATGTTTTAATAAAGTTGTTTCGTTTATAACAATAACATTTTTTTTAAATAATTTTTTCACATATGTAAAAAAATTATTGATAAATTAATATTATACAATACTTAGAACAATTAAAGTAGTTTCCGTTTATAAAAATAATTTTTTTCATGTATATATAAATAAATTAAACAATGATGTGTTTTTTCACGTTAATAAATATTAATTTTGGAATGACATTACTTATATATTTGAATCAATATAAAAATATTTGAATCAATAATGTATTTTTCCTCGTAAATAAATATTATATAGGCCGACGTGATTGAAAATTTATGGTTTTTTTAAACTAAAAATATTATTTGGTGGAGGTTAGAGTTGCATAGTAAAAATAGACATTCCATTTTTTATTTAACCGTAATAACTTTATTTTACATTTATTTTTAAAATCAGAGTCAAAATACCAATGACTTTCTATACACGTCCTATCTAGTGTTACATACCACGGTTGCTTAGATATCTGCCAAGAACTCTTACAATGTATGCTAAGTCGGGACGGGTGCAAACTTAAGCATACATAAGACTTTCCACAACAGAAGCATATGGAACCTTATGCATCTCTTCCTTTTTCGAGATCCGTAGTGGGACATTGTTTGAGACAAAACTTGTCTCCTTTAGCAACAGACGTGTCTCCTGGTTTACTATCTTTCATGTATAAAATAAGAAATATAATGTCATTCTTCAATTATTTCTGTCATTACATCAAAATTGATCTAAATTCAATATAATTAGGTCAATGCTTTTAGCCTTGATTTTAATTTCATCTAAAAAATAAAATAGAAGAGAGATTAATATATCAATATTACATAATACTCTGACATTTATTGCTAATAAAATATATTTATATTTTTTACCTACTTTATTTCATAATAAAAAACATTAATGTATTAATATAAAGCAATTAATATAATATTTATAATTGAATTATCAAAATGAAGTCACCTTAAGATTGATTTTCATCTAATTTTAATATTAGTATAGAAATTCAAATTTAATCTCATCTCTTTTATTTGTCAATTAGTGAGATATTTATACGTTCACACGGATATTGATATAGTATGCGTATTTTTTAAAAATATAATAAAAATGACTTTAAAAAAATTAAATTAAATAGCTAATATAATTAAATAAATATATTTGACCACATAATTATTGGAATATTAATATATTACTAAATTATTAAAATATTATAACAATCTCCCACATGGTCAATATATATTAATATTTATATCATAATTCTTTAGGTGTGCATCTGAATGTTATTTATCTTTAGATTTCAACTTTACAATCCGGTCCACCTCATACATCAATAATGGAATCAGCGCGGCTGTCGTCACAAACGTATAACGTGACGAAACCCCGATGACCACCACATCAACGTACTTGATGACATAGATTAATATAGATGAGTGGCATAGAAATTTCGTGCAATTTGATATCTAAATCATGCATATTTCCAACTGGTCCTACTGAAGTCTTTAGTGAGATCAAACTGAAGTTCCTTAGGTGCAATTCAAAATTATAATATTTGCACATAATAAAAAACTTGATATTGTTATAACCTTATAATATCTCCCACTAATTTAAGGCAATCTCAAAACCAACACCTATATGAGCAACATGCCCATGAAAAACCTTATGTGCTAAACCTTTGGTTAGTGGATTAGCTAGCACTAAGTCTGTCAATATATGTTCTATCAAAATTTGTTTCTCCTGAACTATTTCTTTCACAACAAGATACTTGATATCCATAAATTTTGATTTTTGTAGAACTCATTGTTGTTGGAGTAGAGCAGAGCTGCACTATTGTCACAATAAATCTTCAAGGGCCTTTCAATACTCCCAAACGATGCGTAGGCTTATGACAAATTTACGCAGCCAAATTGCATGATTTGATGCCTCAAAGCAAGCCACAAACTTTGCTGCCATGATGGAGGGAGCCTCTAAAGTTTGTTTGAAAGACTTCCAAGAGAAGGCTCCTCCAGCCAAGAGAAAGATGTAACCAGATGTGGATTGGTGGAATTTGGGAGATGTTATGTACAAAATGAATTTTCCGACTCTTTGGCGGAAGTGGATTTTAGAATTATTTCTACAGCAACTGCGTATGTACTTGTAAATGGTAGTCCAACTGATGAGTTTATGTTGGAAAGAGATCCTCAACAAGGTGATCCATTTTCCCCTTTTCTCTTCTTATTAGTAGCTGAAGGATTACATGTTTTGATGACTGCTTTAGTGGAAAAAGGTAGGTATACAAGTTATGGGGTGGGGGTTAAAGCGTTGCTTCTGTTTCTCATTTACAATATTGCTGACGATACTCTATTGGTGGGGGTTAAAAGTTAACTTTCATAAAAGCATGTCGTTTGGGGTCAACATCTCTGAATCTTGGTAGCATGAGGCATCATTGGTTATGAACTGTAAGCACGGTCGCCTACCTTTTTTGTATTTGGGGTTGCCTATTGGTGGTGATTCTAGGAAGCTTAATTTTTTATATTCTCTTATTTTTAGTATCACAAGAAGGTTGTCGGGGTGGAAGAATCACTTTCTCTCTATTGGGGGGGGGGGGGGGGGGTCATCTGATTCTCATTAAGTTTGTCATGTCATCAATTTTGGTCTACTTTCTTTCCTTCTTCAAGGTTCTCTCAAGTATCATATCTTCTCTTTAATATATTTTTAATGCATTTTTCTAGATGGGTGAGAAAGTGAGAAAATTTTCCTGGATTAAATGGGATCTATTTGTTTGAAAAAAGAAAATGGCAGTTTGAGCTTAGAACGTTGAAGGAGTTTAACTTAGCCTTACTTATTAAATGGTGTTTAAGGATTTTAAGTGAAACGAGAAGTCTTTGGTATAGGGTACTGAGTACTTAGTATCTTAAGGAAGGGGGCGATTATATTTTGGGGGATGTGGTGGATCTATTTGGTGAAAGAATTTGAAAAATATATGGGTGGACATCAGATATGTTGAAGGGGTGATTGCTTGATAAGATTGATTGGAAGTACTTCTATAAAAATTAATATAATTATTTGTAATGTTTCTAATTTAAGGGAGATGAAAGAAGACATTAAAGTTGGAATTGTCATTTATTAGAAAGTTGATTTTCCTCATTATAAAAAGGTGAATAGTAATATCATGTAGCAATAGGTTCTCGTGACATTTAAAGTTATGTAGCAAAAGATGTTAATATTTTGCAATTTACTTAATTATACATTTTTATATTAAAAATTTACTAATGAAATTTAATGTAAATAATAGAAACAATGTTTAACTAACGGAGAAAAATAGCAAAAATTCATATAACTTGTATATATAGTTGCTTCAAATTCTTTTTTATCTTCTCAGATTCCTCTCAACTTTATTTTCCACCACAACCACACATATAGGGAATTTTTTTTAGTACATCCTATATATTACTTAGGTACCATGTTAAAATATTAAAATGTATCTAGATTTTGGAGATGCATCTCCGGACGCACCTTGAGTACACAAAATTTTGAATTAACATTAAAATACTTTGGAGATTCATCTTCCAACATATTTCAGAGATGTATCTCCAGACGGTATTAGAGCTTAAATCGCGCCAGAACCCTTATACTTCCTCATTTCTAATAAACTCAAAACTTTCTCAAACTCTCCGAAAAAAATTTCCATCAACATCTATATCGATCACCGTGAGACGTGGCCGTTTGACGACATATTGTTATACTCATGATGGTTTGCTTGCAGATCACATCTCACTGTTCCTCATCTGCCTGAGCATGTGATGCGGTAGTTTGGCTACACTCAGACCATTTCCAGACACCCTATTGTCTATACTCCTCCTACTATGACACGAAGAGAGATGGATGTCATGTTTGATGATATCTTAGTCATCTTGTACCGAAGGAGGCACAAAGTACAATAGCTGAGAGCGATTAGAGCTACATCAATTGGTACATCAGTTGATTCTTTGGGGTGTCACATTCGTATATGATGCAGGCTGCTCCAGGAGATCCACCGAGGTCATCTCATTAGGAGATACTAGAGAAGGAATAGGCACAATTAGATCATGTCCATGATGTTTTGCCTAGATGTCGTGTCATAGTAGAGGTCACGCAGGCAAGCATTGACAGAGATATCTTTGGTGATGGATCTGATGTGACGCAGGTTCTGGATGCCATCATGATTGAGGCATGAGAGACATTGATGTATTGGAGACGATGTTGGAGGACGAGGGTATTGAAGGCCAAGGAGACCGAGGAAGCAGAAGAATCAAAGGAGCCCGAGGAGATGGAGTCTGACATACGCAGTAGTGCAGTAGTATATAGTAGTTGTACTTTGGATTCATTATGGATTATATTTTATTTTCAGTTCATTCTACTTTAACGTGCATTTCGACTTTATTTATATATGTCATTTTTTGACCATCTGAATTTATATGTCATTTTATGCATATCGACTGAATGATTTTAATCTCATCACATGAAAAGGTTCTTAACATTTATAAATCACCACTCTCAGCCGCATAAACCATAAAACAAACATAACTTGCACTGTTCTGATATGATACGGAGATGCATCTCCGAAATAATAAACATGTAAAATATCTTTCAGAGTGGGATGTATGATGTATATATTAAATTATTATAGAGATGCATTTCTGAATCAGTTAACATTTTAATTTAAAAGATTGTGCATCCAAAAATTTATTTTCAAAATTTAAGATGTATTTTAGATTTTTCATAGAATGTTTTCCACCTATTGGGTGGAATAAGAAATTCCCGAAATTTAAATATCCTAAATCACCAACATTATTGCATTGAGCCAAATCTTTCAGTGATTTTTCCATGTCTCTAGAGCTGTGAATTACATATTGCAAATTATTAACTTTTTATGCATGTTTTTCTTTGTCCTTACAGTTTGAAAATAGTTTAATTTAGTTAACGATTAAGTGAAAGCAACAAAATAGAATCACACGGTGAGTACCAATTTATCATAGAGATAACAGCTCACACATCCTTCACCAATTAGTTTCATCATTCATAATTTATTTTTTTCATTATTTTTCTCCTCTTTTTATTTACATGACTAGAGGTTGAATTCCACATGCAACTGTATCTCAAAAAAAGTTTAAATAATCTTGATAACATTCTCACCTAGAATATAATTTATATATACATAAAAAGTATTGATTATAAAAATATTCTAACTTCAAATTTTAAATTTGTTATATAGCTTTTTTAATTTTATGTAACATTGTCTCAGAATATTTTAAAAGAATAATTTAAAAGTTTTTATTATTGATGCTGTATAGAGAATTAATAAAATTGAAATGGTTTTTTTTCAATAAAAAAATTAAAGTATTTTTATAAAAAATATATATAATCATAATAGAATAAAAAAATAAACTTTTAAAATTATCTAATATATCATTATAATTCACATTTATTTAAAGAGACATTTATCAACATTAAAGTTACCTATTAAAATATAAAATATGAAATTATAATATGCATAACAAAAAACACTTCTAGTTGTATTAGCAGAAGTTTAAAAATTACAAAAGTTCCGGCAAGTAAACTCACGTCCAACTGAAGAAACTGATGAGGTTGATTTTTAATTATTATTTTTATTGTCAATTAGTGATATATTTATACGTTCACACGGATTTTGATATAGTATGCGTATTTTTTTAAAATATAATAAAAATGATATTAAAAAAATTAAATTATTCAATTAAAAAGACATAATAAATTAATGCCTATAGTTCATTTCATATATAAAATATTAAAATCAACAATATAATATTATTTATATAAATATTATTTTTATTTTGATATTATTTATAAAAATATCAGAATCAATAAAAAAACTTTTGTCATTATTATTCAATATTTTGATCAATAACTTGATATTAATGTTATAATTGTTTTAATGTTTTAATAAAGTTGTTCCGTTTATAACAATAATTTTTTTTTTAATAATTTTTTCACATATTTAAAAAAATTATTGATAAATTAATATTATACAATACTTAGAACAATTAAAGTAGTTTCCGTTTATAAAAATAATATTTTTTTCATGTATATATAAATAAATTAATCAATGATGTATTTTTTCACGTATATAAATATTAATTTTGGAATGACATTACTTATATATTTGAATCAATAATGTATTTTGCCCGTAAGTAAATATTATATTGTTCAACAACATACATTTTTACTTATATTTTATAGGCCGACGTGATTGAAAATTTAAGATTTTTTTAAACTAAAAATATAATTTGGTGGAGGTTAGAGTTGCATAGTAAAAATAGACATTCCATTTTTTTTTACCCGTAATAACTTTATTTTACATTTATTTTTAAAATCTGAGTCAGAATACCAATGACTTTCTATAAGTGAGCATGAAGTCTCTTGTTCTCTTCAGGTAGCACATTACATGTACTATTTAATGTTACATACCAGGGTTACTTAGATATCTGTCAAGAACTCTTACAATGTATGCTAAGTCAGGACGGGTGCAAACTTAAGCATACATAAGACTTCCCACAACTGAAGCATATGGAACCTTATGCCTCTCTTCCTTTTTTAAGATGCGTAGCGGGGCATTGTTTGAGACAAAACTTGTCTCCTTTAGAAACGTGTTGGTGCAAAGATAGAATAAATGACGAAATAGGGAAATATTCTATTAAAGAGAATGACGACTACAAAACATGATATTTGGTTACAATGATTGTCACCCTATTTATAAGCTAAAACTAGGGTTACTAGAATAAGATAAATACTAAAATACCCTCTAACAAACTTATGGGCTTAATAAAGTAATATAATAAAATATGAATTATTACTAATACCATCCCTTAATTCATATTCCATTAAAACTTGTAACACCAATTCCATCCCTTAATCTGAGAAATTGATCAGTCTTGATAGCTTTCGTCAGAACATCTGCCAACTGCTTCTGAGTGTTGCAGTGTACAACTTCTAACACTCCACTCTGAACTTGATGTCTCAGAAAATGATACTTGGTCTCAATATGCTTGCTTCTCCCATGCAGCACTGGGTTTCTGGCAAGGTTGATTGCAGACTTGTTGTCAATCATCAACTTCAGAGGTTTGCTTACTTTAATCTTCAGATCCTGCAACAGATTCAGAATCCACACAGCTTGGCATGCAGTAACAGCACCTGCAATGTATTCAGCTTCACAGGTTGATAACGCCACAACAGGTTGCTTCTTGAAACACCAAGAAATAGGACCTCCCAGAAATTTGAACAAGTACCCAGAGGTACTTTTTCTGTCAACTCTGTCTCCACACCAATCAGAGTCTGAATAACTCAGAAGTTCTAATTCATCCTTTCTTCCAGAGGGAAATAACACTCCATACTTCAGAGTTCCCTTGATATACCTCAGAATCCTGACAGCAGCTTGATAATGGGACCACTTAGGTTTACTCATGAACCTACTAACCATCCCAACAGAATAACAAATATCAGGTCTGGTATTGCACAGATACCTCAGAGAACCAACCAACTGTTTGAAGGTTGTAGCATCCACATCTTCTCCATCAGAGTCAGAATCCAGTTTCTGATTTGTATCTGAAGGTGTGACAGCAGTCTTACAATTCTTCAGTTCAAACCTCTTCAGAAGTTCTAATTCATACTTGAGTTGATGCAAAATGATACCTTTCTCAGAATATCTGAACTCCATCCCTAGAAAGTATGTCATTTTGCCTAGATCAGTCATTTCAAATTCATTCATCAGAACTTTCTTGAACTTGTCTATCTCCTGTTCAGAACTTCCAGTCAATAGTATATCATCAACATATAAACATACCAGAGTCATATTGCCTTCAGAAGTATGCTGAACATAGACACCGTACTCCATCTCACATTTCTGAAAGCCTTGCTTCTTGAAAAATGAATCAATCCTCTGATTCCAAGCTCTGGGCGCTTGTTTCAGTCCATATAGAGCTTTGTATAATTTGTACACCATCCCTTCCTGATTCTTTTTCACAAATCCAGGGGGTTGTGACACATAAACTTCTTCTTCTAATGGACCATTCAGAAATGCAGATTTTACATCTAAATGCATCAGAGGCCAATTCCTGTTAGCAGCTATTGCAATCACCATTCTGATTGTTTCATGTCTTGTTACAGGTGCAAACACTTCAGAATAATCCAGCCCAGGTTTCTGTAGAAATCCTCTGGCTACCAACCTTGCTTTATGTTTGCCAATTAAACCATCTGGCTTTAACTTCTGCTTGAAAACCCATCTGACGCTGATGGCTTTCTTGTCTTTTGGAAGTTCTGTCAGCTTCCAAGTCTTGTTTCTCTCTATAGCATCAAGTTCTTCTTTCATGGCCTTTAGCCAAAGATTCTGCTTAAGAGCCTCTTCTGTACTTATGGGTTCAGAATCTACCATCATGGCACACTGAATAATTTCTCCTTCAGAGTCTACTTCAGTGTCTTGCAGCATGTCAAATTCTGCATATCTTCTGGGAACGTTTCTTATTCTTTGTGGTCTCTGAACTTGTTCAGAGTCTTGAGCTTCAGAGTTTCTAGCTTCAGATGATTGACCTCCAGAGCTTTGACCATCTTCAGAGTCTGGCATATTTCCAGAGTCTGAATTGCCACCAAGATCTGGATTGCCATCAGAGTCTGAATCATCAGAGTCTGGGTCATCTGGGTCACCTTCATCTTCTGAGTCTTCTTCAGAGTTTGAATCAATATCAGAGTCAGAGTCAATATCAGGGTTTACTTCAACTTCAGAAATTCTTAACTCTGGCCTTTCTTCAGAGGTTCTAACATCAGAATCAGATTGAGACTTATCCCAATTCCAAACTTCTGATTCCTTCACAATCACATCTCTGCTGAATTCAATTTTATTGGTTTCTGGACAATAGAGCTTGTAAGCACCAGTACTGTGGTACCCTATCAGAATCATCACTTTGCTTCTATCATCCAACTTCTGTCTTCTGGCTTCTGGAACATGTTTATAGCAAACAGAACCAAACACCTTTAGATGACTAACACTTTGCTTATCTCCAGTCCACTTCTGTATTGGAACTATTTCCTTCAACTTCTTCGTAGGACATCTGTTGAGTACATACGTTGCAGTGGCAACAGCTTCTCCCCAGAGCTTCTGAGGAAGCTTCTTCTCCTTTAGCATGCTTCTCACCATATCAAGCAGAGTGTGGTTTCTTCTTTTAGCAAGACCATTGTGTTGAGGGGTATAGGGAGCAGTAACCTCATGCTCAATTCCATTCTCCTCACAGAACTTCTGGAACTCTTTGGAGTTATACTCACCTCCACCATCAGTTCTAAGAATCTTCAACTTCTGACCATTCTGATTCTCAGCCTTCATTCTGAACTTCTTGAATTCATCAAACACCTCGTGTTTGAACTTAATAAGGGATACCCATGTCATTCTTGTTAATTCATCAACAAAAAGCACAAAGTATTTATTCCCTCCAATTGATGCTACTGGAAATGGACCACACACATCAGAGTGTACAACTCCCAAGGCATGTTTTGCTCTTGGAGCAACTTCTGATGCAAATGGCAATCTTGGTTGTTTTCCTTCCATGCAAACTTTGCATGACTTTTCAGGCTTCTTAATTGCAGGAATTCCATGTACCAATTTCTTTGAATTTAGATGTTGTAAGCTTCTGAAATTCAAATGACCAAATCTTCTGTGCCACAGCTCACTCTCCTTCTCAGTACTTGTTGCACTAAGACACTCTGAGTCTGCAGTTCTGGCATTCACCTTGAATGTTCTATTCCTTCCCTGTTCTGACTCCATAATCAACTTCTGATTACAGTCATACAGCTTCAGAAGATTGTCCTTCATGGTAACTGAGAAACCTTTCTCAATTAATTGTCCCACACTCATCAGATTGCTTCTGATGCCAGGTACATACCACACATTCTGAATCAATGCTATTTTCCCATTGTTCAGAGTCACTCTGACATTTCCCATACCTTCTGCATTAAGATATTTGTCATCAGCACATCTGATCTTTGTTCTCTTTTCAGAGTCAAAGTCAACCAGCCATTTCTTGTTTCCAGTAAGATGATTTGAACAGCCAGTGTCCATATACCACCAGTCTGTCAGATCCACATTATTAGATTCAGAGGCCATCAACAACACAGATTCGTCATCAGAGCCTCTGGCTATATTTGCTTCTTCTGATTTCTTCTCCTTGTTTGACCAACAATCTCTAGCAAAATGGCCAAACTTCTTACAACAGTAACATTGTATTTCTCTTTTGTCATACTTCTCTTTTCCCCTCTGAGCATTCTTTTGTCTATCAGAGGTTGAGCTTTCTGACTTCTGACCACCATCAGATCTTCTCCTGGCTTCTGACTGCTTCTGATACCTCCTATCAGAAGTTGCTTTCAGAGCCTGCTATTCTACTTCCTTTTCAGAGTTTCTCTCAGTCAGACGCAACTCTTGCGCTTCTAGACTGCTCTGCAGCTCTTCAATTCTCATTGTGCTCAGATCTTTGGAATGTTCTATTGCTACCACAATGTAATCAAATTGAGGAGTAAGGTATCTCAACACTTTCTCCATGATTGTTTCTTCAGAAAGAGTTTCTCCACATGCCTTCATCTCATTAGTGATCAGAATCAATCTGGAGATGTATTAAGAAACTTTCTCATTATTCTTCATGTTGAGATTCTCATATTGCTTTCTCAAGGACTGAAGCTTCACCTTCTTCACTGATGCGTCACCACCATAACATCTCACCAGAGTGTCCCATGCAGCCTTTGCTGTTGTAGAGTCTGCAATCTTCTCAAACACGTTTACATCCACACATTGATGAATGAAGAACAATGCTTTCTGATCCTTCTTCCTTACTTCCTTCTGCGCGTTTTTCTGTTCATCAGTCGCATCTGCTGCTACCGGAACATAACCATCAGTGACAAGATCCAGAACATCTTGAGCACCAAACAGTACATGCATTTGGATCATCCAACGATTCCAATTTTTACCGTCAAATACTGGAAGCTTGGTGTTCATGTTGCCGTTTCCGTTCATCTTCTACTTTGCACAATACACTCAGAGTTTTCTCACACAGTGTTTCCCAACCCACAGAATTAAAAAATTCTGATCAGATTTTGTTCAAGATTCAACAAGAATCTGAGAAACAAAATCAAACACACAAGACCTCACGTTCACTCGTGTTTCCCGTGTTTCCCAATGAATCTGAACCGGAGCTCTAGATACCAATTTGTTGGTGCAAAGATAGAATAAATGATGAAATAGGGAAATATTCTATTAAAGAGAATGACGGCTACAAAAGATGATATTTGGTTACAATGATTGTCACCCTATTTATAAGCTAAAACTAGGGTTACTAGAATAAGATAAATACTAAAATACCCTCTAACAAACTTATGGGCTTAAGAAAGTAATATAATAAAATATAAATTATTACTAATACAACGGACGTGTCTCCTGGTTTACTATTTTTCATGTATAAAATAAAAAATATAATGTCATTCTTCAATTATTTCTTTCATTACATCAAATTTTATCTAAATTCAATATAAATAGGTCAATTCTTTTAGCCTTGATATTAATTTAATCTAAAAAGAGAGGTTAATATATCAATATCACATAATACTCTGACATTTATTCCTAATAAAATATATTTATATTTTTTACCTACTTTATTTCATAATAAGAAAAATTAATGTATTACTATTTTGATCAATAACTTTATGTTCATGTTATAATTGTTTTAATGTTTTAATAAAGCTGTTCCGTATGTAACAATAATATTTTTTTTAAATACTTTTTTGACATATGTAAACAAATTATTAATAAATTAATATTATACAATACTTAGAACAATTAAAGTAGTTTCCGTTTATAAAAATAATTTTTTTTCATGTATATATAAATAAATTAATCAATGATGTGTTTTTTCACGTATATAAATATTAATTTTGGAATGAAATTACTTATATATTTGAATCAATATAAAAATATTTGAATCAATAATGTATTTTTCTTGGTAAGTAAATATTATATTGTTCAATTACATACATTTTTACTTATATTTTATAGGCAGACGTGATTGAAAATTTATGATTTTTTTAAACTAAATATATTATTTGGTGGCGGTTAGAGTTGCATAGTAAAAATAGACATTCCATTTTTTATTTAACCGTAATAACTTTATTTTACATTTATTTTTAAAATCTGAGTCCGAATACCCAATGACTTTCTATAAGTGGGCATGAAGTCTCTTGTTCTCTTCAGGTAGCACATTACACGTTCTATCTAGTGTTACATACCAGGGTTGCTTAGATATCTGCCAAGAACTCTTACAATGTATGTTAAGTCGGAACGGGTGCAAACTTAAGCATACATAAGACTTTCCACAACGGAATCATATGGAACCTTTGTATCTCTTTCTTTTTTAAGATCCGTAGTGGGGCATTGTTTGAGACAAAACTTGTCCCCTTTAGTAACGGACGTGTCTCCCGGTTTACTATCTTTCATGTGTAAAATAAAAAATATAATGTCATTCTTCAATTATTTCTTTCATTACATCAAATTTTATCTAAATTCAATATAAATAGGTCCATTCTTTTAGCTTTGTTATTAATTTAATCTTAAAAGAGAGGTTATTATATCAATATCACATAATACTTTGACATTAAATCCTAATAAAATATATTTATATTTTTTACCTACTTTATTTCATAATAAGAAAAATTAATGTATTAATATTTTGATCAATAACTTTATGTTCATGTTATAATTATTTTAATATTTTAATGATGTTGTTCCGTTTATAACAATAATATTTTTTTAAAATAATGTATTCACATATGTAAAAAAAATATTGATAAATTAATATTATACAATACTTAGAACCATTAAAGAAGTTTTCGTTTATAAAACTAATTTTTTTTCATGTATATATAAATAAATTAATCAATGATGTGTTTTTTCACGTATATAAATATTCATTTTGGAATGACATTACTTATATATTTGAATCAATATAAAAATATTTGAATCAATGATGTATTTTTCTTGGTAAGTATGTATTATATTGTTCAATTACATACCAATGTGATTGAAAATTTATGATTTTTTAAAACTAAAAATATTATTTGGTGGAGGTTAGAGTTGCATAGTAAAAATAGACATTCCATTTTTTATTTAACCGTAATAACTTTATTTTACATTTATTTTTAAAATCTGAGTCGGAATACCCAATAACTTTCTATAAGTGAGGATGAAGTCTCTTGTTCTCTTCAGGTAGCACATTACACGTACTATCTAGTGTTACATACCAGGGTTGCTTAGATATCTGCCAAGAACTCTTACAATGTATGCTAAGTTGGGACGGGTGCAAACTTAAGCATACTTAAGACTTCCCACAACTGAAGCATATGGAACCTTATGCATCTCTTCCTTTTTTAAGATCCGTAGTGGGGCATTGTTTGAGACAAAACTTGTCTCCTTTAGCAATAGACATGTCTCTTGGTTTATTATCTTTCTTTCATGTATAAAATAAAAACTATAATGTCATTCTTCAATTATTTCTTTCATTACATCAAATTTTATCTAAATTCAATATAAATAGGTCAATTCTTTTAGCCTTGATATTCATTTAATCTAAAAAGAGAGGTTAATATATCAATATCACATAATACTCTGACATTTATTCCTAATAAAATATATTTATATTTTTTACCTACTTTATTTCATAATAAGAAAAATTAATGTATTAATATTTTGATCAATAACTTTATGTTCATGTTATAATTGTTTTAATGTTTTAATAAAGTTGTTCCGTTTATAACAATAATATTTTTTTAAATAATTTTGTCACATATGTAAAAAAATTATTGATAAATTAATATTATACAATACTTAGAACAATTAAAGTAGTTTCCGTTTATAAAAATAATATTTTTTTCATGTATATATAAATAAATTAATCAATAATGTGTTTTTTCACGTATATAAATATTAATTTTGGAATGACGGTACTTATATATTTGTATCAATATAAAAATATTTGAATATTTTTTCTCGTAAGTAAATATTATATTGTTCAATAACATACATTTTTACTTGTACTTTATAGGCCGACGTGATTGAAAATTTATGATATTTTTAAATTAAAAATATTATTTGGTGGAGGTTAGATTTGCATAGTAAAAATAGACATTTCATTTTTTATTTACCCGTAATAACTTTATTTTATATTTATTTTTATTTTACATTTATTTTTAAAATCTGAGTCAGAATACCCAAGGATCTATAAGTTATCTGCTGACTTTCTATAAGTGAGCATGAAGTCTCTTGTTCTATTCAGGTAGCACATTACACGTTTTACTACTATCTAGTGTTACATATCAGGGTTGCTTAGATATCTGCCAATAACTCTTACAATGTATGCTAAGTCGGGACGAGTGCAAACTTACTTCCCACAACTGAAGCATATGGAAACTTTATGCATCTATTCCTTCCGTAGTGGGGCATTGTTTGAGACAAAGCTTGTCTCTTGGTTTACTATCTTTCATGTATAAAATAAGAAATATAATGTGATTCTTCAATTATTTCTTTCATTACATCAAATTTTATCTAAATTCAATATAATTAGGTCAATGCATTTAGCCTTGATATTAATTTAATCTAAAAAATAAAATAGAAGAGAGGTTAATATATCAATATCACATAATACTCTGACATTTATTCCTAATAAAATATATTTATATTTTTTATCTACTTTATGTCATAATAAAAAAAATTAATATATTAATATAAATTAATTAATATAATATTTATAATTGAATTATCAAAATGAAGTCACCTTAAGACTGATTTTCATCTAATTTTAATATTAATATAAAAATTCAAATGTAATCTCATCTTCTTTATCTTTAGCTACTATACTCTATAGATCATATCTATATTTTAAATTGGTAAGTATCAAAAAAAATATTTTGTCATGAAAACTATATCATACTTTGTAAAATAAAAATGGCATCTTATGAAAATAAAAAATATGATGTCATTCTTCAATTATTTCTTTTATTATGAAATTTTTTCAATCAATAAACTGAATTTAACATGGTATTAGATATATGGTAGTGATCACTCAGATTTTTTCCATTACACGTTTTTTTCTCTATGTATTAATTCAATCACTTTTATCTCCAAAAATAACTCATTGATATTTCTTTGATTTCTCCAAAAATTAATTTTATGAAATCAGAATTCATTTAACCTCAACCCCTAAAACCTAAGAAAACCCTCAATCTAGAAAACTCAATCTCCCAAATCAGAAATGTTTTTTTTCATAATATCAAAGCTTTTCCCTTCTTTTTATTACAAACCCAAAATTCATTCGACCGAACCCTGAAAATCTAAGAAAACTCTCTAAAATCAATAAATTTTTTTTCCACAAAACCAAAACTTATAGATGCAATTAAAAGAGATCCGAAATAGAGATAGTGAAAGTGTACTAGTAAGTTTTTGGATAGAGCTTCCATTCGTTCACAGAGATAAAAATGGTTAGAGGAAGAAAAAGAAGAGAGACGAATGCAAATAGTTGATAGATAAATAATGGATATGAGAAGCATGCAACATCTCAATCAATTTAATTAATGTTTTCTGCATTGGAATCAACATTTAAGACCCATGTGGTTAATTTTTTCTACTATTTAGTTTGCAATTATATCCTAGTTGGAATTAGTTAGCTTTAAACACAATTTACTCCTAATTGAGTGTTGTCATCTTGAATATAATTTTTATATATATACATAAAAAGTATTTTTATAAAAATATTCTAACTATAGACTATAGAAATTTAATAAAATTGAAATGGTCTTTTTCCAATAAAAAATTAAAGTATTTTTATGAAAAATATAATTATAATAGAATAAAAAATAAACTTTTTAAAAATTATCTAATAGATCACTATAATTCACATTTACTTAAATCGACATTTATCAACATTAAAATTACATATTAAAATATAAAATATTAATTTATAATATGTATAACATAAATTACTTCCTATCATAATAGTTGTATTAGTAGTTGCATCCATGTTGTATTGATGACTCATCAATCAACGCAATCAAATTTCCTGTTTCTTAGTCTCTTTTTCTACTGCTAACAAATTTTTACTTTTCTACTGTTAGCAAATTTTCTGGGTGCTTCATGCTTTTCTATTAATTTTGAACAAATTTTAAAAATTGTGTATGCATATGCACACAAAACTTTCATCGACGATAGGGTGTGAGATGAAAAATAATTCAAGTACGAATTTAATTGAAAAAATAAAAGAAAATTACAATGTCCAATGTTACATAAACATGTGTTATAACTCTTGGGTTGAGAGAAAAACCAACGAGTAAAGAGTTTGTCATTAGAAAAAGATAGAAACGTATTAATTCTAATTTAAAGAAATAAAACCTAGGTGATACTTTCAATTATAACAAATCTTGAGAATTTTGTAGGATATATACACACAAAACTGTCATCCCAGAATATATTTTAAGATGAAAAATAATTCATGTACAACATTAATTAAAAAAGTAAAAAAAATAATCTCATAATACTACAAAAAAAATATATAAGGCGATGATCTGAATCATGATTTGGACATGATTCGAATCATATTTTGACAGATTTGAAAATGTTAGAATTAAATCAATTCAATATACATGTTTAACATATTATGACATATATTTTATGCAGAATCAAAATAGTCATGTATAAATTTATAGGATCGATAAATTGATTTTAGGAATATCGGGATCTATTGAGAAAAATTTCTTTGACGATAATCCTAAACTCAGAAGTTGATGACTTTTGTGGTTCGTTCTCAATCGATATTCTTTATGCCTCGAAGTCTTTTTAGATGGGGAGAATAGATAATTTGCTTGTGTACCGTATATTGGGGACCATATAGTGTGATGGTCAATTAGGGTTCTCATTATTCTCAAATTGATCATCCTGACATCCACTCATATTTGAATTCATACCCAACTATTTCATTAATTAATTAATTAAATAATTCTCAAATAAAATTTAAATAACCTTTTAATATTATTTGATCACATAATTATTTAAGAAACTTTATTTGAAAAAATAGCTAATATAATTAAATAAATATGGCCACATAATTATTGAAATATTAATATATTACTAAATTATTAAAATATTACAACAATCTCCCACTTAGCCAATATATCTTAATATTTATATCATAATTCTTTAGGTGTGCATCTGAATGTTATTTTCTGTAGATTTCAACTTTACAATCCAGTCCACCTCATACATCAATAATGGAATCAGCGCGAGTGTCGTCACAAACGTATAACGTGACGAAACCCCGATGACCACCACATCAACGTACTTGATGACATAGATTAATATAGATGAGTGGCATGAAAATTTCATGCAATTTTTGATATCTTAATCATGCATATTTTCAACTGGTGCTACTGAAATCTTTAGTGAGATCAAACTGAATTTTCTTAGGTGCAATTCAAAATTATAATATTATCACATAATAAAAAGCTTGATATTGTTATAACAATAATACCTCATAAGTTTTTATTTCTGTAGAAAATTAAAAATAACATATAGTTTGTACTAAAATATAGAACATAGAAAATTAAGAAAAAACTCCCACTAATTTAAGGCAATCTCAAAACCAAGACCTATATGAGCAACATGCCCATGAAAAACCTTATGTGCTAAACCTTTGGTTAGTGGATCAGCTAGCATTAAGTCTGTCAATATATGTTCTATCAAAAAAAATTTCTCCTGAACTCTTTCTTGCACAACAAGATACTTGATATCAATAAATTTTGATTTTTGTAGAAGTCATTGTTGTTGGAGTAGAGCAGAGCTGCACTATTGTCACAATAAATCTTCAAGGGCCTTTCAATACTCCCAAACGATGCGTAGGCTTGTGACAAATTTCCGCAGCCAAATTGCATGATTTGATGCCTCAAAGCATGCCACAAACTTTGATGCCATGGTGGAGGGAGCCTCTAAAGTCTAATTGAAAGACTTCCAAGAGAAGGCTCCTCCAGCCAAGAGAAAGATGTGACTAGATGTGGAACGTCTTCTATCCGGGCATCCAGCATAATCTAAGTCGGAATACCCAATGATCTCTAAGTTATCTGACTTTCTATAAGTGAGCATGAAGTCTCTTGTTCTATTCAGGTAATACATTACACGTTTTACTACTATCTAGTGTTACATGCCAGAGTTACTTAGATATCTGCCAAGAACTCTTACAACGTATGCTAATTCAGAACGGGTGCAAACTTAAGCATACATAAGACTTCCCACAACTGAAGCATATGGAACCTTATGCATCTCTTCCTTTTTCAAGATCCGTAGTGGGGCATTTTTTGAGACAAAACTTGTCTCCTTTAGCCACGGATGTGTCTCCTGGTTTACTATCTTTCATGTATAATCTATCCAGAGTTATGTCAATATAGCTCCTTTGTGACAATCCTAAAATACCTCGAGAACAGTCTCTAAGTATTTGAATTCCTAAAACAAAGGAGGTGTCCACGAATTCTTTCATCTCAAATTTATTTGTGAGAAATCTATTGGTTTTGCGCAATAAGCCTATATTGTTGCTTGCCAAAAGGATATCATCTACACACAGTACCAAGAAAAATTACTTACCCCCACTAAACTTTTGGTATAGACAATTATCAACTGGATTAGCCTCAAAACCAAATGAGGATATTACTTGATGAAATTCATAATACCATTGACAGGAAGCCTGTTTAAGGCCACATATGGATTTCTTGAGTTTGCAAACCATAGACTTTGGGTCTCCTGACACAAAGTTTTCTGGTTGCACCATATATATTGTCTCTTCAATGTTTCCATTTAGAAACGCAGTCTTTACATCTATCTGATGCAACTCTAAATCAAAATGAGATACCAATCCCATCATGATCCTAAGAGGGTCCTTCGAAGAAACGGGAGAAAAAGTCTCTTTATAAACTATTCCTTCCTTTTGAGTAAAGCCTTTTGCGACAAGACGAGCTTTATATCTTTCAATGTTACCCTTTGAATCCCTTTTGGTTTTAAATATCCATTTACAACCAATGGGCTTTTTTCCTTCAGGTAGTTTAACGAGATCCCAAACATCATTGTCAGCCATCGACTTCATCTCATCCTTCATGGCATCAATCCACTTAAGAGAGTTTGAACTCTACATAGCCTGACTAAAGTTGATAGGATCTTCCTTAGTTAACCCAATGCCATCGTCACGTTCCTGAAGAAATACAACATAATCATCTGAAATTGCACTCTTCATCTCTCTAATGGATCATCTTAATGGTGGCTCTTGAGGTTGTTGAGTTTGAACTATAGGTGGTACTTGAGGAAGAAAATGAGTATTGTCTTGTTCTTGAGGGATGTTAGGAATAACATCATTATTTATTTATGGATCTGTTTATTGAACAAAGATAGGTATAAAAACTTGATCATTATGAGAAACAATTTCTTCATCAAAGGAAACACGCATTATGCTTCCTTCCCCTCCAAACTCTACATCCTCAAGAAATCTTGCACTTCCTGTTTTAAATTTTTTCTAGTGATGGAATTGTAAAACTTGTACTCGTAACAATATTCAACGTATCCAATAAAATAGCAACTAACTATCTCTGCATCCAACTTACCTTCATGATGCTTATAAGGCCTCGCTTCAGCTGGACATCCCCAAATGTGCATGTGTCTAATGTCGGGATTTTTCCTAGTCCATAGGTTATAAGGGGTTTTAGCTACTACTTTACCAGGTATACTATTTAGGATATAAACTGCGGTCTTTAATGCTTCTCCCCAAAATGACTATGGAAGAGAAGAATTACTAATCATACATCTTACCATGTCCTTAAGATTCCAGTTTCATCGTTCTGCAACTACATTCATACTGGGTTTTCCCGGCAATGTGTATTATGGAACAATTCCACACTCATTAAGGAAAAGCGTAAAGGGACTTGGATGTTGTTCCCTTGATCCATCATACCTACCATAGTATTCACCACCACGGTCAAAATTGACAGCTTTTATTTTCTTTCCAAGTTGAAGTTCGACTTCAGCTTTGAATGACTTGAACACGTCCAAAGATTGAGATTTCTCATGAATCAAGTACAGGTAGCCATACCTCGAGTAATCATCTATGAACTTAGTAAAATATTCTTGTCCATTCCAAGAACCTGTAGAGAAATGACCACATATATCGATATAAATTAGTTCTAAGAAATCCTTAGCTCTTTCAGCATGGAAATTCCTTTTGTTTGTCTGCTTACCCTTGATACACTGAATGCAGACTTGAAAGCCCGACAAATCAAGGGATCTAAAAATACCATCCTACATAAGCTTATGAATTATTTATTTAGATATATGTCATAATCGCTTATGCCATAAAGTGGCGGAATTCTCATTTAAGTTTTGTTTTATACCATGTGACTCTATTTGCATTATTTTGTTATAAGGACATTCAATATCAAGCTTATAAAGATTATCATTCAAAGAACCGTAACCAGCGACATTTGAATCATATGAGAGGCTAAATTTATTATTTCCAAATGAACAAGTATAACTTGATTTGTCCAAAAAAAATAGAAATTAAATTTCGTCTAATAGACGGTGCAACAAAATTCCCAGTCAAATCCAAATGAAATTCGGTCTTTAATAATAATCTAAAAATCCCTATCAAAATCAATAGTAAAACTTTTGTCATTATTATTTAATATTTTGATCAATCACTTTATGTTCATGTTATAATTGTTTTAATGTTTTAATAAAGTTGTTCCGTTTATAACAATAATATATTTTTTTTAAATAATTTTTTTACATATGTAAAAAAAATTATTGATAAATTAATATTATACAATACTTAGAACAATTAAAGTAGTTTCCGTTTATAAAAATAATTTTTTTTCATGTATATATAAATAAATTAATCAATGATGTGTTTTTTCACGTATATAAATATTAATTTTGGAATGACAATACTTATATATTTGAATCAATATAAAAATATTTGAATCAATAATGTATTTTTCCTCGTAAGTAAATATTATATTGTTCAATAACATACATTTTTACTTATATTTTATAGGCCGACGTGATTGAAAATTTATGATTTTTTTAAACTAAAAATATTATTTGGTGGATGTTAGAATTGCATTGTAAAAATAGACATTCCATTTTTTATTTAACCGTAATAACTTTATTTTACATTTATTTTTAAAATCTGAGTCAGAATACACAATGACTTTCTATAAGTGAGCATGAAGTCTCTTGTTCTCTTCAGGTAGCACATTACACGTACTATCAAGTGTTACATACAAGGGTTGCTTAGATATCTGCCAAGAACTCTTACGATGTATGCTAAGTCGGGATGAGTTCAAACTTAAGCATACATAAGACTTCCCACAACTGAAGCATATGGAACCTTATGCATCTCTTCCTTTTTTTAAGATCCGTAGTGGAGCATTGTTTGAGACAAAACTTGTCTCCTTTAGCAACGGACGTGTCTCCTGGTTTACTATCTTTCATATATAAAATAAAAAATATAATGTCATTCTTCAATTATTTCTTTCATTACATCAAATTTTATCTAAATTCAATATAAATAGGTTAATTCTTTTAACTTTAATATTAATTTAAATCTAAAAAATAAAATAGAAGAGAGGTTAATATATCAATATCACATGATACTCTGACATTTATTCCTAATAAAATGTATTTATATTTTTTACCTACTTTATTTCATAATAAAAAAATTAATGTATTGATATAAAGCAATTAATATAATATTTATAATTGAATTATCAAAATGAAGTCACCTTAAGACTTATTTTCATCTAATTTTAATATTAGTATAGAAATTCAAATTTAATCTCATCTCTTTTATTGTCAATTAGTGAGATATACGTTCACACGGATATTTATATAGTATGCGTATTTTATAAAAATATAATAAAAATGATTTTAAAAAAATTAAATTATTCAATTAAAAAGACATAATAACTTAATGCCTATAGTTCATTTCATATATAAAATATTGGAATCAACAATATATTATTATTTATATAAATATTATTTTTATTTTGACATTATTTATAAAAATACCAAAATCAATAGTAAAACTTGTCATTATTATTCAATATTTAGATCAATAACTTTATGTTCATGTTATAATTGTTTTAATGTTTTAATAAAGTTTTCCGTTTATAACAATAATATTTTTTTTAAATAATTTTTTCACATATGTAAAAAAATTATTAATAAATTAATATTATACAATACTTAGAACAATTAAAGTAGTTTCCGTTTATAAAAATAATTTTTTTTCATGTATATATAAATAAATTAATCAATGATGTGTTTTTTCACGTATATAAATATTAATTTTGAAATGACATTACTTATATATTTGAATCAATATAAAAATATTTGAATCAATAATGTATTTTTCCTCGTAAATAAATATTATATAGGCCGACGTGATTGAAAATTTATGGTTTTTTTAAACTAAAAATATTATTTGGTGGAGGTTAGATTTGCATAGTAAAAATAGACATTCCATTTTTTATTTAACCGTAATAACTTTATTTTACATTTATTTTTAAAATCAGAGTCAGAATACCAATGACTTTCTATACACGTCCTATCTAGTGTTACATACCACTGTTGCTTAGATATCTGCCAAGAACTCTTACAATGTATGCTAAGTCGGGACGGGTGCAAACTTAAGCATACATAAGACTTCCCACAACAGAAGCATATGGAACCTTATGCATCTCTTCCTTTTTCGAGATCCGTAGTGGGGCATTGTTTGAGACAAAACTTGTCTCCTTTAGCAACAGACGTGTCTCTTGGTTTACTATCTTTCATCTATAAAATAAGAAATATAATGTCATTCTTCAATTATTTCTTTCATTACATCAAATTTTATCTAAATTCAATATAATTAGGTCAATGTTTTTAGCCTTGATATTAATTTAATCTAAAAAATAAAATAGAAGAGAGATTAATATATCAATATTACATAATACTCTGACATTTATTGCTAATAAAATATATTTATATTTTTTACCTACTTTATTTCATAATAAAAAAAATTAATGTATTAATATAAAGCAATTAATATAATATTTATAATTGAATTATCAAAATGAAGTCACCTGAAGACTGATTTTCATCTAATTTTAATATTAGTATAGAAATTCAAATTTAATCTCATCTCTTTTATTTGTCAATTAGTGAGATATTTATACGTTCACACGGATATTGATATAGTATGCGTATTTTTTAAAAATATAATAAAAATGACTTTAAAAAAATTAAATTAAATAGCTAATATAATTAAATAAATATATTTGGCCACATAATTATTTGAATATTAATATATTACTAAATTATTAAAATATTACAACAATCTCCCACATGGTCAATATATATTAATAATTATATCATAATTCTTTAGGTGTGCATCTGAATGTTATTTATCTTTAGATTTCAACTTTACAATTCGGTCCACCTCATACATCAATAATGGAATCAGCGCGGCTGTCGTCACAAACGTATAACGTGACGAAACCCCGATGACCACCACATCAACGTACTTGATGACATAGATTAATATAGATGAGTGGCATAGAAATTTCGTGCAATTTGATATCTAAATCATGCATATTTCCAACTGGTCCTACTGAAGTCTTTAGTGAGATCAAACTGAAGTTCCTTAGGTGCAATTCAAAATTATAATATTTGCACATAATAAAAAACTTGATATTGTTATAACAATAATACCTCATAAGTTTTTATTTCTGTAGAAAATTAAACATAACATATAGTTTGTAATAAAATATAGAACATAGAAAATTAAGAAAAAACTCCCACTAATTTAAGGCAATCTCAAAACCAACACCTATATGAGCAACATGCCCATGAAAAACCTTATGTGCTAAACCTTTGGTTAGTGGATCAGCTAGCACTAAGTCTGTCAATATATGTTCTATCAAAATTTGTTTCTCCTGAACTATTTCTTTCACAACAAGATACTTGATATCCATAAATTTTGATTTTTGTAGAAGTCATTGTTGTTGGAGTAGAGCAGAGCTGCACTATTGTCATAATAAATCTTCAAGGGCCTTTCAATACTCCCAAACGATGCGTAGGCTTGTGACAAATTTCCGCAGCCAAATTGCATGATTTGATGCCTCAAAGCAAGCCACAAACTTTGCTGCCATGGTGGAGGGAGCCTCTAAAGTTTGTTTGAAAGACTTCCAAGAGAAGGCTCCTCCAGCCAAGAGAAAGATGTAACCAGATGTGGAACGTCTTCTATCCGGGCATCTAGCATAATCTGAGTCAGAATACCCAATGATCTCTAAGTTATCTGACATTCTATAAGTGAGCATGAAGTCTCTTGTTCTCTTCAGGTAACACATTACACGTTTTACTACTATCTAGTGTTACATGCCAGGGTTACTTAGATATCTGCCAAGAACTCTTACAACGTATGCTAATTCGGAACGGGTGCAAACTTAAGCATACATAAGACTTCCCACAACTGAAGCATATGGAACCTTATGCATCTCTTCCTTTTTCAAGATCCGTAGTGGGGCATTGTTTGAGACAAAACTTGTCTCCTTTAGCAAACGGATGTGTCTCCTGGTTTACTATCTTTCATGTATAATCTATCCAGAGTTGTGTCAATATAGCTCCTTTGTGACAATCCTAAAATACCTCGAGAACAGTCTCTAAGTATTTGAATTCCTAAAACAAAGGAGGTGTCCACGAATTCTTTCATCTCAAATTTATTTGTGAGAAATCTATTGGTTTTGCACAATAAGCCTATATTATTGCTTGCCAAAAGGATATCATCTACACACAGTACCAAGAAAAAGTACTTACCCCCACTAAACTTTTGGTATAGACAATTATCAACTGGATTTGCCTCAAAACCAAATGAGGATATTACTTGATGAAATTCATAATACCATTGACAGGAAGCCTGTTTAAGGCCACATATGGATTTCTTGAGTTTGCAAACCATAGACTTTGGGTCTCCTGACACAAAGTTTTCTGGTTGCACCATATATATTGTCTCTTCAATGTTTCCATTTAGAAACGCAGTCTTTACATCTATCTGATGCAACTCTAAATCAAAATGAGATACCAATCCCATCATGATCCTAAGAGGGTCCTTCGAAGAAACGGGAGAAAAAGTCTCTTTATAAACTATTCCTTCCTTTTGAGTAAAGCCTTTTGCGACAAGACGAGCTTTATATCTTTCAATGTTACCCTTTGAATCCCTTTTGGTTTTAAATATCCATGAACAACCAATGGGCTTTTTTCCTTCAGGTAGTTTAACGAGATCCCAAACATCATTGTCAGCCATCGACTTCATCTCATCCTTCATGGCATCAATCCACTTAAAAGAGTTTGAACTCCACATAGCCTGACTAAAGTTGATAGGATCTTCCTTAGTTAACCCAATGCCATCGTCACGTTCCTGAAGAAATACAACATAATCATCTGAAATTGCACTCTTCATCTCTCTAACGGATCATCTTAATGGTGGCTCTTGAGGTTGTTGAGTTTGAACTATAGGTGGTACTTGAGGAAGAAAATGAGTATTGTCTTGTTCTTGAGGGATGTTAGGAATAACATCATTATTTATTTCTGGATCTGTTTATTGAACAAAGATAGGTATAAAAACTTGATCATTATGAGAAACAATTTCTTCATCAAAGGAAACACGCATTATGCTTCCTTCCCCTCCAAACTCTACATCCTCAAGGAATCTTGCACTTCCCGTTTTAAATTTTTTCTAGTGATGGAATTGTAAAACTTGTACCCGTAACAGCATTCAACGTATCTAATAAAATAGCAACTAACTATCTCTGCATCCAACTTACCTTCATGATGCTTATAAGGCCTCGCTTCAGCTGGACATCCCCAAATGTGCATGTGTCTAATGTCGGGATTTTTCCTAGTCCATAGGTTATAAGGGGTTTTAGCTACTACTTTACCAGGTATACTATTTAGGATATAAACTGCGGTCTTTAATGCTTCTCCCCAAAATGACTATGGAAGAGAAGAATTACTAATCATACATCTTACCATGTCCTTAAGATTCCAGTTTCGTCGTTCTGCAACTACATTCATGCTGGGTTTTCCCGGCAATGTGTATTATGGAACAATTCCACACTCATTAAGGAAAAGCGTAAAGGGACTTGGATGTTGTTCCCTTGATCCATCATACCTACCATAGTATTCACCACCACGGTCAAAATTGAAAGCTTTTATTTTCTTTCCAAGTTGAAGTTCGACTTCAGCTTTGAATGACTTGAACACGTCCAAAGATTGAGATTTCTCATGAATCAAGTACAGGTAGCCATACCTCGAGTAATCATCTATGAACTTAGTAAAATATTCTTGTCCATTCCAAGAACCTGTAGAGAAATGACCACATATATCGATATAAATTAGTTCTAAGAAATCCTTAGCTCTTTCAGCATGGAAATTCCTTTTGTTTGTCTGCTTACCCTTGATACACTGAATGCAGACTTGAAAGCCCGACAAATCAAGGGATCTAAAAATACCATCCTACATAAGCTTATGAATTATTTATTTAGATATATGTCATAATCGCTTATGCCATAAAGTGGCGGAATTCTCATTTAAGTTTTGTTTTATACCATGTGACTCTATTTGCATTATTTTGTTATAAGGACATTCAATATCAAGCTTATAAAGATTATCATTCAAAGAACCGTAACCAGCGACATTTGAATCATATGAGAGGCTAAATTTATTATTTCCAAATGAACAAGTATAACTTGATTTGTCCAAAAAAAATAGAAATTAAATTTCGTCTAATAGACGGTGCAACAAAATTCCCAATCAAATCCAAATGAAAACCGGTCTTTAATAATAATCTAAAAATCCCTATCAAAATCAATAGTAAAACTTTTGTCATTATTATTTAATATTTTGATCAATCACTTTATGTTCATGTTATAATTGTTTTAATGTTTTAATAAAGTTGTTCCGTTTATAACAATAATATATTTTTTTTAAATAATTTTTTCACATATGTAAAAAGAATTATTGATAAATTAATATTATACAATACTTAGAACAATTAAAGTAGTTTCCGTTTATAAAAATAATTTTTTTTCATGTATATATAAATAAATTAATCAATGATGTGTCTTTTCACGTATATAAATATTAATTTTGGAATGACATTACTTATATATTTGAATCAATATAAAAATATTTGAATCAATAATGTATTTTGTCGATTCTCCGACGTGATTGAAAATTTATGATATTTTTAAACTAAAAATATTATTTGGTGGAGGTTAGAGTTGCATAGTAAAAATAGACATTCCATTTTTTATTTACCCGTAATAACTTTATTTTACATTTATTTTTATTTTACATTTATTTTTAAAATCTGAGTCAGAATACCCAATGATCTATAAATTATCTGCTGACTTTCTAAAATCTGAGTCAGAATACCCAGTGATCTATAAATTATCTGCTGATTTTCTATAAGTGAGCATGAAGTCTCTTGTTCTCTTCAGGTAGCACATTACACGTTTTACTACTATCTAGGGTTACATATCAGGGTTGCTTAGATATCTGCCAATAACTTATAGATCATTGTTTGAGACAAATCTTGTCTCCTAGTTTACTATCTTTCATGTATAAAATAAGAAATATAATGTCATTCTTCAATTATTTCTTTCATTACATCAAATTTTATCTAAATTCAATATAATTAGGTCAATGCTTTTAACCTTGATATTAATTTAATCTAAAAAATAAAATAGAAGGGAGGTTAATATATCAATATAACATAATACTCTGACATTTATTTCTAATAAAATATATTTATATTTTTTATCTACTTTATGTCATAATAAAAAAAATTAGTATATTAATATAAAGTAATTAATATATTATTTATAATTGAATTATCAAAATGAAGTCACCTTAAGCCTGATTTTCATCTAATTTTAATATTAGTATAGAAATTCAAATGTAATCTCATATCTTTTATCATTAGCTACTATACTCTATAGATCATATCTATATTTTAAATTGGTAAGTATCAAAAAAAAATATTTTGTCATGAAAACTATATCATACATAAAATATTTTTCAAGTCGATTCAATTACTACCAAATATAATTGTAAAATAAACATGGCATCTTAAGAAAATAAAAAATATGATGTCATTCTTCAATTATTTCTTTTATTATGAAATTTTTTCAATCAATAAACTGAATTTAACATGGTATTAGATATATGGTAGTGATCACTCAGATTTTTTCCATTACACGTTTTTTTTTCTCTCTGTATTAATTCAATAACTTTTATCTCCAAAAATAACTCATTAATATTTCTTTGATTTCTCCAAAAAATAATTTTATGAAATCAGAATTCATTTAACCTCAACCCCTAAAACCTAAGAAAGCCCTCAATCTAGAAAACTCAATCTCCAAAATCAAAAATGTTTTTTTTTTCTTCATAATATCAAAGCTTTTCCTTTTTTTTTTTATTACAAACCCAAAATTCATTCGACCGAACCCTGAAAATCTAACAAAACTCTCCAAAAACAATAAATTTTTTTTTAAAAAACCAAAACTTACAGATGCAATTAAATTGAATAATCATAAACATAAAGACCCAATAAAAGAGATCCAAAATAAAGATACTGAAAGTGTACTAATAAGTTTTTTATGGATAGAGCTTCCATTCGTTCACAGAGATAAAAATGGTTAGAGGAAGAAAAAGAAGAGAGACGAATGCAAATAGTTGATAGATAAATAATGGATATGAGAAGCATGTAACATCTCAATCAATTTAATTAATGTTTTCTGCATTGGAATCAACATTTAAGACCCATGTGGTTAATTTTTTCTACTATTTAGTTTGCAATTATATCCTAGTTGGAATTAGTTAGCTTTAAACACAATTTACTCCTAATTGTGTGTTGTCATCTTGAATATAATTTATATATATATATATACATAAAAAGTATTTTTATAAAAATATTCTAACTATAGACTATAGAAATTTAATAAAATTGAAATGGTCTTTTTCCAATAAAAAATTAAAGTATTTTTATGAAAAATATAATTGTAATAGAATAAAAAATAAACTTTTTAAAAATTATCTAATAGATCACTATAATTCACATTTACTTAAATCGACATTTATCAACATTAAAATTACATATTAAAATATAAAATATTAATTTATAATATGTATAACATAAATCACTTATCATAATTGTTGTATTAGTAGTTGCATCCATGTTGTATTGATGACTCATCAATCAACGCAATCAAATTTCCTGTTTCTCAGTCTCTTTTTCTACTACTAACAAATTTTTACTTTTCTACTGTTAGCAAATTTTCTGGGTGCTTCATGCTTTTCTATTATTACTTTATATTATTTATCAACTATGTTCATAATTAATAATAAGAAATTTAATTTATAAATAAATAAATATGCAAGAAATAAATTATATGAAGGTAAAGTTCTATCTTATATGAATAAATGTAAAAATATAATACTAAAATTGTCTAAAAAAAATTGACTTAAAGAAACAGAACCCTTTTTAAATTTTATTTAGCGTAGGAAGGATTTTTTAGTTGATACTTTTGTATATAAGAAATAATCAAAACTTTAAAATTTATAAATAATATTAAAAATTAAAATGTAACTTACTTAAAAAAATTATTATAGTTTGGATGAAACTGTTGATATTTTTATACATTACAAATAATCTATATATAATCAATAAGTTTTAATTCTTTAATATTAAAGTGAAACTAAAATTTAATGTAATCATTTAGATTGGCTCAAACATATTAAAAAAAATAAACGCGAAAAATATTTAAATTATAACTTATGTACGTGAAATTAAATAATTATTCCAATAAAATATAAAAATAGCATGACATAAAAATGCTAAACAAATTAAAACTAATTAAAATAAAAAAATTTGTAAAATTGACTTCGCGGAGATTAATCTCAATGTTACTTTAATTTTGAACAAATTTTGAAAATTGTGTATGCATATGCACACAAAACTTTCATCGACGATAGGGTGTGAGATGAAAAATAATTCAAGTACGAATTTAATTGAAAAAATAAAAGAAAATTACAATGTCCAATGTTACATAAACATGTGTTATAACTCTTGGGTTGAGAGAAAAACCAACGAGTAAAGAGTTTGTCATTAGAAAAAGATAGAAACGTATTAATTCTAATTTAAAGAAATAAAACCTAGGTGATACTTTCAATTATAACAAATCTTGAGAATTTTGTAGGTTATATACACACAAAAATTTCATCCAAGAATAGATTTTAAGATGAAAAATAATTCATGTATAACATTAATTAAAAAAGTAAAAAACAAAAAATCTCATAATACTACAAAAAAAATATATATAAGGCAACGATCTGAATCATGATTCGAATCATATTTTGACAGACTTGAAAATGTTAGAATTAAATCAATACAATATACATGTTTAACATATTATGACATATATTTTATGCAGAATCAAAATAGTCATGTATAAATTTATAGGATCGATAAATTGATTTTAGAAATACCGGAATCTATTGGAAAAAATTTCTTTGACGATAATCCTAAACTCAGAAGTTGATGACTTTTGTGGTTCGTTCTCCAGCCATATTCTTTATGCCTCGAAGTCTCTTTAGATGGGGAGAATTGATAATTTTCTTGTGTACCGTATATTGGGGACCATATAGTGTGATGGCCAATTAGGGTTTTCATTATTCCCAAATTGATCATCCTTACATCCACTCATATTTGAGTTCATACCCAACTATTTCATTATATAATTAATTAAATAATTCTCAAATAAAATTTAAATAACCTTTTAACATTATTTGATCACATAATTATTTAAGGCACTTTATTTGATAAAATAACTACTATAATTAAATAAATATATTTGGCCACATAATTATTGGAATACTAATATATTACTAAATTATTAAAATACTACAACAATCTCCCACTTGGCCAGTATATCTTAATAATTATATCATAATTCTTTAGGTGTGCATCTGAATGTTATTTATCTTTAGATTTCAACTTTACAATCCAGTCCACCTCATACATCAATAACGGAATCAGCGCGGCTGTCGTCACAAACGTATAATGTGACGAAACCCCGATGATCACCACATCAACGTACTTGATGACATAGATTAATATAGATGAGTGGCATGGAAATTTCATGCAATTTGATATCTAAATCATGCATATTTCCAACTGGTCCTACTGAAGTCTTTAGTGAGATCAAACTGAAGTTCCTTAGGTGCAATTCAAAATTATAATATTTGCACATAATAAAAAACTTATATTGTTATAACAATAATACCTCATAAGTTTTTATTTCTGTAGAAAATTAAACATAACATATAGTTTGTAATAAAATATAGAACATAGAAAATTAAGAAAAAACTCCCACTAATTTAAGGCAATCTCAAAACCAACACCTATATGAGCAACATGCCCATGAAAAACCTTATGTGCTAAACCTTTGGTTAGTGGATCAGCTAGCATTAAGTCTATCAAAATTTGTTTCTCCTAAAGTGTTTCTTTCATAACAAGATACTTGATGTCAATAAATTTTGATTTTTGTAGAACTCATTGTTGTCGGAGTAGAGCAGAGCTGCACTATTGTCATAATAAATCTTCAAGGGCCTTCCAACACTCCCAAACGCTGCGTAGGCTTGTGACAAATTTCTGCAGCCAAATTGCATGATTTGATGCCTCAAAGCAAGCCACAAACTTTGCTGCCATGGTGGAGGGAGCCTCTAAAGTCTGTTTGAAAGACTTCTCCAGCCAAGAGAAAGATGTAACCAGATGTGGAACGTCTGCTATCCGAGCATCCAGCAAAATCTGAGCTCTAAAGTATCTGACTTTCTATAAGTGAGCATGAAGTCTCTTGTTCTTTTCAGGTAGCACATTACAAGTTTTACTACTATTTAGTGTTACATACCAGGGTTGCTTAGATATCTTCCAAGAACTCTTACAATGTATGCTAAGTCGGGACGGGTGCAAACTTAAGCATACATAAGACTTCCCACAACTTCCCACAACTGAAACATATGGAACCTTATGCATCTCTTCTTTTTTTGAGATCCGTAGTGAAGCATTGTTTGAGACAAAATTTGTCTCCTTTAGCCACGGACGTGTCTTCTGGTTTACTATCTTTCATGTATAAAATAAAAAATATAATGTCATTCTTCAATTATTTCTTTCATTACATCAAATTTTATCTAAATTCAATATAAATAAGTCAATTCTTTTAGCCTTGATATTAATTTAATCTAAAAATTAAAATAGAAGAGAGGTTAATATATCAATATCATATAATACTGTGACATTTATTCCTAATAAAATATATTTATATTTTTTACCTACTTTATTTCATAATAAAAAAAATTAATGTATTAATATAAAGCAATTAATATAGTATTTATAATTGAATTATCAAAATGAAGTCACCTTAAGACTGATTTTCATCTAATTTTAATATTAGTATGGAAATTCAAATTTAATCTCATCTCTTTTATTGTCAATTAGTGAGATATTTATACGTTCACACGGATATTGATATAGTATGCGTATTTTTTAAAAATATAATAAAAATGATTTTTAAAAAATTATGTTATTCAATTAAAAAGACATAATAAATTAATGCATATAGTTCATTTCATATATAAAATATTAGAATCAACAATATATTATTATTTATATAAATATTATTTTTATTTTGACATTAATTATAAAAATATCAGAATCAATAGTAAAACTTTTGTCATTATTATTTAATATTTTGATCAATAAATTTATGTTCATGTTATAATTGTTTTAATGTTTTAATAAAGTTGTTGCGTTTATAACAATAATATTTTTTTAAAATAATTTTTTCACATATCTAAAAAAAATTAT